>OZ017738.1:276531399-276806399 GCA_963969285.1 Odontomyia ornata | reverse complement strand
CAGATTATGACAGTTTGGTCTTTTACAATTCTTACCATGGCGTCATACACATCAGCCGCCCAATGAATTGGCCGGCGAGATCGTGTGATTTGACTCCTTGTGGCTTCTCCCTTTGAGGATTTCTGAAGAATCGTGTTAACGCTGATGCTTCACAGACTACTGAAGCATTAAAATACAATATTCGAGCCAACATACGCCTAATAACGCCGGAAATGTGCGAAAATTTCATCGAAAATTACAATCATCGTTTGATAGCCTGTAAAGCAGCACGAGGTGCACATATGCCGAAAGTAATGTTTCATATTTAATTGTAAGGGATCAAATTTTCATAATAAATAAACATTACAGCTCAATCTTCACAAAAAATTTGTTTGTTTTTTCGACAGAAATGTGTACACTTGTTATGAATCACCCTTTATATATATTGTCGCGTGTTATGGTTCGTGGATAATAATTTTAATGTCCCAGGAAAGTGAAAACGCATTTTATTTTAAATTAAGTTAAGAGAGTTTATTTACTAAAAATGCACAATCATTAACATTAACAATTTCACCAATTTTCAACTTATTTATCGATTCTTACTTTAACTGTCTATCAGTAAAGAAAAAAATGAATGAATAAAGTGCCATGCTTCTACATAATAGTAAAATCAGAGAATGAAGTATATGAACTGCTTTAAGAAATAAGTGATGATGATGAAGAGAAACAAAATGCTGCTACAAGCAAACTAAAATTTAATACTATACTAAATATCAGGAACGCGCTGCAACAAACATTGAGATCTCTTCACTGCATCTATAGATTTGAGCAAGCAGCATAGAAGTCTAACCGAACAAAATACATTGTAGACGATTCTTAAAGTACTATTGACATGAAACCGATAAAAGCAATAATATACAATAGCAATGAGTCACAAAACAAAGAAACGACGTATCCAAGCAAAAAGAAACTGAAAACGATCAATGTAAATAATAATCAGCAAACTAGAACAGGCGCATCTTTGAATGGGCATTTATGAAAACACGTCACAATGCCACGCATCACGTTACACGCTGCCCAAAGTCAACGCAACAAAAAAAAATCCGCCTCCATCAAGCAAAACCATATCGCAATGCAATCTATGCCATGCCACTTCTCTTTCACGCTGTAGATTCCGATGCCCTAAAACTCCCGCCGACAGGGAAGTCTATGTCTACGAAACACTACTCTTAACAAGAAAAATCACTTGCACATGCCACGCATCCCCGAGGTCAATTTCCATGCCTGACAGCATTCATCGCCGGACAAATCTACACCCTAATCACGATCCTCCAAAAAGTGACGCAAATCATTCCAAATCGCCGACAAGGCCGTCCATACTTAAAGACAGGCACATCACATCTACAATACCATCCATCTTTAACCACAGACATCAAACGAGGAGCAAAACGTACCTTAAGCAAGCACCCACTAAGTAAATTCTCATGCCTTAGAACACCCATCGAAAGGCAAGTCCGTCGCCCATCGCTAATGCAAAGTCACCCATCTATAGTAGCGCCCTCCATCACCACACAACTACTCACATCATAAAAACTTCCGGCACGCCTAGCATGATCAAGCGAATCGGCCATTTCCACAAACGGCCATCTATCCTTAGCCAAAGACACGAATCGATGAGCAACGCGTTCCTTATCCAAGCGCCCATGAAGTAAATTCCCATGGCTTAGAATACGCGCTGACAGACAAGTCCATCACCCATCAATATCGCAGTGATCTGTCTATACAAACGCCCGCCGTCACCACGCAGCCAATTGCACCATAAAAAACGTTCAGCACGCCTAATGTGATAAAGTAAATTGCTCGACCCGGAAGCGTCTCAGTAGTGAGATACGCTAGAAATTCTGAAGCCCTATAAACAGTTGACCTATCACCCAGAGCGCCGCCTATCCATAGAACTTCCCCAATCGATTAGCAACCCCAACACTTCAAGCTATCAGCACTAGACATGGATCTCCTAACATATACATTAAAGTAGCCATGGGTAAAAAACTATCTACCGCTAGAAGCGTTAAAGACCCGAGAAGCACTTCCACTAAAGATTATAACAACTATGAACAACAAAACTACTCAAAGACTAGAAGCAATGAATATATGAAAAATCCTTCCACTATAGAGAAATAACAACTATGAATAGTATAATTATCTACCGCTAAAAGTTTTGAAGGCTAGTTCCTATTCATTGAAACCTTGTATATTAACTCTATATAAACACACGCTGAGGAATCTCGGTCTTAATTGAAAATATGAGACTATCCTAGACTACAGTCAACATGCCTAGTTTTACTATTTAACATTGGAGGCAACTAACGTTAAGAAACCGCACCTATAATCTAAAGGCATATAACTTTTCTAGAACACAACCATCAAGACTACTTCTACTAACCGCTAGAGGGTACTAAAATTCGGAACGCTTTCTTACTTAACCAGGACACTGATATCTTACTTACCTTAAACTCGCACCTACTTATCCTCGTCGTATACCTGTGCTAATTCAATACATACACCTACATACCTAAGGTCCACACCTAAACTAATCTGATACATGCACACATACCCTAGATCGACACCCTCGCCGCAACCATCCATGACATACACACCTATCCCGGACTCATACCTTCTTATCTCATACAACCACTTATGCCTCTCTAAATGGGAATGAAATGAAACGGAACACATGTCCATCCAAGACACACATCCTCCCCGTCAACCACCCGAGAAACCCGCACCTATCCCGGCCTTGCACCTTACTATCCCAGGCATCCACTTATGCCACTCTGGGAACGAAATGAAACGGAACACCCGGATATCCAAGACGCACATCCTCCCCGGAAACCACCCGAGAAACCCGCACCTATCCCACTTATGCCACCCTAAATGGAAACGGAACAAACGAACATGCAAGACACACACCCTCGACCACATTTGAAATTTGTATGGAAAATTTGATTTAGAATCGGTATTCTACATCTACTTGGATATATAACCCACAACGGCGTAAGGGTAGTTCTCCAAAGTTGCAGTATAACTGGGAGGGACCATACTGAGTTACAAAACGAATCAACAACGTCGTATACCGCATACAAGAACACCGTAAGCCGAGAGCCAAAATGAAAACTGTGCACCTGGACCGTCTTGCCCCATATTGCACCCAGGGAGACTTGCCTACAACTGGCGACACATCTTTTCGGGGCAAAAAGAACTGAGGTGGGGCAGTGTTACATGTACAAAGAGTTCTGCGAACTACTGTCGCAATTGTTTTCACAACCATTAAGAAGATCATGATCAACAAATCGAACGTACTCGAAAACCCACCAAGCATGATCAACATCTGAAAGTGACGTCACTGCTCCATTCATTAAGCTGCCCGAATATTCCAGGTATTTCGCCAATGAACGAGAAATGGATTGAATGACTAGCGACCCCATATAAAGGCGATTCCTTACTATCCCAGGCACCCACTTATGCCACTCTGGGAACGAAATGAAACGGAACACACGGACATCTAAGACACACATCCTCCGCGGTAACCACCCAAGAAATCCGCACTTATCCTGGACTCGCACCTTACTATCCCAGGCACCCACTTATGCCACCCTAAATGGGAACGAAATGAAACGGAACAAACGGACATCCAAGACACACACCCTCGACCACATTTGAAATTTGTATGGAAAATTTGATTTAAAATCGGTATTCTACACCTACTTAGCCACACCAAGTCATCTTGCTGGAACCCAGTAGAATTTGCCTTAAGATCATACGAGTACCTGGTCTTCATAAGGTCAGTAGCCGATTCGAGGTGTTTTCGCACTGTCGGATGTATCTGGTTCAATCGTTGCCATAGCTCACTTGCGTACTCTGAGATCGTTTGGGGTTTCTCGGGGGATGTTCCGAACTTTATATCAGCTGGCAGACGAATAGTCTTTCCAAAAAGGACTTTGGCTGGGGCTTGGCCCGTCGATGCATGTTCGGCAGCTCTGTACGCCATCAAAAATAGTGGGATGTGTCGGTCCCAGTCCCTTTGGTTCTCGCCAACCATCTTGGCCAGGTGTTTCTTGAGCGGGCCGTTAAAACGTTCGACCATTCTTTCGGATTGGGGATGCAGCGGTGTTGTCCTCATTTTCCGTATTCCCAGCAGCTCGCACATTTTGCCAAAAACTAGTGACTCAAAGTTTCGTCCTTGATCCGAATGTAGTTCACAAGGTACGCCGTACCTACTGACCCAATTTAATACTAGCTGTTCGGCTACAGTAGTTTTTATCTGGTATGGAATGGAGTACACCTCGGGCTTCTTGCTGAAATAATCGGCCACAACCAGCGTGTATCGATTTCCCCATTCGAATTCAGGAAAGGGTCCTGCGATGTCAACAGCAATCCTTCCAAATGGCACGCCAACGTTATAGGTTTGCATTCGTACTCTCAGCTGTTGCCTTGGACCTTTAACGGAAGCGCAAATTGTGCATCAACGGCACCAGTCCTCTACGTCTTCTGAGTCTGGAGGCAGTAAAACTTTTCCCGCGTTTTCGCTAAGGTATTGTTAACACCAAGGGGGCCTCCCGAGGATCCCTCGTCCATCTCCTTAACCACATCATGGATTCGGCTTTTGGGAAGCATACTTTGCATCCGATAGGAGCTGCCATCCCATTTCCGCTTGAGTACGCCACCCTCCACCTGAAGGGAGCTCCATTGTGCCCAATAACTTTTCAGGATTGCGCCGTGCATCGAAACGTCTTTCCACTCAGGTCGCCCAGTCGTCTCCTTCCATACGAGCAATGGTCCGATGTCTTCATCGGCTAACTGGGCATTTCGAATCTCCTCCGAAGGACAATCTTCATCGGGTTTGGCCGTTATCAATCGCAGATCAACGAGCGGTTCCTTTTCCTCAATTCATTGGCAATGCTTGCAGTTAGCTGGACATGGGCGGTGAGATAGGGCGTCAGCATCTCCATGAACTCTACCCTTACGATGAACAATTTCGTAGTCGTATGACTGCAATCTTTCGATCCATCTCGCAACTTGTCCCTCGGGGTTTTTGAAGTTAAGCAGCCATCTCAGCGATGCATGATCCGTTCGAAGAACAAATTTCTGGCCATATTGCTACTTGTGGAACTGCTTGGTGGCCTCTATTATACCCGATAGCTCCTTCCTGATCACGCAGTAATTCCTCTAACTTTTTGAGAGATCTCGACTGTAATACGAGAGGACTCTTTCTTCGCCATCGTTGCTCGCATCAGTGTCAACTACAAACATTTTTCCGGGTTTCAGATATGCCAAAACAGGGGATCCACACAGCTTCCCCTTCAGGATCTCAAAAGCTACCTGGCATTGTTCATTCCAGACATACAGACGATTTTTCTCAGTTAACTGATAGAGACACTTAGCTATTTTGGCAAAGCCTTTGACGAATCTTTGATAGTAGGTTGCCAGACCAAGAAACCTTCGTAGTTGGCGCTTGTTGTTTGGTATTGGCCAGCTCTTCACGGCTTCAATTTTCTCAGGGTCTGTTTTGACCCCTTCTGCTGGTACGACGTGTCCCAGGTATTTTACTTTAGCTGCAAAAAGGGTACACTTGTCGGGACTAAGTTTCAAATTTGCCAATCACAATCGGGAGAAAACCTCTTCTAAGTTCCGCACATGTTCTTCGAACTTCGAACGTTCTCCCGATGACACCAAGCAGGTATTCCACGTTAGGTCACGTAGCACGTATTCTATCAGGCGTTCGAAAGTGGCTGGAGCATTGCAAAGCCCAAACGGCATCACCACAAACTGCTCTAATCCAGTCCCAACTGAAAATGCGGTCTTCTCTCGGTCCTTCTTGTCGATTTCTACCTGCCAGTAGCCATTCTTGAGATCGAGTGTAGAAAACCATTTTGTGTCGGCTAAAGTGTCCATGATGTCGTCGATGCGTGGAAGCGGGTAACTATGTTTCTTGGTGACGTCGTTGAGCTGCCTATAGTTGACACAAAAACGAACTCTAGCATCCTTTCTCTTTACTAGAAATACTGGCGTGGCTCATGGACTGACAGAAGGTTCGATAACGCCTTGTTTTTCCATGTCCGAGATCAGTGCGCTCACTTCTCCTTGTTTGGCTATAGGGAGACGTCTCAGTGCTTGTCGAATCGGTTTGGCTCCCTGTGTATCTATGACGTGAGTTATCATACTCGTTCGGCCTTGGTCATCTGGGCTCGTTGAGAAGATGTCACTGTAGTTGGTGACCAGATCAGAGGCTCGCTTGAGTAGCTGCACTGGCAATTTGACCTGCTTCAATATTGCAGACGTGGATTCCCAGGCTTTGTCTGCGTCTCGCCTCCTTTTAAATGATGGTCGTGAGTGGCTTCCAAAGAGGTGATGGTGGAAACAGGCTGGCAGCTGCTGATGACTTCTCCCGCTTTGATGCCCGTGGTTGAGTCTGCGATGTTAAGGACTCTAACTGGCACGTATCCGTTCCTTATAGATCTTACAAGGCTTCGTCCTACAATCAAACTGCGCAATGCGGACGTCTTCGTTGGCTCTATCAGATAAGATCGGTGGTCTCCAGAATCACCATCAAGCTTGGCCCATACAATGCTCTCGGAAGAATTTGGTACATCAGTGTCGGCACATACTATTACATTCATCTTGGGAATTTGGACGTTGGGATCCTCCATCAATACTTCGACATTCTGCCATTTCAATACCCGTTTGCCCAAATCCAACGTGATTCCATGTGGCCGCAGAAAATCCATTCCGAGAATGCAGTCCGCGACCAGAAAATTATGTCGGAACACAAGGTCTCCCAACTGTATCTGGAGGTTGACCTCTCCATGGACAGGTGCAGTTTCTCTTGTAGCTGTCCTCAGTGAGAAAATATGGCCCTCATGAAGTAGTTTTTTCCTCACTAGGTCTGGTCGGATAATCGATCGGATTGCAGCAGTGTCGATTGTTATGGTGCAATGTTCTCCATCAACTTGACCCGGAAGGCATAAGTCTGCTTCTCCACAATGTAGTCTTGACACGGTGATGGTGGTGCTGAGGACTTCAATCCTCCTCGCCAACCTCTGCCCCACGGAGTTGGCTCTTACATGTTTCCCGACCCCTCAAATTAAAGGGCTTCCATCCTGGGCTCCTGACTCGGTCTGGATCTCCTCCTAGCTGCACACCCTTGATAATAGTTCGGTTTCCTTTGCTTCTTGCAGTCTCTTTGCAGGCGTCCCTTCTCTGTGCAATTCCAGCATCTAGGCGCACCATTTACCTGCGGCTCTCGCTCAATTTCGATGCGCTCACACTAGCACTCGTCTGCCACTACCTCGTGAACCCAGGCAGTGGTACGAGTCACATTTTTCGCTGCCTCATAGTTCAGACTATAGGCCAATGCGTCCTTAACCGTTTGCTTTTGAGCTAAACGCACGGCTTGTTGCAATTCCTGGTTCTTTAATGGGCTGATGATTGTTTCTGTTGCTGCATCATCTCGGTGTTCTGGGTCGTAAGCTGGATAAGCCAAAAGTGCCAGTCGCTCAATGCCTCGGGCTAGCTTCTGTAAGGTTTCGCCAGACCTCTGCATCCGGTGCTGTAGCTGTGACCGATAAATCCGCTTCAGATGATTTTCGCCATAACGCATGTCGAGCGCATTCAATATAGCAGCCGTGTTTGAATGTAACTCAACGAAGATCGTCTGTGAAAATCGGCAGCTGGGCCTCTTAGAGCAAGAATCAATTCGGTTGCTTCTTCCTGCTCATTCCAATGATTTGTCCTAGCAGCGGCTTCAAACTGGGTTTTGTAAATGCTCCAGACCATTTGCCGGTCGAATATTGGTGCTTTCACATTTCTGGATTATCTTTGCGCTGCTGATATAAGGTTTGTTAGTCTTGTGCTCATAAAGACCTTCTTTCGTGATTTTTTCAGATTTTTCCATCCAAAGATGACCAATCGCGTGGGGACGGGACAAAATTATTTCGTACCTTTCCATTCTCCCTGCACTCCTACTTGCATAACTTTTTTGAAAGGACGTTTTTTGAAAAGTTTTCACCAAAATTTTGTATTTGATACCCATATTTGCTTCCTTTGGTAAAAAAAAAAGGTTTGAGAGTCACCCTTATGTATTGGGACAACCCCCTTAAACACCGCAAAATATTTTTTTGCACTGCAACTTTTGAGAGGGCACTGGTTTTAACCTACGTAGAAAATATCACGGACGGACGGACAAATGGACAAAAAGACAGGTCGCGATTTTAATAAGGTATTGTAAGGGTATATAACAATACTGTCAAAATGGTCTGCTCTATAAATACTTCGATGCTAAGCCATTAAAAACGTTTCCATGAAAAATATTCATTATTTTAGTTGTTACTAAAATAATGAATTGCACTTAGATCACACCTTTGGGGGCCACCGTGCTGAATACACGCATTTGTTTTTGGATTTTTTAAAGTATTTCTATCTTTGAGGCTCATCAGTTAATCTGCCAAATCTCATTAAAATTGTAGTTTTCCTCAAGACAGGGCAAAAGCTTAAATATTTAGTGGAAATAGCAGCTAAAAATTTTAGGTTTTACATTTTCAAATTCTTTATTTTTCATCCGATTTTGATAAATTTTTTGCGCAATACAAGAATTTTTTACAATTATCTACTCCAACAGTTTCATTGCAATTCGTTGGAAAATATGGCCGCTAGAGGGCCACGAAAATCCGAAAAAATCTCATATTTGAATAGCCACAATTTTGAAACTTGCGTATCCATGCCTTAGATCTAATTGTCAACTATCTGGATGATAAATTTCACTTACATCGAATCAAAGTTGGGTCCTTCAGAAGCCTTTGAAATTTCAAGCCGCCGTTTTGTTTTTTGAGACCTGACTTCTAGGTATTTTACATAGTTTTTTCGATGCTTATATATACTGTTGAAAAGTTTGGTCACAACTACAACAACCAATGTTTGCACGTTTTTCGACGATCGAGCAGCTGCCATTTTGTTTCAGACTTTCGGATTTGAATTTTTTATTGTGAGATTATCCACATAGTTCAATGAACCTCTGTGCCAAATTTTATCCAGATCGGAGCTATGCTTTGATCAGTACAAAAATCATGAGTTTTCGTCTAAAATGGCCGCGATTTTGTTTTCGCTCAACTGATTTAGCTGGTTAAAGAACTAAACTGGGATATTCACCCAATATACCTTTCCTAAAAATATAGTGGAAATTGGAGCAAAATTGCGACCTCTAGCATGGTCACAGATTTCTTTATAAATATTGGAGTATATATATATATATTGTATATATATATATATATATATATATATATATATATATATATATATATATATATATATATACTACTGTGACCAGTAGGTGACATTTGAATTTAAACAGCGCGTGTCGAAGGATTTGGAGAATTAAGGTTTAAGGTTGATAGTACTGTCAGTGACATCTGTGTCAAATTTACATGTCAAAATATTCATTAGTGTTTGAGATACGCGTCGTTTCCGGGATGGCCCCTTCAGTAACGTCTTCGCTGCGGCTTGAATCTCCTCTATCGTCTCAAAATTGTGTCCCCGGAGCGGTCTTTTGAGCTTGCTGAACAGCCAGTCGCACGGCACCAGATCAGGTGAATACGGTGGTTGCGGAACGATATGGGTTGAGTTTGTGGCGAAATGATCACGAATTACGAGTGCAGTATAGGATGGCGCATTACCGTGGTGTAAAAACCAAGAATAGTCTTTCCGAAATTCCGGCCTTTTTAGGCGGATAGCGTTACGCAAACGACGCATAACATTCAAATAATATTCCTTATTGACTGTTTGGCCCGGCAGAAGGAATTCATAATGCACAACACCACGATAATCGAGAAGAGAAGAGGTTGATGCTCGCCCAGGACGCTCTTCTCAAACACTAATGAATATTTTGACATGTAAATTTGACATAGATGTCACTGACAGTACTAGCAACCTAAAAAAAATTAATTCTCCAAATCCTTCGACATGCGCAGCTTAAATTCAAATGTCACCTTAATTTTTGGACACAGTAGTATATATATATATATACGAGTATATATATATATATATATATATATATATATATATATATATATATATATAAATATATATGTACATATATATATATATATATATATATATATATATATATATATATATATATATATATATATATATATGTATATATATATATATATATATATATATATATATATATATGTATATATATATATGTATATATATATATATATATATATATATATATATATACATATATATATATGTATATATATATATATATATATATATATATATATACATATATATATATGTATATATATATATATATATATATATATATATATATATATATATATATGTTCCTCGCCAGTCATCTCCTGAATTGTCGACTTGCATTTCTTCTGCAATCAACATCTGAAATAAAAAAGAAAAACACACAAAGGATCGTTGTTTAAGTAAACTCAATGAAGTTACTTATCTGACCACAGCAGGAATCACGAATCCCGGTCACTTTTTCTTTGATATGTTTATTTGATCGGAACTTTGTTACCGTACTTGTTGTACAAATAATAACAATTATGACATTTAAAGTGAAATGTCAAAGTAAATGTCATTAAGAGATTACAATGCAGAATAGTAGATTTGAAAGACTCAGAATATTGTAACATTCACAATGAAAATTATAGTAAATAGTTAGATAGAGACAACTCAATTTTTTAAAGGAAAAGTACCGAAATCCTTTGCTCGAATTGATTGTTTGTTTTGAAAATTTCGGTACTTTTTTGCAATTTTAAAAGTAAGTCTGTCGCATTTTGGAATTTGTATAGGGAAGAACGATCGCTCTCGAAAATTAAGTTTTACTATTGAATTTGAATTGTATCGCCAAGTTAATTGTTACGCGACTATTATTTTAACGCCCCATTTTAAAATAAAGTTGGTGTCTGAAGTTTTAAAAGTGTGATTCTTGTTATGTCGAGTTTTCCGTAATACACTAGAGTTTTCATTGCAACATTTTTTGGTCCTTCGAGCCGGATCCTTTGTAGATCCATAGAATTGAAACTGAAAACAACAAATACGGGAAAATAATTAGTGAAGGGTGTTTCTAATCAAATATCGATCGCGTGGTTAATTTTAATAAACAGTGCGAGGACAAAGTAACAACGGCACAAAGGTTCGGTACGTCCATTCTCCATTTTCCATCATCCAATTACCTCTTATGTGGCACAAATCGATTCTAGTAATCGATACAGATAAAAATTTTAAAAATATTTTGTGTATTGGAATAATAAATTTGAGTGTATTACGAGAGGAAGTGTTGTGCACCACCAATTACTTCCTATACGCTGCACAAATCGATTGGAGTAATAAATTCAAATATATTTCAAGAAGAAGTATTTGTGCACCATCAATTACTTCTTAAACGCTGCACAAATTTATAGTAATCGATAAAATCCATCTGAAATAGATGCTGCGTATTCGACCATACTTGGAATAACAAATCCGAATATATATATATTTCGAGAAGAAGTATTGTGCACCATCAATTACTTCTTACTCGATACGCAAGTTGATTATATATTATTCTACACTACTATTGTGGCACAGTTGGAAGTTGTCCTTGATATTTTGAAATATAAGCGTGTCGCCAAATTGTGACCGAATATTATATGCTAAAGTGCGTCGCTGCCCCATTCGAATGTAAAAAAAATGGGTCGCTTAATGACACAACAAAAATTGTTGAGCGATCAACTAAATAAAATACAAATTTTCGTATAGACTCGAAAACCCGCAAAACATTAGCATATGCTAATAAATTGTTACAGGTGTGCAAGAAGTTTGTCAGTCATTCATGCAAACTCATGAGAAAATCCTTACGTTGGTGGATGGGCAAGATGAGTTTTCATTGGATTATTTCTTACAGAATTGTTATTTAGCCTCCGAGGAACTCAATTCAAATTTTGAAACTGAGTTAGAAGAGTTGCAGATGGAACAGGGAGCACAGGGTTTATAAGGAGGCAAAGAGGTACCATATCAATCCTTCAAAGCAGCGAACGACGCAGATATTCGACTTCCACGCATTAACCTTCCGAAGCTCAGTTCAAATTACACTGACTGGACGTCGTTTAAAGGCTTATTAACATCTCTGATTCACAGGAAAGGGATTTATCTATGGTGGGAAAGTTACATTACTTGAAGTTTAGTCTATCAGGTGAGGCTGAACAATCACTTAAACATTATTCCATCACTGAAGCAAATTACGAGTGAGCATAGAAACTGCATGTGGAACGCTATGATGACAAACATATGTTGCTAAGCGCACAATTAAAAAATTATTAGCGGTTGGTAACGCCAATGAATCCACATCTTCGATAAAAATGTTATTGGATAAAACTTTCGATTGCAATCAAGCAACAGAAAACCTGGAGGTTGATGACAAATGGGGGGCAACGTTGGTGCACCTAACAGTGCAGCGACTACCATCTGACATACGCCAAATTTGGGAGCAGCAACCAGCAGTAGAGTCTTCAATAGCGTCATTTCGGAAGCTAGAGGATTTTGTGCAATCTCGCTTCAGAGCTCTAGAAGCTGCTGGGGTGGACAAACAAAGAGCCAGCAGAGCTCCACATAGTGAGTTGATGATGAAGGGAGAAAAAGGAATTGCGTATTGTTCAAGGCGCCTCATCATTTGAGACGATGTACTGGGTTCCTTCAATCTGAATACTCAGAAAAATTTGATATTGTGAAGAAAAATGGTTTGTGTCTCAATTGTCTGAGCAAAGGGCATTTGGTTGGAACGTGTCCTAATACGTCAAGATGCTTCCAGTGCAAAAAGGCACATCACACACTCCTTCATAAACCCGTCGAATTAAATAATGGGACGGTTAATCAATCATTAATTTTGTCTGAATATAGGGAGCAATCATCGAATCCGGTGTCACATAATAACCAGTCTTCATATACAGTATTCAATCGGCATTCTGCAGCGGCATTCTTGCACTCTGGACAAATGTCCACTCTTTTCGATCATGGATCATTGAGTACATCGTCAACAGCTGTTAAAGCCAGCTCTGCTACCAGTAACACTAAACAATCGGTATTGCTAGCGACAGCTTTAGTAAAGGTTGAAGCTTTGAGCGGTCGTGTGACTCTACGTGCCTTGCTGGATCAAGGGCCACAAACATCAATCATCACTCAGAGCGCAGCCCAAAGATTTGGACTTGAAAGAAAGTCCACGAATATCACTATAGCCGGAATTGGAAAAATGAAGGGTATCTCAACTAACGGAAACTTGAAAATTAGACTACATACTACAAAAAACGAATGTTTGACAATCGACGCTCTCATACTGAACAAGTTAACTAACTTTGTTCCATTGCAGACAATTTCCACACCAGCGCGAGAGTACATTGGAAATTTAGATTCACTTTGATCAGCCAAACAAAATTGATCTTCTATGGGGAGCAGATGTTTATGCTCAAATGTTACTCGGAGGAGTTCGAAAATTGAAACTAAGTCCAGTTTTGCAGTGCACCAAACTAGGCTGGATAATATCAGGGAAAGTCGATAGTGATGATGCACAAACAATTCACACTTTCAAAATAGAAACAAATGGAAACGTGTAAATCAGCGAACAGCTAAAACGATTCTGGGAGATAGAAGAAGTTGGAATTGGCAATGACATGACGCAAGAAGAGGAAGCCTGTGAGTAGCACTACAAAGCAAATGTGCAAAGAGAACTGAACGGGCGGTACCAAGTACGGTTACCTTTCAAAGGTCCAGATAGCCAGCATTCACTAGGTTGTTCCAGGGCAAATGCAATGGCAAGCTTATTGCATCTAGAAAGACGCTTTGCGGCAAATAGAAAACTCCAGGAAGAATATTCGGCAGTAATTCAAGAATACATAGATTTGGGCCATTAAAGGAAGTTCCTTATTCTGAGGAAGTGACGTATGACCAAGGAAGAAGGATCAGTAGAGCCAATTTTTTGCCACATCATGCTGTATTCAAAGAGATTACGTCAACAAAGTTGCGAATGGTATTTGACGCCTCACGGAAGACTAGTTCTGGTTTGTCCCTCAACGATACATTATTAACTGGACCGACCATCCAGAATAGAATTAAATCGATCATCATGAATTGGAGCCTAAAGCAGTTCGCAATGATGGCTGATATCACTAAAATGTACCGGTAGGTGAATATGCATCCTCAAAATCCAAATTACCAGAAAATGGTTAGGAGGCCACAACCAGATGAACCAATTAAAGATTATTGTCTTAGCACTGTCTCTTTCGGAATTAGTTCCGCCCCATTTCTTGCAATCCGCACATTACATGAATTGCCAATGGATGAAATAGAAAGGTATCCTGTCGTAAGTAAGCCAGTATTGAAGGAATTTTATGTAGATGATTTGTTGTCAGGAAAGTACAACCCACAAGAAAGCGTGGATAAAAGATATGAGTTGATAAAACTTTTGATATATGATGGCCTCCAACTAAGGAAATGGGTTGCAAACGACAAGCGAATACTACAAAATCTCCCTACTGGAGACATTGAAGTGAAAGATTCAATAGATTTCGGATTGGATAACGGATATAAGTCACTAGGAGTTATGTGGTTCCCTCTGAAGGATTATTTTACACATCGGTTGAAAAAAAAGGGAACAATCAACAACACATACGAAACACTCAATCCTTTCTGAAATAGCTTGTCTGTACGACCCATTGGAATGGATAGCACCTGTCATGATAACAGCAAAAATTCTACTGCAAAGCCTATGGTTATCTGGACAAGATTAGGATCAACCAATACCAAGTGCAATAAATACAGAATGGGTCAATCTGTTGGAACTATTACATAATATTGAAGACATTAAAATCCCAAGATGGGTAACATACCAACAAGATTCAGCAGTATCACTCCACGGGTTCTGCGATGCGTCTCAATGAGCGTCTGCAGCAGCAATTTCTAGAGTGGTGCATGTAATGATTTTTAAAATTTCTTGCGATCGCGGAACCGACCTCTCATCGGTTCTAGACGTTAAGTCTGAGTAGTGCCAACAGATGGTACCAACCGGTCAACCAATCCGTGCACCGTAACCCATTCACGTGGTGGCTGCTTTTCGGCCAGCTAGATCGGAGAGGATTTCGGTCGCGGGTCTCCGAATGGGTTACGCTCATTCACAATATTCAGCCACCTATACATGCCCGTTTTCAAACGCGTTACAAAACAAAACCATACGGAGAGGAAACCTATTTTACGTTAATCCGTATTTCTTCATCAACCGGCAAGAACAAAAACCAAATGTTTACTTCGCGTTCCCGAATTTCCGACGCGGTACCGAAAAGTATACTACGTTAACTCAACCCGACGAAAGCTACGTTAAAGAAAAATCAAAATCAACTAAGGTACCGCGTACCGCGCGCGACGCGAAACCGACTTCAGCAGATTTTCTCAAACCCTACCCTCGCGACGGCATACTTACCCTGCACCTCATTTCCCGCTGAAAAGCAGAGCTACTGGAAAGGAAAGTCTATTTTTCTTGTTAGCAATTCATGTTGTTATTCATAGATAAATCACAATCGTGGTCTTATACAGTAAATAATTGATTTTACCAATTACGCTATCTCCTAAATACAGCCTACCGTCCTCCGGCAATGGAAGACCCAATTACGTAACCAATCTGTACATAAGCTCAGCTCACTATCTGAGATTCATTCAATAGTATCTATCAATTTCATAGGAAAAGTATTCTGATCAGTACACTGTTCCCTTCCCTGTTTCAAAGTATCATACTATGTTAATGCGTAAAAGAAAACAAAACATTCCTTGAAATGATTGTAACGATGGCGATTCCAAAAGGAATTTGTGGCTTGTGAGATGTGAGTTGAGGTAATTATTTACTTCTATGACTTGGCAATTCAGGCGTAATTGAATTAAATCGATTTGTTCAATTTGGTTTGATTAACCTAAATTATACAACTATTCATTTGGATATTTACTCTTACATTTAGTACAAATATCATATCTAGATTTGATTAAAAATAAAATTATTGCCAAAATTTGATTAAATAGTAAATTTTAACAAACGCTTTCAACAATTATCTAAATGTGATGAAGATTTAATTCATACGGCCAACTGAAATATTGCAATAAACAGATTTTCAGGATTTGTATTGGGCCCAGTACAATGGACAAGACACAGGGGGAACGCCTGCAAATTTTCCTTCGAAGAAAAGTTTATTTCACACTTTTATGAAAAGAAACGATCAGATACCCGATTCAGGACAAGCCAAAATTTGTTCGATTATGCTTTGGTTTTTCTGGGGTGAATAAAAAACACAAGTCCTTACGTTTGCCGACCAGCAGATTTCGATCCGCAGAAACTTTCCCAACAAGCATCAAAATTTATCGAAGGAAGATGCCACCTAATTTTCCAATGCAGTCGCGGGTGCAGTCAACAAGACAACAAGTCGAAAGGTTCCACCCAGCATATGAACATAAAGCCCGTTCGAATTTAGTGCTTGAAAATACTGTAATTTTATTTTCCGGAAAAAGCGCAAATCACCAGGTTCGAATAAAATCAAGACCGAAATTAACCAACCCGGGGCACCAGAACAGCGGTCAGAAAACTCGGCTCAGGATGGAAACTCCCAACGTTTCCCCGAGATACGGTTTAAGACATCCGTGTAGTGAAGAGTGATGTTTTCATAAAGTCCGTAAAGGACTGCAGCGATGTTCTGCTGCCTCGGCAGAGGAAGGTGTCAGTATCTGCCGAGAATGCCCTCGTCTGGAGACGCGTGAATGCGCTGGCAGGCTAGCATTGCGGTGTCGTGGGGCGGGTTCATTTCCCCAGCACGAGGACCCACTACAAAAAATTTCGCATTCACGAATTGCTTTCAGGTCAAAAAAAAAGGCGACCAAAGTCGCAAAGTTGTAGATAACCTCACCGAAGGAGACGTACTTGTTACTAGAACTAGTGAAACCGGAGAAGAAAGGCGAACTTGGGGTGACCTCGTCGTTACCCAACGAAGTTCATGGCCCACAAATGAAAGAGGGGCAACCGGGTGGTGGTGGAGCCCCTTCATACCCACCCAACCGGAATAAATCCATTGATAACTTGTTGAAGTGGCCAGGTATTCCTCTTCTGAGTGGAAAACTCATACAACTTGAATTGTATGAACTTTCCCATCAGAAGGGGAGTACCCCGGTGACCAATTTATGTCATAGAATTATACAATTTGATTGCATAAATCTATGCCATAAAAAGGCACTCTGTTTGGGCCACTCAACCCATGACGTCACCTGAAACAGTAAGGATTATTAATTTCCCGGTGGCTGGCTCATGTTTTGGGGTTGAAGCCTGCCACCGTACCGGGTCCTATACTCGGTTAGAGAAATCAGAAGGGAAAGATCCGTGGTTCATTTACTTCATCATTTTTATTATTATTTCATTTACAAAAGCAAAAATTATTAATAAAGAAATTTTTGATGAATTTCGATATTCGTTAATAGTGGTAGGAAGATTTTTCTTATATCTTATATTCAAAATTTCGTAACAGCTAGCTGGTTAGAATTAAGGAAGCGGCAACTATAATATCGGAAACTTTACTTGTTTTTTCGTCCGCGCACTTTTCTTTCACAGTTTCGCGTTCCCATCCAGATCTTCTACATTCGCACTTTACACCAATAGTTTTCTCATAACACTTACTTGGTACCATCTAGTAGTTGTCGCTGCCTTTGGGTACTCAACCGGGATATCCTCCTGGGTGGTGGCCACCACCTCACATCCACGCCGCTTGCGATGATGGTGACTTTGCTGATTTCAGTAGCGAAAAAAGTTGAAACTCGCGAAGTGAAATTTCACTGGTGATGTCGAATCTAGTTTCTAGGTTAAAGTTAAAGGAATTCAATTTGCAAGCGTGCGTAAAGTTTTCGTAGAATAAGCATCCAGCAGCAAATTCACCTGAATGGCCTCCGCTTACTTCAGATTTTCCTTTTGACATCCCACGACAAAATTGACGTGGGATGTGCAACCGTCCCAACTGACATGAGATGCCAAGCCACTCGGTGGCAAGGTGTGTTAGTGAGTCGCCAGTGGCGTCACAAGATTCATTACAGGGCAGTGTCCACGATGCCTACCAGGCATGGGGAGACTGAAGGAAACACTGCTTGGCCCTGAGATGTTTTTTTTTTCTCTCTCAGCGTCGTAGGTCTTTGGCATGGTAGACTCCCAGCTCCTTTCCGGACATGTCCGCAATGAGGTACCACGTGGGACTTAAAACTTGTAAGACTCGACACTTCACGAACTTCTTGTCTATCTTGGCAGTGTAGTGCCGACCTGCTTCACTTTGTCGAAAATTCCGTCGGTAGATTTCGTCGCCTACCTTGGAGCCAGAAGGATGGGATCGCAGATTGTATCGCTCCTCCCCCACCCGTCTACTGTCTTCAATCCTCTCCCGGATTTGTTCTCGTAGAATTTGGAGTTTCTCGTGCGGCTCCAGCACCACTATTGGGTCTTCCAACCCTTTCAACTGTCGCAATAGCCGGTACGAGGTTCCGTGGCAAATCATATGCTGGCCGAACACGGCAAAGTATGGGGAGATGCCTGTGGTGGAGTGGTAAGACGAACGCAGGGCACAGGAGACGGCGGGAATCCTGCGGTCCCAATCCTTCTGATCCGGTTGGACGTAGGCCCGAATGGCGGCTATGAGGGTGCGGTTCAATCGCTCGGACGCATTGGCTTGCGGAGAATAAACGACCGTCCGCTGATGCGTAATGCCATACTTCTCCATTAATTCTCGGAATCTAGACGAGGTGAACTGAACTCCGTTGTCGGAGACCAGCTTCTCCGGTACTCCAAATATATGGAAAACGAGATTTTCCAGAAAACTGACTATGGGGCCGGTGTGCAGGTTTCGAAGAGGTTCCACCATCGGAAATTTGGACAGTGGTCCAGGACTACGACAGCTTCCGTGTATCCCGAAGTCGAGCGAGGGTACGGACCGATGAGATCTATATACAGGCGCTGGAACACCCGCTCCGGTAGTTCGAATTTTCCCATCGGGGGCCGAAGAATAGAATTGGGCGCTTTCGTGCATTTGCACAGCTCACAAGCGGCTACGTACTTTTTCACTTGCTGCACCATCTTAGGCCAAAAGAAGTAAGTCTTCAGCCGCCGAAGCGTGCCGACCATAACCACCGTGTGCACTCAATGGGTGGTCATGAGCCCGCTTAATCAATTCGCATGTCAGTTCCTCGGGCACCCATAACTTCCACTGTTCCTCTTCTTGAATGGGGTCTCCAGAGGCGTGTTTCGTCCGCTTGTATATAAATCCCCCCGTCACCCATAGTTCTGGCAGCTGTGGCAACTGGTTCTGAATCGTATTCAGCAGCTGGGTATAACATGCTGACTTGAAGGCGGAATGGTCCAAGTCGATCCATAGGGGGCTGTCGTCCTCCTGGGCCAACTCGGCTCCTTCAGGGGCGAACACCCTTGATAATGTGTCCGGTACCACGTGCTGACTTCCTTTGCGGTGTCTTATCGTGAAGTCAAACGCCTGTAATTTGAGGGCCCATCTGGCCAAGCGGCCGTGGAGATCAGTTTGCTCATCAGCTATTTCAGTGATGCATCAGCTATTTCAGGGATGACGATTTAAAAAGGATGTCCTTCTACATATGCTCGAAAACGTTTCACTGCCAGCACAGCCGCTAGGCATTCCTGCTCCGAGACCGTGGAGTTCCGCTGGGCCTGGTTCAGCTAGTGGGACATGAAGGCTATAGGTCTTTCCTCGCCGGCTTGTGCAACCTGGACTAAGACTGCTCCCACCCCATGTTGACTCGCGTCACAATGGATTGAGAACGGTTTGTCAAAGTCCGGGCTGTGCAGTACGGGGGCTGTAGTCAGACTCTTCTTCAGCTGTTCAAAGGCTCGCAAGCTGGGCTCTTCCCAGACGAACTTACGTCCCTTACGCAGCATGTCGGTCAAAGGAGTGGTAATGGTGGCATAGTCACGTACGAAACGCTGGTACCATCCGCATAAGCCTAGGAATCGGCGTAACTGCTTGGTGGTCTTGGGTAATGGAAAAACGTCAATCGCTTGAGTCTTGTCCGGGTCAGTTTTGATATTGCCATGCCCAATGATGTGACCTAGATACTTCACCTCCGTCATCACGAACTGACTCTTCTGTATGTTGTTTGTTAACCCTGCCCTCTGGATGTGTAGCGCCACCTCCTGAAGCAGGTCGATGTGTTCGTTAAAGGTTTCGGTTATAAGCAACAGATCGTCCAAATACACCAATACTTGGTGCCGTAAAAGAGGTGGTATCACCTTATCCATAAGGCGCGTCATTGTCTGAGGGGCATCGCACAATCCGAATGGCATGGTGACAAATTGATACAAGGGCTGACCTGGGACTGTGAAGGCTGTTTTCTCCTTTGAGCCAGGGTCTAAAGGAATTCGCCAGAAGGCGTCCTTGAGGTCTAAGCTCGTGATGAAGTGGGCTTTAGGCAACCGACTCAAAATGCCTTCAATCAACGGTAGAGGGTATGCGTCTTTGACAGTAACGGCGTTCAAGCGTCTGGCATCTATGCATAGCCGGACCTTGTTCGGACTAAGGTGACTGGGGAAGCTAGCATTCGATCCACTTCGGCCTATGACAACTTTTCCTTCGCCGGAGATATGGCAAAATGTCTCTGTTTTATGGGTTTAGCATCCCCTACATCTATAGTATGTAACACCAGCGCAGTCCACCCGAGACCTTCCTTCTCATGCGATGGAAAAGCCGATATAGCCGAGTCAAGTCTCAATTGCTGATTCACATCCAGTGTATGTCGTAATAAGTGATTGGTTTGAGTTTGGTCAGGAATTGTGGTGACGGACTCCAGGGTCGTGCGGGGGCCAAGTTAGTTTTTGAACGAAATCCACTCCTAGATAAAGATTCTGAGTTAATTGAGGTATGATGTAAAATTCCAGAGGTTTAGTTACTCCCTTAAAGGTAACATCCGTCGTAATTTTTCCCACTACAGAGTGACGAGTTCCGTCCACCGTGCTTAACCAGGTGGTAAAATGGTGAAATTTGGTCCGCATGCATTGCCAGTACCTCTCCTGCAAAATTGGCTGATATGCAATTCACACTGGCTCCCGTATCGACTAAACCTGACTGACGCATACGGTCGAACGTCATCCCTCAATAATTCGTCTAAGTGTATGTCCTTCAGCACCTTCCTCGACTGCCTGACTCTTCTCCAGAAGCCCCGCATCCGACGCGTGGCTCGCTTTCTTCGCGGTGGGACAGTTGTAGCCAACTCCTCATGGAAGATGCGCTGTCGAGTAGCCAAATAATTCCGCAGCCTGACGTGGAAAGGTTTGACATGCCAAGGAACTTTCGCCTCGCTATCATTTCCCTGCGCGTTGGCCTCGGCAAAAGATGGCGTCGGTTGTGGAACTTCGAGAGAACTGTGTTTGGCGGTGCGAGTCAGCAGAATCGGAGTCATGTCTGGGGCTTGGTCATAGCTAGTGATGGGGCCAGGATTGGTTTGTCCGGGGTTTGGGAGTGCCAACGGGTGGTCCCGGCACTCGGTGGCAAGTTTTTTCGCAGTTTGCAATTTGCGCAATCAGGTGCGTATGTGTCGGCCTTCCCGCATCGGTAACAGAAAAGCGTCGGCTCCACTGGACATGCATAGAACCGATGCCCCGTTTGTCGGCAGTTCCAACAGACCGTCGGGCTGGTAATTGCTTCAAGGGAGGGTCTATCAATCATTGCTGTGTCCTCAAACTCCTGTGGTGCTCCACTCCTCGGTACTGGTACTGGATCAGCAAGTAGGTGGTCCGCTGCCATCAACTCCACGGTGTGATGATTCCGGGGATTTGGTCCCGATATGCAAGGTTGTGGACGGAAGGTACCTCGCCGCTCATCCAATTGTTCTTGCCTACGGGCACGGAGGCGCAATTCCTGTATGGTGTTGATGGGAAAATGCAGAAGGCTGTTCTGAAGATCCCAACGCATATTCTCTCTGATAATTTCTACCAGTTCGTCCTCGGGCATGGTTGTTCGCAACCGAGTGCTCAATCTCACTATACTTGTGTAGTACTGGTCGAAGGGTTCGTGAGCGCCTTGTTTCCGTTTCTTTATCTGTTCCCTTAGTTCTCTCTCAGTGAAGCCATCATCAAATCGATTGCGGAAGGCTGCACTGAAAGAGTTCCAAGAGGGACGTGGCATCGATTCCTTAAAACTCCAGTACCAGTCGGCAGCATCTCCGCTGAACACAAGGTGTGCATGCCGGAGGAAGGCCGAGAAATCACCTCCCAAGGTGCTGGATACTAACGCCTGAATCCGGAAAAGGAACCGGTCCGCTGATATCATATCGTTGAAACCCGTGAAGTTCAGGTGCCAACTCTCCATGATACGAGGCGTTGGTTCTCGGAAAGGTGTCCATGCGTTCCCGGGGGGAGTCGCATCCTCGATTGACCTGTTGAAAGGGACTGCCTCGGGGACTGGAGGTACCAACGGAGGTGCGGTGCTGTGTCGTGGTCTATACTCGGGCGCTCGGGGATCCATTCCCGAGTTTCTTGGAGGTAGAGCCCATTGATCAGATGGTCGAGAGTGGGGCATAGCCACACTGGGATTGGGCTCCCAACCAAGCGGAGTTCTCACGCGGCTGGGTGGTTGACTCGTGGGAAGGTTCTGGAGCCTTCCCTCCAGGTTGCCAATCCTCTCAGACATATCCCGCATTAACGCCACGAGGGTGTCCATGGAGTGGGTGGAAGGCTCGGGTGTAACTTCGGATGCAACAACTGCAGCCGGAACTTCACCGCCTACGGCTCCTTGAAAGTCCATCAGTGATTGGGGCGGTTCGGCATCTGGAACCCCTTTCGCCACTGCTCCACGCGTGGGGACGGGCGTTCCGAGGGGGACATCTACGGCGGTCCGATCTATGGGTCGCCGGCATAGTGGGCACAGTTCGGACGTTAGGAGGAGCTGTTGGACACAGGCACGGTGGAAAAGGTGTCCACACTCCAATCGCAAGCTGTGTACGCCCTCCACTACGTCCTCAAAGCAGATCCCGCAGTTAGCTGGTTGGACCGTTTTGGATCTGGTCCAACGCTTATCTGGGGTCCGCTTTGTCGCCATTGTCGTGTGGGTTTAATGTGGTGCTAATATTACTGGAAAAATTAAAATATATAAAATATGATAACTCCTACTATAACCTTAATATATAAATGCAAAAGCTTAATACTAGATTAGTGGCCAATAGTGGTGAGCTATTTATAGAAAATAGGCAAAAAAATTTATTTAATATATGCTTTCCTTTCCAGCAGTTGACTCCTCCAGAGGAAAACGAGAGTGCGTGGTAGTCTGCCGAAGAAAGGGTGCTTTCGGTCGATTTACAAAATTTATCCCCATACCCACATAGATTACAAAAACCGTCTCTAAACTACGTTAAATGACTCGACGAGACAAGTGGTAGAGCTACCGTAACGGTTTTGTACGCGGTCAAAATTCCCGACGCGTGGAAGCATTCCGGGCTCCGCAACTCCAGCATACGCAACCGAACGTTGAACCGATACCACTCGTCTATCACGCATACGAAATAAGTAGAATCCTTCCGCGACATAAAGGCAAGGTAGCCTTCCATTTTCTTGAGAGTCCAGGCTGACAGGAGAAACCCCATCTGGCTGACAGTTCCATCAAGAAAATAGAGGGTCCTTACAGGGGTTAACCTGGGACAACACATCGGAAGGATTCTGTCGCGAAAAAAAAATCAAACAAAGGAGAGCGGAAGCTACAACTCACATGAAGCGACTGCTAGTGTGTATCACACAACTCCACTGCTCCTGTTTGTGAGGCTCGAGTACCAAAGTACCTTACATCCTCCGTAAAGGACCAACTCGTCAGAAGACACGAATCGTTCATCCCCTTAGGATGTTTTGGCCCCACGTTGGGCGCCATTTGTAATGATTTTTAAAATTTCTTGCGATCGCGGAACCGACCTCTCATCGGTTCTAGACGTTAAGTCTGAGTAGTGCCAACAGATGGTACCAACCGGTCAACCAATCCGTGCACTGTAACCCATTCACGTGGTGGCTGCTTGTCGGCCAGCTAGATCGGAGAGGATTTCGGTCGCGGGTCTCCAAATGGGTTACGCTCATTCACAATATTCAGCCACCTATACATGCCCGTTTTCAAACGCGTTACAAAACAAAACCATACGGAGAGGAAACCTACTTTACGTTACTCCGTATTTCTTCATCAACCAGTCAAGAACAAAAACCAAATTTTTACTTCGCGTTCCCGAATTTCCGACGCGGTACCGAAAAGTATACTACGTTAACTCAACCCGACGAAAGCTACGTTAAAGAAAAATCAAAATCAACTAAGGTACCGCGTACCGCGCGCGACGCGAAACCGACTTCAGCAGATTTTCTCAAACCCTACCCTCGCGACGGCATACTTACCCTGCACCTCATTTCCCGCTGAAAAGCAGAGCTACTGGAAAGGAAAGTCTATTTTTCTCGTTAGCAATTCATGTTGTTATTCATAGATAAATCACAATCGTGGTCTTATACAGTAAATAATTGATTTTACCAATTAAGCTATCTCCTAAATACAGCCTACCGTCCTCCGGCAATGGAAGACCCAATTACGTAACCAATCTGTACATAAGCTCAGCTCACTATCTGAGATTCATTCAATAGTATCTATCAATTTCATAGGAAAAGTATTCTGATCAGTACACTGTTCCCTTCCCTGTTTCAAAGTATCATACTATGTTAATGCGTAAAAGAAAACAAAACATTCCTTGAAATGATTGTAATGATGGCGATTCCAAAAGGAATTTGTGGCTTGTGAGATGTGAGTTGAGGTAATTATTTACTTCTATGACTTGGCAATTCAGGCGTAATTGAATTAAATCGATTCGTTCAATTGGATTTGATTAACCTAAATTATACAACTATTCATTTGGATATTTACTCTTACATTTAGTACAAATATCATATCTAGATTTGATTAAAAATAAAATTATTGCCTAAATTTGATTAAATAGTAAATTTTAACAAACGCTTTCAACAATTATCTAAATGTGATGAAGATTTAATTCATATACGCGTTGAACATAAAGAAAATGTTTGAGTATTCCTAAAAAAAATCACAAAATATCTTCACAATCTCGTTCCGCTTCTCATCTTAATCGATCCAAACGAGATAAAACCGAAACCTTTGATGTACCTAAGTGCTATCCTGTCAGTTCTCGTAGTCGTCGACATCGTCGAAACTCAGAAACAGGTTCATTAGAATATTATCGAATCGCCAGCCGTTTTGTTCTGCATGTTCGGGTGCGTAGTAGCGATCCGAGAATCGATGCAGTTTGTGTAGGCCCAGCTTCCCGTCCACGTAGAGGCCACTCGCAATTAAATTCTGCATATAACTGGTGTCAATTTGACGATTCTTCACAGACCTGGGAATGATTGCTGGCGAATCAATCTGCAGGCGATCCACAATTTCACTTGAATTTGCAAATAGTTTATCAGAATCTTTAATAAGTTTTATTATTATCCGGTAGTTGGCATCAATACAATCACGTAGTCTACTCAAATGATTTCGATATGGTAGTAACATACCTTGATGTTCGATGGAAAATGTATTTAGGTATGATTCAGGCTTGTTTACTCTGAGAACTGAGTATGTTCTGATTCATTAGCACTGGGTTTTCCCGCGCAAGTTAAAGTATATTGAAAATTATTAATCTCGCGACAGCTGCAAAATGCTAGTATTTAGGTTATATGATAATACGGAAGATAAAAGCAAGATTAAATACATTCGATTACGAAATTGACCCAGAGTTACTCAATTTAAGGGAGTGTTCCGCATTTCATGCAAATTCGCTAGCATTGAATTCGTGAATCGTCTGCTCTTGATCTGGATTGACGTCATTAGAAATTTTTCCGGAACTGTCTAATTTTCGAAAGAACATTACGCTCAAAGTCAAATATGAGTACGCGTACCACACATGCTAATTCACATGGCCATGCAAATAGTAAAGACTAGATAAGCGGTTGCGAGTTACAGTTGTACTCCGAACACTATAACGCTGTCACTTCAATTTCCTAATGTGTGGTTCATTACAGTGATCCATTAGCATTGTTCCACACATTTCGAACGCAGCACTTGGGGTTCACCTAGAAATACGGCCAACTGAAATATTGCAATAAACAGATTTTCAGGATTTGTAAGACAATTGCGATAATAAATTTATGGACAAGTGTTAGATTTATTTTAATAGTTATCAGTGACTTTATTTTCATCAGTGATTTTAATTATATTCTTTGTCTGAAAAACCAGCCGTTATTTCTTGATCCCGCTCCGTATCAATATTCCATGCAACATAACCGCTGATCTCGCTTCGCGAGTGTATGACAGTTTTTTTTTTTTTCCAATCCGTTAATCTTTGTTTCCGCTCCGTATCAACATATCAATAAACATACAATGAGTTCATGCAGAGCTTGCGAACTAACTGTTCGAGAAGCAGAGATTATGAAGTGTTCTTCCCATGGATGTAGAAATATTTACCACTATGAGTGTGTAGGCATTACAAAAATTAATTTCGCGAAACAAAGTGCCAAATATAAATCCACCTGGAAATGCCCTGATAATTGCGCGCGTATATCAAAAGAAGACAATTCCAATACGCCAGTACGCTCCATATATATGCAAGACATAGGTGAAAACACCTCATCAACAGCCAATACCCTAGCTGGGTTGAGTGGCATTGATCATACATTGCTTGATCATCTCAATGGTATGTTTTCTCAACTGCGAGAAACGAATAAACAAGATCTTGCTAAGCTTTTGGAGCCACTGCATGCAAATATAAAGTCGATTAATGATCGATTATCGGCATGGGAGAATAGACTTTGTTCGCTAGAGGAAAAAGTTGAACATTTTAATTATGTCTCCTCAACCTTACAGAGTGAGAACACACAACTGCGTGATCAATTGGCTGCTCTGAAAGCAAAAATTAACGAAATCGACCAAGCTGCGCGTAATTGCAATCTGGAACTGCAAAATGTTCCACAGGCGAACAACGAAAACCTCACACAGATCGTGCAAAACATTGGACATCTCATGCGCATTGATATTCCTACGGAGAGCATTCGAGCAGTGCATCGTGTGGCGCCAGCTATTCAACAATCGGATCGACCAAAAAATATAATAGTACAACTGATGACACGTTGTTTGCGTGATGAGCTAATTCATGCAGCCAGGGTTCGTCGCGATTTCACCTCCGACCAAATTGGAATTAGTTCACAGCCCGTGCGCAAGTTCTATATTAATGAACACCTCACATTAACGAATAAAATCTTGTATAGCAAGGCAAGGAAAGCGGCTTCAAACATGGGATACAAGCATGTGTGGGTGAGGAACTTGAATATCTATGTTCGTAAAACTGATACCGCAAAAGTGATTAAAATTAAAGATGAGAATGATATTTTAAAGATAAAGTGACTAGCTTATGCTTATTTACTCAATTACACCTTTTGTTCTTGTATGTTTTTATTTTGTTTTCGTTTCAAATTGGACTATTATCACTATAGTTTGCAGTTTTTGCGTATAGCTTTATGTAACAATCAAGTTGGCAATTTAATGACTACCGTTTTTATTCTTTTCAAATATGTGCTTTACTTGCACCATTGTCTTTCTCATCGAGATAATTACGAAAAATATTTTATCATAAAAGATCATCATTTTCATTTAATCTATATTAGACCATCACAATGAATAGATTGAATACTATCAGTATTTACTATCAGAACTGTCGCAGCATTCGAAACAAGCTCTATGACCTGCGTTTAAGTATTCTAAATTCTGACTTTGATGTAATTATCTTAACAGAAACTTGGCTCAGGGATGGCATACGTGATAGTGAAATTACTGATGATAGATACATCATTTATCGAAAAGATCGGTCGTCCATGACTTCAAACAAAAAAGATGGGGGTGGCGTATTAATTGCAATAAAAAAGATGATATCCTGCGTCAGGTTATATGATTACGAGAATCACTCGGTAGAAGAAATCGTTTTATTTCTACCCTCACCAAGTAATGGCGTAGTTTTGATAGCATGTTATATTCCTCCCTCGACACCCCAGGCTATTTACGAAAATCACTTTCAAAAGCTAAATGATATATCCACAAATTTATCGCATCATGATTTTATTGTTATTGGTGACTACAATCAACCAAATATAAATTGGCATCTCGAATCAAACAAGAATACTATCCTTGAAGTGCCGCACTACATCAGTAGCGTAATGTCTTTTTTAAACTTGAAACAGTGCAACACGTTGAAAAATATTAATAACAAACTACTTGATTTGGTGTTCACAAATATAGAATGTGATATCAGCCAAAGTACTCTTCCGCTTATCGGCATAGATCCACAGCATCCACCTTTCGAGTGTGAATTCAAAATTTTTCATCGATTCTCGTCGTTGCGCAGTAATAAGTTGCCTAAATATAACTTCCGCAAGGGCGACTACTTAGGCATCTTTCAAGCATTTAAAAGCATTGATTGGGAAGATACTCTTAAGGTTCTTAATACACAGGATGCAACAAATACTTTTTATACAATATTGTATGATATTTTGGATGCTTATGTCCCTCATATGAACGCGAAATCAAATAAGTATCCTAGTTGGTTCTCCAGCGACCTTAAAAAGGAACTTAAACTTAAACTCAAGTTCTGGAAACGCTGGAAAACGTATGGGAACAAATCTGACTACGAGAATTTCTCCCAGGCTAGGGCAAACGCCAAAAAATTGTTAGAACGCTGCCACAAACTGTATATTATGAGTGTAGAGAACTCTGTTCGTAATAATATTAAATCTTTTTGGAAGTTTACTCACAATTTTAAAAGTGACAAAGTAGGCTACCCTTCAACCATGAGATTTGAGGATCAAACTTCAAGCAATCCTACGATTATTTGTGATATGTTTTCATCTTACTTTCTATCAGTTTTTGTTCCTTCAGACCAAAACTCATATGACACTAAAAATTTCGTCAACGATTTGAACGCTCATAATATCTGCGTATCAGACTTGACTCTTTCTCAAATGGATGTAAAACTCGGATTGGAAAGTATTGATGTCAATAAAGGTGCTGGCCCAGATAGAATCTCACCATACTTCCTGAAAATTACTGCCAATGAGCTATACGTACCTCTCACCATAATATTCAACAAAAGTCTCTCTGAAGGCGTTGTTCCACATTTCTGGAAAACCGCTAATATCACACCAATACATAAGACTGGTGCCAAAGACGATGTAAAAAATTACAGGCCTATATCAATTCTATCATCTATTGCCAAATTATTTGAAAAATTAGTACATGACAAGCTTTATCCATTGATTAAAAGTGTTATCCCTATTGAACAGCATGGATTCATTAGAGCACGATCTACAACTACAAATTTAATAACATATGCGAACTTTTTATTTAAGGCTGTGGATCTGAGGCTTTCTGTAGATAGTATTTATACTGATTTTTGCAAAGCTTTTGATAAAGTAGATCATTTAGTTCTTCTCAGAAAGCTATATTTTAATGGGGTAAAGGGAAATCCCCTCCGATGGTTTTCTTCATATCTTGAATCTAGACATCAATCAGTGGTTCTGAATGGATTTTCATCTTCACCTTGCGCTATATCTTCAGGAGTTCCACAGGGATCCATCCTTGGACCATTGCTCTTTACCATGTTTATCCATGACATAGATAAATGCTTCCAGCACTCTAAAGTTCTCTTGTACGCAGATGATATGAAGATATACAAACTTATACGCAGTCGTAGAGATTGTTTATTGCTTCAAGAAGATCTTAATAGATTTGCGCTTTACTGCACACTGAATAAACTATCTCTTGCCACAGATAAATGCAAGGTTATAACGTTCTCTAGGAAAATTAGACAAATTAATTTTGACTATTCACTTGGCAGCCAAAGTCTTAGTAGAGTCTCAAATATTCGGGACTTAGGTGTAATCTTTGATTCTAAATTAATATTTGACGCTCACGTTGAAATGATCTGTAATAAAGCGTACCAAATGCTAGGTTTCATGTTTAGGGTAACAAAATGCTTTAAAAATCCACACACCTATGTCATTCTCTTCGAAACTCTGGTTCGGTCACATTTGGAATACGCTTCTGCAGTTTGGAACCCGCACTATGATTTATATAAAAATCATATAGAAATTCTTCAGCGCAAATTTTCAAAATGGTTATTCTACAGATTAAAATATACGCAACAAATTTACTTGGAGCGTTTGACGTTTTTGAAGCTGGCGACATTAGAAGAAAGACGAATTCTCCTCGATGTGATGACGCTACGAAACATTTGTGTATCTGATTACGATTGTCCTGATCTATTATCTCAAATTAATTTCCGTGTACCACGTGTCAATTCCAGATCTAGGTACTTATTCGCTTTGCCTACTTGCCAGACGAACTCAGGTCAGAGAGCGCCCCTTTATAGAATGTGCAATACTTATTATAATATTGGTGATTTGGTCGATTTATTTGATGATAAAAGTAAGCAATGCTTTAAGCGTGATCTAAAATATGTTTTAAATGCCAACTTGATATGATTTTTTTTTTTTTTTTTTTTTTTTTGTAGTAGTAGTAGTATTAGCACACTTCATTTCATTTTAGTTTTTAATTCTAAGTTTTATAATGCTTGAAATTTCTTATTTCTTTTTTCGCTTTCAATTTTTCTCTCGTCATGCTTATTTGTACATATTTGTTTTTTTATATTGCTAAGAGTTTGAATTTACACATTTATTTTTCTGTGAGAAATGCCTTAGGTTACAGTTTGTACTTGTTAAACTCAAACGAAAACATATGAATTATTTTTATATGCATAAACTGTTACTGTTTTTTCTCCAATAAATAAAATAAAATAAGTATTGGGCCCAGTACAATGGACAAGACATAGGGGGAACGCCTGCAAATTTTCCTTCGAAGAAAAGTTTATTTCACACTTTTATGAAAAGAAACGATCAGATACCCGATTCAGGACAAGCCAAAATTCGATTATGCTTTGGTTTTTCTGGGGTGAATAAAAAACACAAGTCATTACGTTTGCCGACCAGCAGATTTTGATCCGCAGAAACTTTCCCAACAAGCATCAAAATTTATCGAAGGAAGATGCCACCTAATTTTCCAATGCGGTCGCGGGTGCAGTCAACAAGACAACAAATCGAAAAGTTCAACCCAGCATATGAACATAAAGCCCGTTCGAATTTAGTGCTTGAAAATACTGTAATTTTATTTTCCGGAAAAAGCGCAAATCACCAGGTTCGAATAAAATCAAGACCGAAATTAACCAACCCGGGGCACCACGGTAAGAGTAAACACGACAACAAAAACAGCGGTCAGAAAACTCGGCTCAGGATGGAAACTCCCAACGTTTCCCCGAGATACGGTTTAAGACATCCGACCCGATTCGTAACAGGTAGCTGGTTAGAATTAAGGAAGCGGCAACTATAATATCGGAAACTTTACTTGTTTTTTCATCCGCGCACTTTTCTTTCACAGTTTCGCGTTCCCATTCAGATCCTCTACATTCGCACTTTACACCAATACTTTTCTCATAACACTTACTTGGTACCGTCTAGTAGTTGTCGCTGCCTTTGGGTACTCAACCGGGATATCCTCCTGGGTGGCGGCCACCACTTCGCATCCACGCCGCTTGCGATGATGGTGACTTTGCCGATTTCGGTAGCGAAAAAAGTTGAAACTCGCGAAGTGAAATTTCACTGGTGATGTCGAATCTAGTTTCTAGGTTAAAGTTAAAGGAATTCAATTTGCAAGCGTGCGTAAAGTTTTCGTAGAATAAGCAACCAGCAGCAAATCACCTGGATGGCCTCCGCTTACTTCAAATTTTCCTTTTGACATCCCACGACAAAATTGACGTGGGATGTGCAACCGTCCCAACCGACATGAGATGCCAAGCCACTCGGTGGCAAGGTGTGTTAGTGGCGTCACAAGATTCATTACATGCAATCAGGGTCATCGATCAACAGTCATCTGTTAATAGCCAAGGCCAAAGTGGCACCAGTGAAACCAATTAGCGTTCCTCGTCTAGAATTATGCGTTGCAGTCTTGCTGTCATAACTACTGAAAGAAATCACAAGGTCATTCAAATTCGAGAAAATACCTACCTGGTTGTGGACCGATTCCGAAGTTGTCCTAGCATGGTTGAAAGGGCATCCGACTCGGTGGACGGTCTTCGTGAGCAATAGAAGATCCCATATCTTAGAAAATACTGGCAATATTCCGTGGCCTTATGTCCCGTCCAAATGCAAAACAGCCGACATAGCATCGAGGGGAGTTCAACCCAGGGACTTAATCAAAAATAAAATTTGGTGGAATGGAGCAAGTTGGCTTGTTGAAAGTAGCGATCGATGGGCTAAAATTAAAGAGACCCAATCAATTGATATCCAGAAGCGGAAACATATAATGGTTAATGTCAGTTGGCAAGCAGAACATTTTTTGAACGGTCTGGTGGAAAGGTATTCAATATTGACGATATTAATAAAGTTAATGGCATATTGTTTCCGTTTCATCTAATCAAAAGCGAACCAGTCAGGTAGTCGTACATACTGGACCAGTGATGAGTTAAGGCAGTCTCTCGAATTCTGGATCAAACATGCTCAGCAAACTGAATACTCACAAGAAATAACACATCTTACAAGGTCAGCGCCCATAGGGAACAAAAGTAAACTGGTTAACTTGACTCCACTCCTGGACGACCAAGGAATCATGCATGATGGAGGACGGTTGAAACGCGCCCAGTTACGTTTCGATGAAAAGCACCCAACAATTCTACCACGGAATAGGAAACTCACCGATCTAATACTGCATCAGATTCATCAGTCAACTTTACATGGACAAACGCAGCTGATGCTGAATATGCTCAGAAGGAAATTCTGGTTAATAGATGCCTGCAATTGCATCAAACGATTCATACAAAGGTGCATCCGTTGTTCCCATGCCAAAGCAAATACATCAAACCAACTGATGGGAGATTTACTCATACCACAACCTCGAGTGACCCTGTGACGTCTTTTCACTCACACGGGAGTTAATTTTTGCGGACCTTTTGACATAAAGGACAGGCAAGGAGGAGGAAGCAAAACCACAACCTAATTCCTTCCTTCATACTAACTGATTTTAGTCATTAGCTCCAACTAACAATTTTTATTTTTCATACTAACGAAAATTCATTCATGTTTCCCTACTAACAAATTTCATTCCCACGCCCATCAAGAAATAGTTGAAGTTGCTTATCCCACGAATGGGACATCAACAGAAGGTGGCTCCGTTGGTAGCGTCGCGCCTGGGTTCAAGTTCCCCGAGCGCAGGGAAGCACTCTTTTTGAAGTATTGGCAAAAACAATTGTTTCCGTATATACATATATATATATATATATATATATATATATATATATATATATATATATACATATAAATATATATATATATATATATATATATATATATATATATATATATATATATATGTATATGATAATTTGCATCTAATCAAACGCTTCCATGGTTATGCAAATTGCCATATATGCAAAATGGAAATTGTTGCATTTTTCGATACGAAAAAAGATGTGTGGAAAGTGGAATCGAAGTGAATTGAACTTTGATTACGTTACCCAAATGCGGCAGCGGTAATTGGGATGGAAAGGATTGCGGGATTGAGTTTTTGAATTTAGGGCAGTCAGTATTTGATTTCGAAAATAAGAGGGAGTGCTTTAGGCGTTAATTTTTGGATTCCGTTTTTAGTTTGAAAAGAGGAAGAAGTTCTTTGACGGTGTGAATAAGATTTTTTAAATTCTGTAATTCGAAGTGAATTTTAACTTGGATTTTGGGGAAAAGATTTTCAGTGTGGGTGTTAAGTGAATTTGAACTTGAATTTTGCGAAAAAGACTTTTAATTTGGGTGATAGTGGATAAAGTTTAAGTGTATGAATATAATTTTAACTTGAAGGCTCAATCCTAATTCGAAGTGTGTCGTGAGAAGATTTCAGCTTCGATATTAATGAAATAAATGAAACCTATAAATAAAAAGAAAGAATTAAAAAGGAGTGCGGAAAAAAAACAGTAAATATCAAGGCGTTTAGTCTAGAGTGAAGAGGAACGAAGGTACAGTGCCGGAAAATAAAAGTGGAAGGTAATTTAAACAAGCCAGTGCAGAAGTTAAAAGAAGTGGAAAAAAACGAAAGAAACGGATAGACAGCGGATGGTGCTTATTAAAGTGGCCGTTTTACTATCTTTCTTAGATTTTTTTACATTACAGACATTAAAATCTTAATTTACAGTGGCCCACCGCTTCTTTTTTGTGTTGACTTTTTCTCTACTTTATGTTTTTGCATTATTTCAAATTGCGTTATTTTTCATTTATTTGTGTATGTAGTTAACCTTTGTTTAATTCATATTTCATTAAATTAGATTTTGAAGGGGGCGAATTTGTTTCTGTTGTTTAAATTAATTTCTTTTTGTAAAATTTGCAAGTTTTCTTTTATAAATTTTCTATTTTTGTCAAATAAAACAGCCATATCTGTGTAAGGCAAAAAACATTTTTCATTTCTTAAAGTGACCTCCCCCTTTCCTTTCGTGTTAGTTACTATATGTAAGGTGGCTCAGCACGAGCAGAGGGTGTCCTGGAAGTCCCATGACACGACTGAGTGCTAGCCGGCCTCAGTAAGCCACCCCGGGTTACTCACCCCTCTGCTAGAAACATAAAGTCTGCAACTGCGGTGCTATTGGTAAGATAGATAATTGTTAAACAGTAATAGTCCACGTTTGATTTACATAGTGACTACGTAGTGTTTATTATTTCGAGTTTCATAGTAACTATTCACAGTAACTTTCTCTTTGTTTGATACGTTTGTTTGGTGTTAATTCAAGTTACATATTGAGTTCTTGTGCATCTGAAATCTCCTACACTGCTCAAAGTAGGAAAAGAAGCCGGGAATCTTCCCAGGTGGGTAATTTTCTCCGTGACAATTTTAAAATAGCGTGAATTCCCGCATCCTGCTTATCGAACTCCAACAGATTCTTGCCATTAGCTGACCTTCCGGATAGCAATGAAACTGATCCACAAGCCAACGCTGAAGTAAAAACTAAGGTGAGAGTCCCTCCAATAACATTTACGAATTTATCTCGCAACAAGATAGACGCAATTCTTAAGGGATTCAATATAACGAGTTTTTCAATTAAAATACTGTCTATTGGTATGAGGCTTTTTTTACCAATCTGGAAGATTACGAGACCATGAACAGACCATGACATTTAAAAGCTAAGAAAGTGAATTATTTCACATTCCAACGCTCAGATTTACGACCGCTAAAAGTAGTTTTAACAGGGTTGCATAAAATTTCCCCAGAAGAGCTAAAAAAGCTTCTCAAAACAGAACATAATGTTAATGCTATTGATATCAAGCTATTCAATCCCAAGTCAAGAGATCGCGAAACCACTTATTATCTCTTATATCTACAAAAGGGTACAAAAATGACGGAGTTAAACAAAATTAAAACGATCATGCACACTATTGTACGATGGAGCTACTACACAAACTGCCGAAAAGGCCCTACACAATGTAGGAATTGTATGCGCTTTGGGCATGTCACATCTTACTGCCATCTTCCCACAAGATGCACTATATGTAGTGAAGAACACGATTTTAGCCAATGCACGCTAAAAGAAGAGTAACGTAATGAAATTCGTTGTAGTAATTGTAAAGAAGCACACTTCGCTAATTTTCTTGATTGCAAGGCGATAATAGAGTATATGCAGCTGAAACAAAAGCTGAATAGTTGGGGGAAAAATTCGAAAAGTTCCCCAACTCCTACTCAGAGAACTACAAACAGCTTCGGTATGACGAGCACAAATTCCCTTTGCTGACAAAAGCTTCAGCACATACGCCAACCCTAAGCCGAGACAACAGCGATGCACCATTAAAGGCGGGAAATTCAGCTAAGTCGACAACCACTCCACCCATGTCTTACAGTATGGCCATAAAGCAAAACCCACAGTTTTCAAATAGTTTATGCGATAACCTCTTTTCGCCCGAATCTCTTCTGACCATTTAAATGTAGAACAAAACAAGAACAGTTTAATGTCATTGTAGAGCTATCTATAAAATTTCTTTATGGAGAAACAAGTAAATGTATTTGTTTGGAATGCATAAAACATTAAAAATAAGCATACTGAAGCGTTCAATTTCACTGTTCAAAATAATGTAGACATATTTGTCATAACGGAGAGTTGGTTAAGGCCAAATGATAGTTTTAAGCATCCCTATTTTGATATTTACAGATATGATCGCATTGACAAAACTGGCGGAGGCGTAGCCATAGCCGTAAATAGGAAAATTAAACATTCGGTATTGCCTAAAAGTCCAACATCGGTAATTAAAAATATTGGCGTTATTATCGAAGAACCACATATAAAATTTTAGGGTGCTTACTTCCCTGGGACAAAACTAAGCAATGAAAAAGACGAACTTTTCAGAAGAGATCTGAAATGGTTTAGCAAGGCTAACCAAAGGTTTCTACTTTGCGGGGACCCGAACGCTAGACATTGGCACTGGAATTGCACACGAAACAACAAAATGGGGCACATTTTATTTAATCTCGCCAGAGAGACAAATATCTACGAGCATTCCCTAAAGAACCCACGTTCTACTCTCCTCGTGGAGTTGGATCTACTCTTGATCTGTTTCTTAGTGACCAAAATATTACTCCCTCTGAGCTAAGTGTCTTGCAAACCCTCTCATCTCCACATCGACCTGTACTCTTTTCCTTAGAAATAATAATAATGCACCAAAACCATACTACTGCTATAAAAAAGCAAAATGGTCTGGATCCCGGAGTTTTATTAATGAAAGAGTGACCTTAGCACCAAGAACGATAGAATCGCTCAATACTCCCTCAGTATGTGAGGAGCAAATTGAAGAATTCACAAACACTATCTAGCAAGCTATCGAGTTTAGTGTCCCAAAACGATCAAAAGCTTCCCATAATTTAACAGAATTTGATGAAGAAACCTTCAATCTAATAAAGAAGCGTAATTCTTTGCGGCGCAAATGGCAATAAACCCGCATTAGGTCTGTCGAAATTGGTGCTTATATCCTCACTCTCGCAATTAAGAATAAAATTAAGGAGCTCCGAAATCTCCGATGGAACAACATGCTAACAAATCTAGACTACAACTCGCGGAAAGTCTGGTTTTTAAATAGAATTTTTAAGCGAAAGTATCATGCGTTACCAGATTCGATTACAAATAACAACGAAGAGCATATTTACCGCAATCAAGGGAAAGCAGATATACTTGCAGATAAATTTAATCAGTTCCATAATATCTCCAATACGTTCTGCACCAATTTAACAGAAATGATGGTGGCCAAAGCTTTGGAATAACAACCTAAACAAACATTTTTACCTCCTGGTGCATTAATAAAAATCAGGGAGTTAATAGGTTTACTTAAAAAAATTAAAAACGGCAAGCTCCAGGTATCGATGGCCTGCCGAATATAGTACTTAAAAATTTACCCAAAAAAGGAATAGTCTTCTTATGCCACCTACTCAACACTTGCCTTAGGCTCTCCTTCTTTCTATCCATCTGGAAACAAGCTCTACTCATACCTACCCCAAAGGCTGGAAGAGATCCGTACTCTCCCGACAACTACAGGCCCATTAGCTTACTACCAGGATTAGGTAAGCTCTTTGAAAGAATAGTCCTGAAAAGATTAAATAATTTAATGGCTAACAATAATATCTTACCTGATTTCCATTTCGGCTTCAGAAACAGACATTTGACAGGGCATCAGCTTTTCCGTGTTACAAAGAACGTCAAAGCAGCGATGTACAATAAATTGTCTGTAGGTTTGGTGACACTGGACATAGAAAAAGCCTTTGATACAGTCTGGCATGATGCTCTGGTCTATAAACTCCAGAAAAATAAGACACCACCATACATGTTGAACCTTTCACCAGCATTTTCAACTGATAGGAAGTTCCAGGTCAAAGTAGGGGAAAGCACTTCCCCAGTGAAAAGTATAACTGCCAGTGTTCCGCAAGGCTCCTACCTAAGCCCATCTTTATATAACATCTATACGTCTGACTTCCCTTCTTTACCAAACTGCCAAGTTGCAGCTTTCGCAGACGACATTTGCATATACAGCATAGGCGCAGATCCAGCTTCCATTATTTCCAGCCTTGAAATGGCACTAGAACTTACTTATCAATACTACCATAGATGGAAAATTAATGTTGCAAAAACGAAGTCAATATACTTCACCAGGAAGCGTAAGCCTGCTCACCTACCCAAGCGACCAATAAATTTTTTAGGGCAAACTTCCCTGGAGTGAGGATCTTAATTATCTTGGATTTATATTCGACAAAAAACTAACCTTCAGAAGACATATTGAGTATATTAGCTCCAAAGCGTTTAAGAGCGTGCTTTCGCTTTACCCCCTTCTTAATCGTAATTCACGTCTCAACACCAGAAAGAAAGTCCTCATCGTCAAAATGGCAATCCAACTGATCATCCTATATAGCTCACCTACCTGGATCCAATGTGCTAAATATCTAGTAACAAAGCTTCAGAACACCCAAAATAGATACCTGAAAATGGTACTTAATAAAACGTTTTACTTCTCTTCTGAAAAGCTACACAGCCTTGCTGGCGTTAGTTCAATTTATAAGATCGCTACATCGCGCCGTGACAAATCAATCGCGAAAGCAAATGACTCACCCAATCCGATAATTCATGCCCTGGAAAATTGAAAATCAGCAGTTGCTACCACCCATCTATTGGCCGTAACCTAGCCTCACACATTTTAACTAGTTATGAGTAGATAGTTAAGTTATGTTTAGCTAGTAATAAGTGCAGTAGAGGCTTTTGCCTAAATTTTCCTCTAGCTAATTGTAATAATCACATAGAAATACGATAATACGCATATTTTTAAGTAATGTTCAAACGATGGTGAAATGACTTTGTCAGAACACCTACTATATTATAAGGCCCCTGCACCGCATACATTCTAATAAAGAAAATTATATATAAAAAAAAAATTGTAATAGTTTTGGTTTATTTATATTAGTTAATGATGGATTTTTGATCACGGGGTTCGCCGCAGTTGCAGCGGTGCCCACCGTGCTGAATTTTGTGTTTACCAGTCTCCACCGGCTATGATAGCAGTCATGCTGTGGCAGTGTGGATGTTGGTTAGGGTTCACTGAAATTTTCGTCCCTTCCATCATCTTTCTGGTTTTAGCTTTGGGATTTGTGCGGCTCTTGTCCAAGCCATTATGAAGTTCGTAGTGTTTCATAATGGTATCGTAGTCGGCCCTTTGAAGTGACAATTCGAGCGGAGTCGACCTTCAAGTTCCATGGCTATGCTAGGCACTGTTGCGGTTTGTCTGTTTGTATCTTGTGAAAATTATAACCTCCATCCTATTTAGTTACCTTTTCTTTTCCTTTTCCTTCTAATGGGGATCATTTTGAGGAATGAAATTTAAATAAATTTTAATCGTAACATTTTTATTAAATAGAACATTTTGCCTTCTTCCATGGCGTTTATTGATTTTTAGTTTTGACACCATTTAATTAGATTTTGGGTTCATTTAGGTGAGCAATTTTTAATAAATTCATCGTTTTGGCGTATTTTATAAATATTTTTAAATTTTATCATTCAAAGTATAGGTTTTATTATTGATTCATTTAACAGAAAGTATTAGTAATTTGCTTGATTGATTTTTGAGGAATTAAGATTTAGTTTAGTTATATTTTATTAGAGTTCTGATTTCATATTTAGGATAATTGATTTTGAGTAAAATTTAGATAGTTAGAATTTTGGTAGTTGAGTTTAGTTTAGGCTATCGAGTTTGGGTTTGGAACTAGTTTGCGATTAGTTTTGAGTAAATTTTTTTTAACTCAGTGAACTTTAGCTAGATTAATAATTTTAGGCTAATTTATACTTTTGTCTTAGGGATTTTTACATTTTTTAAATTTAATATACTTATTTACTTGTCTGTTTGGTATTCAATTTTTTATTCATTTTTTTATGAAATCGTTTGTTTACATGTCTATTATTTATTAATTCACTTATTTTATTCAAATTGCCGGTGCTGTCCTTCTGTGCATTGATTTTAATTTTCATTTTTATTAAGATGGTCGACGGATTATTAATGTTTTTAATTTTTGCCATGTTTCCTCGCACGAAATACGAGCATAATAACTTCACTCGCTCTTCACTACGTTGTTCCCAGGATTTGCCAAATCCTCATTCACAGCATCTGTTCCGGGATATTGGCAAGACACATGAGTCTGATGAAACTTTTATTTTCATGCATAGATGGGGCTTCAAATTTGATGGAGACTCAGGTGGAATGGATGCTCGCCAGTTTGTGTTCAATGTTGGCACCCTGACTCAAAGTGTCGGGCCTACATATTCTCCTGCAAGGATCTGCTGAAAACTGGTACTGGCAGATACGTGACCTGAATAGAGACTTGAGTTGGACGCAGCTTAAAGTGGAGTTCATGGAACGATTCGGATCTCCGCTTGATGACGCTCATATTTGGAAAAATATGTTCGCCCGCAAGTAGAGATCCCATGAACCGTTCAAAGAGTTCCTTGAGTTCATTGAAGCGAAGGCTCCCCAACTCAGAACTCTGATGACGGACATGGATCTACGAGACCTAGTTTTTAAGAACATGTATCTCCGACTGCCAGAGCATCTGGCTGGACATGAGTTCTCAACCACCCGAGATCTCGTCAGAAGGTGTCGCCGAATCGAAGCCACACGGCAACGGTTGGAAATGGATAACCTTCTATATCCAGTTCAGACATGTGGAGTCAATTCCGTGCAACTGCATGACGAATTTTCAGCTGGTTATGATTCATGTCGCCAGTCCAGTGCCCTCCCTATCGTAGCACATCCAGCTATCCACTTGTGATCATTTTCTCGGGAAATTAGAATTCAGTCACCGACGTCTTTAGATTTTTCCACACAGATGTCGCTGCCTGAGGTCCAATTTTACCAAAGCAGTTCCCTGGACGTGGCTTGTGACTTTGATTCTGACTGCAAGCCTAACTGCAAGCGACGAGGATCAAAATCGCGATTCCACAGATCATGAAAATATTTTGTCACGCGTCGGTTTCTCAAGCGAGCGTGCGTTGAGTCAATCGTAGCATCGCACGAAGACAAGCGGGCTTATGTGGGAATCAGCAATAAGGGACGCAAATTGAAAAATCGGTTAGACAGTGGCGCAAGTGATAGCATCCTGGGAGCGGGAGCCTTTGACCTCGTCCGTGACTTTGGTTCGTATCTTCATTCGATGCAAACCTTATTCCTTCCTTCATACTAACTAATTTTATTCATTAGCTCCCACTAACAACTTTTATTTTCCATACTAACCAAAAATTCATTCACGTTTCCCTATTCACACATTTCATTTTCATGCCCATCAAGAAAGATGCAAAGTTGAAGTTACTAATTTAATGAATGAGACATCAACAGAAGGTGGCTCCGTTGGTAGCGTCACGGATTCTCGACCGGGGGTCCGCTGGGATGCCGGGTTCAAGATCCTCGAATGCAGGAAAGCACTCCTTTTTGAGTATTGGCAAAAGCAATTGTTTCCGTATGTATATACGATAATTTGCATCCAACCAAACGCTACCATGGTTATGCAAATTACCATATATGCAAAATGGAAATTGTTGCATTTGTCGATACGAAAAAAGATGTGTGGGAAGTGGAATCGAAGTGTATTGAACTTTGATTACGTTACCCAAATGCGGCAGCGGTAATTGGGAAGGAAAGGATTGCGGAATTGAGTTCTTGGATTTAAGGCAGTCAGTATTTGACTTTGAAAATAAGAGGGAGTGCTTTAGGCGTTAATTTTTGGATTCCGTTTTTAGTTTGAAAAGAGGAAGAAGTTCTTTGACGGTGTGAAGAAGATTTTTTAATTCCGTAATTCGAAGTGAATTTTAACTTGGATTTTGGGGTAAAGATTTTCAGTGTGGGTGTTAAGTGAATTTGAACTTGAATTTTGCGAAAAAGACTTTTAATTTGGGTGTTAGTGGATAAAGTTTAAGTGTACGAATATAATTTTAACTTGAAGGCTCAATCCTAATTCGAAGTGTATCGTGAGAAGATTTCAGCTTCGATATTAATGAAATAAATGAAACCTATAAACAAAAAGAAAGAATTAAAAAGGAGTGAGGAAAAAAAACAGTAAATATCAAGGCGTTTAGTCTAGAGTGAAGAGGAACGAAGGTACACTGCCGGAAAATAAAAGTGGGAAGCTCGGTAGTTTAAACAAGCCAGTGCAGAAGTTAGAAGAAATGGAAGAAAACGAAAGAAACGGATAGACAGCGGATGGTGCTTATTAAAGTTGTTGCGAGTGAACACATAAGCATACTCGGATATATTCCCGCTTCATAACTGCAATAGTAGCGAGCAAACAACACCTATGTACTCGCACTTCGCCAATGAAAATTAGCCATGGAAACACATGCGCAAGTAAATAAGCGAGCATTTAAGTGAACGGGAAAGTTCAACCCGCAATGATATTTACATCATGAACGAACGGGGTGCTTCGAAGAGAGGTAAGCGGAAAGGAAAACCGAAAGTTCCGGCATAATCACTCTTTCGCTCAATGTCCCCAGTTTCGCTATTTTACCTCAAGAGATCTTGGGAAAGCCGAAAGCTTAAACTGAAAGCACTCCTTCGAAGTCGAAAGCTTAAGCGAAAAACACTCTTTCGCTCAATTTCCCCAGTTTCGCATATTCACCAGCCGAGCGAGCGAGACGAAGTGGGGGGGAAAAACGTTCGTGGAACGAGAGCTCACGTGTTCGGCTACTCAGCACCTTTGAAGAGAATTTAGGTTGAAAGCTCACGAAAGAACAGTATTTAAAGTTCTTCGGCAAAGCATTCGAGTGAGTTTGTATTCAAATCCAAAAGGGAGCGTGCTGCTACCCATTTATCATTAACAACATCGAAGTATTCGAGTTTAAGTTTGAATTGGTAGTGCTGTCCAGTGTTCAAAGAAATGGTGAGGGGTGAGGTGTTGGCTTGCGCCGCGATCCTCAACCGGCCCTTTGGCGCTTCACGCCGTGTGGCCACCCCGAACCATTAATACGACAAGTTGGTTCCCTCTTCAGGCTGGCTGATATTTAGTGTTTTAAAATAATTTGGAAATTCTAATGTAATGTAAATGTTTTTAGAAAATAACAATAGTACAATAAAAGTAATGCTTTAAAGTGAACTCTTGCCTTTGGTGATTTGGGTTTTGATGGTCAGAGTAGCAGGTAAGTGGTGTTACAGAGAGTCTTTCCCCGGGAGCCTTGATGATGTATATTGGATACACATCAAATGAGCTCCCAGTTCATACCAGTATACATAGGGTATACTGGTTTGTAACAAAATTGGCGCAGCCGGTAGGATATCGGTTTTGCAGAGACCACAGTGTAGTGCGCTGTGTAGCAAATTTAAATGGGCTGTAAAATCTATTCACCCAGCCGATATCTCAAACCATTCAACTCCTGTAAGACACCATTGCTACTCATACTGTCCATCAAACTGGATCAACCTTTTTTAAAAAAAAATCAAAAGATAATGTTCATTATTTAAATATAATAATATCAATATTATTCAAACAGTCCATCAAACTAGATCAGCTTTCCTAAAAAAAAATCAACTAATAATTTTAATCATTTTAAAAAAACAAAAATATTGTATCAATATCCCCACATCATAACAACGCTACTAATACAGTGCATAAAACTAAATCAACCTTCTTAAAACGAAAAAAAAAATCAAATAATTATTTCAATCATTTAAATAACAAAAAGAAAGTATGAAACTTCACCAGTCCTCTAAAAAATATGGGATCATGTTAATCGTTTAAACAACAAAAACATAATATCAGTTTAACGCTACCCATACTGGTCATCTACCCAGATCACTCCTTAATCGAAACAAAAAATCCTATTGATCATTTTAATAACTAAAACATAATATCAACATTCAAATATAATAATATTTCTACTCATAATATCCATCAAATAAGACCAGTCCTAAAATCAAAAAGTCATCTTGAACATTTAATTCTTCATTCATTTACTCCCTCATTCATATATCTTAAATCTCATCTTTCTTATCTGAAAGTCATTCGAACTAACTCCTAACTCGTTCAAACCCAACGTAGAATTTATAAAGATATAAAGTTTCAATCAACTAACATGCAAAACACAAAACATTACAAGTAAATATTAAACACAAATAAGCAAAACGAAAACTTAATACGAGCAAACAAACGCGTGCCCATTGTTATCGAAATATGATACCACTTATCACTCCGACTGCTTGGACAATACGCGTACCCACATGCATATTAAAGTCTTATCTCTTGAATTGAATGAGCATTCGAATTAACTGAAGCATAATTAAAAGAGCAAACAAAAACAAACATTTAACTGCAAATTGAATAGATAGACATCTGGGCAATATTTTTAAATGCAAAAACATTGAAGAGCAAACTAAATAAATTAACTGCGCTAAACAAATAAAAAAAAATAATTTACATGAGAACGGCAATTTTCCAACGCAAATAAACATGAAACTAATTTAATTTCAAGTTACACTGAAACAATTAAAGTATGGGAAATTTGAAACAACAGAATTTTAGTTATAAGAACAATGCACAATGCAAACGATTTTACCCCAAAACAAATTATCTCTTACAAAATCCACTGCAACTCCATCATGTTAAGGAAACGGGAAAAGTGGCAGGCAAAACTATCAGCAGACACGCTTTTTCTATGTCTAATTGCACAATCACTGGAATGAAAACCAGTAAATTTAACAACAGCCCCTGAGCCGTTGGCATTAGCTGTCGACGGACACGCTATTTTTAGTTATAAGTCCCTCTGAGCCTCTGAGCTGCCCGATTTCAACTTTCGGCAGACACGCTACATATAGTATTAAGTCATATGCAAAAGAGACATCAATTTACCATCCAGTCGTAGCCGCTGAGCTGTTGATCCAAAAGGGTTTACAACACACTATCAACCATGTACCCTTTAAACAAGCCACTACGTTTCCTTGCACAATGAATGCATTATATAACTGCTAACTATTAGAAAAAAGTCACAAATAAAATCCCTGTAGAAAGCGCAAGACAATTCAAAACCCACCCATTTCCCACCCTTTTACTTCATATATGGCGAAAATACCAAATAGCGTCTTAGAATGCTATAATATATACTTCAAGATGTTTTAAACAATCGTTTTTTCAAGATCGAGATCAGAAATTTATTAACGGCTAATGAAGTGACCTCGCACGGCACTGTACTGTCTTCTAGTAAGGTCCAGGACAGCATTATGCCAAACTTAGTGGACACACACTAGGGAAAAATTAGACGGAACACATATAGGGTCTTGAATGAAGACCGAAACTATATGTTCCCAAGCCCATATAGTGATTGTGTCGCTTCGATCATCTTTTAGACACACACTAGGGAAAAATTAGACGGAACACATATAGGGTCTTGAATGAAGACCGAAACTATATGTTCCCAAGCCCATATAGTGATTGTGTCGCTTCGATCATCTTTTACAATAATTTCTCGCAAGAAATTTTCAATGCAGTATATCTATTTAACAATTCACTAAAATCAATAAAAGTATAAAACAGAGCTCAAAATCACTCCTTCTAATTTCAGTTTGAGAAAAAGGTCGAATTCATTCATATTAACTCATTAAACATTTCTATACTTAATAAAAAAACGTACATAATAATTCCGATTTATAAATAATCCACAACTATTTACACATACTGCTGAATACATTTCTAATAACCCTCCCTTTTTACAACTACAAATGAATAAACAAGTATGTAATTTACGACTTAAGCCAATTAAACGACAATTAAATGCATATACCTTAAAAGCTCTTCCTCCTACACAATCGTATAGCATAGATGAATTAAAAGCCCTGCCCACTACGAAATGCATTAAGCCAACTTAATTAAAAACAAATGCTCTTCAAGGCAATTACCAGCCAACCACGAATTAGTACATACACATCATATACTTCACATACTTCCTAGCAATCAGCGCATGTAAAAGCTACAATACATCGCTTCATTCAATTATCTCATGCATCATTGCAGAAGCAATGCTAATCATATCTTCAAAACTCGTTAGCGGCGAGCAAAAACAATCACATAAACCTTCAATCCATGACTCCCATTCCCATTAACACCATTAACCATGCGTATTAAGGGGAAAGTTTATTTATCACGCTCACTCGCACCCTATAAAGCCAAGATAGCTTATACTAAAGTCTTGGGAATACAACAAAGACGACTCCCAAGCTACATAAATGGAAAGCTATTCTCTCGGCAAATCTTCTTCCGAAGCGAAGCAATGCCCGAACGTAACGATCGTGTGAAATATTCATTCCCCATTTACATATTAACTCATTCCCAATAAATAACCACTAAAGCTTTAACAATATTTCCTATTGAAACTTCCCTACCTATTCGCACAATACATAATCTAAGAAAATGCTAGCAGAAGCTTATATAAAGAGCTGTTGTTATAGCATTAAAGATAGTAATTTAATAGAATATTAATCAACCATGAATGGAATAAAAAAACGAATTTCTTCGCACATTTAAACTATTTTCAAAACCGTTCACACTAAACCCTCACTAACGCTAACTGTTTATAATTTACTAAAACCTGCACTAATTGAACAGTAACACACTAATAATAACCACTAACTAAACAAAATGTAAAATTCTATCTTTGGCAATTACAGTTATTATTACAATTACAGTTTTCAAAAGGAAAATAAAAAAAAAGAGAAATGCAGGATATGTAACAATTAAATATCAGAATCTATTTTGAGATGAAAAATGCTGAAATAAAAGCAAATCATTAATTTCAAAATACAAAAGCATGGAATATGGATCTTAAAAGAAATTGTAACCATATTATTAAGTAAAACCAATTAAAAGAAGAAATTGTATTCCGCTATTTTTCAATTGTAAAAAAATATATAATAGTTTATTTTCAAGAAAAAACTATTCAGTATGTTTTTCAATATTATAGTAAAACGAAATAATTCATAATCCTGCCATTTACAACAGAATCAAACAAAACATTGTATGAAATCAAACTTCAAATTATTAATTTAATTTTATAGTAGTTTATGAAAGCAACATGGATATGTAATACATATTAATTAACATTAACTCAAGGTACCAAACAAAATAGGAAAATATGATACGTAATTGTATAAAATCAAATCTTAACTTAGTAATTTTTGATTGTAGTAATTTGCAAATACAACAATGACATGTAATACATATTAATTAGCATAAACTTATAGTACCAAACGAAATATTATAATATTAATTTATGATTGAATCAAACAAAACATTGTATAGTATCAAACCAAACATTAACTCATTAATTCATAAATGTGGAAATTTACAATTCTAACGTTGACTTGTAACAACATATTAAGTAACGTCAATTGGATAGAATTATAACATTGGCGCGTTAGTATCTAGTAAATTACGCATAAACCAGCAGCAAAACTACGGTTAATAATAAGTTGCGAGGAGTACAGTGGACAATACCAATGGCGATAACAGCGCGAGATATAAGTACGAATGATTTACACAAAAGGGAATGTAGCGAGACTCAACCAACAACAAAAATTGCGAAAAACCAAGAGTGAGCGTAATCTATTGGGGTACATTAAGTAATTCAGATCACCGGAGTAGAGCGACGATTTATTGTACTCTCCAAGTACACTAAATCCTTTTTTCAACTGCCGGAGGAATGTTGCGAGTGAACACATAAGCATACTCGGATATATTCCCGCTTCATAACTGCAATAGTAGCGAGCAAACAACACCTATGTACTCGCACTTCGCCAATGAAAATTAGCCATGGAAACACATGCGCAAGTAAATAAGCGAGCATTTAAGTGAACGGGAAAGTTCAACCCGCAATGATATTTACATCATGAACGAACGGGGTGCTTCGAAGAGAGGTAAGCGGAAAGGAAAACCGAAAGTTCCGGCATAATCACTCTTTCGCTCAATGTCCCCAGTTTCGCTATTTTACCTCAAGAGATCTTGGGAAAGCCGAAAGCTTAAACTGAAAGCACTCCTTCGAAGTCGAAAGCTTAAGCGAAAAACACTCTTTCGCTCAATTTCCCCAGTTTCGCATATTCACCAGCCGAGCGAGCGAGACGAAGTGGGGGGGAAAAACGTTCGTGGAACGAGAGCTCACGTGTTCGGCTACTCAGCACCTTTGAAGAGAATTTAGGTTGAAAGCTCACGAAAGAACAGTATTTAAAGTTCTTCGGCAAAGCATTCGAGTGAGTTTGTATTCAAATCCAAAAGGGAGCGTGCTGCTACCCATTTATCATTAACAACATCGAAGTATTCGAGTTTAAGTTTGAATTGGTAGTGCTGTCCAGTGTTCAAAGAAATGGTGAGGGGTGAGGTGTTGGCTTGCGCCGCGATCCTCAACCGGCCCTTTGGCGCTTCACGCCGTGTGGCCACCCCGAACCATTAATACGACAAGTTGGTTCCCTCTTCAGGCTGGCTGATATTTAGTGTTTTAAAATAATTTGGAAATTCTAATGTAATGTAAATGTTTTTAGAAAATAACAATAGTACAATAAAAGTAATGCTTTAAAGTGAACTCTTGCCTTTGGTGATTTGGGTTTTGATGGTCAGAGTAGCAGGTAAGTGGTGTTACAGAGAGTCTTTCCCCGGGAGCCTTGATGATGTATATTGGATACACATCAAATGAGCTCCCAGTTCATACCAGTATACATAGGGTATACTGGTTTGTAACAAAGTGGCCGTTTTACTATCTTTCCTAGATTTTTTTTACATTACAAACATTTCAATCTTAATTTACAGTGGCCCGCCGCTTCTTTTTTGTCTTTAACCGAGCGCTCGGATTTTTGCAAGAAAGTGAGTGAGTATAAATTTGACTTTTTCTCTACTTTATGTTTTTGCATTATTTCAAATTACGTTATTTTTCATTCATTTTGTGTATGTAGTTAACCTTTGTTTAATTCATATTTCATTAAATTAGATTTTAAAGGGGGCGAATTTGCTTTTGTTTTTTAAATTAATTTCTTTTTGAAAAATTTACGAATTTTCTTTTATAAATTTTCTATTTTTATTAAATAAAACGGCCATATCTGTGTAAGGCAAAAAACATTTTTCATTTCTTAAAGTGACCTCCCCCTTTCCCGTCCTTTCCTTTCGTGTTAGTTACTATATATAAGATGGCTCAGCACGAGCAAAGAATGTCCCGGAAGTCCACGACACGACTGACTGCTAACCGGACTCAGTAAGCCACCCCGGGTTACTCACCCCTCTGCTAGAAAAACAATGTCTGCAACTGCGGTGACTTCCGTGGTTGCAACAATATATATAGATATATATATATATATATATATATATATATATATATATATATATATATATATATATATATATATATATATATATATATATATAAATATGTTTATATATATATACACATATATATATATACATATATATATATAGATATATATATATATATATATATATATATATATATATATATACTCGTATATATATGTTTATGTATAGACATTTATACAGACATTTATATATAATTTTATAAATCCTATGTATAACGTTTACGCCTTAGGATGTTAGAAGGACCCTTTGCTAACCTCAACAGTAAGCAAGGAATGAATGCGGAAGAGAAAAGCATCCTGAAGTTATCCTTCTAAATATGTAGAATTCAATTTTTGCTACATTTAAAAATTATTTATTGTTTATTTCCGGTAGAAATAATTGACTAAAATGTACCGTTTATGCAGAAAATTAAGAATATTTATAATTTTTATCATTCCTTACGAAAGGGCCCGGTATTTTCATCAAATCCTTGAAGATTACCAACTAATTAGCACTTTTCGTACGTTTCATCATTTAAATACGATTTCTCAACATCAATGTATCATATGAACAGTTCCTTTCTACAGAGTTCTTGTAAGAATTACAATTTTTCACCGATACCTTTTAGATCAGTATGTTGTCTTTGTTATAAAATTTTTACAATCAAAATCCTTAGAACCATCGATCAGTTATGCTAAAAAATCGGGGTGAAAGTCGGAAATTTTTTAGTTTTAACGATAAAAGTCCTGTATCATTATTTACCCTTTAAGCGGGAGCTAACAGAAAGAAAGACGTATCATTTTCCGAAAACAGGACTCTTCTATCTATCTCCACTTAAAAGTTATGCGTTGTAATGATTTTCAAGTCTTCGTCCGAACGAGGAACCGACCTCTCATCGGTTCTAGACGTTAAGTCTGAGTAGTGCCAACGGATGGTACCAACCGGTCAACCAATCCGTGCACCGTAATCCATTCACGCGGTGGCTGCTTATCAGCCAGCTAGATCGGAGAGGATTTCGGTCGCGGGTCTCCGAATGGATTACGCTCATCTACAATCTTCAGCCACCAATACATGCCCGTTTTCAAACGCGTCACAAAACAAAACCATATGGAGAGGAAACCTACTTTACGTTACTCCGTATTTCTTCATTTAATCAGTCAAGGACAAAAATCTAATTTTCACTTCGCGTTCCCGAATTTCCGACACGGTACCGAAAAATATGCTACGCTAACTCAACCCGACGAAAGCTACGCTAATAAAAAGGCAAAACAACAAAGGTACCGCGTACCGCGCGCAACTCGAAACCGACCTCAGCGGATTTTCTCAAAACCTACCCTCGCGACGGCATACTTACCCTGCACTCTATTTCCCGCTGAAAGAGAGGACCACTGGAAAGGAAAGTCGTGTGGTTAGTTAGCAATTCATCTTATTTTTGTATTTTTTTTGTTGTTGTTGCATAATTTAACTTATTTTGTAAGATTTCAACGGGGTGCAATTTCTCTACATAATTTAAGTTAATTTATCACTATTACATACTCTTCGTATTCACTAGCAAATAAATAGGTAAATATGTGTTGTATTTTACTTTATAGTGTCTAGAAATTTTTTCATCCTCAGCGCATGTTACTATGTATGTGTTCTGTATCTGTTTTAATTGTTTAAGAAAATATAACAAAAATTAATGCTAACAATTAAACTCGATTTCAATTGTACTTGATTATTTAAGCCAATGTTAAATAATTAAACCACTGTTGCACAATTCCAGTACACCCCATGTCTACTAGCATGCGCTGGGAGCTCGATATGATGTGTATCCTATATACACATCAAAGCTCCCGGGGAGAGAGAGATATTCCTGTATGATACTTATCTGCTACTTTATACTCGCCAACTAGATCAGTAAGAGAGTGTTTTTGTTTAATGATTTATGTTCTATTTTATTCTTTGTTTGGTAATATAATTACACGTTCAGTTGACTATATTAATATTGAAAACATATTTCGCTATTGAATTCTTTTAATAATTAATTTGTTACAGAGACGTATAAAGTTCGGGCATTTATGGAGCGATTAACGAATGAAATTTTCTGAAGTGATTAATTTATTAAAGAACTAGTTAATGAGGTTTTATATTTACATATTTATGAATTTAGAGTGTTAATGGAGCTTGTAAGCTTTTTAGTTGTTGAGAGGAAAAATAGAATTTGAATAAACCAATCTATTTATTTAAAGCTTTAACTGTTGCTCGGGCTGACGCCTTGAGCACGCAGTTATATTAACGAATCGATTGATTATAATCCAACAGCTAGCCCCGGGCACAAAGCCTTGGGACCTTAATACTCGGGCTGATGGCTTGAGTACGCAGTTAGATTGATAAATCAATCAATTACTAGTTCAACTGCAGGCCCCTGGCATAACTGCCTTGGGGCGCTGATACTCGGGCTGAGCCCTTGAGTATGCAGTTGAACGTATCCTAAATTCACTTATCCCGGGCTTAGTGCCTTGGGATAGAATAAGCTCGGGCGCACGCCTTGAGCCAGTGAATGGAGAAATACTTCTCGATTTTCTTGTGTCTTTTATTTTCTTTTATAGTATAATTATGCTGACTTTATTGCTTACCAACTAAAATAATGAAGACAATCTACCATTTAAAAAAGATCAAAGTTCAACAACAAAAACAGTTTAACGTATTTAGTGCTATCTCTCTGCGACTGGTGCAACCGCAAAGCTAAAGCTTTCACTCCATTTGCAATGCATGTAACCAATTCGTTCCGCTGGGCGGTACGTTTGATTGCGAAGTCTTGTGTGTATATGCTTGATACTTAATACGAGTATGGATACACCCCCACTTCTGCTAATCCATGATACGACACCGCGCCCACAGATGCTTTGACTACAATTCGCAGCTTTTCGTATATGTATGTTGTCATTTACAGTACACAGAGAGGAACGACGGAACACGAACCGAGCAATATTTGGACTGCGGTTCCCGTAACACCACGGTAACTTTCAATATGATTATTTCTATTAGAATTTCACTTAAACAAATACAATGCAATGATAAAATGTCCCATATATGTATAAGTTCTTTTTTTAGAAAAAAAAAACGCTGGAACAATAATTCTTCTGGATCAATTTGTCTTACATTCGGCCAAGAAAAGCAAAAAAAAAAAATCCTTACAATTTTTTTAAAGCAACGAACTTACTCTTGAACCGAATTTATACCTATGAAAATAGATTTAATTTTCTTATACAATAGGAACAATAGGTTATATCAAGTATTATAATTTTAATCAAAATCGTTAAAAATTCATTTGGTTAAGTTTTCTAATGAGACACTTTATCTCTAAGTGAAGGCTCGAAAGGGTCTGTTATGCAAAAAAAAAAAGTTTTGCAATACTAATACAATATTCATTTTGTTAAGAATTTTGCGTATTTGAAGCTACTTATTAAATATTTAAATCATTTCTTTTTTCTAGTAATGTCACCCTTGGAAAGCCAATGAGTAACGCACAGTCTACCTTCCAATTAAGAAACTATAAAAATACATTATTAATTTTAAAGGTTGTCACGGGAGCCTTCCACACACACAAGAAAACAAACAAACGGAAAAAAAAAGAAACAAAAAAAAATATAATAAGTTCTCCGCGAGTATAACTTCCCGAGCCAACTAAAGTCGAGGTTTAACGATGTATGTAACGCTTTATATTTTGTATCACACTTAGAAATTAGAATTAAGTAGGTTCTAAGCAGATCAACGAGCACTTCGCTGACAATGCATTCAATCATTGTTCTGAAATGTCGAAAGCGTGCGATTAATTTCACCGAATCGGACCGGCAAATACTGATGGAAGTGTACCGGTTATAACTTTAGCCGGGCTGACGAGTTTATCGGATTTCCTAAGCGAGCTTCCCGTATACAGATTTCATTTCGAGTGAAACGTCCCTAAATAAATCGTTACTGTTCCATACATTGGTAGCTGATGAATCCAAAAACGATAGAACAAACAAGCTCAGATCATATAGAATTAAAGCCACAATACGCTTATAATCAACTTGGCACAAATATAAATGAGACGCCGGAATTATTGCAAGGCACTTACACGTTTAGGCCTATCGTATTTAATACTCCTCCTAGCCAACGGATACAATTTAACAATTCAGTAAATACAAATTCTCCTGTATCAACTCAACAACAGCAACCAAGAAGCTGTACGACACACCCACAGCAAATTCAAGATGTATTTCAACCTCCTTCCGGCCAGAAGAGTATGGTTACCACGCTCAACATCCAGTTATCACCGCGACACCAAACAATAGCAATATGCATATATGATATGAGACATGGATCAACAGGTGTAGGATATGTTTCGAATGCGATATCCCATAGAAATGTTGTAAACATAAATAATTATCAGCCTGTGGATGCATCTACTCAACAAAATGCACTACGCGCCAGCAACAAGCTGCAATGCAACGGCAGCAATATTACCATCAATCGCATATTCAAATGCAGAAGCAAGCCTGTGGATGCATCTACTCAACAAAATGCACTATGCGCCAGCAACAAGCTGCAATGCAACGGCAGCAATATTACCATCAATCGCATATTCAAGCGCAGAAGCAAGCCTGTGGATGCATCTACTCAACAAAATGCACTACGCGCCAGCAACAAGCTGCAATGCAACGGCAGCAATATTACCATCAATCGCATATTCAAGTGCAGAAGCAAGCCCAAGGTAACCAGCCACACATTCAGCAGCATCCGCCAACACATAGCACATTTGGATACGATCGCGAACACAATATAGGACGGAAAAAGTGTCCAGCAGATATCCGGACGACAGTAGAAATGTAGGCGGAAGTGGGGGAGCAGGTATACCATATGTTGAGCAACATGAATTGAATCTGTCATCTGCATCGAAGCAGCAGCAGCAACAACAACAACATCAACCATCATCGCGTCATAGCTCATCAAATGTTTCATCGTTCCATCACCATATTATGGCATTTAAAGCTCGCAAGATGCCAGCTGACACGACACGCGGGTAATGCTGTGAATGCGATGAACTGGTGGAACATCGAAAAGCTCCCTGATAGGAAAGCGTGGCCACCAGAGGGGATATAAGACCCCGGATGGAGCTTGGAAACCTTCTTTTTCGACTGCGGCATTTTACCAAGAGGGAGCTCAAGTTTTTTGGCGAAATTTTTGGAGGATTAATTTTTTTTGACGAAATCTTTGGAGGATTGACTTTTTTGGCTGAATTTTTGGAGGATTCACGGAGGTCTTCGGATGAACGAGAGGAGCGTCTCTACGACCGAGGTGGATCGACAGCAGGAGTTGGCGGCAACAAGATTGGGGCCCCCCCCCCCGAGTCGAACAAGCCGGTTGAATGGTGCAAGTTGGGTATAACCTTACATATATATATATTTCTTGCTTAAATAACTTGTATATATTGTTAATCCGTATAATTAAAATGGTTTTTGGTGATTTAGAGAAAAAAAAAAAAAAGGTGATTTATAAATTGTGAAGTTGGCTCGGAAAGGTATAACCTTACACATATATTTCTTGTCTGAATATCTTATATAGATTGTTAATCCGTGGGATTAAATTGTTTTTGGTGGTTTCGCGAAATTGGTGATTTAGGAATTGTGAAGTTGGCTCGGAAAGCGAGGTGGCATTCCCGTACGAGCGACGCCCCGCGTGTGGAAGGCTCGAGGGTGCTTCACCGCCACGTGGTGTGACTCCGAAATTGTTCCGAGCTCATCCCTTGTTTTAGTTTCCCCCGCCCTAGTCGTGGTCGTGGTTAGGGAGGATAGGCGGTGCATGGTCGCATTGCGCGTCGTGTCGCGGACAGTGTTGGTGCGAGCCTTTTGGCGAGTCGCGATTCTCGCTTGGCGACTCCTGTGGGGCCCATTGGCAAAGCGAGTGGCGCACGGCCCCTCTCCATTGGGCTAACCGGGTCCGAGGGCCCCAGTCAGGAGCTCCACCAGAGGGCACGGAAGTTACATTCAGTCGCGAAATTGTTACATTTGGCGCCCAACGTGGGGCCGTAAAGTTGAGTTTTAGTGGTTACGAAAAAAGTGAAAGTTTTGAAGTGATTGTGTAATATTGCGGGAGTGTGTAGAACAGTGGAAAGTGCTCAGTGCAAGTGGGAGAAAGAAAAAAGGACGAACGTGAGTGTTGTGCTTTCCATTTGCGGGAGTGTGATTTTGGGTGAAGTGGTCTGTACAGTTGGCGGAAAAGAAACGGGTGTGAGAGTAGTGATTTTTATTGCGGGAGTGTGAATTTGAGCCTTAGAAAGTAGTTTTGTATTTGAAAAATAAATAAAGACAGATTATTTTCTTTTAATCGTGATTAAGGATAGCATTAAGCACGGTACGGGGAATATGGCACAGGTCGGGCGTTACATGGTGGATCGACTCAGCAAGGAGGAGCTTACATATGAGTTGCATATCCGGGGATTGGAGACTGGTACGGTGGAGACCATGCGGAAGATGCTGCGTGATGCCGTTCGGGGAGAGGGCTCAGCGAACACTTCCATCATCACTAAGAAGTACCCCTACACCTACGAAGAGGACATGGAAGCGGTGAAGGAAAAATTCCAGGAGATCCAAACCATGATGGAGGCGTTCAAAGGCAATACTCGATCTTCAGACTTCCTAAAAATCAAGGCCAAGATAAGGTTTGCGATCCGAAGGCTGGAGAATGCACCGTGGGAAGAAGAGGATCCAGACGAGGAGGCCGACAATTTGAAGAGGCAGCTGGTGATGGCGTTGGGCCAGCTGGAGGGGAAGGTTGAAGTTGGGAAGACGGCAGCTGATGTGGAGGATGAGACGCACGAAGCTGGTGCTTTGGAAATACCGGTTGGACAAGGGTTCCAGGATGGAAAGTCGGATGAGGACATAGAGACCCCACTAGGAAAATTGAGTGAACATGGTCAACCGGAAGTGGCTAACGTTCTAGAGGAAATCGGGAGAATTGAGCCTCTACAGCCAATAAGTCGTCTGGACTCTGCGGTTCCCAAAGGGCTAGACATTCATAAATGGGGCTTGAAATTCTGCGGAGACTCTGGATCCTTGAGTGCGTTCCTGGAGCGAGTTGAGGAGCTACGATTAGCTCGGGGAGTGTCCACCGCGCGGCTCTACCAATCAGCCGTGGAGTTGTTTGAAGGCCGGGCACTAGTGTGGTTTCGTGCCAACCGGGCTAGGGTGAGCTCATGGGCGGAATTGGTGGTAGAACTGCGGGCCGAATTTCTTCCTCCCAATTATGATCGGAAATTGCTGGAGGAAATCAAGGAACGCACTCAGGGTCCTGACGAGTCTGTAGGAATGTATATCGCGACCATGGAGGGATTATTTCGCCGGAGGACAATCCCCTGCTCTGAAGAGGACAAGCTGGAGATACTACGAGCGAATCTTACACCCTTCTATCAGACGCAGCTGTCCTTGCAGGCAGTTAAAACTGTAGCTGACCTCGTAAAACTGGGCCAAAACTTGGAGACCACGCGGGCCTCGGTAGAGGCATATCGGCCTCCACCGCTCACGGGCCGACAGCAATTGCTGGAACCTGATCTGGCCTACGTGGGGAGACGAGGACCGACGAGAGTGGCAGCGATACACAGTCGGGAAATACAGTGCTGGAACTGTAAGGGCTTCGGCCACACTTCAAGGGAGTGTTCGGAGCCGTGGAAATGTTTTGGGTGCGGCCGAGAAGGAGTGAGGAGAAGCGATTGCCCGAACTGCCGCCAGGTGGGAAGGTCGAGTGGGCCGAGACAGCGGGAGAACACCCCAGAGTATAAAAGGGGAGGTGAGCGAATGGGGGGAGAAAGACCATCGCAGGCGGCCCCACCACATGTAACGTCGGAAAACTTCCACGGTGCTCAGTAGGCGGCAAACCGAGCACGTATAGTGGGGGAGAAGGCGCCGCGGGGCCGGGAATGGCTTTTTTGTTGGAGGAAAAGGGTGGAGATAATAGACCGCATTTGGAAGTGGAGGTTTTGGGTAACAGATTGCTGGGGCTCGTAGACTCTGGAGCAACCCATACCATCTTGGGAGGACCCAGCTGGGAGCGGTTACGGACACAAGGGCTTACACCTCGAAGGGCGGGACGCACGGCTATAAGACTAGCAGACAGTGGTTGCATTGCGAGCGAAGGAGATGTATGGGTCCCACTAACCGTAAAAGGGGTCACGAGGTGGTTGAGGGTACTAGTTGTGCCAGCTGTTCCCCAAGCGCTGATTCTGGGGGTTGACTTCATACGTTTATTCCAGATCACCCTAGATCTCGGCCGGGAGTCGTGGGAATTTCCGGCAGTGGCCTCGTGTGAGATATTGCAGCGAAGAACCAGGTTAACTCCACTCGAGGAGGCGAGCCTAGCAGCACTAGTAGCGGAAGAGTTTCGGTTGATGGGGGATGGCCTGGGGTGTGCTCAAGGGGTGGAGCACGTCATCAAGACCTCGGCCGAGCCCATAAAGCAGCGATATTACCCCGTGTCTCTGGCAGGGCAGGCGCACATCAACGAGGAGTTGGACGAGATGCTGCGGCTGGGGGTTGTGGAACCTTCCGGAAGTCCATGGTCATCACCCATCCTGCTAGTGAAGAAGAAGGATGGGAAATTTCGCTTTTGTGTGGACTTTCGGAAGTTGAACAGTGTGTCCGAACGAGACGCCTACCCCCTACCATACATCGCCGCCACATTAGACAAGTTACGGGCAGCCCGTTACCTCTCCTCGTTGGATATTAAATCCGCTTATTGGCAGATTCGAATGGCGGAGGCATCTAAGCCCCTCACAGCCTTCACGGTGCCTGGTCGGGGCTTATTTCACTTTAACCGCATGCCGTTTGGGTTGCACAACGCTCCGGCAACGTGGCAGCGTTTCGTTGATCGGATCTTGGGACCAGAATTGGAGCCATATGTGTTTGTCTACTTGGACGACGTGATAGTGGTCACAGAGGATTTCAACAAACACCTAGAAATCCTCCGGGTGGTGCTATCACGTCTCAGGGAGGCTGGACTGAGGGTTTCACGGGAGAAGTGCGAGTTTTGTCGGCCGCAGCTCAAATACTTGGGATATGTAGTAGACGAAAGTGGACTACACGTCGACCCGGAGAAAGTAGAATGTATACTACATATCTCCCGGCCGAATAACGTGAAGAAGGTCCGGCAATTTCTGGGCATGGTATCTTGGTACCGGTGGTTTATCCTGGACCACGCAACGTTGACAGTGCCACTCACGAATCTTCTCCGCAAGAATAAGAGGTTCGAGTGGACGGAGCAATGCGAGCTAGCTTTCTTGCGCTGCAAGACGATGCTGTCAACGGCACCCATCCTCACATGCCCGGATTTCTCCCTGCCGTTCAAGGTGCAAACTGATGCTTCAGACCATGGGATCGGAGCGGTGTTGAGCCTGAGCCACCCAGAGGGTGAAAAGGTAGTATGCTACCTTAGCCGTGGCCTTTCCAAGGCAGAGAAGAATTACTCCACGACCGTAAAGGAGTGTCTGGCGGTGCTGTGGGCCGTGGAAAAGCTCAGGCCCTACTTGGAAGGGTCGCGCTTTACGGTGGTTACCGACCACCACTCGCTGGTGTGGCTCAACAATCTGCGAGACCCAAACGGTCGGCTGGCGCGCTGGGCGGTGAGGCTCCAGCAATTCGACTATAACGTCATTCACCGGAAGGGTAAGGAGCATGTGGTCCCCGACGCCCTGTCGCGAGCAATTCCGGAGGTCTGCGCGATAGGAAAGGGAAACCAAGGGGACAAGTGGGTAGACGGCTTGCGTGCTAAGATATTGGGAGAACCCGATAAGTTCCCCGACTGGCGAGTGGAAGGGGAGACTTTATGGAGACATCTACCCGGTCGACATGCGGGGTTGGCGGGGAATTCGTGGAAACAGGTAGTTTCCAAAAACGAGCGGCAGGCCATCCTCCTGCAATACCATGACGATGCCACGGCTGGGCACATGGGGGTCAGTCGGACGTACGACCGGATTGCCCAGCGATTCTACTGGCCAAAAATGAGGGCCGACGTTTGCCGATATGTGGTGCGGTGCAAGATCTGCAAAGCGACCAAGATTGAACGGAGATCTCCTTATGGACCGATGTCTTCCAGAGCGGGGTTAGCCAAAAAACCATGGGAGGTTTTTCGCATAGACCTGGTTGGACCCTTGCCACGTTCCACTCAGGGGAACACGTATATATTGACCGTGGTCGACTATTTTTCGAAGATGCCCCTGATCTTCCCTCTTCGGCAAGCGATGGCAGCTCATGTTGCGAGATTGCTCGAGGAACGAATTTTCCTGTTGTTCGGGGTTCCCGGTTTGGTTGTCTGCGACAATGGGGTACAATTTAGGTCCAAAGAGGTGGACAAACTGGTGACCGGGTATGGGGGCCGCATACAGTTTACGCCCTTCTACCACCCCCAGGCCAATCCCGCAGAGCGGATTAATCAGACAATCAAGCAGATGTTGAGGGCATATATGGGGGAGAACCATCGAAAATGGGACGTTCAATTACCAAAGATTGGATGTGCATTGCGTACATATACGCATGAAGCCATGGGAAGTACTCCATACTTTATAAACTTTGGTCGGGAGATGGTGGTTACGCGGAAGGGGCCAAGCTCACACACGGACGAAAACATGCTGCAAAATCCTGCAGAGAGGGCCGCAAAACTAGTGGAAGTAAGAGAGGACGTGCTTAGGCCTTTAAAGGAGGCCGCAAGGAAAAGCACCCAATGGTACAATCTTCGGAGGCGGACTCCCCCCTTCCTCCCCAATGATTTGGTGTGGAGGAGGAATTTTGGTTTGTCGGATGCGGCCCAGTACTACTCGGCTAAACTGGCACCGGAGTACCTTGGCCCTTTCAGAATTGAGAAACGCGAGTCCCCAGCCCTGTTCAGGCTAGTGGATATGAATGGCAAGAGTGCAGGGACCTGGCACGCAAAGGACATCAAGCCATACCTATCCTGAGACAGCGAGCGATGTCGAGAGTGCGAGGTAGGCCGGCGACCGAATTAGCAAATAAGTTAGTTAATAAGTTCAATTAGTAAGATGGTGGAGGGTACTAGCGCTAAGTTCTTAAGTTGGTGGTGGATTAATTTAATATTAATAACTTAAATGGTAAATGGATTATGCGTGACCTGTGCAATCGAGCGGCTAATAAGTTATGTCCCTGACAACGCGTGTCGGTACGCACGCAGTGCGGTCATAGGACTCCGTAGTCCTCGTGGTACTTCCTATCGGGATTTGTCCATTGGGCTATTTACGCCAAACCACGTTTTTCTCTCCGGGAGACGCGAAGCTTTCGGTTAAAGAAGCCGTCGGATGGAAATCGTACTGGTGGTCGCACATTTTTGCCAGGCAAAGGTGTTACGAGCCTGAGACCGGTTACTGTGTACATGAAAGTACACAAGACATAAGAAACTTCTCAATTTGGCCTGTATTAGAGGTGGACTATATTAGGGTTTAGATTATATCTAAAATGTGTCAGACTCGTAGATTAGACAATAGGGCGAATGAATTAGGCAGTACGTAGATTATAATTTAGAATCTAGGGGATTGAGCTCAGAGTAATCAGAATTTAGGATATATATATATATATATATGTATGCATAGAATTTAGATAATGTTAAAATTTGGGATATAGGAGAATTTAAAATATTCTAGACGGCAAAACATGAAGAATCTAGTTGTTAAGGAATTGAAATTTATCGTCTCCGTTTAGTCATCGCTACGGTGTCAGCTGGAGTGACCTAAGAAAAAAAAAATCAGCTTGAAGTTAGAGCAGCTAGGCAATATTACGAAGTTAGTAGGAAAAGGGGCAAGAAATCCTGGATGGATGTCCCCAAAGGCTAAGATGGGCGTAGGATTATTCTATCTAATTTGTAGTGAATAATTGTGTTCAATATGTCCGTGAAGGACCGCAGCGATGTTCTGCTGCCTCGGCAGAGGAAGATGTTGGTTCCTGCCGAGAATGCCCTCGTCCGGAGACGCGTGAATGCGCTGGCAGGCTAGCATTGCGGTGTCGTGGGGCGGGTTCGTTTCCCCGGCACGAGGACTCACTACAAAACATTTCGCATTCACGAATTGCTTGCAGAGTTCGAGAGGACGACCGAAGTCGCAAATCAGTAAATAACCTCCACGAAGGAATTACGACTTGTTGCGAGAACAAGTGCAACCTGACAAGAAAGACTAATTTGGGGTTGAGCTCGTCTTTACCCAAATACATTCAGGGCCCACAAATGAAAGAGGGGCAACCGGGTGGTGGTGGAGCCCCTTCATGCCCACCCAACCGGAATAAATCCAATGTTAAATCGTTGAAGTGGCCAGGTATTCCTCTTCTGAGTGGAAAACTCATACAACTTGAATTATATGAGCTTTCCCATCAGAAGGGGAGTACCCCGGTGACCAATTTATGTCATAGAATTATACAATTGAATTGCATAACTCTATGCCATAAAAAGGCACTTGGCTTGGGCCACTCAACCCATTAAGTCTCCTGAAACAGAAAAATTTTTAAGTACCCGGTGGCTGGCTCATATTTTGGGGTGGAAGCCTGCCACCGTACCGGGTCCTATACCCGATTGGAAAAGACCGGAAGGGAAAGACCGATTTTTACCGTTTAATTCATCATTTTATTTAATTTCATTGATTTCTCGTAAATACAAAGCAAAGAAATCAAAATAGTTCAACAAAAATTATTCAGTGTATATATTAAAACAACAACAAAAAAAAACGAGTGTTGCGATGGGGAAGGTGACTGAATCGACTGAATCCTTATTAAATTGCGTTCGTGCTGTGTGCCTGTGTCAGCGCTGCTTTTAGAGCCATAGTTCTTAGATTACTACAAATTGGTGATGGGTTCGTTAATCGCTAGATGTATGGAAATGGGATATGGTTAGAGTGTAATATAGAAGCGTCAGGAGTATGAACATATGGACTGGTAGTTATCGTTAGTTCAGGTATGGTGTTGGAGTGTAGTGGTAGATGGGCAGGAGCTAAGCCTCGATGAAAGAATTCAACCAGGAGAGGGATATAGGGTAGTTAAAATATGAAATATATAGGGTAGCGTCGTTCCAGCAGATAGCATCCTAAACCTAGATTAGTTATAAGCAGATGGAGTAGAAGGCCGTAGTTGAATAATGAGGATATTAGAGCCATCAACTAATCTGGGAGACAGGCAGAATAGCATCATAAGCATTTGAATAGTTCATAGAGATTCGACTTCAACACTTTAATTAGCGAAATTAGTGAATTTCGGAGAAATTCCCTTGAAGTAAGGGGGGGAATGTCAAGGGAGCCTTCCACACACACAAGAAAACAAACAAACGGAAAAAAAAAGAAACAAAAAAAAATATAATAAGTTCTCCGCGAGTATAACTTCCCGAGCCAACTAAAGTCGAGGTTTAACGATGTATGTAACGCTTTATATTTTGTATCACACTTAGAAATTAGAATTAAGTAGGTTCTAAGCAGATCAACGAGCACTTCGCTGACAATGCATCCAATCATTGTTCTGAAATGTCGAAAGCGTGCGATTAATTTCACCGAATCGGACCGGCAAATACTGATGGAAGTGTACCGGTTATAACTTTAGCCGGGCTGACGAGTTTATCGGATTTCCTAAGCGAGCTTCCCGTATACAGATTTCATTTCGAGTGAAACGTCCCTAAATAAATCGTTACTGTTCCATACATTGGTAGCTGATGAATCCAAAAACCTATTATCGGTTCGTGATGATAATCTAGTAAGGCAACTAGTTAATGCGATAGAACAAACCAGCTCAGATCATATAGAATTAAAGCCACAATACGCTTATAATCAACTTGGCACAAATATAAATGAGATGCCGGAATTATTGCAAGGCACTTACACGTTTAGGCCTATCGTATTTAATACTCCTCCTAGCCAACGGATACAAATTAACAATTCAGTAAATACAAATTCTCCTGTATCAACTCAACAACAGCAACCAAGAAGCTGTACGACACACCCACAGCAAATTCAAGATGTATTTCAACCTCCTTTCGGCCAGAAGAGTATGGTTACCACGCTCAACATCCAGTTATCACCGCGACACCAAACAATAGCAATATGCATATATGATATGAGACATGGATCAACAGGTGTAGGACATGTTTCGCATGCGATATCCCATAAAAATGTTGTAAACATAAATAATTATCAGCCTGTGGATGCATCTACTCAACAAAATGCACTACGCGCCAGCAACAAGCTGCAATGCAACGGCAGCAATATTACCATCAATCGCATATTCAAGTGCAGAAGCAAGCCTGTGGATGCATCTACTCAACAAAATGCACTACGCGCCAGCAACAAGCTGCAATGCAACGGCAGCAATATTACCATCAATCGCATATTCAAGTGCAGAAGCAAGCCTGTGGATGCATCTACTCAACAAAATGCACTACGCGCCAGCAACAAGCTGCAATGCAACGGCAGCAATATTACCATCAATCGCATATTCAAGCGCAGAAGCAAGCCTGTGGATGCATCTACTCAACAAAATGCACTACGCGCCAGCAACAAGCTGCAATGCAACGGCAGCAATATTACCATCAATCGCATATTCAAGTGCAGAAGCAAGCCCAAGGTAACCAGCCACACATTCATTAGCATCCGCCAACACATAGCACATTTGGATACGATCGCGAACACAATATAGGACGGAAAAAGTGTCCAGCAGATATCCGGACGGCAGTAGAAATGTAGGCGGAAGTGGGGGAGCAGGTATACCATATGTTGAGCAACATGAATTGAATCTGTCATCTGCATCGAAGCAGCAGCAGCAACAACAACAACATCAACCATCATCGCGTCATAGCTCATCAAATGTTTCATCGTTCCATCACCATATTATGGCATTTAAAGCTCGCAAGATGCCAGCTGACACGACACGCGGGTAATGCTGTGAATGCGATGAACTGGTGGAACATCGAAAAGCTCCCTGATAGGAAAGCGTGGCCACCAGAGGGGATATAAGACCCCGGATGGAGCTTGGAAACCTTCTTTTTCGACTGCGGCATTTTACCAAGAGGGAGCTCAAGTTTTTTGGCGAAATTTTTGGAGGATTAATTTTTTTTGACGAAATCTTTGGAGGATTGACTTTTTTGGCTGAATTTTTGGAGGATTCACGGAGGTCTTCGGATGAACGAGAGGAGCGTCTCTACGATCGAGGTGGATCGACAGCAGGAGTTGGCGGCAACAAGATTGGGGGCCCCCCCGAGTCGAACAAGCCGGTTGAATGGTGCATGTTGGGTATAACCTTACATATATATATATTTCTTGCTTAAATAACTTGTATATATTGTTAATCCGTATAATTAAAATTGTTTTTGGTGATTTAGAGAAAAAAAAAAGGTGATTTATAAATTGTGAAGTTGGCTCGGAAAGGTATAACCTTACACATATATTTCTTGTCTGAATATCTTATATAGATTGTTAGTCCGTGGGATTAAATTGTTTTTGGTGATTTCGCGAAATTGGTGATTTAGGAATTGTGAAGTTGGCTCGGAAAGCGAGGTGGCATTCCCGTACGAGCGACGCCCCGCGTGTGGAAGGCTCGAGGGTGCTTCACCGCCACGTGGTGTGACTCCGAAATTGTTCCGAGCTCATCCCTTGTTTTAGTTTCCCCCGCCCTAGTCGTGGTCGTGGTTAGGGAGGATAGGCGGTGCATGGTCGCATTGCGCGTCGTGTCGCGGAGAGTGTTGGTGCGAGCCTTTTGGCGAGTCGCGATTCTCGCTTGGCGACTCCTGTGGGGCCCATTGGCAAAGAGAGTGGCGCACGGCCCCTCTCCATTGGGCTAACCGGGTCCGAGGGCCCCAGTCAGGAGCTCCACCAGAGGGCACGGAAGTTACATTCAGTCGCGAAATTGTTACAAGGTATACTTTCCAGTTAATACATGTGAAGAAATGGTCCGGTGGTACCCAGGCAAGTTAGTAAGGAACAAGAAAATAATGACAAATATAACAAAAGAGCAAAAACAATAAAATGTAACTCGTAACTAATTTCAAATTCAAAGCCAGGTAACAGGAAAATAAACAATCCTTTAAGCGATTACATGTTTGTCATTGTCTTTTGGATGAAATGTTTTCATAACATTATTTACACTACTATATAATTCACAGTTTTTTCCTAAATATTCTGAAAAATTTATTCCAATTCTGCAACCTAGCCAAATTGTCTATAATCTCCAATCCATGCTAGCGCTAACATGTTAACCAAAATTTTATGTTTCTTTCCAAATAGTTACGAATAACATTTTATTTCTAACCAGCTATTAAAAATCAACCCTTAGAGTACCTATTAATTTTTACCAACAGACCGCTTCTGACCATCTTCAATAAATGTTTTCCCTAATCTAATTTTTTTCTTAATAATCAACGTCCATGGATTTCCGTCAAACCAATACAGTAAACATTTACATTTATAATGTATCTAAAAAAAAGGAAGCATCATCAAAAGAAATGCGCTGTGTTCTTAAAATCAAACAATCTTTGGTGTAGCCTCATTATACCCACAACAAAGTCGTTTTGTTTTGCTTTCGATCATAATTACATATTTTCGTTTGTTATTTTTGTTTTAATCATAGTAGTACCTTCAGCAAAATTAAATTCAAGCACATATTTCATGTAGTAGGGACTGTTCAGCTAATTTTAACAAACGTTTCATCAAAACCGGTCGAAATTAAATTAAAACCACAATCGGCACAATCATATCCTGTGTGTACAACATCACACGCAACATAATCCAAGCAAACTTAATTATCTTGATAGTTCTGAGGCCAAATGGTGGAAACATTCATTGACACACTGTAGTACTGCTAAAACGACTGGTACGGCATTGAAGGTGGCTATATTGTTGGCACACCTGCTGGTGGGTAAACTGCTGCAAACTGATCAATAGGTATGTTGCTTATCGGAGCCGGTGGAGTAGCGGCATAATAAACGGCACCATTCGTTGCACATATAGTCTGTTTCTAAATAGCAGGAGGAACCCAAAATAAACAGACCATTAGAGCGGTGAACGAAAACTCACTAATGGAATCGTATTTAAAGTGCTACCTACCTTTTCGGTTGGTTCGTACACGGATTCTTCTTGTCTTTTTCCAAATTCCTGCAATCCAACTAGTTACTGGTTTTGTTGTCGCAACAGTTGGTGATCAAATCGAAGTGTTACTATTTGACCTTTGTGGAAATCGGGGACATATTCATGGGTGGCGGCCACTACGTGCACACTTCACTCCCATGTGGCTGTCAAATCCTCTTGACATCCCACGTCAAAATCGACTTGGGATGTGCGCTCGTCACAACCAACGTGAAATGACAAGCCACCTAGCAGCAAGGTGAGTTAGTAGTGGTCGCCAGCGGTGTCACATGATTCATAAAAAAAAGCAACAAAAAAAATATATAAATATAAGTGATGAATTGATAACCTTCTTTTCTTTGGAAGTTGCTTAAAAATATAAATATTTGAAAATATGTTACGAAATTGAATAAAAATAATTATGAATCAATAATTTAATACAGTCTTTCCTTTTCAGCAAACCCATCCTATTTCAAAGGGAAGTGACGGCGAAGGTTCATTTGCCACCGAGAGAGTAGGGTTTTGATAATCCCCGGGTGTTAGGTCTCGTGTTTCGGTCGATACGCGGTACTGTAGTTTGTTCTTGTATTTTTTAGAGTATATTGTTTTAGTTTTGAGTCCGAGTTGTTTATTTCGGGCACTGCGTCGGTGAATATTTGGACGCGCGTGTTTTGGTTAAAGGCTTAGTGTTATTCTTTTTCTCGAATCAAGAGAAAAAGGAAACGAAAGTAAAATAAGCTAAAGTCGAGTCGGTGGAAGTTCTTCGACACGTTTTAAATCGGGAATTTAAATCGGTGGCCAATTTTTGTATTTTGGACTTAGTCTGCTTACGAAAATCCTGCGATCGAAATTCCTCTCCAAACTTGCTAGCCTGCCAGCAGCCATCTTGGAGCAGACTAAGAGTGTTCGAACTTGTTGAGCTGATGGGTACAGTCCGTTAGCACGTTCCCAGACTTCACGTCTAAAACCGATGAGAGGTCGGCTTAAATTTCCCCCAGGAAATCTCTATCGAGTGAACGGGATGAAATGAAATTCATTACAGTACTTCAATAATGCGACGCAACTAGAAAATCATGCACACGAGCCTGACACTATGACAAACAATATGACATTACTACACAAACAAAGAAAGGGACGAAAACTTGATATCTTAGAAAGGCTTGAAATACAGGTATATAAACATAGAAAAACAGACGGTAACATTATCCACAAACAACTTATTAAAAATATCGAAAACTGAAACGAGATGAAACAGTACAGCCGGACATCCAAAAACAAAGACCTCATATCTCTCTGCCTGACCTAATTTAGCACCTGGCTGAATTCAGTACTATTTGCTTGTTTGCATTTATATCTGTTATTTGCCCCTATAAAAGTTAAAAATCTTTGTTGAAGTAAACAAGTTCCTATTATTTTAACTTTGTGCATCAATAAAACATGAACGAATGTATAAACTGAAACACAAATTACGATTTTCTCGGGGATTATCATGATTTTACAATTTAAATTCATCTCCAAACCATACACAACCTCAAAGTCAGCCCACATGTGGTCATTTATTGTGGAGGTAGGGCTTTCTGGTAAATGGCTTGTTAAACTATAATAAGGCCTTCTTTTATCAGGAGTCTATTAAATGATATTGTACATACGAACATATGAAGATGAAAAAAATAATTAATGGCCAAAAATCGGTAAACTGTTTACTTTTATGAATCTCTTCTGGAGCTTAAACATAAATATTTGTACTATTGCAGGCAAATGCAACCAGCTTAGTGACAGTATTGATTCCAAGCGCTTCTCTGGGTGAAGAGGCTATTTCATGCTCAAAAGCGGAAACTAGAATCCCGGAGTTGTTGGCGTTATCCTTACAACTGTAGGCATATATTTCATAAATGCCATTTATTATACTGTTATTGAATTTTCAAATGAATAAAAATAATTTCAAAATAATTAGTCTTTATATTAACAAGCAGAAGGATATCTGAATATGAACTATTGAAAAAGATGCTTGGTACAAATTATTCATATTTTGTATTAAAACTTTAGATCAATTCTATAGCCTATATCAATGAGATAAATTTAATATCGGGGCACAGTGTAATTCATTCAAAGAGATGCGTTGGATATTTAAAACTAATCGCTAATTTGAGAAATTTAACAGTAATAAGCCAATAGCATGCTCAAATTTGTTCCCTCGTATAAATTAAATCAAGATCACACCAAGCTATTCAATTTACTGCCAGCTACGAGAAACTTTTATTTCAATGCCAGCTTCAAGAGGGGGGAATGGGAAACTGTTTACCTATGGAGGAAATAATCGTCCTTAATTCACAAGCTTCTTGGCCTTCACGCAATCAACAAATCTATTGATCGTCCAGCAATACTCAAACAAGAAAGTAGCGAATGACTTGTCATTATTATCTACAACACTGGATTTATTGTGTTCAAATTTTACAAAGCATTGAATTGTCAACAATGCTTGCCAGTCATACACGGAGAAAATTTCTTAAAATATCAGATATCATACAAAACACGGGGATTGTGGAAAATACCCTCCGAAAGTGTAGTTTTCATAAGCAAAACTACTGAAAAAGAAGTTAGAAGATTCCATTATTGGACCGACTTAACGATACTATCTAAAATAACTCTAAATAATAAACTTAAAAATGTTCCAGTGGCATGCATTGGAAAGCAACTCTTTGTTGAATACGGTGAGCATATGAACAACAAACATCATTTCCGCTTGTTGATTAAGCTTATAGCAGAAAAATATACTAACACGAGATACTATTTCATTGCGAAAATAAATCAGAATAAATTTCTTCTAGGCAATATCTCAACAAATTAGTACACCTTAAAGGCATGTAGTTCTTTCACACATAGCGAATATCAAGCTCATTGATTATACATTTCACTTCAATTCCACCGAAGATGATCCCAAGCCTAGGTACGAAAGGAAGAGGGAGGCAAAAAAGTTTAAAAGAATGAACGATTATAATTTTACTAGTAGTTGAATTTGTAATTACCAAAGAAACAGATTTATTTTTTGCTTATTAAATCTTGCTGTGAGGTTTCTTTTCATTTAAATAAAGTTATGCAAATTATTCAAGTCTGAAATGGGAACATTACCAATCAACTATGCAATGGCGGTTAACTTTTTCATATTCAAAATTTTCTAAATTTTAGCTCCCTTTTTAAATTACACCCTTTGGAAATCAAGCCAACAGAGGAACGCTCGTGGTACGTCTGGAAATGATGACAAAATTTGAGTTGATATTCCAATCCAGTGTTCCATTCGCAAAGATGGTATATATGCTCTGACCTCAGAGCAATAGGCTCCAAGGCTCTGACCTGGCATCAATATACTCGGCAAAGATGTCAGAGAACCGGTTCCAGGCTGGGTTTTCACGGTTCCAGGCTGGGTTCTCAGGTTGACAGGGGAGGTGTTTAGTGGGTAGTCCAGTCGCTCATGGGAGTCCCATACTCTGTGCATAAATAGCATTCACCTCCCTACCACAAAAAAAAGAGATGTCAGAGAATGGATGTGAAATACATTACGAGAATTGAAGTAATTTATGATGTGGCATGAAGTTGGCGTGTTATCAGCTGTTGATTCGAATTTCAAATAAACTTGACGTGACATCCCCCACTAATCTTCGCATCTTGAACAAAATCAACTTTTCGAGCGGGTATTCTACCTTGATCGATATAAAAGATTCAACATGACACCCTACGAAGGATATATCCATGAAATGCTTCCTACAGCTGTTTTTACAATCCCATACACATCACTGCATTTTTCTTTTCCAGGCACAACAACACTTGCAATCTCTGGAAAACATTTCAGTTTAATTATCACTTTTGCACTATATCCAACTTGATTTATCTTAAAAAAAAATTGTTCTGTTTACAATTTCAAATTTAACTTGACTAGATCTTTTTCGGCATTGGTTGAATTTTCATGAATCATATGATTTCAATCATATAGTTGATATTTTCTTGAGAATTAACGGGTTTAAGTATAAGATGTAATAATGTTCAACACTTTTACGGTGTTAACATGTCATAATGTTCACTATTGATGAATGCGAACACACTCTTAGGTTAAGTTGATATATATTTTGACAACTGTATCAGAGTATCCATCGAACAACATAAACAGATTATAGTGATAAATCAAAGTTCGGAAAACATAATTTCATCCAGATTTTTTTTTCCTTTTTTCAATAATTTTGAAAAAATCCTAGAAACAAACCCTATGGCATCGAACGATCTTTTACCAGCTGAACTATACTGTGCAAATTTAGTAAAACCTTGGCCAAGCTGGAAACGTACATTCCTCATGTACATGATAGCCGCTGGAAAAAACGAGGAAAGTCAACAAAAGCAAATTGCAATGTTTTTGTGTCTAGTTGGGCCTCGTTCAATGGAAGCCTATATCACGTTGTTTCCGAATGATGGTACAACAGAGGGAATCATTGGAAATGCAAATACTGGAAATCAAACGGAAAATCAAAACACACAGGCAAAGTAAAGTGTATCACCAGCAGCCGAGACAGCAGTTAAATCGCAACCAACACAGGCGACGCCAGCTGAACGCATATTAAATCAGATTTTGGCTGCATTTGATCGATATTGTGTTCCACGAAAGGTCACAACAATGGAGTCCTTTAAGTTCAATACCAATTTTCAAAAAAGAAAACAATGGTTTGCTGATTTTGAAACCGAATTACAGATTCAGTATTGCGAATTCAAGTGTGCTTGTGGTGTCATATGAAAAACGAATGTTCAAAGACCGCAATCTCATTGGTGTGCATGATAAAAAAACTACAGTTGAAGTTACTTGATGCAAAGAATGAAAATCTACAAAATATCATCAAAATTTGCAAGAAATTTTAAGCAGCGACAGTGAAAAAGGTGTTGTTGGAGAAAAGTATTGGTGTGGGTGAAGTTAACAGTATTACCCAACAACAACAATCGATTGAAGTCAGTAAAATTATTCGTCGATGCAACAATTGTGTTGATAATTTCATGCCATCACATTCGCGAACATGCAAAGCAAATGGATTAACTTGCCGTGCATGCGGAAAACAAGGACACATCCAAAAATTTTGCAAATCAACAATGGGGAAACAATTGAAAAACAATGGATATTAAAACAAGAAATCAGACAATAACACAGGGCCACAAAAAATGAACAGCAACACAGGGGAGCAAAAACCAACACCTTCGTCATATTGTCGCAACCCAAATCACAATAATCAAAGAAAAGCAGCAGTACACTCGCTTTACTCGAGTGATTCGGCCAGATTTTACGAGGTGGTTAATAAGAATAATTATAAGGTCAGCGATTCAAAGCATATTTATAGAGTATGACTCATGCACAGTACAAAAATCTGCTCTGATAAGAATCATTAGTGGATGAATAATATTAACTTACAAGTATATTTGTTGGGAGAACTGAAGGCCGGAGGCCAGTGGGGAAACCGAGAAACGCTGATCTGAATCGGTTGACGAAGACAGTTCATCACTGTTCGGTTTTCGAAATTGGAGGACGCAGTCAACGGTCCGAGACAGTTGGAGGCCATGTTTGCAGGAGGCGAGGGGCTGTAGTGCTAGGAAGAAGAAGAAGTGTTTTTGTACCTCGTATAATTAAAAAAATAGTTCTAGGTAAATAAGAATATCGTATAAAAGTGGAAGTCAGGAAAATAAATATGAGTGTTCATTGTAACCTCAAGGAACGCATTTCATTAGACCATATCAGAAGGCGTTGATTTCAAGGATTTCTATACATTTTTCACAGTAGCGATAAGAGCACGAAGGCGTTGGCTTCCAGGACTTCGGCAAGGCATCAAGGCTTTTCTACAGTGAACAAGGCTACATATCGTCATTGGGTTAGAGATATACCATTGCCTCCTTAAACCTGGCCATCTTGCTATGTTTGATAATGCAGTGAAAAGGTAAACTGACAATCAGCTGTTTCATGAATGACGTCATTACTTTTTTGCTTTTTTTATCAGCTCCCGTGACATTTCTCCAATAAGTGTCAGATTATTGTCAAATTGTGGGAGCAAAAGTTATCGGCGGTAATTTTTTGACTGAGAAATAGTTCAGCAGGATAGCCTGAATTATTTTTGTGAGTCGTATAGTCGTGTAGGAAGTTGCAAAGCAGTTAATTAAGTATTTCATACACACATGAAATACATGAAACTTCGTTTATGAACATTGTGTCATATCTCCTTATCAGTGCTCGTTAAGGACCATTTTTAATATTTCATCCTAGACTGAATACTAGACAGAATCCGAAAACAGTGTGGTAGGCTTAAAAATATTTTATAATATTTTATATCATGTAATATTAGTATTGATTCCTTTCAGTAAATTATCAACCTTACACATTAAAGAATGCTACAGTTAAATCGCTTGCACTAGAAGTTGTCGCATTGGTTTCCCGCAATAAGGAACGTTTAAGCGAGATAGCAGCGTGCGAAATACAGGGAAGCTATTTTGTTACGCTAAAAGATCCTGATTTAAGAGACCAACAAATGAAAGTGCTGGAAATACTTTCAGGGCTTCTGAATTCACAAGAGATGATAAAAGAAGCTCAAAACAAAGGTAAAGTGAATTCTTGGCAAACAATTATAAAATATTTACTTCCTGTTTAGGTGCTGTGATATATCTACTGGACATGTTCTGCAATTCAAGGAATCCTCAAATGCGAGAACTTTGTGCTGAAATTCTCGCTAAAATGACCGCTGACCGTTTAAGCGGACCCAAGGTAGGAAAATTATAACATATACAAAATTATAGAAAGCTAATATTGCATAGAATCCTGAAGGTTCGCATAACAGGTTGCAAATTTCTACCTCCATTATTCGTCGATGCAATGATCGAATCTTCGACAACTTCCGTCCAATTATTCGAATCAATTCACGAGCATACAGAATTAATTTGGAATGTAAAGACAAGATCAAAAGTATGTGATGTTGTTGCTGATATGAGCAATGGGTAAGCTAACAGAGTAAAGTAAAGTTTTAAATGGCTAATATAATATATATTTACGTATAAATGCAGTTTTTGTCAAACACAGAAATAAAATCCAAAAATTTTGTGGAAAGACCCAGATATTCTTAAAGATATACCCAATGAGGCGATTGTATCTGGCGTTTATTTGCGGCTGTTTGTTAGTAATCCAGCTTGGACTCTGCGCAAGCCGAAGTTATTCTTATCAGATTTACTGGACTTCGTTCTAGACCTTATCAACAAAAATTCGCCGGATGTAAGTTAATTAATTTTTTAAATCACCGGTAAATGGTCTTCTGGAATCTTCATAACGTACTCTTCAATATTTTTAGAAAGATGCATTGGAATTAGCATCTACTGCATTAGTCGAATTATTAAGAGTGCAGCCTAATTTAGCAGATGACATTCCAGTTTGGGGTCACATACCAAAACTCTTCAATTTACTTAACGTACAACCAAAACATACATTGTCAGTATTACATCAATTAGCTCTTTCAGAGGTAAGATCAATTTGCCAGAATTTAATTGATTTTAGATAACATGTATTTTATTTTAGTACTGCGTGACAGCAGTGTCGTAAACTGAATGGATTTTGCCTTTAAAACGGTGTATGGAAAATGACAAGCCACTGATAGGAAAAGTGTGTGAAATGTTAAGCCGTTTGCTTAAATACCAACATGTGAGTGTAATGATTCGATAAAAAAGCTTACCTCTAATTAATTGTAGGATTCATTGATTAACCAGTCTTTAGAAAGTAATCTAAAACCATTCCTGTTAAATTTGCTTGAAAGTCGTATGGAGTATGTAGACAGTCCTTCTGCGGTGAAGGCACAAGTTGTAGCTGCGCTCAAGGCGATGACACACAATTTACATTATAATGATCGTGTATCGCAAATTTTATTGAAACATCCAGTGTGGGCAGAGTTTAAAGATCAAAAGCATGACTTATTCATAACGGATACAAACGTTAGAGGCTATTTAACAGGTGAGTTATTTACTAATTTATGAATTATTGAATGAAACATCGATAAATTACCAAAATGGATTAAATACTTTACGCATATTTTTTGCAAAGTATCGTGTTTGTTTCTTCCAATTCTCAATTCGGCTATGATGGGTATTAACTCAAAGTTCAAACAGTCCCAAATTCAGTTATACATTGTGATAATTATCATTGCTTTTCAATGGTAAATTATTGAATATAAGCTTAAAAATTTCATGTTATCGATTTTGAGCCTATCAAAGGATACCCAAAGATATTTTTAATTTTGATCAGGTTCCACGATTTTCGCTTAATCCCTATCTCCTTGCTTATTCTAATTATAAAACGGACAACAATACGGTTTTAGTCATACATTCCTTATAATAAAACTGTTAACGCCAAGGAATCCTGTCAAACTCAAGTTTTCACTTGTACCAAGAATTACCGTATCGACAGGGTGGTTTTAGGTATATCTCTAACCCAATGACGATAAGTAGCCTTGTTCACAGTAGAAAAGACCTGGGTAACCACAGTTCTTTCCTTTATGACACTTGACAAATTGACTAGATGAGCCTTGATGCCTTGCTGAAGTCTTGGAAACCAAAGTCTTCGTGCTCTTGTCGCTACTATGAAAGTAGAATGGAAGTCCTGGAACCCAAAGCCTTCCGAATATAAATAATCAAACGCTCTGCTTGAGGTTACGATCAATACTGAATTTTATTTTTCCTTACTTCTACTTTTATACAATTCTTCTTAATTACCTAGAACTATTATCTTAAGCATACTGGGTACAATAATGTTTGTAAGTTAATACTATACTAATCATTGTTTGTCCACAAATTCTTATCAATGCACATTTTCGTGCTGTGTATGAATCATGATCATTACTTATCTACTAATTCTTATCAATGCACATTTTCGTACTGTGTATGGATCATGATCATTGCTTAACAATCGAACAAATGTTATGCTTATCTCTAGTTAAAGTATTTATGCTTCTCAAGTTATGACTCAGTTAAATTTGAATATAGATTAATAACTTATCTTTCTAATATATTGAAATCTCATTAGTTTATTATTTTTTCCATCATTTGAGTCATCACTTATGTGTTAAGATTCAACATTCTCCCCCGCGTTGAGGGAATGGCCTCAAATTGAACTCTCCTTCCTCAATGTTAGTTGTACGTTGACTGGATATAATTCGTTTTTTCTTGATGATCGTTATCAGGTACCACAATGCACATGCAAGAACGATTATTGCTAAAACGCTATACCCGCCTATCATTTGATACTGATCATTTGTACGTCGGTTGGTTATGAGTATTTCTTGAGTTTTGAGTTGATTGAGGTTCTTCTTGATTGCTTCATATCTTGCTGTGAATTTCTCTGCTGTCAGCATTATGTCTGATGTTATATTTAATGTAGATATGGTAGTATTCCATTCTTCTGAAAATCTGATGATTGGTTGCACCGTTTGTTCTATTTCCGTTGTCACTCCTTGGTATGATTGGATCGTAAGATGGTTATCCCTTCATGTACAACTGTCGAGGAATGTTAGAATGCCATTGTCCTTTAACTGAATTTGAAATTTCTTGCTGGTGCAGACGATGTTAAAGCTTGTTTCTTTCTCCATTGAAAACAACCAATTATTTCTCTGCTGAAGTTGAATCCAGTCTCTTTCCGGTTTTGAAATCCTTAATTGACATTGTTCCGAAACAGTTTGTTGGGAAAGTAGACTAAATTCACATTGCAGGTGAGGTGCGTATTTCGTATAAACTGTACCTGATCACATAACAACATTGTACTCGTAAAGGTCCTGGATTGACGATATTCGAATTCGCTTAAAGTGTAGATTTCATCTCAATAATCGTTAACCATTATAAACTCGGCCTCTGGTTCTATTCTGACAAAAGAATTATTCATGCGGATAGGAAATGCAACCGTTCTGAAGACTTCGTGCTTAGTTGGTGATACTAATGGAATTTCCAATATAAACATTGCCAATTGTCTATTAATTTGACCCCTTGCGGTCATTATACTGTATAAATTGTCTACTACTTGTAATTCATTGTCTGTTGGCATAACTTCTTGAATTTCTTTTACATGTTTTGCCAATCGTTCAGCTGGTAATATTAGAGGGCTTATGTTTCCATGATGTACATCTGTTAGAATGTTCCAAAATGTTGCTTGGATCCGTTGAAGTTCGTTTAACAATAGTACGGTGTATTGAGCTATAGTTAAAAATGTTGTTGTTAATTTATTTCCTTGTTCTACGCTTGCCATCTTGTCCATACTAGCAGGAATTACATCCGCTTCATGTTGGAACTTTCTTAGTTGTTGCGTTCTTTCTTTTTGATTTTTTGACATTAAATCAACTGTAGCATCTATTATTGAGGTTTGGTTTCTCATTAACCTTAAGAGTTCGTCCTGTCTTCCCTGAACATTCTTTGTTATAGTTTCTATGTTTTTTGCATACTCATCATCTAAGACTCCAAATAATTTATTGGCTATGTTTCCAACAATATTGATGATGCCTCGTTTTACTCTGGACTGGGATGTTGGTGTACCTACCAATGCTCTATCTTCGTCCTCCAATTCCTTAAACTGTTGGTCAAGCCCGAACACAATAGCTTTGAGAGATTCATTACTCGCGGTTGCATCTGCTAATCCTTTGAGTCTAAGTATTCCTTTTTGTATTATGTTTCGAGTATGCCAATAATTTGACATGTTATAATACACAATCAATTTCCAATTGTTGGTGATCAGCCTTCCTGGTCCAACAGATTCAAAATAAATCCCTGCGTTGTTTGTGATCGAAGTAACCCTGATGGGTTCTGACGTTCCAAACGTAATTAGAGGACAGAGAAACAATGTCAATAAAAGGTTGATTGGATTAGCTGTGATTCTTTTCTTTTTTGCTCTGTGGACCGTTGAAGTTGTGAGTGCGCTTTCTCCTTGTTTTCGTTTTTTACTATCTTTGGTGCCACTTGATTCCATAAACTCATTTGAACAATCCCCTTCTATTGGTAATGGAGCTAACTTATGAATAGCTCTTTTGAATTGACCCTTTTCTGTGCGTACTACAGCAACTCTTACCAGCCCGTCCTTACCTTTTATGATTCTTTCAATTCTTCCCATGGGCCACTTTAGAGAAGGAAGATTTTCGTCTTTGATGATTACTAACATGCCAGGATTAATTGAAGAAACTGTGTCCTTCCATTTGTATCGATTTTGTAGTTCACACAGATACTCCTTGGTCCATCTTTTCCAAAACTCCTGATTAATAGCTGACACCAGCTTCCATCTTGACAGAGCTGATATCTTGCTTGATTCCTCGTTAGATTGAGGTATGGATGTCAGCGGTCCTCCAATTAAAAAATGTCCTGGTGGTAGGGCAGTCAGATCATTGGAATCTGAGGACATGGGTGTCAATGGCCTTGAATTAAGTATGGCGTCGGCTTCGCTCTCCACTGTACTCAGTTCCTCATACGTTAAAGATGCTGATGTCAATGTTTGTTTGAGTAATTTTTTTGCTGATTTGACTGCTGCTTCCCACAAACCTCCAAAAAGAGGGGATCTCGGAGGTGCAAAATGAAACTGTTTTCCTTATTTGCTACAACTACGTATTATTTGTTCTTGGTTTTCTGGCGCACTCATAATTGTTGCCCATTCTTGTAACTTATTATGGGCCCCTACGAAGTTAGTTGCGTTATCGCAATGAAGATCTTTGCATAAACCCCGACGAGCAGTGAATCGGCGTAACGCACCCCAAAAACCATCTGTTGTTAAATCTGACACTATTTCCATGTGTACTGCCTTTGTTATGAAACAACAAAACACGGCGATGTAACTTTTCGTAGGTTTTTTTCCACGCACTCTATAATGTGTTGATATTGGACCGCAAAAGTCAACTCCTGCTGCTGAGAATGGTCGAGTGGGTTGTACCCGTCTTTCTGGTAGGTCGCCCATTTTTTGAACTTATGTCTGTAGGTTACATCTTACGCATTGTACGCATTTACTGATCGTTGCTCTGGCCAATGATCTTCCCCGAACTATCCAGAACTCGCTGCAGTTTCCAGAATGAATTACGATGATTAATGTGATAAATCGGGTGATCACCTTTCACTTCTGCATTCATGTATGTGATAAATGCGCCTCTCCGCTCCTTATCTTCTCTTCGTATAATTGAAATGTTCTGTCAGGCCATTGATTTTCCTCTTCTGCTTAGAATGAAGGTCCCCAGAAACATCGTTCTTCGTTAATAAGCTGATGTGGAGTCGTGCCTCTAGACAATATGTCGGCAGGATTTTGTTTTGATGAGATATAGTTCCATTGTTGTTTACTCGACATATGTTGTATAGCCGCTGTTCGATGTGCAATATAAGTTTTAAATGTTGCAGGATCCCCAATTATCCAAGATAATACTATCTGCGAGTCTGTCCAATAGTACGACTGATTTATCTTTACTTGTATCGCTGTTGTGACTTTCTGCACCAGCTTGATTGCTAATTGTGCTGCACATAACTCCAGTCTAGGTAACGTAATTAATTTTACTGTTTCTTTGAATCTTGATTTGATGTATGACACTTAAACTGCTCCGAAATTTTCTCCAGTAGTCTGCCAATTCTTCATTTAACTCTTCATCCCAGTCTAGCCTATGCTTCCACAATCTCTGTATAAATATTTTTGCATAGGCAATAATCGGATTCACCAACCCTAGTGGGTCAACAGTCGTGCTACTTCTGAAATCACTTGTCTTTTGGTAATGCGTTGATATACTTCTGGCCATTTCATTGTAAATCGAAATATATCTTGAGAGGCTTGCCATGACACACCTAATGTCTTGATATATCTTTCGTCGTCTTCATCAAAAGTTTTTTCTTCTTCCCGTATATCTAGAGGAACTCCTATTAATAATCGTTCATCACTAGCAGCCCATTTGAGAAGTTTCAATTGTGCTTCCTGAAGTAATAATGTCACTTGCTTCCTGATTTCCATGGTTTCACACAAAAAATTTGCTCCTGTTATGATGTCGTCGACATAACAGTCCTTAAGTGCCCTTTTTCCTGATGGATATTTCAACTCTTCATCTTCTGCCAATTGTTTTAGACATCCCGTTGCTAAATATGGCGCAGCTTTGGTACCATGTGTCACCGTTGTGAGTTTGTAAAACTGAATTTGCTCCTCAGATGAACTTCGCCACATTATTAACTGTAACCCTTGGTCTTCATCCGCCATGCGTATTTGTCGGTACATTTGTTTGATATCGGCCATGAACACATGTTTATACGTGCGAAATCGCAACAGGATCTCGAATAGATCATCTTGTACTTTCATGTCTTTCATCATTAAATCATTTAGAGATAAATTTGATGTCGTTTTACAAGATGCGTCAAATACTACCCTTAACTTTGTTGAACTTTTATCAGGATTCACAACTGCGTGATGTGGCAAAAAATAATGAACAGTAGGAATTTCCCTCTCCTGAATTCTTTCCATATGTCCTAGTCTTAAATACTCTGACAGAAATTCACTATACTGTCGCTGCAATTCCGGATCCTTTGAGAATTTTTTTTCCAAGTTTTCATATCTTCGCCATGCAATACCTCTTGATTCCCCTAGCAACTCTGGAGAATTCAACATAGGTAGGTTAACTATAAATCGTCCGGACTCATCTCGAGATGTTGTATTGAGGTGAAATTCCTCACATTGTCTATCTACCTTGGATAACGGTTTCCTTTCCTGGATTTCTTCAATCTCCCAAAACTTGGTAAGTTCTTCTTCAAGTTGCAGAGTCGTAATACCCACAATTTGTTCTCTAGGTTGAGCTTGAGACATTTTGCCAAGTACTATCCATCCAAATACGGATTTCTGTAAAAACGGTAGATAAGACCGAAGATTTATTTGTTTTGTCCGCATAAGCTCACCGTAAATTTCCGCTCCTAACAGAATATCAATTTTCTGTGGCTTCTTAAAATTGGGAACAGCTAGTTCTATTGTTGTTGGTATTTTCCATTGAGATGTATCGATAAATCTCAGCGGCTGCATGCTCGTTATTCGTTTTACCACATATGCTTCTACAATTGTGGTGTAATGACTACTTTTGGCCTGAACTTCGATGTTTACTCGGTCATTTGAATCTAACTGCGCGTTTCCTATGCCGTATATTCGAAGTTTTACTTCCTGGGTATCCAACCTTAGTCGCTTCTGCAGCCTTTCTGTTATTAAGTTGATCTGCGAACCAATGTCTAACAAGATTCTACATTCAACTGGCTTTTTGTGCTTATCCAGGACCGTTACCAGTGGTGTGCCTAGAAATACGTATTTTTCCAGGTTCTTATTAGTTGAATTGGTTATATTTATTGGGGCCTGTGATTCCTCTCCCTTTTTTTATACAACAGCACCCTTATGTAATAAAGTATGATGTTTTTGATTGCATGTCCTACAGCTTATGGACCGACACGTTTTCCAACCATGACCTTTCCTCAAACAGTTGTAGCACAGGTTGTTTTTTCGTATGACTGACTCTCGATCTTGAATTGTCATTGCCACAAATTTTTCGCAATTGTGTGACATGTGAACTCTATTGCAAACTATGCATTTAAATGGACTCTGTACCACTGGACATGAGGTACTCTTAGCTCTTTGAGGCGCTACCTTCGTTGACGGTGCTTTAAATCCCAAAGCCTCAAATTACTGAAATCTGGTTTCCAAAAAGTGTAGAAATTCGTCCAATGTCTGTAGCTCCCTTGGGTTCTTAATTGATTGTTCATATGCTATGTGTGTTGTTGTATCCAATTTTTTTATTAATATATGAAGCAGCATTGGATCCCACACGCCGCTCACTTTCATTCCGATATTTTCCAGCATCAAAATACTTTCTCAAGTTGTATCGTTGTTGATGTTGTATTTGGCTGATTTATCAAATTGTCTAAAACGCAAGACACCAAAAGTCGCTTATTTTGGTATCTTTCTTTTAGAATTTTCCATGCCACCTCATAATTTTCAGCTGAAATGATCAAATGCTTAATTAGCTTTTCCGCTTCACCTGTTAAGTTGGAATTGAGAAACCACATTTTTTCTACTTTTTCAATTCCTTGGTTGTCAATCATCTGACTGAACATATCGTGGAATCGGGGCCATTTCAAATAATCTCCGTCAAACTTAGGAATGGTAATTGTTGGTAAATTTATAGCTGTTCTTGCTTGATGATGTCGCGATGATCCTGCACCTATCTGTCCATGATCTGCATTCAACTGCTCTTTCAGCTTAATAATCATTTCTTGGACCTTTTCATCTAATTCATATATATCATGTGCGTCAAAGCCATACTGTTCCGGGTCTTCCACCACTTCATGAATCTCTTCGTTGAGGTTTTGAATTTTTGCCCAATCTGCTTGTAATCGGTTATTCATCGTTTCGTAATAGGCCTTCGTTCGATTGTGTAAAACAACCCTTTCCATACTCATCTGTAGCGACATTTGATTAAGATTGCATTTTCGAATCATTTTTTGCACTTCGGGTTTGATTAATGCCTCTACTGTCATGGGTTGAGAATCATCTGACTTCTCCTCTTTGTAGCCTGCATTCTAATTCTGCCTTAAATTCGTTGAATATAAATTCCAGTTGGTCGTACAAATTTCCGGAGAAGTATGGATGGTCTAACCGGGCTGGAAATGCCTGCCGGATCTCATCATCTCACTGGTTGAATTCTTGACAACCAGATTGTAACTTAATCAGCCGCTCCTGAACTGCCTTCTCCGTCTTACGCTCCTCTGTCAACTGCTTGTACGCTTCGTATGCTGCCTTGATTTGCTTCGCCAATGTTGATTGTAGCTTCGTAAGTTGATTCAAGTCTGCCATCGCTGCTGTATGATCAGGACTTAACAGTGATTTTCACAGTGTCGTCCTTTTATGAATGAATCCGTTTCACAGTAGTATCACGTCGGGGTCACCAAAAATGTTAACGCCAAGGAATCCTGTCAAAATCAAGTTGTCACTTGTACCAAGAATTACCGTATCGACAGGGTGGTTTTAGGTATATCTCTAACCCAATGACGATATGTAGCCTTGTTCACAATAGAAAAGACCTGGGTAACCACAGTTCTTTCCTTTATGACACTTGACAAATTGACTAGATGAGCCTTGATGCCTCGCAGAAGTCTTGGAAGCCAAAGTCTTCGTGCTCTTGTCGCTACTATGAAAGTAGAATGGAAGTCCTGGAACCCAAAGCCTTCCGAATATAAATAATCAAACGCTCTGCTTGAGGTTACGATCAATACTGAATTTTATTTTTCCTTACTTCTACTTTTATACAATTCTTCTTAATTACCTAGAACTATTATCTTAAGCATACTGGGTACAATAATGTTTGTAAGTTAATACTATACTAACCATTGTTTGTCCACAAATTCTTATCAATGCACATTTTCGTGCTGTGTATGAATCATGATCATTACTTATCTACTAATTCTTATCAATGCACATTTTCGTACTGTGTATGGATCATTATCATTACTTAACAAACGAGCAAATGTTATGCTTATCTCTAGTTAAAGTATTTATGCTTCTCAAGTTATGACTCAGTTAAATTTGAATAAAGATTAATAACTTATCTTTCTAATATATTGGAATCTCATTCGTTTATTATTTTTTCCAACATTTGAGTCATCACTTATGTGTTAAGATTCAACAAAAACGTTTCAGGAAATCCTTAAACTGCTAAGCCTATACAGAAAATTTTTGGAAAGAGCTATCTTTACAGTAAATGTTATGCTTATGAGCGTAGATAATTAGCACATCGATGTATGTTTAATACGAGCAACTTTCTTCAATTCATCCTAAAAGCTGATTTACAATTTCAGACTGGTCTGTTTCCTACTTATTCCTTCTTAAAGTTGATTTCCAATAGAACTGGCTGTATCTGTGATCAATTTAATTAATTTTAATTCAAATCTTATTCTTTTGTAACATGCAATCCTAAACATCAATAGATATTGTGAACCTTTGCAGGGAAAAGGCATAAATGCTAGCATCTAATCACGGGTGTTTTAATGGACCATGTAACCCATCGCTCATAATTTTGTTCTCATAAATTGGAATCAAGCCGATTGACGCGAGCGTTAAAATATGTTTCCATTTCATATATCTGCAGAGGAGCCCGACAAAATGATTGCGTTGTCAACAATACATTTTTTTAAAGATTAACTGCAAGTTTGTTTTCTACGGCAAGTTTATTCCTCGTTTGGTTGTCTAGAAAAGCTACTTCCCTCGTTCTATATCGTTCCATAAATCAATACTTGATCATTTCGCTATTCTTCTTCTTTTTAGCACTACAGCCCGGCTCAACAAGAACTGGAAGTGCACGTTTTCCTTGCCGTTATTTTAAAAATACCTTTGTAGCTTGATCTGCTTTTCATTATAGCTTAATTAAAAAAAAATATAAATTTTAAATAAAATCATAAACTATATGTTTCAATATATTTTATAGTTTATCAAGGCTGATGACATCAATTTACAAATTTTTTTTATAGATGTTAATGCAATAACAATGAGAATGGACGTAGAACCGTGATGATTCGAGATGGCTAGTGGATGCCCAATCCCGATTTGGTGTGCCGCGCTGCTGACAATGAATCAATCTCATTGAATATTCTTGTATCCTGATTATAAAACGATGTTAAAAAATTTATAAAACAAGTATTATGAGCTGTTAAATATTATTTCAAACTAATTTAAGAAGGGATTGAGGATTTCTGTATATTTAGAGGAAAAAGGATATGCATCTAAGCCAGTGAGGGAAGCAGATAAGAAATATTATCTTATTGAAAGTCATTTAGATTTCAGGTTTTCGGTACGTTAACAGACAACTCTATCTTAATTTAACTATTGAAGTTACTTAAGAGTTTCTAGGTGAATAAACAGCCTGCGATAATTATCTTTATCTATAAAAGCTAAATCTGTTATCGCGTGTATTTCTGTTCTGGATAACTTCATGTTAAAAACTCCTATTAAACTTACTGTATTTTGGTATGTAGCTAGATTGAAAAGCAAGCATACGACAGTATTGATCGTAACGTGCTGTACTAAATAATGCTTTGCTTTAGCATCCCAGCCAAATTAGTCCATCTTATCAAAATGACGCGGACAACCTCCCAAGTCTGCATTAATAACCAACTCACCGACGCCTTTGACACCAAAAGCGGACTAAAGCAGGGAGATGGGCTGGACTCATTGCTATTCAATTTGGCTCTGGGTAAGAAAGCTACCTGTCCATACAAGAGGTACGCTTTTAAACAAGTTAAGCCAAGTGGTAGCCTATACAGATGATAGCAACATTTTGTTATGGTAACTAACAACTGCCAAAGAACTTTTCCCGAAACTGGACAGCGAAGCAAAACTAGTAGGGCTACAAATCAATGCGAATAAAACAAGGCTCATTACGCAGTCGAGGAAAAATACCTAAAGTACACAAAATATCGCACTTGGCGAATACACTAGCGAAAATGTGGGCAAATTTGTGTATCTAGGTACCAAAATAACGAGAACGCTAATCAAAGAGAAGAAATACGCCGACGAATATAGCTCGCTAATTAAATATTGTATTCGGTTTTGACGATCTTGAAAACCAGTTGCATACACAGGAAAACAAAGCTCCAAGTATCCAAATCTGTGATAAGACCTGTGCTATGTTATGGATTTGGAAAATATGGGCCCTAATTCAAGCATCCGCAAACATATGCAACGTCTTTGAGGGACGGGTCCTGAGGCAGATGATTGGAGCGAAGCTAGATGGGAACCAATGGCAAATTCGACGCAACCATGAGCTGTGTGAAATGTTTGACGAGATAGAGGTCTCAAGGATTGTAAGACTGCGGAAGCTGCAATGGGCTGGCCATATGAATCGTATGGATGAACATCGGATACCCAAAAAGGTATTCGTTGGGAGAACTGAAGGGCGGAGACCAGTGGGGAAATCGAGGAAACGCCGGTCTGACTCGATCGACGAAGGCAGTTCATCGTTACTCGGATTTCAAAATTAGAGGACGAGATTGATGGACAGAGGCGCTATTTGCAGGAAGCGAAGGCCCGAGAGGGGCTGAATTTCACACTTATGTAGACTAATAAATTTTTTATCTAAAAAACAAAGAAAATCATGTCTTACAAAAATAAATATTTAATGAAGAATAAATTATCACATTATTGCCAATTTCTTTTGGATAAAAAGTTTTGCTTTAAGCCTTAATTAAACTAATTATAAAAAATTTTGTAGTTAGTTATGAATAAATAAATTCAATACTTCCAAATGCTACAAATTAAAAAACACTCAACAATTTGGATCATAAGTTAAAATTTGTATCATAAATTAAAATGCGAACAAAAATCGAATTCATTATTGTTAATTTTGTTTAGAGAGTCTTTTTTTCTTTAATATTTTAAAATATTGCTAATCTTAATTAAATGTTTAGTCAATTATGAATAAATAATTTACGTATTTTAAAATAGTATGAAATGTAAAAATCAATATTTTGCATATTAAATAAACATATGAAAAAAACAACTAATTCAATATTGCTAACTTCAATTCGGCCAGTAGCCTGGATATACTATTTAAATGCTGCTTTGCTCATTGACTCCAAATAAGTACTCCATAATGTAATTTTGTCAGGACAAACGCATTTAGAACAATTTTCTTGATGTGCATTGGAAAAGACTCTTATCTTCTTAACATTATTATTATTATTATTGGGGCTAATTGCCTCCTTAAGCTATTTATGTGTGGCAACCAGGTTATACGATGGTCTATGATAAGACCAAGATATTTCATTTCTAGCACTCTTTACAATTTTTTGCCGTTAATATTTAGTTCGACATTATGTCTTATTATTTTGATTTCCGATCGGCAAGCGCCTACTCTATTTCCAATGCCTCATTCGATCGAGTATTTCCTCTGCATCGGAAAAGCTGATTGATTAACGAGAAGTTTTTGGAATGTTCTGACAGCAGGATTCTCGGACTGCAAATAATTAAATTAGCAATTAATTAACCAATTCAACACATAAACTTGCAAAAATAGTTCCTATATTTAAGGGTGGTGATCATCTCGACCCGAATAACTATCGCCCGATTACACTGCTGATTGGATTTAGTAAGATATTTGAAAAATACTAAACAATCGATTAACATCATTCCTAGTTGAAAACTCTATCGTAAGCCAATACCAGTTTGGTTTTCAAAAGAACAAGAGTACTTTGGATGGCCTACATTCTGCCACACGTTTCATCAATCTAGGACTTGACAGAGGTGATTATGTCATCGCAATTTTTGTGGATTTGAAAAAAGCATTTAATACAGTTGATTATGACCTCTTGTTTCGTAAACTTGAATCGTATGGTATTCAGGGCAGTCCTAAGCAGTTCTTTAAGAGTTACTTGGAGAGAAGATCACAGAGAACTTTAATCAACAATGTCCTTAGCGAGCACCTACGAAAACAAGAGTTCCCCAAGGCTCACTACTTGGCCCAACTTTGTTCCTGCTATACACACGGGATTTCACACATTATATGCTGATGACACAGTTCTACTTTATTCAGGACGAGAATAAACATTGAGAACACTATCAACCTGAATCAAGGAAAATTTCATCAGTGGTTAATCGAAAACGAACTAGTATTGAACACTACAAAGACAAAATAAATTCTTTTTAAGCAGAAGAACAAAGGAGACATAGATGTCGACCTAAATATTAACGGCGAAAAATTGCAAAGAGTGCTGGAAATGAAATATCTTGGTCTTATCATAGACCATCGTATGACAAATTGCTTAAGCAAGCAATTAACCCCAATTATAGGCTTGTTGAAACTTGTTCTAAATGCATTTGTACTGACCAAATTACAATATGGAGTACTTATTTGGAATCAATCAGCAAAGCAACATCTTAAAAGTATATCCAGGCTGCTGAACAAAGCGTATAAAAACATTCTGAAGCTGCCAATGCTTACTCAAACTCGTTTGGTTTACCAATTAGCAAAATCATTAACCTTTAGTCAAATCGTTATAATGGAGAAAGCTTTGTTTATCTACAACAATTTAAAAACTAATGGATCGGAACGAACACCATTAATTAAGGTATCACAGATCAACCCATATAATGCGAGGAATGCAGATCAATTCGTAATACCTTTTGCTGGAACGGATTCTCTAAAGTACGATGCAACAAATGATGATCTGCGTATATATAACAATCTGCCAGAAATGGTTCAGAAAGCAAACTCTCTTTTGGTATTTAAGAAAAGACAATGGACTGATTGAAGCGTGGACCTGCTACTCAGAGCTTTTTTTATTGAATGCGTCGTATTATATTGAATTTTTTATATCTCTGAGAGCTGATCATGATTTTTGGGCTAGATGTTCATGAAAAGGATTAGTTCACATGATTTTGTGTGCCCCTTATACCGATGAATTAAACATTGTCTGGGTGGCACAAAGGTGGAAGTGAGGTAATGTGAATGCGGATCGCACGAGCATTGTGCGACGACGAAAGAGTGATGAGGAGAGTGATAGGGGGTGGAGGTACTAAAAAAAGTTTTATTTTTTTTATTGTTTGGAATTTGCGTTATATTCTTTGAAAATTTATGGCGATTAGTATTGAATAAAGCGCGTTTGACTTTGACGTGCGAGGAATGCAAATTAATTCGTAATGCCTATTTTCAGAACCTATCGTCTAAAGACCGATGCTCTGTGTACGAGTACATATAACAATCTTCCAGAGATGGTTAAGAATGCAAACTCACTATTGGTATTTAAGAAAAGACAGGGATCATCTGATGAACACTGATTGAAGCGTGGAAATGGATTTTTCAGCATAGTATCTTAGGGCATTTTTGACCGTATTGGCGAGATACTTGGAGACAGTTACTCAGACTTTTTTTTTTAGTTTCGTGTTATGCGATTTTTTTGTCTCTGAGACCTGATCACGAATTTGACTAAAATGCACGAAAGGATAAATTCATTTTATTTTGTGTGCTCTTTTATACCGATTTATTGAACATTGTCTGAGAAGCACACTTCACAAAGCGGACGAGTGTTGTGGAACGAAGAATGAGTGAAGATAGTGGTAAGAAATGGAGGTGCTTACAAAAATCTGTATGTACCGCTTCCTCTTTACGATTTATCAATTTCAGCCAGTCAGAATGAAACAAAAGCTGCAGACGCTGGTCAATGTAAAAGTGGATATTACTTCCGTAGTCACATAACTGAAAATCGATGTTCGCCTTATGCTATGAAAATAATTTGGCACCCTATAGAAACCAAACACTAGGCTATAAATAAACATGTAGAAAAGTTTTCTTCATACCTGCACTCGAGAATTCGGCTCAATGATTCTACATATATTTTGTTCCAGCATTGTATCATACAATGTACCTAGATGTGCGTTGACAATTACATCTTCCTCCAGCTTTTTTCGATATTCCTTAAGCATGTCCTGAAAATCAGCTAGAGAACTTTAGTGAGATGCTTGCGCGACGGATTTCATTGCGTCGATGTCTCGTCCTGAATACGTGAAAGCCTAATAAATAAAAAATATTAATTTCTATGCAACCAACTTTAAATCAATATCCTTACCAGCTTTCCACTAACAATTTGATTAACATCTTCCGCCTTTCTCAGCATTATTTTGCAGAACAACATATATTTGAGTGCAGTTTATGCTCTGTTACTTTCGACACTGTCAAAACCTTCGAATGCTTCATAAAAATATGAAAAAGCTGTTTTGAAGTCCCTCTCTTCTGCCGCATGTAAGATACCCGATTGCAAATCTAAAGCCCCCTGCATCTTAGGCAGACAGTAGAATAGCATTTGCCGTGGTACGTGCCGAGGTCAGGGCAGCACGCGCTTTTGGCAAATTGCTTAGAGTATGATAGGCCTTACTTCAAAGAAGTTGAACTTCTACGAGCAAATTTTTGTCGTCCAACTTTTTAATTCTTTCAGCAGCTGTCACCCCAGCGCTAGCGCTTCTGAATACAATCCAGTATCGAAAAACAAAGCAATTAATCGAGCTTCCAGCGATCGTGATTCTATGGAACTTGTACATGCTAGGCGGACAAGAAATGGAAGGTGGTTGCACATCATCCAGGTAAACGGGAGCATGTATAAGAGGCTTGCAAATAGATACATTAATATAGATTATGGATCGTATTTTGTGAATAGGACTTCAACGTAACGAGGTGTTATAAGTGTCAAAAATACAACCACAAAACATCAAAATGTGAAGGGGAGCAAAAATGTGTAAAATGTGGAGGAAAGCATGACCTAAAAGACTGCAAAAGCACGATTGAGAAGTGCTTGAACTGTATTGGTAACAATAATAATGCTGATCATTCTCACAGAGCTGACTCTGTAGAGTGTCCGGAGTTTCAACGCAGAATATTGATCGCCAGGAGGAGCACCGACTACAACTTTGATGATTGCTAATCCTTCTAATCAATCAAGTGGAACAAATTTAACACTTATGTACGCTAATATAAGAAGCTTAAGACATAAGCTAAGTGATATTCAGATCTACTTGCAGCAAAATCCTGACATAGATTTGATTATTCTCAATGAAATCTGGATTTACCCAGAAGAAGCACGGTTTTACAATATTGAAGGAGATAATGCGGTATTCTCCTGCAGACCTGGAAGAGGTGGAGGTACAGCAATATTCGTAAAAAATACAATCAATTTCATTACCAAGAGAGTGACGCCTGATAAGTTTAACGTTATAATAATTGAAGTACGCCATGCACGTAAAAAAATAAAATTAGGGACGTACTAATCCCGATCCTATGAATGCGCAAGATTTTTGCACAGTAATAGATACATTATACTCAACTGAAAAACATTTAATCACAGTAGCGGACACAAACATTGATGTACTAACGGAATCACCAGAAACACGGATTTATAAGGATACACTAGAAACGAATGGAACGGTAATCATAAACAACAACCAAATTACTCGCCCAGTGTCAAATACCTGTCTGGATCATATAGTAACCAATGATTTAAAAGTCGCTGAAAGCATGACATACATATTTGAGGACTGGCCGGAACTGGATCATCGTGTGTTAAAAATTGCTATTCAAGACCAAACCCTAAACAAACAGAAGCTGACCTACAAAACGTTCAGATTTCTCGACAAGGAGCTCTTTAAATCAAACATACGAAAGTTACTGGAAAAGAGGAAACCAAATAGTATTATTGAACTCAAAAATATCATCATATCTGCTAAGCAAAGTTCTACAATTGAGAAAAAAATCAGGTGTCGGCAACGGACTTGGATAACGAAAAAAGTAATTCATGCAAGTATTAAAAAAGGAAGGCATACATGGACTACAGGAAGAAAAGTGGAAACCAGGCTTTCAAGTTTGTGTATATGCAAGCGAAAAAAGAATCAAAACGACTGGTGAAAGAGGCTAAATTCTCATATTTCTCAAGAAGAATGGAATCAGCGGCTGACAACTCCCGCGAAATATGGAAAATAATAAATGAGGTAAAGGACAACTCTTCAACCCAGGGTATATCACAAAACTTTCAACTGAATCCTGACGGACCCTCTAACACATCATGTCCACGTGACGCGGCGAACTCATTGAATAATTTTTTTCAACGATTGCTGGAAGAATCGCTAAAGAAATCGTTGCCAGTTCAGCATGCAATGTAAATAATACAAATATCGCAATAAATTCCATCCTTCACATACATCAAACAAATAAAAGGGAAGTCTTAAATGTAATCAATGAATTGAAAAAGAATACGGCGCTAGGCATTGATAGCATCACGATGAATGAGATTAGTATAATAAAGGAGGACATAGCCCACATTATGGCAAATTTTATAAACGTGCATATTAGGAATGGAACTTTTCCGGAAGAAGAAAAACTTGCAAAAATAGTTCCTATATTTAAGGGTGGTGATCATCTTGACCCGAATAACTATCGCCCGATAGCGCTGCTGACGGGATTTAGTAAGATATTTGAAAAATACTAAACAATCGATTAACATCATTCTTAGTTGAAAACTCTATCATAAGCCAACATCAGTTTGGTTTTCAAAAGAACAAGAGTACTTTGGATGCCCTACATTCTGTCACACGTTTCATCAATCTAGGACTTGACAGAGGTGATTATGTCATCGCAATTTTTGTGGATTTGAAAAAAGCATTTGATACAGTTGATTATGACCTCTTGCTTCGTAAACTTGAATCGTATGGTATTCAGGGTAGTTCTAACCAGTTCTTTAAGAGTTACTTGGAGGGAAGGTCGCAGAGAACTTCAATCAACAATGTCCTGAGCGATCATGCACCTACGGAAACAGGAGTTCCCCAAGGTTCAATACTGGGCCCAACTTTGTTCCTGCTATACACAAATAATCTAAATACATGTGGGCAGACGGGATATCACATATTATATGCTGATGACACAGTTCTACTTTATTCAGGACGAGACAAAACTGCCATTGAGAACACTATCAACGACGATCTAGGAAAATGCCATCAGTGGTTAATTGGAAACAAACTAGTATTGAACACTTCAAAGACAAAATATATTGTTTTTAAGCACAAGAACAAAGGAGACATAGATGTCAACCTAAATATTAACGGCGAAAAATTGCAGAATGCTAGAAATAAAATATCTTGTATTAGCTAAACTTTTTAATTGGATCATTTCACCCTTTTCACAACAACTTAATGTAAATCTATACGACAAATTTGCTCTACATTTGAAGCTTATCTGACGTCGCGCGGATATCGATCACTCTTTCGGATGGCTCCGATAGCTTTTTAAATTACTTTTTATGGAATTGTTTGCAGCTACATATAAATAAGTTGCATATTTTGAATAATAATTTTTCTGAAAAATTATTAGAGAAGAAAAATGTTAGAAGAAGGTGGTTTCGACGTGTGCACTAATTCTCCTCAGGCCATCACTCTTAGATACACACCGGTGATGGCGACCACCATGCTCAGAGGTGAGGGAGTTAATTTTTAATTTTTCCACTTATGCAAACTCAATATGTTTTTGTATCTGCAAGTTATATTCAAGGTAAATTTCTCTTGTAAGTACTTGTATTAGCTAAACTTTTTAATTGGATCATTTCACCCTTTTCACATCAACTTAATGTAAATCTATACGACGAATTTGCTCTACATTTGAAGCTCATCTAACGCCGCGCGGATATCGATCACTCTTTCGGATGGCTCCGATAGCTTTTTCAATTACTTTTTATGGAATAGTTTGCAGCTACATATAAATGAGTTGCATATTTTGAATAATAATTTTTCTGAAAAATTATTAGAGAAGAAAAATGTTAGAAGAAGGTGGTTTCGACGTGTGCACTAATTCTCCTCAGGCCATCACTCTTAGATACACACCGGTGATGGCGACCACCATGCTCAGAGGTGAGGGAGTTAATTTTTAATTTTTCTACTTATGCAAACTCAATATGTTTTGATATCTGCAAGTTATATTCAAGGTAAATTCTCTTGTAAGTACTTGCATTAGCTAAACTTTTTAATTGGATCATTTCACCCTTTTCACATCAACTTAATGTAAATCCATACGACAAATTTACTCTACATTTGAAGCTTATCTAAAGTCGCGCGGATATCGATCACTCTTTCGGATGGCTCCGATAGCTTTTTCAATTACTTTTTATGGAATAGTTTGCAGCTACATATAAATGAGTTGCATATTTTGAATAATAATTTTTCTGAAAAATTATTAGAGAAGAAAAATGTTAGAAGAAGGTGGTTTCGACGTGTGCGCTAATTCTCCTCAGGCCATCACTCTTAGATACACACCGGTGATGGCGACCACCAAGCTCAGAGGTGAGCGAGTTAATTTTTAATTTTTCTACTTATGCAAACTCAATATGTTTTTGTATCTGCAAGTTATATTCAAGGTAAATTTCTCTTGTAAGTACTTGCATTAGCTGAACTTTCTAATTGGATCATTTCACCCTTTTCACATCAACTTAATGTAAATCTATACGACAAATTTGCTCTACATTTGAAGCTCATCTAACGTCGCGCGGATATCGATCACTCTTTCGGATGGCTCCGATAGCTTTTTCAATTACTTTTTATGGAATAGTTTGCAGCTACATATAAATGAGTTGCATATTTTGAATAATAATTTTTCTGAAAAATTATTAGAGAAGAAAAATGTTAGAAGAAAGTGGTTTCGACGTGTGCACTAATTCTCCTCAGGCCACCACTCTTAAATACACACCGGTGATGGCGACCACCATGCTCAGAGGTGAGGGAGTTAATTTTTAATTTTTCTACTTATGCAAACTCAATATGTTTTTGTATCTGCAAGTTATATTCAAGGTAAATTTCTCTTGTAAGTACTTGTATTAGCTAAACTTTTTAATTGGATCATTTCACCCTTTTCACATCAACTCAATGTAAATCTATACGACAAATTTGCTCTGCATTTGAAGCTCATCTAACGTCGCGCGGATATCGATCACTCTTTCGGATGGCTCCGATAGCTTTTTAAAATACTTTTTATGGAATTGTTTGCAGCTACATATAAATGAGTTGCATATTTTGAATAATTTTTCTGAAAAATTATTAGAGAAGAAAAATGTTAGAAGAAGGTGGTTTCGACGTGTGCGCTAATTTTCCTCAGGCCATCACTCTTAGATACACACCGGTGATGGCGACCACCATGCTCAGAGGTGAGGGAGTTAATTTTTAATTTTTCCACTTATGCAAACTAAATATGTTTTTGGATCTGCAAGTTATATTCAAGGTAAATTTCTCTTGTAAGTACTTGTATTAGCTAAACTTTTTAATTGGATCATTTCACCCTTTTCACATAAACTTAATGTAAATCTATACGACGAATTTGCTCTACATTTGAAGCTCATCTAACGTCGCGCGGATATCGATCACTCTTTCGGATGACTCCGATAGCTTTTTCAATTACTTTTTATGGAATTGTTTGCAGCTACATATAAATGAGTTGCATATTTTGAATAATAATTTTTCTGAAAAATTATTAGAGAAGAAAAATGTTAGAAGAAGGTGGTTTCGACGTGTGCACTAATTCTCCTCAGGCCACCACTCTTAGATACACACCGGTGATGGCGACCACCATGCTCAGAGGTGAGCGAGTTAATTTTTAATTTTTCTACTTATGCAATTTCAATATGTTTTTGTATCTGCAAGTTATATTCAAGGTAAATTTCTCTTGTGAGTACTTGTATTAGCTAAACTTTTTAATTGGATCGTTTCACCCTTTTCACATCAACTTAATGTAAATCGATACGACAAATTTGCTCTACATTTGAAGCTTATCTAACGTCGCGCGGATATCGATCACTCTTTCGGATGGCTCCGATAGCTTTTTAAATTACTTTTTATGGAATTGTTTGCAGCTACATATAAATGAGTTGCATATTTTGAATAATAATTTTTCTGAAAAATTATTAGAGAAGAAAAATGTGAAATGATCCATTTAAAAAGTTTAGCTAATGCAAGTACTTACAAGAGAAATTTACCTTGAATATAACTTGCAGATACAAAAACATATTGAGTTTGCATAAGTAGAAAAATTAAAAATTAACTCCCTCACCTCTGAGCATGGTGGTCGCCATCACCGGTGTGTATTTAAGAGTGGTGGCCTGAGGAGAATTAGTGCACACGTCGAAACCACCTTCTTCTAACATTTTTCTTCTCTAATAATTTTTCAGAAAAATTATTATTCAAAATATGCAACTCATTTATATGTAGCTGCAAACAATTCCATAAAAAGTAATTGAAAAAGCTATCGGAGTCATCCGAAAGAGTGATCGATATCCGCGCGACGTTAGATGAGCTTCAAATGTAGAGCAAATTTGTCGTATAGATTTACATTAAGTTTATGTGAAAAGGGTGAAATGATCCAATTAAAAAGTTTAGCTAATACAAGTACTTATAAGAGAAATTTACCTTGAATATAACTTGCAGATAGAAAAACAAATAGAGTTTGCATAAGTAGAAAAATTAAAAATTAACTCCCTCACCTCTGAGCATGGTGGTCGCCATCACCGGTGTGAATTAGCGCACACGTCGAAACCACCTTCTTCTAACATTTTTCTTCTCTAATAATTTGTCAGAAAAATTATTATTCAAAATATGCAACTCATTTATATGTAGCTGCAAACTATTCCATAAAAAGTAATTGAAAAAGCTATCGGAGCCATCCGAAAGAGTGATCGATATCCGCGCGGCGTTAGATGAGCTTCAAATGTAGAGCAAATTCGTCGTATAGATTTACATTAAGTTGATGTGAAAAGGGTGAAATGATCCAATTAAAAAGTTTAGCTAATACAAGTACTTACAAGAGAAATTTACCTTGAATATAACTTGCAGATACAAAAACATATTGAGTTTGCATAAGTAGAAAAATTAAAAATTAACTCCCTCACCTCTGAGCATGGTGGTCGCCATCACCGGTGTGTTTCTAAGAGTGATCGCCTGAGGAGAATTAGTGCACACGTTGAAACCACCTTCTTCTAACATTTTTCTTCTCTAATAATTTTTCAGAAAAATTATTATTCAAAATATGCAACTCATTTATATGTAGCTGTAAACAATTCCATAAAAAGTAATTTGAAATATGTTGGTCTTATCATAGACCATCGTATGACCTGGTTACCACACATAAATAGCTTAAGGAGGCAATTAGCCCCAGTAATAGGATTGGTAAGAAGATATGAGGATTTTCCAATGCACATCAAGAAACTTGTTCTAAATGCGTTTGTCCTGACGAAATTGCATTATGGAGTACTTATTTGGAGTCAACCAGCAAAGCAACATTTAAACAGTATATCCAGGCTGCTGACCAAAGCGTATAAAAACATTCTGAAGCTGCCAATACTTACTCAAACTAGTTTGGTTTACCAATTGTCTAAATCATTAACCTTTAGTCAAATTATTATTATGGAGAAAGCTAAGTTTATCTACAGAAATTCAAAAACTACTGGATCGGAACGAGCACCATTAATTAAGGTATCACAGATCAACCCATATAATGCGAGGAATGCAGATCAATTCGTAATACCTTTTGCCGGAACGGATCGTCTAAAGAACGATGCAACGAATGATGCTCTGCGTATATATAACAATCTGCCAGAGATTATTAAGGAAGCAAACTCACTTATAGTATTTAAGAAAAGACTAGGAGAGCATTAAATGACCACTGATTGAAGAGTGGACCTGTAATCCTGCTTTGATGAGCCTAGTACCTTAGGGCGTCCTCTTTTGACCCTATCGGCGAGATACTGAAGTGACAGTTACTCAGAGTTTTTTTTTTGAATGCGTCTTATTATATTGATTTTTTTTATCTCTGAGAGCTGATCATGATTTTATTTTTGGACTAGATGTTCATGAAAAGGACTAGTTCACATTCTATTATGTGCCCCCTTAGACCGATGTGTTAAACATTGTCTGGCTGGCACAAAGGACCAAGTGACATAATGTGAATGCAGATCGCACGAGCGTTGTGCAACGAAGAAAGAGTGATGGAGAGAGTGGTAGGGAATGGAGGTATTTACAAAAAAAACAAAACTGTTCGTTTCTCTTGTTTCGCCCATCCCATACATTCTTTACAAAGTTGAACCTCGAAACCAGAACCAGGTTCCAAGTCTAAAAATAAATCCACTTATGACCTTACTAACTTGGCGGCCTTCGCTTTGCTAATCAGGCTAAGAAACGGTCTCGTCACTTTGATCAAATCTGCTAGCTCCTTGGCCTTTCCTTCTTGTTTGTACAATTTACCTAATTGCAGAATGCCTTGTTCCTTGAAACGAATAAGCTCTTCATCATTCTCGGCTATTTCTCGCTCGCGAACAATTTTGTTGAGTAGCGAACTTTGAGGAACGGAACAAATGGAGAGGCTATGCTCATATAAGCTCCATCTTTGAGGAACAAGATAAAACCGGAGTGGACATCCATGTGTACACGTTGTCGCAACTACCCCTGTGACCGCCTGCCTAACTACGTGTCTTTTGGCACCTACCCCTGCGACCGTGATTCTAAAGCTAGTTAAGGGGAACCCAATGGGTTGTCACAAGAAAGTAAACAAACGCTTATGCACTCGTAAATATAGCTTTATTGCAAATAACACTTCACAGAACAAGAAAATAGCATTGAATACAAATAAAGCATTATGGCCACTTAGGATAGAAAACACTTTCGCAACGATAACCCATCGTTTTCTAGCAATAACGCACATTACACTTTTAATTGAGTTCCTCGCTCCGATTTACAATGTCACTCCTTAAAATGTTGTTATCCCTAAACCAGGTGTAATATTACTTTCACTACAGCCAATATGTACCTCCGGACACGTTCTCGAACCGAAAAAACGAGTAAATTCCGAATCGTATCTCACGCGCCAGGTAAATTTCGCGTCCATGTTTAGTCGTCAAATTGACAATCTGGCTCTCGAGAGGAGAAATTGTGGAAATTATTGGAAATGAAATGACAATCATGCTCAGAAGGTGGTCGTATCATTTTCTATGGAGCTTATATGAGCATAGCCTCGCCATTTGTTCCGTTCCTCAAAGAGCTCCATAGAAAATGATGCGACCACCTTCTGAGCATGATTGTCATTTCATTTCCAATAATTTCCACAATTTCTCCTCTCGAGAGCCAGATTGTCAGTTTGACGACTAAACATGGACGCGAAATTTACCTGGCGCGTGAGATACGATTCGGAATTTAGTCGTTTTTTCGATTCAAGAACGTGTCCGGAGGTACATATTGACTGTAGTGAAAGTAATATTACACCTGGTTTAGGGATAACAACATTTTAAGGAGTGACGTTGTAAATCGGAGCGAGGAACTCAATTAAAAGTGTAATGTGCGTTATTGCTAGAAAACGATGGGTTATCGATACGAAAGTGTTTTCTATCCTAAGTGGCCGTAATGCTTTATTTGTATTCAATGCTATTTTCTTGTTCTGTGAAGTGTTATTTGCAATAAAACCATATTTACGAGTGCATAAGCGTTTGTTTACTTTCTTGTGACAACCCATTGGGTTCCCCTTAACTAGCTTTAGAATCACGGTCGCAGGGGTAGGTGCCAAAAGACACGTAGTTAGGCAGGCGGTCGCAGGGGTAGTTGCGACAACGTGTACACATGGATGTCCACTCCGGTTTTATCTTGTTCCTCAAAGGTAGCGAAATTCCTTCCCCGCTATTAGCAAGAGATACAGCCTTTGAGGAACGAAACAAATGGAGAGGCTATGCTCATATAAGCTCCATGAAAAACGATAGGACCACCTTCTGAGCATGATTGTCATTTCATTTCCAATAATTTCCACAATTTCTCCTCTCGAGAGTCCGATTGTCAATTTGACGACTAAACATGGACGCGAAATTTACCTGGCGCGTGAGATACGATTCGGAATTTAGTCGTTTTTTCGGTTCGAGAACGTGTCCGAAGGTCCATATTGACTGTAGTGGAAGTAATATTACACCTGGTTTAGGGATATCAATATCTTAAGGAGTGACATTGTAAATCAGAGCGAGGAATTCAATTAAAAGTGTAATGTGCGTTATTGCTAGAAAACGATGGGTTATCGATACGAAAGTGTTTTCTATCCTAAGTAGCCATAATGCTTTATTTGTATTCAATGCTTTATTTTTGTTCTGTGAAGTGTTATTTGCAATAAAATCATATTTACGAGTGCATAAGCGTTTGTTTACTTTCTTGTGACAACCCATTGGGTTCCCTATAACTAGCTTTAGAATCACGGTCGCAGGGGTAGGTGCAAAAAGACACATAGTTTGGTAGGCGGTCGCAGGGGTAGTTGCGACAACGTGTACCTATGGATGTCCACTCCAGTTTTATTTTGTTCGTCAAAGGATACAGCTTGTGCTCGTTCGAATAACAATGACAGGAACTTTGACGTCTAATTGTTTGGATCTGCATTAACTGTCCGGAGTTGTCAGTTTTACTTTTGTATGAGGCTTGGAACAGGTAGCTAACAGGAACGGCCCGATGCTAATGGAACACCGATTTTTCTTGTCATCAATTCTCGCTGTCGATGAGGAGAAATCTTCATGTTATCATAGGATTTTGTTCCATCTTGTTGGTCCTTCCCTATTTCATTTCTTCCTTTATGATATTCCTAGACCAAACTGCACGAGTACAAATGTATTCATGTATGCAGAGGATATCCTCCTCACTGCTACCAATAGCCTTCCAGCCCAAGCTCAGACCCAGCTACAGAGTGCAGTCAGTGACCTAGATTCATACCTAAAGAACTGGGAGCTTGTAATAAACGCAAATAAATCGGAGCTGATCTGCTTTCGAAATGCCAGCGGTAAGGGACACCGTCTCGCAGTGTTTCAGAGCAGGCATATTCGAATACAAATCGGAGATGAATTCATTCCCCTCAAAGAAAACATAAAGTACTGGGAATTCACTTCAACAACAGAATCAAGTCAAACATACACGCTTGAAAAATGCTCAATAAAGCCAAAGCGGCGGCTGCACTTACGTCCTCTCTACTGTCCTCGAAAGCTGTATGCCACAAAGTGAAAGCACTAATTTACAAAACACTCATAAGACCAATCTTCACCTACTCATTCCCAGCTTGGCTAACAATCTCGCCAACGATAGCCGAAGAAATCCAAATCTTTGAGAGGAAAATCCTCCGAAAATGCCTCTCTAAATACCGCCGCCCCAATAAAAAACATTTTAGGAACCCAAAACTCTGCAACGAAACAGGAATTATACCAATTTTACACTACATGTCAATAACAAGTAAAAACCGCCTAGCAAAATGGCGAAACCACCCTCTTGAAGCTATTCGCGCACTTTTTGACTCTCCCACTACAAGTGACCCCTATTACCTATGTCCTCTTAAAATCCTCGATAAATACCGCCCAGACTCCTAGAACCCCGATGCACCCAGTAAACCCCGGTTTTATCTGACCTCACAACCTATCACATACAGGGGCCGACACCTAAAAACAAAAAAATAACAAAAGGAGACGTAAATTGCGTGTATGTAAAATTAAAAATGTAAACATAAATAACCGGGCCAAGCCGGGCAAACATTAAACCAGCTAACTACCATAAGACGGAATCTAACAGAGGACCCATAAGGTCGGAATGGGCGGACGTCTATCCTCCCAAGAACCTACTGGAAAGGATCCGACGGAGAATAGGCAGCCTGCGTATACACAATCGAATTTAACAGCCAAAATACAACTTGTATATTTACCCACTCGTAAACTTTACATAGCTTGCATTAAGATTAGCTGTAAGATAGGTGTAGTCGTAGATTTAATTGATATTAGGAATAGAATTAAGTTACTTTAAGTTTTAATGTGTTTATAGGAACAATTTTCCAAAAATAAGCCATAAGAGCGAATGGCACCCTCTACATCAATCAAAACAAAAATTCAACATATATGCAATGCATATCCGAACCTAAGAGAGAGAGAAGAGGAGTAAGTCTATCCGTGTAAAACCCTGTATGTGAATTCCGATATTTTGCTTCTGGAGGCGGTTTTTACGAGGGAAGGGGAAGTCATTCCAAACGTCAAAATTTTGTTTACGTCCGCGTATTCATCGTGGTCAATGTGCGGAAAATTTCATTTTCTCGTGATTTTCTTGAAAACGGTAGTGAATATTTAAGTGGTGAACGTAATAAATACTGTTTCGGTTAGTTTCACACGTGATATAGTGAAATTTGATTAAATCAAGTGACTTAAACTTTAGAAAACGACAATGCGCTGTTCGGTACCGTGTTGCCCAAATTTCAGCAGTGGCTCGAGCAGAAAGTCCCTCTTTAGGTAAAAATTGATAGTTTCATGCATTTAAAATCGTGAGAAAGTTTAGTTTTAATCGTTTTGAGTTGTGAATCAAAAGAAAACTGCTCAAAAATATTTGCAATGTTTTGTTTTGATTGCTTAATATTTTGCCGCAAATTCTGTGGCTTAAAGCAGAAGCGGCTCAAAATTGTGGCATTTTTTAAGGGGGTTATAATTCATTGTAATTTTTTATCATTTTAGAATTCCGAATAACATTAATACTAAAATGGAATGGTGCCAAATTCTCGGAATAAACCCGGAAATGAAACGTTCGCTAATTTGCGAAGATCATTTCAAGTATGACGACATAATTTATTTGAATGAAAGAGTACGATTATCACATGATGCAAAGCCGCAGCACTCATTTGAAACATGCTACAATTGCAACAAAGCTAAAAATGTAAGATATCTATCCTTAAATTAATATTTGCAAAGAATTTAAGTATTTCATGTTTTAGATTCGACGAGAAACTGAAGGCAACACCCTTACACCTACTATTGAACATGTAAGTAAATTTCATAATTGATTAAAATGCCAATTTCATATTTTTTCATTTTATAGTTCAACTACGAAAAGAACAAATTTTTGTTCAAATTCCGAATCCAATTCAGGATGTGTAAGTTTACATGTGTTTGCCATTTTCATTTCTAAGCATCTAATTTTAGTGCGATTATCAAACGATTTCTTCGGTTTCCGCGAACAAGATAATTGTCCTGGAAAGTGTAAGTGGTATTTAGCTACCCAAACATTACATTTAGCACGCTCAATTTCAGGACTCTTGGACAAGAAACGACGAAATTGCGAACCTTAGCCATTCGAATAGTTTAGTGAGCTCTAAAACGGATCTGGAGGATGTATGAATTCCTTACATTAAATGTTAGTGCAATTTTAATCCTCTCTATTTTAGAACATCCTTTTACCGAAGCCCATGATAAATGAAATTATTTGCGAGGAGGTACCTCTTAATTTTTTGCATAATGTCATCATTATTAACTCTACAATTATAGATTAGTGTTGATTCAAGCTCTTCAGCGATGTGTGTGGAAGGCCTGGAGAGGGTAAGTTTTAATACGAGTATATGCTATGTAACATCAATTATAACATTTTTTGTTCAGATTTCAAATCAACGAGAGGTAAATCATGCAGCTTGCAGTATTGATGTGATGCCAGATTCAGGCGATGTATGTAATGGCTTTATGAAAATTTCGGGCCTATTTTGTATCTAATATTTGATTTTAGGATTTGTATACAGCAAATACGGTTCAAGCAGCCATTGATGACTCGTCAAATTGTATGGTGCTAAGACCAGATTCCGGAAATGTAGGTATATTTTATCTATTATTTTGTAAATTATAAACACCGTGGTTTTTAGGACTTGTTCAAGGTGGACGTAGCGACTAAGAAAATAGAAGCAATGTATGAATCCAATATGGAAAATGTAAGATTTGAGTTTGAATTTTTGATTTAATTATATTTGAGACTTTTTACAGTGCAACGCCCATCAAAATTTGAACCCGGCTCCATTGTTTGCGGACAGTTTTGAGAGCGTAAATTTCTATTATATTTCATGCTTCGTTGATTTTGGCATTTTTTTGTTTCAGTATTTAACTCTATTGAATGCTACCCCCAATATGCTGATGGCTGTAAGCCCGAATTTAAGGAGTGTAAGTGTTTTCCTGCATTATATTTGAATACCAATTTAATAATTTTCGTTCTAGATTACCATTGAAGCTGACTGCGTTATGATGGTCGATTCCGAAGCTGCCACAGAAGGCAATTCTATTAATACAACCGATCAAATAAATTTCCCTTCTAGAACTATAAGTTTTTTCGTTTTCGGCATGATAAATGATTTGTCTTAGACTTAATTTCAAAGTGCTGTCGTAGTTTTATGTTAGTATTAACATTTATGTGTAGTCTTAGGTAAATGTTTCGAAGTCAAAAGCTTTGTTCTAAAATCATATTGGGAACAAATGTATTTTCTTCAAAATTTATTCTTGAATTATCATATCAACTTAAAATCGAATATTATAAACTAAAATAAAGAAGTAAGAAGTACCAGTTCATTCTTTTAATACTGCCATATGCAATACAATATAAGTTATTCAATCAAAACTATCAATTATGACTTTTATCTGATATAATTACTAGAATTCACTTTCCAGGTTCGACAAACGCAAGAAAACTTTGTCACTGGATTTAAATTAATATATGAGAAAAATCGGTATACTTTCGGAATGTTCATCTTTTGGGGTAAAGACTTTTGCTAGTTTAAAACTTAACAAATAGTATTTTGCCAAAGTATGCTACGTGAACGTCGTGTGTAATTTCTTCTTTTCAATTAGGATGATAATTCGATGCTCAATTTGTTTTCAAAAAGCCGAATAAAATATCAATCAAAGATTGCTTCGAAAGCTCAGCATCACGTGGTTTGTATCTAAATCTCCTAACTCCAACCTCCACGTGGTAGTCCCTGGAAACAACTCACAATGTCTTACAAAGCATTTTGATTTGGCTAAGGAGGAGTTGGACCAGTTACAAATTTAACCAGTATATCAATATATTATCAGATTAATACTCAATAATTAGCATGAAGGCGATTTGAATCTGTTAAAAAACTTTCCTCAGAAAATTAAACAGTTGTCATTCGATCATTGATTGCATTTAATCTAAAGTTAAGTTAATTCTCAAATTTTCCTGAGGCACTTTAAATGAGGAACTTGTAAAATATACAAATTCATTTTGAGTTAAATATTTATATCATGGTGCTTTCAATTTGAATTTTCCCGCCATTTGATTAAATTTGCCCCTGCTTTTCTGAGACTATCCTTGGTTTAAGCCACTACCAATACTATCAAGGAAGCCATACAAATACATAGCTGATATTCGGAAATTTTTTGGGCTATCATTTACTCCTTTTCTTCCCTCCCTAAGATCCGAACTGTCTAAGTTTATTTGACATCTATCTACTGTCAAATGTCATATAGCCATTGAGCACCTACTGTCAATGATATAAAAGTCTCAATAAGTATTACTTACTTAAATCTTTGAGAATGGAACACTGGAGTGGAACATCAACTCAAATTTTGTCATCATTTCCCGATGCGCCACGAACGTTGCTCTACGGATTTAATTTTGGAAGGGTGTAGTCGAAAAAGGGAGCTACAGTTTAGAAATATTTGAAAATGTAAAAGTTAACTGCCATTGCATAATCGATTGATAATGTTCCTATTTCAGACTTGAATAATTTGTCAAAGTTTATTTAGATAAAAGAAACTCACAGTGACATTTAATAAGCAAAAACTAAATCTGTTCCTTAGGTAATTACAAATTCAACTACTATTAAAACTATAATCGTTCATTCTTTTATACTTTTTCACCTCCCTTTTCCTTTCATAATCGTCTTCGGTGGAATTAAGGTGAAATGTATAATCGTTTTGCTTGACCTTCGCTATGTGTGAGAGAACGACATGCCTTTAAGGTGTACTAATTTGTTAAGATATCGCCTAACAGAAATTTATTCTGATTTTAATTTCGCAATAAAATAGTATTTTGTGTTGATGTATTTTACTGCTATAAGCTTAACTAACAAGCTGAAATGTCGATTGTTGTTCATGTGCTCACCATATGCAACAAAGAGTTGCTTTCCGATGCATGCCACTTTAACATTTTTAGGTATACTATTTAGAGTAAATAAGTTTCTCGTAGCTGGCAGGAAATTGCCTTACAGTCAGTATATTGCTATAGGCGAGACTTGATCGAATGGATCAAAAATAGCTTAATGATATCTTGATTCAATTTATATGAGGGAACAAATTTGAGCATATATTGGTTATGAGTACGTCGTCTATTACTGTTGAATTTCTCAAACCTGTGATTCGTCCCAAAATGAATTATCCTGCGCCACGATAGTAAATTTATTTCTTTGAAATAGGCTATAAAATTGATCAAAAGTTATAATACAAAATTCGAACTATTTATCCAAAGCATATTTTTGAAGAGTTCATATATCCTTCTGCTTGTTAATATAGAGACTAATTATTTCGAAATTACTTTTATTCATTTTAAAATTCAATAATATAATAAATGGAATTCATTCTATATTTGCCTACAGTTAAAAGCATAATACTAAGAACACCGGAATTCTGCTTTCCGCTTTCGAGGATGAAATTACTTCCACATCCAAGGAGGCGCTTGAAATCAATATTGTCGCTAAGCTCGTTGCATTTGCCTGCAAAAATAAAAATATATCTGAGATCCAAATGAGATTTATAAAAGTAAACAGTTTACCCATTGTTGTCCATTAATTATTCTTTCATCTCCATAGATTCGTATGTCCAGTATCATTTAGCAGACTCCTGGAAAAAAAAATAAAATTGATCAAGTCAATAAAATTATTCAAGCAATATGCTCAAAACTTGCCCCCAAAATGCAGGCGCTACTACGTGAAAACTAATCGAATAAAATGGTCGCCAACGAAATGTAAACATAATCATGCATGAATTGGAAGCACACTTCTAAATATTGTATTGTGCTTTCTACATTGTATGTTGTTACTTACCTATGAAATGATACTCCTGTGGGCTGACGGTTCGTTCTATTATTGCATATTTTCACAATGCACATGATTTTAGAAACTTTGTTCGTATTTTCCTTCTTTTCCGTCGAAATATATAGTTTTCTCACTTGCAATCTTACCGAAAGATTGTCTCTTATTGCCTTGTTCATGAACAGCGCACAAATCACAAATTTTCACTGATTTTAACTACAAATCCCACGGCGAACGAGTTTGTTTACGCGGATTCACAGCCGAATTTGACAGCGAATGCAAAAAAATCATATGATAATATGAAGATTTCTCCTTATCGACAGCGAGAATTGATGACAAGAAAAATCAGTGTTCCATTAGCATCGGGCCGTTCCTGTTAGCTATCTGTTCCAATACTTAAATAAAAAATAAAACTTTTGTATGAGGTCATGTCACAGAAATTGCAGAACAAGAAGGCCAGGTTTAAGGAGGGAGAGGTTGGAGATATACCCAAAACTGACGTTAGTTAGGAAGCCATATGGTAACAATTTGCATATGTATTAGTCGGTCTACTATGAACAAGCTTCCGGTAGCTGTCACCCATCTGCGGCATTAGCAAATGCTTATATTTCATCATATATACTATTTTCCGAATGAAAAACGTGCCGAACGCATTCTGTGCATGCTATAAATTCACCTTGTATAGCCCATTGTACTCCTAAACTTTCCAAGACGAGCAAATGAAGCACACGTTTTGGACCTCGACTGATAGCTCAGCGTGGAGGTGTAAGCAAACTCATATTTATTCACTTTGGAAGTCGATAAAAACTAAACGGGTATAAGAACTGATATGATTTTCACTTCACTAGGAGCGCTATTGTGTTCTCCGCAGACCATCTGGATTTTACTGTAGAAATCCGTCTCTAAACCGTACAAAACTTCTAATTTTCGTTGTCACCTCCACAATTCTTCATATAATGCCATGTAAGTTAGGCAGCAAAGTCGGCCTACTAATGGTCCTGTGAAGGTAGTAAGCACTGCTGCCATATGGCTTGCTATCTAACGTCAGTTTTGAATATACCTAAGCCACCCTTTCGATTAGGTAGTTCCTGTCACACGTGGCTGCTTGAATCACTGCCTCCTTAAACCTGGCCGTCTTCCTCTGCAACTTCTGTGGCATGACCTCATACATTTGAGAATGGAACACTGGAGGGGAATATCAACTCAAATTTGTCATCATTTCCCGATGCGCCATGAACGTTGCTCTTTCGATTTAATTTTCGAAGGGTGTAGTTTGAAAAGGGAGCTATAATTTAGAAATATTTGAACATGTAAAAGTTAACTGCCCTGGCATAATTGATTAAAAATGTTCCTATATCAGACTTGAATAGTTTGCAAAACTTTATTCAGATAAAAAGAAAATCACAGCGACATTTAATAAGCAAAAACTAAATCTGTTCCTTAGGTAATTACAAATTCAACTACTACTAAGATTATAATCGTCCATTCTTTTATGCTTTTTCATCTCTTTTTTCTTTCATAACCAGGCTTTGGATCGTCTTCGGTGGAATCAAGGCGCAACTTTTGGTTCCATGGGTTTTATACTGCCTTATTTGAGTGAAATGTATGAAACAAAGACATATAAAGTAATGGACGCGAAATGAGCTTATTTTCATCCATACGTGAGTGAAGTACTTTTACTACATACATGCCTTTCTCTCGCATGTGAATTCAAATCCTCCTACCTTTCACGCCGCTAGAGAATCCACACACTCAAGTGGCTCTCTAGTTGCTCTCACGAAAACCCACTCCTCTTACACCTTAACCCCCAAATTGTCAACAAAATATTAACCATATGATTGTAAACATATGATTTGTGAAAATTCAACATTAATGGGAAACGTCTAATCAAGTTGAATTTGAAATTGTACACAAAACAATTTTTTTAAGAGAAACCGTGTTGAATCTAGTAAAATGGCGTTGCAAATGAGATAATTAGTCAAACTGAAAAGTTTGTTTGTTTTTGTGTCGAAAAATGAAAAATGTAGTGACGTGTCTGGGGTTATAAAAACAGCTCTGCGAAGCATGTCAGGACGCATCCTTCGTAGTCATGCTCAATCTATTAGATCGTTCAAGTAAGAATACCCGCACGGTAAACTGATTTAGTTCAAGATGCGAAAAATAGTGGGAGACGTCACGTCAAATTTATTTGAAATTCGAATCAACAGCTAATAACGCGCCAACTTCACGCTACATGATAAAGTGCTTCAATTCTCTCGATACATTTCGTATCCATTCTCTCTGAGATCAATGGTATGAAAGACATACATGCCTTTAAAATTTGAAAATTTGTTGAAATATTGCCTTGCGGAAATTTTTCAGTGCTTAACAGAAATTTTTGTTCATATCCTTGTCTGCTTTCAAGAACCTTTTTTTCGCTCATAGTTTTATTATAATCTGATTCTCGGAGCAGAGTTCATTTGGGCAATTCCCCTACGCAAATAAATCATTTACAGAACAAAATCTACAAAATTCCATTCCCTTGCAACGAATTTCCACATTTACCTAGATTTAGTGGGAGGTTAAATACAAAAGATTTTACAGTGGGCAAAGCAAAAGAAAATTCCGAATTATTTAACTTTATTCTATTAATTTGTTATTATAAAGACTAATTATTTCCAAATTATTTTTATTCATTAGAAAATTCAATAAAAATATAATAGATAGCATTAATGGAATGCATTAAAATAGTATGACTCCGGGATTCTGCTTTCTACTTACATTATTGAATCAAAAACCTGCGGAAAATGGGACGAATTGAGTTTTCTAATAAGAGAAACATACCGACAAAAATTCCCCACTTGCAGTTAACGTAATCCCTACATACTGGAGGTAGTGCTTGGATCGGGAGGTGTACAATTGAATTCTAAAAAGAAAATGAACCCAACATAATATACATTTCTTTAACTGTTTCCAATAGTTAACATAAAATTATTCACCATCCTCGACGATGGACTAGCGTCTCCATGCAGCGAAACGCTTGAAATAAATACGGCTGCTATACTATTTGCTTATTTGCCTGCAAAGATAAAAATATGTCTGAGCTCCAGAAGAGATCCATTAAAGTAAAAATTTTACCTAATGTTCATTAGTCTCTACCAAAACTGTTCTGGTTGCAATTTTTTGAAATCGTTTTTCAAAAAGCGTTTGGAGCATATCAAAGCCTTTCCTACAATACATCCTTCAAAAATAATTAAACTGCAGCTAGTTGCCCGTTCATTTTCATTTGCAGGAAATCTGAAAAACATTCATTCATTTACAATGAGATTTTAATTCTTTTATACTTTTTCGATATATTTTTCAGCTATAAGCTTAATCAACAAGCTGAAGTGTTGTGTACTATTCATGTGCTCACCATATTCTACAAAAAGTTTCTGTCCGATGAGTGCCACTTGAACATTGTTAAGTATACTATTTAGGGTTTTTTTTTAGATAGTATCGTTCCGTCGGTGCAATGATGAAATCTTCTGATATCTTTTTCAGCAGATTTGCAAATGAAAACTACACTTTCAGAAGGTATTTTCAATAATCCCCTTGTTTTTAATGATATCAGAGATTTTGAGCAATTTTCTCCTTGAATGGCTGACAAGCACTGTTGACGGTTCAATACTTTGTATAGTTTGAATACAATAAAACCGGCGATATAGGTAATAACATGGCTCGCAAATTCAGATATGTAGCTTGGATCAGCAGCGTAATTATGTTCATCGAGGAACTGTTCATCGAGGTCAAGTTGTTGGTTGCTTTCTTCTTCAAGCATTGCTGGTCGATCAATCGATTCATTTATTGCACGAAGAGGGCAAGAAGCTTGTGCGTTAAGTACAACGATTTCCTCTAGAGGTAAACCGTTTCCCATTCCCCCCTCTCGAAGCTGGCACCGAAATAAAAGTTTCTTGTAGCTGGCAGTAAATTGTCTTACAGTGGGATTATTATTATAGCCAAGACTTGATCTGATGGATGAAAAAAATAGCTCGATGTGGTCTTGATTTAACTTATAGAGAGGAAGAAATTTTAGCATGTTATTGGCTATAAATGTGTCGTATATAACTGTTAGATTTCTCAAACCAGCTATCAGTCCTAAAAATCCAACGCTTCTCTAGGAATGAATCATATTACGCCCTGATAATAGTTTTATCTTTTTAATGCAGGCTATAGCATCAATCGAAAATTGTAGTACAAAACTTGAATTATTTGCACAAAGCGCCCTTTTCAAGAATTCATATTCTGACATCCTTCTGCTATTGAGAACATCGAAGATGTCGTTAAGTGCATTTTAATACATCTCGGCAAAAATCAATTGCATCAGCAACCGACTTGCTGAAAATTTGAACTGCTAGTCGCACTTTCATCTTTTGCTGCTCAAAGTGCACATGAGCCTTTCGAAGCTTGTTCCCTAAATACAAACCTTCTTTTTCCTGGAGTTGCAGTAACTTTACTATGTAGTTCCATTTAACGAACTGACCATCACCATCCACCAAAACCTTTAAATCGGCTAATGCGTTACGGACAAGTTTTAACATATGGCACGGATCCGGGTGTAGCACAATTTTTCCTTCAAAACGATCAATTTTGATGTAACCTTTGGAATTAATATCACGTACATCAGAACCTAATAATTTGGACATCGTAAAATTTGCTGGTGCCCCATCAAAGGTGATTCCTACAACGTGCACCCCTGTGTCGAGAAGGTCGCTTATACATAGGGAAACCATATTTGACTTCTGCTCGGCGTTCATGTTTACGACGGGGAAATAAGCAATTGGAATTTTCCAAGGTCTATTTATGAATACTGCCATAAAGACTATGATTTGTGAAGCTATAGTCTCGGTATTACCAGATTACCCACATCTACAAAGACATGTGCTCGTTCTCCATCCCAATCAATGTGCTGCCGAATACAAATTTCATCGAAGACCTAATTAACAAATATTGTTTCATCATCTGAAGCAGTTTCTACAACCTTCTTTATTGCTGCGAACGACTCTTTTGTGAAACCGGGCTTGCAACCAACTTTTTCGTACCATTTTCGTAGCGTCCTTGAATGTGGCAGGCACTTATCAAATGTAGTACGAACGTATTCATATGCCTTGGGCGACAGAAAGTTTAAGTTTAGTGCAAATACTTTTATTTCATTGCAATATGTTTTCGCTTGTTTATTGCCTCGACTTTTGAAAATCTGCCGTTCAATATATTTCTTATTAGGCCCAACAATATTCTCCAAAGCTTCACTCATGCCCTCACATATCAAATTTCGATTTTTCAATGATGCGAGCAACTGCTTCATGCCGTTCACTTTCACCACTTTTCGTTTTTTGTCTTGCCGAAGTGTATTAATCAATGTTTTCTTGTGCTTGAGTTTATTTTCAAGAACTTTTATTTTTGCTCGTAGCTTCGGAATTATTTGATCCTCGGATTGGAATTCGTTTCGATAATTTCCCTATTCAAATTAAACCATGTATAGAAAAATATCTACAAAATTTCATTCCCTTGCGACGAATTCCCACATTTACCTTCTAAACAAACGGATTTAGGGGGAGGTTGAATACAAAAGACTACACAATTGACAAAACAAAAGCAAACTCAAAATTATTTCAAAAATGCTAGGTATCTTTTAATATAAAGACTAATTAGTTCGAAATTATTTTTATTCATTGAAAATCTTAATATCAATACAATAAATAGCATTTATGAAATACATGCTTAAAATTAAAAGAATAATACTCACAACACTGGGACTCTGCACTCTGCTCTCAGTCTCCAATTGAGAATACTCATTTTGCACCTGCAATTAGAGTTCAATATAATTCATTTCATGAAAAACTAGGAAAGCTCTGTTTACATCAATTTCCATCAAATTTTCTTCAGCCGGGCAGGCTTCCACGGACGTGTTCTCTCTGCTGTTCAGCCATTGTGTGTGTGAAGTCTTTAAAAAGGATATATGAAAATCATGTTTATTTTTTATTCATTGCTTTACCTAGCTGAAATAAGGTGCGTCGAGTAAAACAAGATTGTTATCACCTAAAACCTGCAAAATAACATTGAATTTTCTTATAAATTGCCCAATAACATAAACATACCTCAAAAAACTCCCCGCTTGCAGGTAATGCAACATCTTGTTCGGGCCGTAAATTGCAGCACTCATATTCAACCTACAAAGTGAGGAAACTGCTGTTTTATATTATAGATTTAATTAAAATTAGAGTACCTTGTCATTTGATGCATATATTATTTTTGATACAGTGGTATCGTTACTCCACGTCTACAAAAAACAAAATTTAGAAACATTTTGAAAATATTTCTTGAACTCATAATGACTTACTGCATAGGTAGATACTGGAACTTGGGTCGGGAGGTGCGCAATGGAATTCTGAAAAGAAAATAAACCTAATGTAAGCATATTTCTTCAAAAGTTTGTGCTTTTTATTACCAACTCAGGAAATGAAATATTCATTTCATCGGCAACAGCATCGAATTCATTAATTTCAACTGCTTCACCGGTGTCGTATGGTTTCTATAAAGCACAAGTGAGGATAATGTTACAAGCTTAATATAAACTTATTTACCATCCTCGGCGATGAAATAGCTTCCCCATTCAGCGAAACGCTTGAAATTATTGCAGTTGCTATGCCGCTTGAATTTTTCTGCAAAGATAAAAATATGACTGAGTTCCAGAAGAGATTCATAAAAGTGAATATTTTACCAATTGTTGTCCATTAGCCTGTACCAAAAGTGGAATTGCGCCTTCTCTCAACACTGTTCTGGTTGCGAGTTTAATTAAATCGCTTTCCAAAAAGTGTTCAGAGCATATAAACGCCTTTTCCACATTAGTTCCGTCAAGATTAATTAGATTGCAACAAACTGCCCGTCCGTATCCATTGGTAGGAAATCTAAGAAGCGTTTATTGATTATTAATTATGTGATTTTTGTAAATGCTGAAGAAAATGAAATTTATATTTGTTTCAACATCATATATTTACAGTATGATATAACATACTGCTAACAAAAGAATTAAAATTTTATAATCATTTATACAATAATATGCTAACAAAAACTTGCCCCCTAAATCTAGGCGATACTGCGCGAAAACTAACCGAATAAAATGGTCGCCTCCAAAATGTAAACACGTACATACATGAATTGGCGGCAGTAATTTTGATAGAAAAAACACTTTGAAATATTATCTTTTATTTTCTATTGTTTGTGTTACTACTTACCTATGAAATGATACTCCTGTCGGCCGACGGTGGCTTCTATTATTGCATGTTACCACAATACACTTCATTTTATGAACTTCTCCACAATTGTCTGTTTTAAAAATTTAACAGATATTTTGTTATTTATTGTCTTGTTGATGAACAACGCAAAAATAACAATTTATCACTGATTTTAACCGAAAAATTACACACCGAACTAATTTGTTTACAGTCTTTCACAGCCGAATTTGACAGCGATTGCAACAAAATCATATGATAACCAAAACTGACGATAGCTACAAGCCGTATGGTAGCAATTTGCATATGAATTAGTCGGCCTACTATGGACAAGCTTCCGGTAGCTGTCACCCAACTGCGGCATTAGCAAATGCTTATATTTCGTCATATATACTATTTTCCGAATAAAAAACGTGCCAAACGCAGTCCGTGCATGCTATAAATTCACCATGTATAGCCCATTGTGCTCCTAAACTTTCCAAGACGAGCAAATGAAGCACACGTTTCGCACCTTCGACTGATAGCTCAGCGTTGAGATGTAAACAAACTCCTATAAATTCAATTTGGAAGGCGATAAAAACTAAACGGGTATAAGAACTGAAATAATTTTCACTTCACTAGGAGCGCTATTGTGTTCTCCGCGGATCATCTGGATTTCCCTGTAGAAATCCGTCTCTAAACCGTACAAAACCTCGAATTTTTGTTGGCACCTCCACAATTCTTCATATAACGCCATGTAAGTTAGCCAGCAAAGTCGGCCTACTAATGGTCATGTGTGAGGTAGTAAGCGCTGCTGCCATATGGCTTGTATCTATCGTCAGTTTTGATGATAACATGAAGATTTCTCCTTGAATTGATGACAAGAAAAGTCAGTGTTCCATTAGCATCGGGCCGTTCCTGTTAGCTACCTGTTCCAAGCCTCATCAAAACTGACGATAGATACAAGCCATATGGTAGCAATTTGCATATGAATTAGTCGGCCTACTATGGACAAGCTTCCGGTAGCTGTCACCCAACTGCGGCATTAGCAAATGCTTATATTTCGTCATATATACTATTTTCCGAATAAAAAACGTGCCAAACGCATTCCGTGCATGCTATAAATTCACCTTGTATAGCCCATTGTACTCCTAAACTTTCCAAGACGAGCAAATGAAGCACACGTTTTGCACCTTCGACTGATAGTTCAGCGTTGAGATGTAAACAAACTCCTATAAATTCACTTTGGAAGGTGATAAAAACTAAACGGGTATAAGAACTGAAATAATTTTCACGTCACTAGGAGCGCTATTGTGTTCTCCGCAGACCATCTGGACTTTACTGTAGAAATCCGTCTCTAAACCGTACAAAACTTCTAATTTTCGTTGTCACCTCCACAATTCTTCATATAATGCCATGTAAGTTAGGCAGCAAAGTCGGCCTACTAATGGTCATGTGTGTGGTAGTAAGCGCTGCTGCCATATGGCTTGTATCTATCGTCAGTTTTGAGCCTCATACAAAAGCGAAACCTTTGAGAATGGAACACTGGAGTGGAACATCAACTCAAATTTTGTCATCAATTCCCGATGCGCCACGTACGTTGCTCTTCTGATTTAATTTTGGAAGGGTGTAGTCTAAAAAGGGAGCTACAGTTTAGAAATATTTGAAAATGTAAGTTAACTGCCATTGCATAATTGATTGATAATGTTCCTATTTCAGACTTGAATAGTTTGTAAAACTTTATTTAGATAAAAAGAAACTCACAGCGACATTTAATAAGCAAAAACTAAATCTTTTCCTTAGGTAATTACAAATTCAACTACTACTAAAATTATAATCGTTCATTCTTTTATACTTTTTCACCTTCCTTTTCCTTTCATAACCAGGCTTTGGATCGTCTTCAGTGGAATCAAGGTGAAATGTATAATCGTTGAGCTTGACCTTCGCTTTATGTGAGAGAACTACATATCTTTAAGGTGTAATAATTTGTTGAGATATCGGCTAACAGAAATATATTCTGACTTTAATTTCGCGATCAAAAAGTATTTTGTGTTAATGTATTTTACTGCTATAAGCTTAACTAACAAACTGAAGTGTCGTTTGTTGTTCATGTGCTCACCATATACAATAAAGAGTAGCTTTCCGATGCATGTCACTTGAACATTTTTAAGTATACTATTTGGAGTAAATTAAAGTTTCTCGTACGTGGTAGTAAAATGCCTTACAGTTTGTATATTATATTGCTATGGCCGAGACTTGATTGAATGGATAAAAAATAACTTTATAAGATGTTGAACTAATTTGTACGAGGGAACAAATTTGAGAGTACTATTGTTTATAAATATGTTACATAACCAGTATACCCTATGTATACTGGTAAGAACTGGGAGCTCAACTTGATGCGTATCCTATATACAACATCAAGGCTCCCGGGGAAAGACTCTCTGTAACACCACTTACCTGCTACTCTGACCATCAAAACCCAAATCACCAAAGGCAAGAGTTCACTTTAAAGCATTACTTTTATTGTACTATTGTTATTTTCTAAAAACATTTACATTACATTAGAATTTCCAAATTATTTTAAAACACTAAATATCAGCCAGCCTGAAGAGGGAACCAACTTGTCGTATTAATGGTTCGGGGTGGCCACACGGCGTGAAGCGCCAAAGGGCCGGTTGAGGATCGCGGCGCAAGCCAACACCTCACCCCTCACCATTTCTTTGAACACTGGACAGCACTACCAATTCAAACTTAAACTCGAATACTTCGATGTTGTTAATGATAAATGGGTAGCAGCACGCTCCCTTTTGGATTTGAATACAAACTCACTGGTAAAAGACTGCCCAAGAACATTAAATACCATTTTTTCGTGAGCTTTCAACCTAAATTCTCTTTAAAGGTGCTGAGTAGCCGAACACGTGCGCTCTCGTTCCACGAAAGTTTTTCCTCCCCGTTTCGTCTCGCTTGCTCGGCTGGTGAATATGCGAAACTGGGGAAATTGAGCGAAAGAGTGTTTTTCGCGTAAGCTTTCGACTTCGAAAGAGTGCTTTCAGTTTAAGCTTTCGGCTTTCCCAAGATCTCTTGAGGTAAAATAGCGAAACTGGGGACATTGAGCGAAAGAGTGTTTATGCCGGAACTTTCGGTTTTCCTTTCCGCTTACCTCTCTTCGAAGCACCCCGTTCGTTCACGATGTGAATATCGTTGCGGGTTGAACTTTGTCGTTCACTTAACTGCTCGCTTATTTACTTGCGCATGTGTTTCCATGGCTAATTTTCATTGGCGAAGTGCGAGTACATAGGTGTTGTTTGCTCGCTACTATTGCAGTTATGAAGCGGGAATATATCCGAGTATGCTTATGTGTTCACTCGCAACATTCCTCCGGCAGTTGAAAAAAGGATTTAGTGTACTTGGAGAGTACAATAAATCGTCGCTCTACTCCGGTGATCTGAATTACTTAATGTACCCCAATAGATTACGCTCACTCTTGGTTTTTCGCAATTTTTGTTGTTGGTTGAGTCTCGCTACATTCCCTTTTGTGTAAATCATTCGTACTTATATCTCGCGCTGTTATCGCCATTGGTATTGTCCACTGTACTCCTCGCAACTTATTATTAACCGTAGTTTTGCTGCTGGTTTATGCGTAATTTACTAGATACTAACGCGCCAATGTTATAATTCTATCCAATTGACGTTACTTAATATGTTGTTACAAGTCAACGTTAGAATTGTAAATTTCCACATTTATGAATTAATGAGTTAATGTTTGGTTTGATACTATACAATGTTTTGTTTGATTCAATCATAAATTAATATTATAATATTTCGTTTGGTACTATAAGTTTATGCTAATTAATATGTATTACATGTCATTGTTGTATTTGCAAATTACTACCATCAAAAATTACTAAGTTAAGATTTGATTTTATACAATTATGTATCATATTTTCCTATTTTGTTTGGTACCTTGAGTTAATGTTAATTAATAAGTATTACATATCCATGTTGCTTTCATAAACTACTACAATTATAAATTAATAATTTGAAGTTTGATTCCATACAATGTTTTGTTTGATTTAATCATAAGTTACTGTAATGATGGATACAATGAGCGAAGATCCTGTTTGGTTTAATAATTTGTTTGCTTCAAACATTAAGATGTTACTATTTCATTTGATTCTATGCAATAATGGAATAGTGCTAAATTTGCTTCTGACGTAAATTACAGGATTATAGATTATTTCGTTTTACTATAATATTGAAAACCATACTGAACATATTTTTTCCGACCTTAAATTGTTTTTTCTTGACAATGAACTATTATTTTACAATCGAAAAATAGCGGACTACAATTTCTTCTTTTAATTGGTTTTACTTAATAATATGGTTACAACTTCTCTTAAGATTCATATTCAATGCCGATCTTTTTTTATATTCTGAAGTTAATGGTTTTCTCTTATTTTTAACATTACTTATCATCTTGGAACTTTTATTCTACTCTATTTTTGGCTTTTAATTTCCTCATTTCTTTCAAATAGTATTAAAGTTCTCTTGCGTATATTCAAATATTTTAGTTACTAATTGATTCGATGTTGCTTTTGGTTAGTGGTTATTACTCGTATTAGGGTGTTACTATTTGTTTAGTACAGGTTTTAGTAAATTATAACAGTTAGCGTTAGTGAGGATTTAATGTGGACGGCTTCCAAAATAGTTTAAATTTGCAAAGAAATTCGTTTTTTATTCTATTCATGGTTTATTAATATTCAATTAAATTACTCTCATTAATGCTATAAAAAAGCTCTTTATGTAAGCTTCTGCTAGCATTTTATTAAATTGTGTATTGTGCGAATAGGTTAGTAGGGAAGTTTCAATAGGAAATATTGTTAAAGCTTTAGCGGTTATTTATTGCGAATGAGTTAATATGTAAGCGGGGAATGAATATTTCACACGATCGTTACGTTCGGGAATTGATTCGCTTCGGAAGAAGTTTTGCCGAGAGAATAGCTTTCCATTGATTTAGCTTGGGAGTCGTTGTTGTTGTATTCCCACGACTTTAGTATAAGCTATCTTGGCTTTATAGGGTGCGAGTGAGTGTGATAAATAAACTTTCCCCTTAATATGATGGTTAATGTTGTTAATGGGAATGGGAGTCATGGATTGAAGGTTTACGTGATTGTTTTTGCTCGCCGCTAACGAGCTTTGAAGATATGATTAGCATTGCTTCTGCAATGATGCATGAGAAAATTGAATGAAGCGATGTATTGTAGCTTTTACATGCGCTGATCTGATTGCTAGGAAGTATGTGAAATATATGATATGTATGTACTAATTCATGGTTGGCTGCTAATGCCTTCAAGAGCATTTGTTTTTAATTAAGTCGGCTTAATGCATTTCGTAGTGGGCAGGGCTTTTAATTCATCTATGCTATACGATTGTGTAGGAGGAAGAGCTTTTGAGGTATATGCATTTAATTGTCGTTTAATTGGCTTAAGTTGTAAATTACATACTTTTTTATTCATTTGTAGTTGTAAAAAGGGAGGGTTATTAGAAATATATTCAGCAGTATCTGTAAATAGTTGTGGATTATTTATAAATCGGAATTATTATGTAGGTTTTTTATTAAGTATAGAAATGTTTAATGAGTTAATATAAATTAAGTCGACCTTTTTCTCAAACTGAAACTAGAAGGAGCGATTCTGAGCTCTGTTGTATACTTTTATTGATATTAGTGAATTGTTAAATAGATATACTGCATTGAAAATATCTTGTGAGAAATTATTGTTAAAGATGATCGAAGCGACACAATCACTATATGGGCTTGGGAACATATAGTTTCGGTCTTCACTCAAGACCCTATATGTGTTCCGTCTAATTTTTCCCTAGTGTGTGTCTACTTAGTTTCGCATAATGCTGTCCTGAACCTTACTGGAAGACAGTACAGTGCCGTGCGAGGTCACTTCATTAGCCGTTAATAAATTTTTGATCCCGATCTTGAGAAAACGGTTGTTTAAAGCATCTTAAAGTATATATTATAGCATTCTAAGACGCTATTTGGTATTTTCGCAATATATGAAGTAAAAGGGTGGGAAATGGGTGGGTTTTGAATTGTCTTGCGCTTTCTACAGGGGTTTTATTTGTGACTTTTTTCTAATAGTTAGCAGTTATATAATGCATTCATTGTGCAAGGAAACGTAGTGGCTTGTTTAAAGGGTACATGGTTGATAGCGTGTTGTAAACCATTTTGGATCAACAGCTCAGAGGCTATGAGTGGATGGTAAAGCGATGTCTGTTTTGCATATAGGTAACTTAATACTAAATGTAGCGTGTCTGCCGAAAGTTTAAGTCGGGCAGCTCAGAGGCTATTATTTGTTTCTTTCAGGACTTATAACTAAAAATAGCATGTCCGCCAACAGCTTACGTTGACGGCTCAGAGGCTGTTGTGTAATCAACTGGTTTTCATTCCAGTGATCGTGCAATTTAGACATCGAAATAGCGTGTCTGCTGATAGTTTTGCCGAGGTTTTACCGACTTGACTGCCACTTTTCCCGTTTCCTTAACATTATGAATTTGGTGATTTGAAAGTGAATTGCAGTGGAACTTGAAAGAGATAATTGGTTTTGCGGTGAAACCGTTTGCATTGTTGTATTGTTCTAATAACTAAAATTCTGTTGGTTCAAAGTTCCCATACTTTAATTGTTTCAGTGTAACTTGAAATTAAATTAGTTTCATGTTTATTTGCGTTGGAAAATTGCCGTTTTCATGTAAATTATTTTTTTTTATTTGTTTAGCGCAGTTAATTTATTTAGTTTGCTCTTCAATGTTTTTGCATTTAAAAATATTGCCCAGATGTCTATCTATTCAATTTGCAGTTAAATGTTTGTTTTTGTTTGCTCTTTTAATTATGCTTCAGTTAATTCGAATGCTCATTCAATTCAAGGGATAAGACTTTAATATGCATGTGGGTACGCGTATTGTCCAAGCAGTCGGAGTGATAAGTGGTATCATATTTCGATAACAATGGGCACGCGTTTGTTTGCTCGTATTAAGTTTTCGTTTTGCTTATTTGTGTTTAATATTTACTTGTAATGTTTTGTGTTTTGCATGTTAGTTGATTGAAACTTTATATCTTTATAAATTCTACGTTGGGTTTGAACGAGTTAGGAGTTAGTTCGAATGACTTTCAGATAAGAAAGATGAGATTTAAGATATATGAATGAGGGAGTAAATGAATGAAGAATTAAATGTTCAAGATGACTTTTTGATTTTAGGACTGGTCTTATTTGATGGATATTATGAGTAGAAATATTATTATATTTGAATGTTGATATTATGTTTTAGTTATTAAAATGATCAATAGGATTTTTTGTTTCGATTAAGGAGTGATCTGGGTAGATGACCAGTATGGGTAGCGTTAAACTGATATTATGTTTTTGTTGTTTAAACGATTAACATGATCCCATATTTTTTAGGAAGACTGGTGAAGTTTCATACTTTCTTTTTGTTATTTAAATGATTGAAATAATTATTTGATTTTTTTTCGTTTTAAGAAGGTTGATTTAGTTTTATGCACTGTATTAGTAGCGTTGTTATGATGTGGGGATATTGATACAATATTTTTGTTTTTTTAAAATGATTAAAATTATTAGTTGATTTTTTTTTAGGAAAGCTGATCTAGTTTGATGGACTGTTTGAATAATATTGATATTATTATATTTAAATAATGAACATTATCTTTTGATTTTTTTTTAAAGAAGGTTGATCCAGTTTGATGGACAGTATGAGTAGCAATGGTGTCTTACAGGAGTTGAATGGTTTGAGATATCGGCTGGGTGAATAGATTTTACAGCCCATTTAAATTTGCTACACAGCGCACTACACTGTGGTCTCTGCAAAACCGATATCCTACCGGCTGCGCCAATTTTGTTACAAACCAGTATACCCTATGTATACTGGTATGAACTGGGAGCTCATTTGATGTGTATCCAATATACATCATCAAGGCTCCCGGGGAAAGCCTCTCTGTAACACCACTTACCTGCTACTCTGACCATCAAAACCCAAATCACCAAAGGCAAGAGTTCACTTTAAAGCATTACTTTTATTGTACTATTGTTATTTTCTAAAAACATTTACATTACATTAGAATTTCCAAATTATTTTAAAACACTAAATATCAGCCAGCCTGAAGAGGGAACCAACTTGTCGTATTAATGGTTCGGGGTGGCCACACGGCGTGAAGCGCCAAAGGGCCGGTTGAGGATCGCGGCGCAAGCCAACACCTCACCCCTCACCATTTCTTTGAACACTGGACAGCACTACCAATTCAAACTTAAACTCGAATACTTCGATGTTGTTAATGATAAATGGGTAGCAGCACGCTCCCTTTTGGATTTGAATACAAACTCACTGGTAAAAGACTGCCCAAGAACATTAAATACCATTTTTTCGTGAGCTTTCAACCTAAATTCTCTTTAAAGGTGCTGAGTAGCCGAACACGTGCGCTCTCGTTCCACGAAAGTTTTTCCTCCCCGTTTCGTCTCGCTTGCTCGGCTGGTGAATATGCGAAACTGGGGAAATTGAGCGAAAGAGTGTTTTTCGCGTAAGCTTTCGACTTCGAAAGAGTGCTTTCAGTTTAAGCTTTCGGCTTTCCCAAGATCTCTTGAGGTAAAATAGCGAAACTGGGGACATTGAGCGAAAGAGTGTTTATGCCGGAACTTTCGGTTTTCCTTTCCGCTTACCTCTCTTCGAAGCACCCCGTTCGTTCACGATGTGAATATCGTTGCGGGTTGAACTTTGTCGTTCACTTAACTGCTCGCTTATTTACTTGCGCATGTGTTTCCATGGCTAATTTTCATTGGCGAAGTGCGAGTACATAGGTGTTGTTTGCTCGCTACTATTGCAGTTATGAAGCGGGAATATATCCGAGTATGCTTATGTGTTCACTCGCAACAAATATGTTATTTACTACAATTGAATTTCTCAAACCAGTGATTAGTCCTAAAAATCCAACGCTTTTCTTTAAATGAATTAACCTGCGCTCCAATAATAAATTTATCTCTTTGATATAGGCTATAAAATTGATCAAAAGCTTAAATACAAAATTCGTATTTGTACAAAGCATATTTTTGAGGAGTTCATATATCCTACTGCTTGTTAATATAAAGACTAATTATTTCGAAATTACTTTTATTCATTTGAAAATTCAATAATATAATAAATGGAATTCATTCGATATATGCCTACAGTTAAAGGAATCTGCTTTCCGCTTTCGAGGATGGAATAGCTTCCACATCCAAAGAGGCACTTGAAATCAATACTGTCGCTAAACTCGTTGCATTTGCCTGCAAAAATAAAAATATGTCTGAGATTCAGATGAGATTTATAAAAGTGAACAGTTTACCGATTGTTGTCCATTAATTATTTTTTCATCCCCATATATTCGCATGTCCAGTATCATTTAACAGACATCTGGAAAAAGAAATAAAATTGATTTCATTAATTAAATTATTCAAGCAATATGCTAGCAAGACTTGCCCCCAAAATGCAGGCGCTACTACGCGAAAACTAATCGAAAAAAATGGTCGCCATCGTAATGTAAACATAATCATGCATGAATTGAAAGCAGTGATTTTGAATGAAAAAACACTTCCAAATTTTGTATTTTCTTTTCTACGTTTTATGTTGCTACTTACCTAGGAAATGCTACTCCTGTGGGCTGGCGGGTCGTTCTTTTATTATATATTTTCACAACGCTCCATATTTTTGAAACTTCTTTGCATTTTCTTAATTTTTCGTCGAAATATAACGTTTTCTCACTTGCAATCTAACCGATAGATTGTCTCTTATTGTCTTGTTGATGTACAATAGATAAATCACGAATTTTCACTGATTTTAACATCCAAATTACACAGCAATCGAGTTTGTTTACGCGTTTTCACAACCGAATTTGACAGCGAATGCAAAAAAATCATATGATAATATGAAGACTTCTCCTTATCGACAGCGAGAATTGATGACAAGAAAATTCAGTGTTCCATTAGCATCGGGCCGTTCCTGTTAGTTACCTGTTCCAATAGCGAAACATTGGAACAGGCTTTGAGGAACGGAACAAATGGAGAGGCTATGCTCATATAAGCTCCATAGAAAATGATGCGACCACCTTCTGAGCATGATTGTCATTTCATTTCCAATAATTTCCACAATTTCTCCTCTCGAGAGCCAGATTGTCAGTTTGACGACTAAACATGGACGCGAAATTTACCTGGCGCGTGAGGTACGATTCGGAATTTAGTCGTTTTTTCGGTTCGAGAACGTGTCCGGAGGTACATATTGACTGTAGTGAAAGTAATATTACACCTGGTTTAGGGATAACAACATTTTACGGAGTGACATTGTAAATCGGAGCGAGGAACTCAATTAAAAGTGTAATGTGCGTTATTGCTAGAAAACGATGGGTTATCGATACGACAGTGTTTTGTATCCTAAGTGGCCGTAATGCTTTATTTGTATTCAATGCTATTTTCTTGTTCTGTGAAGTGTTATTTGCAATAAAACCATATTTACGAGTGCATAAGCGTTTGTTTACTTTCTTGTGACAACCCATTGGGTTCCCCTTAACTAGCTTTAGAATCACGGTCGCAGGGGTAGGTGCAAAAAGACACGTAGTTAGGCAGGCGGTCGCATGGGGTAGTTGCGACAACGTGTACACATGGATGTCCACTCCGGTTTTATCTTGTTCCTCAAAGGTCATCAATTCTCGCTGTCGATAAGGAGAAATCTTCATATTATCATATGATGTTTTTGCATTCGCTGTCAAATTCGGTTGTGAAAACGCGTAAACAAACTCGTTTGCTGTGTAATTTGGATGTTAAAATCAGTGAAAATTCGTGATTTATCTGTTGTACATCAACAAGACAATAAGAGACAATCTATCGGTTAGATTGCAAGTGAGAAAACGTTATATTTCGACGAAAAATTAAGAAAATGCAAAGAAGTTTCAAAAATATGGAGCGTTGTGAAAATAGGTAATAATAGAACGACCCGCCAGCCCACAGGAGTAGGTCAGTAGCAACATAAAACGTAGAAAAGAAAATACAAAATTTGGAAGTGTTTTTTCATTCAAAATCACTGCTTTCAATTCATGCATGAATATGTTTACATTTCGATGGCGACCATTTTATTCGATTAGTTTTCGCGTAGTAGCGCCTGCATTCTGGGGGCAAGTTTTGCTAGCATATTGCTTGAATAATTTAATTAATGAAATCAATTTTATTTCTTTTCCCAGGTGTCTGTTAAATGATACCGGACATGCGAATACATGGGGATGAAAAAATAATTAATGGACAACAATCGGTAAACTGTTTACTTTTATAAATCTCATCTGGATCTCAGACATGTTTTTATTTTTGCAGGCAAATGCAACGAGTTTAGCGACAGTATTGATTTCAAGTGCCTCTTTGGATGTGGAAGCTATTTCATCCTCGAAAGCGGAAAGCAGATTCCTTTAACTGTAGGCATATATCGAATGAATTCCATTTATTATACTATTGAATTTTCAAATGAATAAAAGTAATTTCGGAATAATTAGTCTTAATGTTAACAAGCAGTAGGATATATGATCTCCTCAAAAATATGCTTTGTACAAATACGAATTTGGTATTAAAGCTTTTGATCAATTTTATAGCCTATATCAAAGAGATAAGATTATTCTTGGGGCGCAGGATAATTCATTTAAAGAAAAGCGTTGGATTTTTAGGACTAATCACTGGTTTGAGAAATTCAATTGTAGTAAATGACATATTTATAAACAATAGTACTCTCAACTTTGTTCCCTCGTACAAATTTGTTCAAGATCACATAAAGTTATTTTTTATCCATTCAATCAAGTCTTGGCCATGGCAATATAATATACAAACTGTAAGGCATTTTACTACCACGTACGAGAAACTTTAATTTACTCCAAATAGTATACTTAAAAATTTTCAAGTGGCATGCATCGGAAAGCTACTCTTTATTGTATATGGTGAGCACATGAACAACAAACGACACTTCAGTTTGTTAGTTAAGCTTATAGCAGTAAAATACATGAACACAAAATACTATTTGATTGCGAAATTAAAATCAGAATATATTTCTGTTAGCCGATATCTCAACAAATTATTACACCTTAAAGATATGTAGTTCCCTCACATAAAGTGAAGGTCAAGCAAAACGATTATACATTTCACCTTGATTCCACTGAAGACGATCCAAAGCCTGGTTATGAAAGGGAAATGGAGGTGAAAAAGTATAAAAGAATGAACGATAATAATTTTAGTAATAGTTGAATTTGTAATTATACAAGGAACAGATTTAGTTTTTGCTTATTAAAAGTCGCTGCGAGTTTTTTTTATCTAAATAAAGTTCTGCAAACTATTCAAGTCTGAAAAAGGAACATTATCGATCAATTATGCAATAGCAGTTAACTTTTACATGTTCAAATATTTCTAAATTGTAGCTCCTTTTTTAAAGTACACCCTTCGAAAATTAAATCAAAAGAGCAACGTGCACGGCGCATCGGGAATTGATGACAAAATTTGAGTTGATGTTCCACTCCAGTGTTCTATTCTCAACGAGTAAAACTGACAACTCCGGACAGTTAATGCCTTTGAGAATGGAACACTGGAGTGGAACATCAACTCAAATTTTGTCATCATTTCCCGATGCGCTAGAACGTTGCTCTTTCGAATTAATTTTGGAAAGGTGTAGTCTAAGAAGGGAACTACAATTTAGAAATATTTGAAAATGTAAAAGTTAACTGCCATTGCATAATTGATTGATAATGTTCCTATTTCAGACTTGAATAGTTTGCAAAACTTTATTTAGATAAAAAGAAACTCACAGCGACATTTAATAAGCAAAAACTAAATCTGTTCCTTAGGTAATTAAAAATTCAACTACTACTAAAATTATAATCATTCATTCTTTTATGCTTTTAAATCTCCTTTTTTCTTTCATAACCAGGCTTTGGATCGTCAGCGGCGGAATCAAGGCGCAATTTTTGGTTCCACGGGTTTCACTGCCTTATTTGAGTGAAATGTATGAAAGAACTACATGCCTTTAAAATTTACAAATTTGTTGAAATATTGCCTTCCGGGAATTTTTCGGTGCCTAACAGAAATTTTTGTTCATATCCTTGTCTTCTTTCAAGAACCTTTTTTTCGCTCGTAGTTTTATCATAATCTGATTCTCGTAGCAGAGTTCATTTGGGCAATTCCCCTACGCAAATAAATCATGTACAGAACAAAATCTACAGAATTCCATTCCTATGCAACGAATTCCCGCATTTACCTATATTTAGTGGGAGGTTAAATACAAAAGATTTTACAGTGGGCAAAGCAAAAGAAAATTCCGAATTATTTAGAATTATTCTATCAATTTGTTAATATAAAGACTAATTATTTCCAAATTATTTTTATTCATTAGAAAATTCAATAAAAATATAATAAATAGCATCAATGGAATACAATAAAAATAATATAACTCCGGGATTCTGCTTTCTAGTTACGCGCTCGAAGCAAAAAGCTGCGGAAAATGGGACGAATCGGGTTTTCTAATAAGAGAAACATACCGACAAAAACTCCTCACTTGCAGGTAACGTAATAACTACATACTGGAGGTGGAGCTTAGATCGGGAGGTGTGCAATTGAATTCTAAAAAGAAAATTAACCCAACATAATATACATTTCTTTAACTGTTTCCAATAGTTAACATAAAATTATTCACCATCCTCGACGATGGACTAGCGTCTCCATACAGCGAAACGCTTGAAATAAATACGGCTGCTATACTATTTGCTTATTTGCCTGCAAAGATAAAAATATGGCTTAGCTCCAGAAGAGATCCATTAAAGTAAAAATTTTACGTATTGTTCATTGGTCTCTACTAAAACTGTTCTGGTTGCAGTTTTTTTGAAATCGTTTTTCAAAAAGCGTTTGGAGCATATCAAAGCCTTTCCCACAATACATCCTTCAAAAATAATTAAACTGCACCTAGTTGCCCGTTCATTTTCATTTGCAGGAAATCTGAAAAACATTCATTCACTAACAATGTGATTTTAATTCTTTTATACTTTTTCGCCTCCCTCTTCCCTTCATAACCGCGCTTGGGACCGTCTTTGGCGGAATTAAGGCGTAATTTTTGGTTCCACGGGTTTAATAGTGCCTTTTTTTGAGTGAAATGTATAGTCGTTGAGCTTGATCTTCGCTATGTATGAAGGAACTACATGCCTTTAAAATGCACTAACTTGTTGAAATATTGTCTGACAGAAATGTTTTCTGATTTTTTTTTCGCGATAAAATAGTACCTTGTGTTGATACATTTTTCAGCTATAAGCTTAATCAACAAGCTGAAGTTCTGTGTGCTAATCATATGCTCACCATATTCTACAAAAAGTTGCTGTCCGATGAATGCCACTTGAACATTGTTAAGTATACTATTTAGGGTTTTTTTTAGATAGTATCGTTCCGTCGGTGCAATGATGAAATCTTCTGATATCTTTTTCAGCAGTTTTGCAAATGAAAACTACACTTTCAGAAGGTATTTTCAATAATCCCCTTGTTTTTAATGATATCAGAGATTTTGAGCAATTTTCTCCTTGAATGGCTGACAAGCACTATTGACGGTTCAATACTTTGTATAATTTGAATACAATAAAACCGGCGATGTAGGTAATAACATGGCTCGCAAATTCAGATATGTAGCTTGGATCAGCAGCGTAATTATGTTCATCGAGGAACTGTTCATCGAGGACAAGTTGTTGGTTGCTTTCTTCTTCAAGCATTGCTGGTCGATCAATCGATTCATTTATTGCACGAAGAGGGCAAGAAGCTTGTGCGTTAAGTACAACGATTTCCTCTAGAGGTAAACCGTTTCCCATTCCCCCCTCTCGAAGCTGGCACCGAAATAAAAGTTTCTTGTAGCTGGCAGTAAATTGTCTTACAGTGGGATTATTATTATAGCCGAGACTTGATCTGATGGATGAAAAAAATAGCTCGATGTGGTCTTGATTTAACTTATAGAGAGGAAGAAATTTTAGCATGTTATTGGCTATAAATGTGTCGTATATAACTGTTAGATTTCTCAAACCAGCTATCAGTCCTAAAAATCCAACGCTTCTCTAGGAATGAATCATATTACGCCCTGATAATAGTTTTATCTTTTTAATGCAGGCTATAGCATCAATCGAAAATTGTAGTACAAAACTTGAATTATTTGCACAAAACGCCCTTTTCAAGAATTCATATTCTGACATCCTTCTGCTATTGAGAACATCAAAGAGTTCGTTAAGTGTTCGTATGAACTTTGAGGTTGCCTTGCTTCAAACGAACTCTTTGCATTTTAATACATCTCGGCAAAAATCAATTGCATCAGCAACCGACTTGCTGAAAATTTGAACTGCTAGTCGCACTTTCATCTTTTGCTGCTCAAAGTGCACATGAGCCTTTCGAAGCTTGTTCCCTAAATACAAACCTTCTTTTTCCTGGAGTTGCAGTAACTTTACTATGTAGTTCCATTTAACGAACTGACCATCACCATCCACCAAAACCTTTAAATCGGCTAATGTGTTACGGACAAGTTTTAACATATGGCACGGATCCGGGTGTAGCACAATTTTTCCTTCAAAACGATCAATTTTGATGTAACCTTTGGAATTAATATCACGTACATCAGAACCTAATAATTTGGACATCGTAAAATTTGCTGGTGCCCCATCAAAGGTGATTCCTACAACGTGCACCCCTGTGTCGAGAAGGTCGCTTATACATAGGGAAACCATATTTGACTTCTGCTCGGCGTTCATTTTTACGACGGGGAAATAAGCAATTGGAATTTTCCAAGGTCTATTTATGAATACTGCCATAAAGACTATGATTTGTGAAGCTATAGTCTCGGTATTACCAGATTACCCACATCTACAAAGACATGTGCTCGTTCTCCATCCCAATCAATGTGCTGCCGAATACAAATTTCATCGAAGACCTAATTAACAAATATTGTTTCATCATCTGAAGCAGTTTCTACAACCTTCTTTATTGCTGCGAACGACTCTTTTGTGAAACCGGGCTTGCAACCAACTTTTTCGTACCATTTTCGCAGCGTCCTTGAATGTGGCAGGCACTTATCAAATGTAGTACGAACGTATTCATATGCCTTGGGCGACAGAAAGTTTAAGTTTAGTGCAAATACTTTTATTTCATTGCAATATGTTTTCGCTTGTTTATTGCCTCGACTTTTGAAAATCTGCCGTTCAATATATTTCTTATTAGGCCCAACAATATTCTCCAAAGCTTCACTCATGCCCTCACATATCAAATTTCGATTTTTCAATGATGCGAGCACCACTTTTCGTTTTTTGTCTTGCCGAAGTGTATTAATCAATGTTTTCTTGTGCTTGAGTTTATTTTCAAGAACTTTTATTTTTGCTCGTAGCTTCGGAATTATTTGATCCTCGGATTGGAATTCGTTTCGATAATTTCCCTATTCAAATTAAACCATGTATAGAAAAATATCTACAAAATTTCATTCCCTTGCGACGAATTCCCACATTTACCTTCTAAACAAACGGATTTAGGGGGAGGTTGAATACAAAAGACTACACAATTGACAAAACAAAAGCAAACTCAAAATTATTTCAAAAATGCTAGGTATCTTTTAATATAAAGACTAATTAGTTCGAAATTATTTTTATTCATTGAAAATCTTAATATCAATACAATAAATAGCATTTATGAAATACATGCTTAAAATTAAAAGAATAATACTCACAACACTGGGACTCTGCACTCTGCTCTCAGTCTCCAATTGAGAATACTCATTTTGCACCTGCAATTAGAGTTCAATATAATTCATTTCATGAAAAACTAAGAAAGCTCTGTTTACATCAATTTCCATCAAATTTTCTTCAGCCGGGCAGGCTTCCACGGACGTGTTCTCTCTGCTGTTCAGCCATTGTGTGTGTGAAGTCTTTAAAAAGGATATATGAAAATCATGTTTATTTTTTATTCATTGCTTTACCTAGCTGAAATAAGGTGCGTCGAGTAAAACAAGATTGTTATCACCTAAAACCTGCAAAATAACATTGAATTTTCTTATAAATTGCCCAATAACATAAACATACCTCAAAAAACTCCCCGCTTGCAGGTAATGCAACATCTTGTTCGGGCCGTAAATTGCAGCACTCATATTCAACCTACAAAGTGAGGAAACTGCTGTTTTATATTATAGATTTAATTAAAATTAGAGTACCTTGTCATTTGATGCATATATTATTTTTGATATAGTGGTATCGTTACTCCACGTCTACAAAAACAAAATTTAGAAACATTTTGAAAATATTTCTTGAACTCATAATGACTTACTGCATAGGTAGATACTGGAACTTGGGTCGGGAGGTGCGCAATGGAATTCTGAAAAGAAAATAATTAGGTTTAGCATATTTCTTCAAAAGTTTGTGCTTTTTATTACCAACTCAGGAAATGAAATATTCATTTCATCGGCAACAGCATCGAATTCATTAATTTCAACTGCTTCACTGGTGTTGCATGGTTTCTATAAAGCACAAGTGAGGATAATGTTACAAGCTTAATATAAACTTATTTACCATCCTCGGCGATGAAATAGCTTCCCCATTCAGCGAAACGCTTGAAATTATTGCAGTTGCTATGCCGCTTGAATTTTTCTGCAAAGATAAAAATATGACTGAGTTCCAGAAGAGATTCATAAAAGTGAATATTTTACCAATTGTTGTCCATTAACCTGTACCAAAAGTGGAATTGCGCCTTCTCTCAACACTGTTCTGGTTGCGAGTTTAATTAAATCGCTTTCCAAAAAGTGTTCAGAGCATATAAACGCCTTTTCCACATTAGTTCCGTCGAGATTAATTAGATTGCACCAAACTGCCCGTTCGTATCCATTGGTAGGAAATCTAAGAAGCGTTTATTGATTATTAATTATGTGATTTTTGTAAATGCTGAAGAAAATGAAATTTATATTTGTTTCAACATCATATATTTACAGTATGATATAACATACTGCTAACAAAAGAATTAAAATTTTATAATCATTTATACAATAATATGCTAACAAAAACTTGCCCCCTAAATCTAGGCGATACTGCGCGAAAACTAACCGAATAAAATGGTCGCCTCCAAAATGTAAACACGATCATACATGAATTGGCGGCAGTAACTTGGATTGAAAAAACACTTTGAAATATTATCTTTTATTTTCTATTGTTTGTGTTACTATTTACCTATGAAATGATACTCCTGTCAGCCGACGGTGGCTTCTATTATTGCATTTTACCACGATACACTTCATTTTATGAACTTCTTCATAATTGTCTGTTTTCCCGATGAAATATAGTTTTCTTTCACTTACAATTTAACACATATTTTGTTATTTATTGTCTTGTTGATGAACAACGCAAAAATAACAATTTATCACTGATTTTAACCGAAAAACTACACACCGAACTAATTTGTTTACAGTCTTTCACAGCCGAATTTGACAGCGAATGCAACAAAATCATATGATAACATGAAGATTTCGCCTTATCGAAAATCAGTGTTCCATTAGCATCGGGCCGTTCCTGTTAGCTGTCTGTTCCAATGTTAATGCAGATCCAAGCAATTAGACGTCAAAGTTCCTGTCATTGGGCTCTTTCACACGGGAATGTTAAAAACTTTGAGGAACGGAACAAATGGAGAGGCTATGCTCATATAAGCTCCATAGAAAATGATGCGACCACCTTCTGAGCATGATTGTCATTTCATTTCCAATAATTTCCACAATTTCTCCTCTCAAGAGCCAGATTGTCAATTTGACGACTAAACATGGACGCGAAATTTACCTGGCGCGTGAGATACGATTCGGAATTTAGTCGTTTTTTCGGTTCGAGAACGTGTCCGGAGGTACATTTTGACTGTAGTGAAAGTAATATTACACCTGGTTTAGGGATAACAACATTTTAAGAAGTGACATTGTAAATCGGAGCGAGGAACTCAATTAAAAGTGTAATGTGCGTTATTGCTAGAAAACGATGGGTTATCGATGCGAAAGTGTTTTCTATCCGAAGTAGCCATAATGCTTTATTTGTATTCAATGCTATTTTCTTGTTCTGTGAAGTGTTATTTGCAATAAAATGATTTTTAAGAGTGCATAAGTGTTTGTTTACTTTCTTGTGACAACCTATTGGGTTCCCCTTAACTAGCTTTAGAATCACGGTCGCAGGGGTAGGTGCAAAAAGACACGTAGTTAGGCAGGCGGTCGCAGGGGTAGTTGCGACAACGTGTACACATGGATGTCCACTCCGGTTTTATCTTGTTCCTCAAAGGTTAAAAACCCATATCCAAACATGTTTCGCGCTTACGCCCTTACGTCTACACGTTGCAAAGTTGAGCCAACCTATTTTTGTATACGATACACGTCTTGCGAGTGTATGTGTTAAAAGGATCATTTGATCGTTAAACGTCGTGCGGACAACATGAAAGCGAAGACAGAGAGATAAACGATTGAGAATTGATGTTTTAGCCTTGAATTGTGCACGAGGTAACAAAAACTGGAATGAAAAATGTATTTTATGATTGTTGAAGTTTGTCGATTCAAACTTCTATTGGATTTATTGGAACCTCCGTGTTTTTCCGCTTTCTGAAAAATATATTCCAAAGTTAGATATCCTTTTAAGTCGCATATTTTTCTTGTTGTGTTGTCAACTGGCATATTATAATGCGATTCTATAAAGATTATGCGTACTGTTAATTTTCTATGGATTTACAATAGGCAATTTAGCTTTATTGAAATCGAGATATTCGTCATGTTGTTTCCTGAAATTGAACATGGCCTCCACTTTTATAAATTTATTGAATAACGCGTAGCTTCTCGCGTCCACGCATCCATTTTTAAACGCAAATTAAAGAAAGGCAATCGTTTCATGACGACTACCTTCTTCACCGAATGTTCAATTCGGAATGATTACCGGCGTTTGTATAAATTTCCCCCACCAAATGATCAACAAAATGCGTTTGTGTATGTGCGTTACGCTCGTTCACCCTACAAAATGTTGGCTTGTTTTTACCATCAGGTCCCCTCAATGCCTCTCACTCTTCTTGCCCATATAACCTGTTTAACGCTCACTTTTAACGCTGCGTCTGAAAAAGCCCATTGTTATTCATACAAGCTGTATCTCTTGTGAATCGCGAGGAAGGAATTTCGCTACTCAACAAAATTGTTCGCGAGCTAGAAATGGCCGAGAATTACGAAGAGGTTATTCGTGTCAAGGAACAAGGCATTCTGCAATCAGGTGAATTGTTCAAACAAGAAGGAAAGGCCAAGGAGCTAGCGGATTTGATCAAAGTGACGAGACCGTTTCTTAGCCTGATTAGCAAAGCGAAGGCTGCCAAGTTAGTGCGGTCGTTAGTGGATTTGTTTTTAGACTCGGAAGCTGGTACTGGTATCGAGGTTCAACGTTGTAAAGAATGTATAGAATGGGCGAAACAAGAGAAACGAACATTCTTAAGACAATCGCTGGAAGCTCGATTAGTTGCTTTGTTTTTCGATACTGATTGTATTCAAAAGCGCTAGCGCTGGGGTCACAGCTGCTGAAAGAATTAAAAAGTTGGACGACAAAAATTTGCTCGTAGAAGTTCAACTTCTTGAAAGTCAGACCTATCATGCTCTAAGCAATTTGCTAAAAGCGCGTGCTGGCCTGACCTCGGCACGTACCACGGCAAATGCTATTTTACTGTCTGCCTAAGATGCAGGGGGCTTTAGATTTGCAATCGGGTATCCTACATGCGGCAGATGAGAGGGACTTCAAAACAGCTTTTTCATATTTTTATGAAGCATTCGAAGGTTTTGACAGTGTCGAAAGTAACAGAGCATTGGGTATCCGATGTTCATCCATACGATTCATGTGGCCAGCCCATTGCAGCTTCCGTAGTTTTACAATCGTTGAGAACTCCGGCGCGTCAAACATTTCATACAGCTCATGGTTGGGTCGAATTCGCAATTGGTCTCCGTCTAGCTTCACTCCAATCATCCGCCTCAGGACCCGTCCCACAAAGGCGTTGAAAATGTTTGCGGATGCTTGAGTTAGGGTCCATGTTTTCTAAATCCATAGCATAGCACAGGTCTTATCACAGATTTGGATACTTGGAGCTTTGTTTTCCTGTGTATGCAGCTGGTTTTCAAGACCGTCAAAACTGAATACAATATTTTATTTGCGAGCTGTATTCGTCGGCGTATTTCTTTTCTTTCATTAGCGTTCTCGTTATTTTGGCGCCTAGATACACAAGTTCGCCCACATTTTCGGTAGTGTATCCGCCAAGTGCGATATTTTGTGTACTTGAGGTATTTTTCCTCGACTGCGTAATGAATTTTGTTTCATTCGCATTGATTAGTAGCCCTACTAGTTTTGATTCGCTGTCGAGTTTCAGGAAAAGTTCTTTGGCAGTTGTTAGCGACCGTGACAAAACGTTGCTATCATCTGCATAGGCTACCACTTGGCTTAACTTATATAATAGCGTACCTCTTGTATGGACAGGTAGCTTTCTTAGCCAGAGCCAAATTGAATAGCAATGAGTCCAGCCCATCTCCCTGCTTTAGTCCGCTTTTGGTGTCAAAGACGTCGGTGAGTTGGTTATTAATGCAGATTTGGGAGGTTGTCCACCTCATTTTGATAAGACGGACTAATTTGGCTAGGATACCAAAGCAAAGCACTATTTGTCGTATGATTGCTTTTCAATCTAGCTACATACAAAAAGAGAGCAAGTTTAATAGGAGTTTTTAACGCAAAATTAGCCAGAACAGAAATATACGCGATGACATATTTAGCTTTTATAGATAAAGATAATTAAAGCAGACTGTTTATCCACCTAGAAACTCTTAAGTAACTTCAATAGTTAAATTAAGATAGAGTTGTTAGTTAACCTACCGAAAACTTAGAATCTAAATGACTTTCATAAAGATAATATTTCTTATCTGCTTCCCTCACTAGCTTAAATGCATATCCTTTTTCCTCTAAATCCACAGAAATCCTCAATCCCTTCTTAAATTAGTTTGAAATAATATGTATCAGTTCATAATACTTGCTATAACTATATAAATTTTTTAACATCATTACAGCATCCGTGGTAAAAAAACAGACGTTTTATAATCAGGATACAAGAATATTCAATGAAATTGGTTCATTGTCAGCAGCGCGACACACCAAATCGGGATTTAGCATCCACTAGCCATCTCGAATCATCACGGTTCTACGTCCATACTCATTGTTATTGCATTAAAAACTATACAAGAATTGGTAAATTGATGTCATCAGCCTTGATAAATTATAAAATATATTGAAACATATAGTTTAATGATTTTATTTAAAATTTATTTTATTTTCAATTAAGCTATAATGAAAAGCAGATCATGCTACAAAGGTATTTTTAAAATAACGACAAGGAAAACGTGCACTTCCAGTTCTTGTTGAGCCACGATCGTATTCATTTTCGTTATCCTCATCCGTACTTGGCATAGTTGAGGTGGATTTCGTCTGTTGTTATTTCAGGAGTTAACGTTTCCTCGGCAGTTTGTTCCGATTCTGACGACTTTTCTCGTGGTATCAGCTTCCGATTAAGTTTCTGCAGAAATTAATTGAAAAGTTAGAAAATAAGGCAAACTATTTTAAAGTCGTAAGTGTGGAACTACTAGGCGTTGACGATTGCGCATTGGTTGTGTTGATCTATGAACCGCGCTAGCATTGCCAATGGTTATTCGATTCTCGAGAACCGAATAACCAATGGTAATGCTAGTGCGGTTTATAGATCAACACAACCAATGCGCAATCGTCAAACGCCTTGTAGTTCCACACCTGGTGGCTCAGTAACACGATAGCATGCAAATTCAACAACTAGTAATGATTCTGTAGCATCATCCTCATCTTCAGCAGAAGAATTGAATGACGATAATGTCCCAGGTTCAAGTCTCGTTGGGAGCATCGTGATTTAGTTCAGGTGATTTTTCGGACAAACTACAAGTGTTCAGTCAGTAGTGATATGTACTGATTTAATCAGATCATATCATAGCTGAGCCAGCACACGGGAGCATGATAATGACCAAGCCACCTTCCGAAAAAATCAATAAGGTCATGAAAATGAGATAATCGAACTCTCTCTAAGCGAAGGCCCGACAGGGGCTGTAGTGCTAAAAAGAAGAAGAAAAGCGAAATTATCAAGTATTGATTTATGGAACGATATAGAACGAGGAGAGTCACATTACTAGACAACCAAACGAGGAATGAACTTGCCGCAGAAAACAAGCGCGCAGTTGATCTTTAAAAAATGTATTGTTCACAACGCAATCATTTTATCTGGCTCCTCTGCATATATATGAAATGGAAAGACATTTCAATGCTCGCGTCAATCGGCTTGATTCGTATTTATGAAAACATAATTATGAGCGATGGGTTACATGGTCCATTAAAACACCCGTGATTAGATGCTAGCACTTATGCCTCTTCCCTGCAAAGGTTCAAAATATCTATTGATGTTGTAATGAATCAGGCAACGCCGCTGGGTGACCACCACCAACACACCTTGCTGCTATGTGGCTTGTCATCCCATGTTGGTCTTGACAGTTGCACATCCCACGTCAATTTTGTCGTGGGATGTCAAAGGAAGATTGACAGCCACATGGCAGCCGAGTTGCGGTTAAGAGCTCGAGAGAGGAGGTCGGAAGCGTGAAGTGTTGTTTGGATATTTACAAGTCACAAGGCTATCCGTGTAACCTGGGTCTGAAGTTTTCTTGCAGGAGCACAAGAAGGCCAGAGTGTGCGCGGATGCAAAGGTATGATGTTCAGTTCGATCCATTTAACAACTACCTTATTGCTTAAAGAAATGACACTTCTGTTTAATTAGATTAGTGTCACACACGCCGGAGCCAGATCATAGAAATTCGTCATCCGTTCGTGTCGTCATCTGTATTTTACGGAAAGCAATAGCTTGCATCGCCTGAAATCACAACACAAAGCCCTCTACACAATAACCATATAGAAGATTTAAGTTCGTCTTTGGAGTCCAGTCTCCGGAATTTTCATTGGATTTCCAGTCCATCAACTTTGAGCCGATAGTTTCTTCACCAGCCGTGAAGCAGTCTAGACTGTAGCAGGTTTGAATAATTTTAAGGGGATCATGGGATCATAACCTGTCAGCTGATATGAGTGATTCGAAGTAGGACAGATATATCAGCCAATTATTTATCTAAAAGTGTATGACATCCTTTCGGAATTGTCGCTTGTTGCTAAAATCCCCAACACCAATTCGATTCATCTCTCCAGTTGCCCAGCCGTTAGAAATTGAATAGACACATTTACGAGACATAATTTCCGAGGACCGCGAAATTTGATGCTGACTCTAGACGACGAGCACTGAACCACCACTTGAGGTCGAGAGTGAAAGGCTAGATTTAAGCTCTGGGTCGCGACTACCACTTAGAATTGGGATCTCAGGAAAAATCAAGGAAATCGCGACATATTGTTTAGGCAGACATTGTAAAAACAATGCAACAGGTAGTGCATGTACAAAGGCGGTCCGAAATTGTGAATATTGTGATAGTCTAGATCCAACCACTCAGCGGATCTTACACTTGGACCTTGAATCATACCTATCACGCGCATTGATGTATAAAGGATAAGGTTTGGGTGAAAATCTTTAGAAACAAAAAGTATAATTTAAGGAGATTTATTTATATCAAACGTTCACCTATATTTTATAAAGTCAGGGACCGATGATCAAATATTGCAATATACTGGACTTGCGCCTTAATTGTTGAAACCGTCTTAATTGAGAATATTAGAATATTTGACATGGGAAAGTTATTCCAAAAATAGAATTTCTGGTAACTAACGTATGGCATAAATATTCCAAATGCGCTGTAAGTTGATTAAAATACCTTGGGCCAGAAAAGCAGAATCTATATGATTCGACGATACTCTCGCTTCCGTTGAGGTATATTAGAAATTGTCTGAAATCATCAATATTGTTTCTCTTTAAAGTGTCTTCAGTCAAATTGCGACTTGAAGGTTGGGGTTTTATAGCTATTGTGCTTCTGTTAATCGAAAACTTATCGCTAGATGAAGAGAATAAGATTTCAAGGATATCGTCAGATTTAACACTGAATGAGTGAAAATCACACTCGGTCCCGACATGTGAAAGGATCTAAGAGCCTTTTGCTCTATGTGAATGTGACAAAACAATTCTTTTCCACTTTGCAAAAAAAAACTAAAAGTGTATTGCATACTCCGAATTGACATCAGTGTACATGAATATATTTTTTTTCCTAGTTTAAGATTCCTATAAATTAAATTTTAACTAGCTAATTGCTCTATATATATTATAAATTCATTGCATGAAAGTAGTATTATTCTCGAAAGGTGCTCGCCAAAGTAATATCGAACTGTATTTTCGGTTTTGCTTATCTTATTTGACTTGTGGCACTCTTATAAAATTGAATATTGTATTTGAGCGTTAATTTACGCACAACAACACTCGTTGCGTCCTTGAATTTCGTCTAAATTTATAAATATTTTTGCAACGAACGAATAGAGCGAAATAATTTCTCTATTGTGATTGTAACAATTCTAGTGTAATGCGAATATATGCAAGCTTGTGTATGGTTTATTGAACTTAGCATTTATACTGGCTCCGTTTGCAAAAAAAAAAAGAACCTACAAAAGAAACTATTTATAAAATCGTTTTATCTAGAGAAACAAGCTTTTATCTGTTTGTGTTAATATTATTTAGCATCTATCAATAAAATTTAGAAAAAAATATTTTTCCGCATAAAATCAGGGAGCTAATTACTTCTTTGGAATAAGTAGATGACGAACATGAAAATAGAAATGAAATAATTACATTAGTCTCGCAATCTTTCTGTTATTGTTTCCCTCCTTAAAAGACATGGTACGTAATTTGAAAACAACTTCAATGATCACTTTAGAGCTTTCGCTTCCTAGTTTTGAATTAAAATAATTTATTTTTAATAATTTCTCTTATTTGGTATATATCAGCATGAAAACTGCCAATATGTTTATTTTTTGTCTGAAAAAATTAGCAAAGTTCTTTCTAAATTACGACAACAGCAATAAATATGCAGCGCAAAGCAATCGGATAGTGCCGTAACTTTTGCTTGTTGACGTTTACAATGCACATTTATTTTTTCTAATAACATAAAATTAGCTCTATGGAATTTTTGTATAAAATGGCGAGTAACTAATAACGTCCCATAAGGTTGATAAGAAGATCGTCTTTTAAGGAATAGCAAACAATTAATTTATCCTTTATATTAAGCCTTTTATATAATGCTATCAACTAAGTTTAATTAGGACATATAAAGTAAATTTCTTATAATAAAAACATGAATTGCTAAACTTAACAACGACTTTCCTTTCCAGTGGTCCTTTCTTTCCAGCGGGAAATAGAGTGCATGGTAGGTATGCCGTCACGAGGGTAGGGTTTGACAAAATCCGCTGAGGTCGGTTTCGCGTCGCGCGCGGTACGCGGTACGTTTGTTGGTTTTGCCTTTTTATTAGCTTAGCTTTCGTCGGGTTTGAATTAGCGTAGTATATTTTTCGGTAGCGCGTCGGGAATTCGGGAACGCGAAGTAAAGATTAGATGTTTGTCCTTTGACTGGTAGAATGAAGAAATACGGAGTAACGTAAAGTAGGTTTCCTCTCCGTATGATTGTGTTTTGTGATGCGTTTGGAAACGGGCATTTATTGGTGGCTGAAAATTGTAGATGAGCGTAATCCATTTGGAGACCCGCGACCGAAATCCTCTCCGATCTAGCTGGCCGACAAGCAGCCACCGCAAAAATGGATTACGGTGCACGGATTGGTTGACTGGTTGGTACCATCCGTTGGCACTACTCAGACTTAACGTCTAGAACCGATGAGAGGTCGGTTCCTCGTTCGGATCAAGACTTGAAAATCATTACAAATGGCGCCCAACGTGGGGCCAAAACATCCTAAGGGGATAAAAGATTCGCGTCTTCTGACGAGTTGGTCCTTTACGGAGGATGTAAGGTACCTTGGTACTCGAGCCTCACAAACGCTCTCCTTTGTTTGATTTTTTTTTCGCGACAGAGTCCTTCCGATGAGTTGTCCCATGTTAACCCCTGTAAGGACCTTCTATTTGCTTGATGGAACTGTCAGCCAGGTGGGGTTTCTCCTGTCGGCCTGGATTCTCAGGAAAATAAAAGGCTACCTTGCCTTTATGTCGCGGAAGGATTCTACTTATTTCGTATGCGTGATAGACGAGTGGTATCAGTTCAACGTTCGGTGGCGTATGCTGGAGTTGCGGAGCCCGGAATGCTTCCACGCATCGGGCATTTTGACCACGTACTAAGCTGTTACGGTAGCTCTACCACTTGTCTCGTCGAGTCATTTAACATAGTTTAGAATAGTAATGTATGTGGGTATGGGGTTGATTTTTGTAAATCGACCGAAAGCACCCTTTCTTCAGCAGACTACCACGCACTCTCATTTTCCTTTGGAGGAGTCGACTGCTGGAAAGGAAAGTATGTATTAAATAAATATTTTTTTTCCTATTTTACATCAATAGCTCCCCACTGTCGGCCACTAATATATTTTTAAGTTTTTTTTTGCATATCAGAGGTAACATTTCTTTTTCTCTTACAGTAAGACGTTGGCCGACGCCACTTCAAACGCGACCCAATCGATAGAAGCAAAAGGGCTAGGAAACGGGGGCCTCTCCCAAGAGATGGCGCCAAATTACACAATCGCCCTTGACCGCGCCGAAGAGGAGCGGCTTACTCGGAAAGCGGGGAATATCGTCAAACAACTGAGGGCTGCCTGCGAAGTGCAGAAAAACATAGGCAAGAGTGTCAAGAATGGCATTCTTGAACTGGAGGAGCTTCTTGGCCGCATAACGCACTACAGGCGGAGGTGGCTTGCAACCGAAAAGCACCAAAAAGACACACTCTCCCTCGAGGAATCAGTGGGTCCTAGCAGCAGCAAAAGAATGGCCAGAAGCCCAGTTGAAGGCGACTGTGAGAAAAGGAGGAAGGACGAGACCATACGCGAAGTTGACACTCCAGGCGAGGAGTTTCATGTGGTGTGAAACAAGGCAGCGAAAAAAGCGGCCAAAAACCTACTCTTAGAAAAGACAGACAAAGAGCTCAGCCACGAAAAGAACAAAGAACCCCCCGATATACCGCAGAAAACAAAAAGCAAACCGCGGCGCAAACCCTTGCGAGAGGCACTGCTTATTAAACCCACTAAGGGCCGAACCTACGCAGATGTCCTCCGTGAAATTAAAGGAGTGGTCAAGCCAGACGACACCAAAACTGCCATCAAAGCAGTTCGACCAACCCGGACCGGTGGCTTGCTGGTGGAATTCGGGCCAGAGGCCACAAACAAAGATGCATTCCGTGACGCGGTTCAAAAGGTTCTTGGAGATGCGGCAACTGTTGCCTCGCTCGAACCAATGGCCACTCTGGAAATCAGGGACCTCGACTGCGTCACGGACAAAGCTGAAGTAGAGGATGCCATTAGGAGGGAGTTCCCCAGCTTAAGTGAAGTCAAGGCAAGATTGACACGTGAAAACACAAGGGGGCAACGCATGGCTATTGTCGAACTAGCTGATAAAGACGCCCAGCAAATCCTGGCGAAGGGCAAAATTAAGATAGGTTGGGTGATCTGCAGGATACGGAGAAGAGCGATCCCTATCCGCTGCTTCAGATGCTTCGAATACGGGCACACCGCGTATGGCTGTAGGGGACCCGACAGGAGATCTCTGTGCTACAAATGTGGTGAAACGGAGCACAAAAGGAAGGAGTGCATGAACGAGGCAAAATGCATTCTTTGCAAGGATGCTATGCTAGCACCCGGCGACCTCAAACATGAGCCGGGGACAGGGAGATGCTGGGTTTTCAAGGAGGCCCTAACTAAAGCCAAATCGATACTCAAATGATCCGTATCCTGCAGGTCAATTTGCACCGAAGCACAAACGCCCAGGACCTACTTGAGCAGTTTGCGAGGGATAAGAAAGCTGACCTCCTGTTGCTGAGCGAGCAACATCATAACAAGGACTCGCAAGCGTGGTACCCTGACAAATCTGGTACCTCGGCCATCTGGGTTCGAGACAGCGCCCGCCTTCAGGTGCAGGGTCATGGACGCGGGGATGGTATTGTGTGGGTGCGGTGTTCAGGGATAACATATTTCAGTGTTTATCTGACGCCTAACGAGGCAATGCGATCTTTTCGAACCAAACTTGATGCCCTGGAGGACGCTGTCTCGAACACAGAGGGCCACATGCTGGTCGGGGGAGACTTCAACGCTAGAGCCATTGAATGGGGTATGCCACAATCCGACCCAAGGGGAAAGCAAATCTTGGACATGGCGGCCAGAACAGCGCTTTTTGTCCTAAATACTGGTAACACCCCTACTTTCCGCCGCTGGGGTTGCGTAGGAACCATACCCGATGTGACACTCGCTTCGGAGTCCCTGGTACCCAGAGTACACAACTGGCGAGTACTAGAGGACTACTCGGCTAGTGATCACCAGTATATGCCTGTTGAGATTCACGACAGTGCCACTCTGCGTGCATATGCCCAAACTTCAATCCTCGGATGGAGGACTGGGAGGATGGACGTTGAGAGGTTTGCTGACACGCTTACAGCAGGTGCACCGTTGCTGGGAGCTCCACCACGGAGTGGAGGGCCTACAGCCAAGGACTTGGTGAACTCTACTATGAGTACCATCATAGCTGCTTGCGAGTCTTCCATGCCCCGTCGGAGACCCCGACATGGTAAGCCTCCAGTATACTGGTGGTCAAACGAGATCGCCGAACAAAGAAGCGAGTGTCACAAACTTCGGCGAGAAGCCCAGCGGGCGCGAACACGGGAGGAGGCAGACACTAGGCTAGCAGCATACAGGTCCGGCAGGAAATATCTTCGCAGGCTTATTAACAAGAGCAAGGCCCGATGCTGGCAAGACCTCGTGGACGATGTAAATAGGGATCCGTGGGGCCTTGCCTACAAGCTGGTCATGGGGAAACTTGGTGCCCTACGGAAGCCTTGTATACATGACGCGATAGTGCGGGGACATTTCCTCGCCCATCCCGTCCATGTTGACGCTGTCCATGGTGAAACAGCAGTCGAGTGCCCACTCTTCACACAGCTGGAACTGGAGGAGGCAGTCCTCTCCCTGAAAGCGAGGAAGGCTCCAGGTCCAGATGGTGTTCCAGGTGAGGTTTTGCAGCTCGTCTATCACCATTGTCCTGACTTGCTGCTCAGCACATTCAACGCTTGCCTACGGGACGGGGTTTTCCCGGTACGATGGAAGGTGGCGAGGCTCGTGCTGGTCAGCAAGGGGAAGGGATATCCCGAATCGCCGTCTGCATACCGCCCGTTATGCATGCTAGACACGGCTGGGAAAGTGCTTGAGAAACTCATCAAGGGAAGACTCACTGACGCGATTCGTGCTGCTGGGGACCTATCTCCTCGGCAGTACGGCTTTAGAGCAGGACGTTCTACCATTGATACGATTGCAGAGGTGGTGAACGTGGTCCAAAAGGCAGAGGCATATAGTCGCACCAAGCGACGGATCATCCTGTTGGTGACACTCGACGTCAGGAATGCCTTCAACTCCGCTAGATGGGTGGATATTCTGGACACGCTGGAAAACTCTTTTCAAGTTCCAGAATATCTAATGCGGCTTTTGAGGAACTACCTAAAGGACCGAAGCCTGCTCTACGACACGACACAGGGCCAACGAAGGATGGAAATTACATCGGGTGTTGCCCAGGGATCTATCCTTGGTCCGGACCTGTGGAACGTGTCTTACGACGGGCTACTGAGACTTGAGATGCCAGATGAGTCGCGCTTGGTCGGCTATGCGGATGATGTTGCGGCTCTGGTCGCCGGACGCACCGTTGAATAAGCGCAACTTAGGCTAGGTATGCTAATGCGCCGAGTGAGGGACTGGATGACTGCTCGCGGGCTCAGTTTAGCACTGGAGAAAACCGAAGTGGTCATCTTGACAAAAAAGAGAATCCCTAGAGTAAGGATGATCAGTATTGGAGATATACAAATCGAATCGAAGCCAGCGGTGAAGTACCTGGGGCTACTGATCGACTCGAAAATGAGTTTCTCTGAACAAATCAGGGCAACGGCTGAGAAGGCTGCTTCGGGAATATCGGCCCTGAGTCGACTTATGGCCAACGTAGGGGGACCCAGCCCATCAAGAAGACGCCTCTTGATGAGTGCTGTAGGGTCAGTGCTACTGTACGGAGCAGAGGTATGGGGCGACGCTCTCAGCAAGGAGGTATACCGAAAACGATTCGCACAGGTACAGAGAAGAGGAGCACTGAGAATTGCATCTTCGTATCCAACAGTCTCCGACTCGGCGGTGAGAGTGATTGCAGGCGTGATACCTGTCGCCCTCCTTGCTAGAGAGCGCCGCGCTATTTACCTGTGCCGAAACGAGGATGCGAGGGAGATCGTTGTCCGCGAGGAGAGACAACGCTCGCTCAACGATTGGCAGCAGTCTTGGAGGAATTGCACGAAGGGAAGGTGGACTGCGCGCCTCATCCCGGATGTGAGACTGTGGCTATATCGAAGGCATGGTGAGACTGACTTCTATCTGACGCAGCTTTTGAGCGGGCACGGGTGTTTTCAGTCTTACCTGCACAAGATCGGCAAGTCACGGTCTCCCGGTTGTCGGTTTTGCCCAGGAGAGGAGGACAATGCCTGTCACACATTTTTTGCGTGTATCAAATGGGCCAGGCTGCGAAGGGAACTCTACAAGGAGACGGGAGAGCTCACCCCGGATAATATAGTTGCGGTGATGCTCGAATCGGTTGACAAATGGAACCAGGTGGCACATTATGCTCGGGCAGTCCTAAAATATAAAAGGGACTCTCAGCAGCCGGAGGCACTGGGGCTGGGGGATCGCTCTTCTGGCAATTCCTCTTCCCCTCTTCCCTCCCGCTAGGAAAGGGACTCCCCAGCTTGAAGGCGCCCCACGGCGTAACAAAACGAGACCTGGCCCGAAGTAATGTGTCAAACGGTTCCAGGCTAGGTTCTCAGATTGACAGGGGAGGTGTTTAGTGGGTAGTCCAAAGGTATCCTCCATGGGAGTCCCACACTGCCAGACTCAGCGGGCGAAAATGCCTTCACCTCCCTACCACAAAAAAAATAAAAAAAACTTATTTCCACCACCCAGATTAAAACAAACATGGCAACGAAACGGACCCCAGACAAGCGTTGGACCAGATCCAAAACGGTCCAACCCGCTAACTGCGGGATCTGTTTTGAAGACGTAATGGACGGTGTACACAGCGTGCGATTGGAGTGCGGACACCTGTTCCATCGTGCCTGTGTCCAACAGCTCCTACTAACGTCCGAGCTCTGCACACTATGCCAGCGAACCATAGAGCGGACAGCCGTAGACACCCCCCTCTGAGCGCACGTCCCAACGCGTGGACCAGTGGCGAAAGGGGCCCCAGATGCTGAACCGCCCCAATCACTGATGGACTTGTAAGGAGCCGTGGGCGGGGAAGTTCCTACTGCAGTTGAGCGGCGAGGTACCTTCCGTCCACAACCTCGCATAACGGGACCAAATCCACGAAATCATCACACCGCGGAGTTGATGGCAGCGGACCACCTACTTGCTGACCCAGTACCAGTACCGAGGAGCAGAGCACCACCGGAGCTTGAGGGCCAAGCCATGATTGATCGACCATCCCTTGAAGCAATTACAAGCCCGACGGTCTGTTGGAACTGCCGACGATCTTCTGTTACCGATGCAAACACTGACGCACCTGATTGCGCAAATTGCAAGTTGCGAAAAAACTTGCCAGCGAGTGCCGCGACCACCAGTCGGCACTCCTAAATCCCGGACGAACCAATGCTGACCCCATCACTAGCTATGACCAAGCCTCAGATATGACCCCGATTCGGCTGACTCGCACCACCAAACACAGTTCTCCCGAAGTTCCACAACCGATGTCATCCTTTGTCGAGGTAGACGCGCAGGGAAATTATAGCGAGGCGAAGGTTCCTTGGCATGCCAAGCCCTTCCACGTCAGACTGCGGAATTATTTGGCTACTCGACAGTGCATCTTCCATGAGGAGTTGGCTACAACTGTCCCACCGCGAAGAAAGCGAGCCACGCGTCAGATGCGGAGCTTCTGGAGAAGGGTCAGGCAGTCGAGGAAGGTACTGAGGGACATACACTTAGACGAATTATTGAGGGATGACGTTCGACCATATGCGTCAGTGCACCTCCTGCAAAAGCGATTGTCAGGTTTAGTCGATACGGGAGCCAGTGTGAATTGCATATCAGCCGATTTTGCAGGGGAGGTACTGGCAATGCACGCGGACCAAATCCAACATTTTACCACCTGGTTAAGCACGGCGGACGGAACTTGTCACTCTGTAATGGGAAGAATTACGACGGATGTCACCTTTAAAGGAGTAACTAGAACTCTGGAATTTTCCATTATACCTCAATTAACCCAGAATCTTTATCTACGGGTGGATTTCGTTCGAAAATTTAATTTGGCCCCAGCACTGTTTTCCGGCACGACCCTGGAGTCCGTCACCACTGTTCCTGACAAAACTCAAACCACTCACTTATTACGACATACACTGGATGTGCATCAACAACTTCGACTTGACTCGGCTATATCGGCTTTTCCATCGCATGAGAAGGAAGGTCTCGGGCGGACGGCCCTGGTGTCACACACAATAGATGTGGGGGATGCTAAACCCATAAAACAGACACATTTTGCCATATCTCCGGTGAAGGAAAAGTTGTTATATGCCGAAGTTGATCGAATGCTAGCATTAGGCGTGATCGAAGAATCGCAGAGCGCGTGGGCTTCCCCGGTCACCTTAGTTGTCAAGCCGAACAAGGTCCGGCTATGCTTAGATGCCAGACGCTTGAACGCCGTCACTGTCAAGGATGCATACCCTCTACCGTTGATTGAAGGCATTTTGAGTCGGTTGCCTAAAGCCCACTTCATCATGAGCTTAGACCTCAAGGACGCCTTCTGGGAATTCCTTTAGACCCTGGCTCAAAGGAGAAAACAGCCTTCATAGTCCCAGGTCGGCCCCTGTATCAATTCGTCACCATGCCATTCGGATTGTGCAATGCCCCTCAGACAATGACGTGCCTTATGGATAAGGTGATACCACCACATTTACGGCACCAAGTTTTCGTTTACTTGGACGATCTGCTGCTTATAACCGAGACCTTCAACGAACACATCGACCTGCTGCAGGAGGTGGCTCTGCACATCCGGAGGGCAGGGTTAACCATCTACATACAGAAGAGCGATGACGGAGGTGAAGTATTTGGGTCACATCATTGGGCATCGCAATATCAAGACCGACCCGGACAAAACTGAAGCGATTGACGTTTCCCCATTACCCAAGACCACCAAGCAGTTACGCCGATTCCTAGGCTAATGCGGATGGTACCAGCGTTTCGTGCGTGACTATGCCACCATTACCACTCCTTTGACCGACATACTGCGTAAGGGACGTAAGTTCGTCTGGGAAGGGCCCAGCTTGCGAGCCTTTGAAGAGCTAAAGAAGAGTCTGACAACAGCCCCCGTACGGCAAAGCTGGACTTTGACCAACCGTTCTCAATCCATTGTGACGCGAGTCAACATGGGGTGGGAGCAGTCTTAGTCCAGGTTGCACAAGACGGCGAGGAGAGGCCTACAGCCTTTATGTCCCACAAGCTGAACCAGGCCCAGCGGAACTACACGGTCTCGGAGCAGGCATGCCTGGCGGCTGTGCTGGCAGTGAAGCGTTTTCGAGCATATGTAGAGGGACATCCCTTTGAAATCATCACTGATCATGCGCCACTGAAACGGCTGATGAGCCAAACTGATCTCCACGGCCGCTTGGCCAGATGGGCCCTGAAATAACAGGCGTTTGACTTCACGATAAGACACCGCAAGGGAAGTCAGCACGTGGTACCGGACACATTATCCAGGATGTTTGCCACGAAGGAGCCGAGTTGGCCCAGGAGGACGACAGCCCCCTATGGATCGACTTGCACCATCCCGCCTTCAAGTCAGCATGTTATATCCAGCTGATGAATACGATTCAGGACCAGTTACCGCAGCTGCCAGAACTACGGGTGAGGAGGGATTTATATACAAGCGGACGAGACACGCCTCCGGAGACCCCATTCAAGAAGAGGAACAGTGGAAGTTATGGGTGCCCGAAGAACTGACCTTCGAATTGATTAAGCGGGCTCATGACCACCCATTGAGTGCACACGGCGGTTATGGTCGTACGCTTTGGTGACTGAAGATTTACTTCTTTTGGCCTAAGATGGCGCAGCAAGTGAAAAAGTACGTAGCTGCTTGTGAGCTGTGCAAATGCACTAAAGCGCCCAATTCTGTTCTTCGGCCCCCGATGGGGAAATTCGAACTACCGGAGCGGGTGTTCCAGCGCCTGTATATAGATCTCATCGGTCTGTACCCTCACTCGACTTCGGGATACACGGGAGCTGTCCTGGTCCTGGACCACTTGTCCAAATTTCCGATTGTGGAACCTCTTCGAAACCTGCACACCGGCCCCATAGTCAGTTTTCTGGAAAATCGCGTTTTTCATATATTTGGAGTACCGGAGAAGCTGGTCTCCGACAACGGAGTTCAGTTCACCTCGTCTAGATTTCGGGAATTAATGGAAAAGTATGGCATTACGCCTCAGCGGACGGTCGTTTATTCCCCGCAAGCCAATGCGTCCGAGCGGTTGAACCGCACCCTCATAGCCGCCATTCGGGCCTACGTCCAACCGGATAAGAAGGATTGGCACCGCAGGATTTCCACCATCACCTGTGCCCTGCGCTCGTCTTATCACTCCACCACAGGCATCTCCCCATACTTTGCCGTGTTCGGCCAGCATATGATTTGCCACGGAAACTCGTACCGGCTATTGCGGCAGTTGAAAGGTTTGGAAGACCCAATAGTGGTGCTGGAGCCGCACGAGAAACTCCAAATTCTACGAGAACAAATCCGGGAGAGGATTGAAGACAGTAGACGGGTGGGGGAGGAGCGGTACAATCTGCGATCCCATCCTTCTGGCTTCAAGGCAGGTGACGAAATCTACCGACGGAATTATAGACAAAGTGAAGCAGGTCGGCACTACACTGCCAAGCTAGATAAGAAGTTCGTGAAGTGTCGAGTCTTACAAGTTCTAAGTCCCATGCGGTACCTCATTGCGGACATGTCCGGAAAGGAGCTGGGAGTCTACCATGCTAAAGACCTACGACGGTGAAACAAAAAGAAAAACAAAAAAACCCTTTCATAGGGCCAAGCAGCTTCCTTCAGTCTCCCCATGCCTGGTAAGCATCGTGGACACTGCCCTGTAATGAATCAGGCAACCCCGCTGGGTGACCACCACCAACACACCTTGCTGCTATGTGGCTTGTCATCCCATGTTGGTCTTGACAGTTGCACATCCCACGTCAATTTTGTCGTGGGATGTCAAAGGAAGATTGACAGCCACATGGCAGCCAAGTTGCGGTTAAGAGCTCGAGAGAGGAGGTCGGAAGCGTGAAGTGTTGTTTGGATATTTACAAGTCACAAGGCTATCCGTGTAACCCGGGTCTGAAGTTTGCTTGCAGGGGCACAAGAAGGCCAGAGTGTGCGCGGATGCAAAGGTATGATGTTCAGTTCGATCTATTTAACAACTACCTTATTGCTTAAAGAAATGACACTTCTGTTTAATTAGGTTAGTGTTACACACGCTGGAGCCAGATCATAGAAATTCGTCATCCGTTCGTGTCGTCATCTGTATTTTACGGGAAGCAAGAGCTTGCATCGCCTGAAATCACAACACAAAGCCCTCTACACAATAACAATAGAATAGAAGATTTAAGTTCGTCTTTGGAGTCCAGTCTCCGGAATTTTCATTCGATTTCCAGTCCATCAACTTTGAGCCGATAGTTTCTTCACCAGCCGTGAAGCAGTCTAGACTGTAGCAGGTTTGAATAATTTTAAGGGGATCATGGGATCATAACCTGTCAGCTGATATGAGTGATTCGAAGTAGGACAGATATATCAGCCAATTATTTATCTAAAAGTGTATGACATCCTTTCGGAATTGTCGCTTGTTGCTAAAATCCCCAACACCAATTCGATTCATCTCTCCAGTTGCCCAGCCGTTAGAAATTGAATAGACACATTTTCGAGGCATCATTTCTGAGGACCGCAAAATTTGATGCTGACTCTAGACGACGAGCGCTGAACCATCACTTGAGGTCGAGAGTGAAAGGCTAGATTCAAGCTCTGGGCCGCGACTACCACTTAGAATTGGGATCTCAGGAAAAATCAAGGAAATCGCGACATATTGTTCAGGCAGACATTGTAAAAGCAATGCAACAGGTAGTGCATGTACAAAGACGGTCCGAAATTGTGAATATTGTGATAGTCTAGATCCAACTACTCAGCGGATCTTATACTTGGACCTTGAATCATACCTATCACGCGCATTGATGTATAAAGGATAAGGTTTGGGTGAAAATCTTTAGAAACAAAAAGTATAATTTAAGGAGATTTATTTATATCAAACGTTCACCTATATTTGGTAAAAGTCAGGGACCGATGATCAAATATTGCAATATACTGGACTTGCGCCTTAATTGTTGAAACCGTCTTAATTGAGAATATTAGAATATTTGACATGGGAAAGTTATTCCGAAAATAGAATTTCTGGTAACTAATGTATGGCATAAATATTCCAAATGCGCTGTAAGTTAATTAAAATACCTTGGGCCAGAAAAGCAGAATCAATATGATTCGACGATACTCTCGCTTCCGTTGAGGTATATTAGAAATTGTCTGAAATCATCAATATTGTTTCTCTTTAAAGTGTCTTCAGTCAAATTGCGACTTGAAGGTTGGGGTTTTATAGCTATTGTGCTTCTGTTAATCGAAAACTTATCGCTAGATGAAGAGAATAAGATTTCAAGGATATCGTCAGATTTAACACTGAATGAGTGAAAATCATACTCGGTCCCGACATGTGAAAGGATCTAAGAGCCTTTTGCTCTATGTGAATGTGACAAAAGAATTCTTTTCTACTTTGCAAAAAAAAACTAAAAGTGTATTGCATACTCCGAATTGATATCAGTGTACATGAATATATTTTTTTTTCCTAGTTTAAGATTCCTATAAATAAAATTTTAACTAGCTAATTGCTATATATATTTTAAATTCATCGCATGAAAGTAGTATTATTCTCGAAAGGTGTTCGCCAAAGTAATATTGAACTGTATTTTCGGTTTTGCTTATCTTATTTGACTTGTGGCACTCTTATAAAATTGAATATTGTATTTGAGCGTTAATTTACGCACAACAACACTCGTTGCGTCCTTGAATTTCATCTAAATTTATAAATATTTTTGCAACGAACGAATAGAGCGAAATAATTTCCCTTATTGTGATTGTAAGAATTCTAGTGTAATGCGAATATATGCAAGCTTGTATATGGTTTATTGAACTTAGCATTTATACTGGCTCCGTTTGCAAAAAAAAAAAGAACCTACAAAAGAAACTATTTATAAAATCGTTTTATCTAGAGAAACAAGCTTTTATCTGTTTGTGTTAATATTATTTAGCATCTATCAATAAAATTTAGAAAAAAATATTTTTCCGCATAAAATCAGGGAGCTAATTACTTCTTTGGAATAAGTAGATGACGAACATGAAAATAGAAATGAAATAATTACATTAGTCTCGCAATATTTCTGTTATTGTTTCCCTCCTTAAAAGACATGGTACGTAATTTGAAAACAACTTCAATGATCACTTTGGAGCTTTCGCTTCCTAGTTTTGAATTAAAAAATTTATTTTTAATAATTTCTCTTATTTGGTATATATCAGCATGAAAACTGCCAATATGTTTACTTTTTGTCTGATAAAATTAGCAAAGTTCTTTCTAAATTACGACAACAGCAATAAATATGCAGCGCAAAGCAATCGGATAGTGCCGTAACTTTTGCTTGTTGACGTTTACAATGCACATTTATTTTTTCTAATAACATAAAATTAGCTCTATGGAATTTTTGTATAAAATGGCGAGTAACTAATAACGTCCCATAAGGTTGATAAGAAGATCGTCTTTTAAGGAATAGCAAACAATTAATTCATCCTTTATATTAAGCCTTTTATATAATGCTATCAACTAAGTTTAATTAGGACATATAAAGTAAATTTCTTATGATAAAAACATGAATTGCTAAACTAAACAACGACTTTCCTTTCCAGTGGTCCTTTCTTTCCAGCGGGAAATAGAGTGCATGGTAGGTATGCCGTCGCGAGGGTAGGGTTTGACAAAATCCGCTGAGGTCGGTTTCGCGTCGCGCGCGGTACGCGGTACGTTTGTTGGTTTTGCCTTTTTATTAGCTTAGCTTTCGTCGGGTTTGAATTAGCGTAGTATATTTTTCGGTAGCGCGTCGGGAATTCGGGAACGCGAGGCAAAGATTAGATGTTTGTCCTTTGACTGGTAGAATGAAGAAATACGGAGTAACGTAAAGTAGGTTTCCTCTCCGTATGATTGTGTTTTGTGATGCGTTTGGAAACGGGCATTTATTGGTGGCTGAAAATTGTAGTTCAGCGTAATCCATTTGGAGACCCGTGACCGAAATCCTCTCCGATTTAGCTGGCTGACAAGCAGCCACCGCAAAAATGAATTACGGTGCACGGATTGGTTGACCGGTTGGTACCATCCGTTGGCACTACTCTGACTTAACGTCTAGAACCGATGAGAGGTCGGTTCCTCGTTCGGATCAAGACTTGAAAATCATTACAAATGGCGCCCAACGTGGGGCCAAAACATCCTAAGGGGATAAAAGATTCGCGTCTTCTGACGAGTTGGTCCTTTACGGAGGATGTAAGGTACCTTGGTACTCGAGCCTCACAAAGGCTCTCCTTTGTTTGATTTTTTTTTCGCGACAGAGTCCTTCCGATGAGTTGTCCCATGTTAACCCCTGTAAGGACCTTCTATTTTCTTGATGGAACTGTCAGCCAGATGGGGTTTCTCCTGCCGCTCTGGACACTCAAGAAAATAGAAGGCTACCTTGCCTTTATGTCGCGGAAGGATTCTACTTTTTTCGGATGCGTGATAGACGAGTGGTATCCGTTCAACGTTCGGTGGCGTATGCTGGAGTTGCTTCCACGCATCGGGAATTTCGACCGCGTACTAAGCTGTTACGGTAGCTCTACCACTTGTCTCGTCGAGTCATTTAACATAGTTTAGAGACGATTTTTTGATTTTTGTAAATCGACCGAAAGCACCCTTTGTTCGGCAGACTACCACGCACTCTCATTTTCCTTTGGAGGAGTCGACTGCTGGAAAGAAAAGTATGTATTAAATAAATTTTTTTTTCGCCTATTTCACATCAATAGCTCCCCACTGTCGGCCACTAATATTTTTTTAATTTTTTTTGCATATCAGAGGTAACATTTCTTTTTCTCTTACAGTAAGACTTATTTCCACCACCCAGATTAAAACAAACATGGCAACGAAACGGACCCCAGACAAGCGTTGTACCCGATCCAAAACGGTCCAGCCCGCTAACTGCGGGATCTGTTTTGAAGACGTAGTGGAGGGTGTACACAGCGTGCGATTGGAGTGCGGACACCTGTTCCATCGTGCCTGTGTCCAACAGCTCCTACTAACGTCCGAGCTCTCGGGTGTTGCCCAGGGATCTATCCTTGGTCCGGACCTGTGGAACGTGTCTTACGACGGGCTACTGAGACTTGAGATGCCAGATGAGTCGCGCTTGGTCGGCTATGCGGATGATGTTGCGGCTCTGGTCGCCGGACGCACCGTTGAATAAGCGCAACTTAGGCTAGGTATGCTAATGCGCCGAGTGAGGGACTGGATGACTGCTCGCGGGCTCAGTTTAGCACTGGAGAAAACCGAAGTGGTCATCTTGACAAAAAAGAGAATCCCTAGAGTAAGGATGATCAGTATTGGAGATATACAGATCGAATCGAAGCCAGCGGTGAAGTACTTGGGGCTACTGATCGACTCGAAAATGAGTTTCTCTGAACAAATCAGGGCAACGGCTGAGAAGGCTGCTTCGGGAATATCGGCCCTGAGTCAACTTATGGCCAATGTAGGGGGACCCAGCCCATCAAGAAGATGCCTCTTGATGAGTGCTGTAGGGTCAGTGCTACTGTACGGAGCAGAGGTATGGGGCGACGCTCTCAGCAAGGAGGTATACCGAAAACGATTGGCACAGGTACAGAGAAGAGGAGCACTGAGAATTGCATCTTCGTATCCAACAGTCTCCGACTCGGCGGTGAGAGTGATTGCAGGCGTGATACCTGTCACCCTCCTTGCTAGAGAGCGCCGCGCTATTTACCTGCGCCGAAATGAGGATGCGAGGGAGATCGTTGTCCGCGAGGAGAGACAACGCTCGCTCAACGATTCGCAGCAGTCTTGGAGGAATTTCACGATGGGAAGGTGGACTGCGCGCCTCATCCCGGATGTGAGACCGTGGCTATATCGAGGGCGTGGTGAGACTGACTTCTATCTGACCCAGCTTTTGAGCGGGCACGGGTGTTTTCAGTCTTACCTGCACAAGATCGGCAAGTCACGGTCTCCCGATTGTCGGTTTTGCCCAGGAGAGGAGGACAATGCCTGTCACACATTTTTTGCGTGTACCAAATGGGCCAGGCTGCGAAGGGAACTCTACAGGGAGACGGGAGAGCTCACCCCGGATAAAAAAGTTGCGGTGATGCTCGAATCGGTTGACAAATGGAACCAGGTGGCACATTATGCTCGGGCAGTCCTAAAATATAAAAGGGACTCACAGCAGCCGGAGGCACTGGGGCTGGGGGATCGCTCTTCTGGCAATTCCTCTTCCCCCCTCCCCTCCCGCTAGGAAAGGGACTCCCCAGCTTGAAGGCGCCCCACGGCGTAACAAAACGAGACCTGGCCCGAAGTAATGTGTCAAACGGTTCCAGGCTAGGTTCTCAGATTGACAGGGGAGGTGTTTAGTGGCTAGTCCAAAGGTATCCTCCATGGGAGTCCCAAACTGCCAGACTCGGCGGGCATAAATGCCTTCACCTCCCTACCACAAAAGAAAAAAAAAAAAAACGTCCGAGCTCTGCACACTATGCCGGTGACCCATAGAGTGGACAGCCGTAGACGCCCCCCTCAGAACGCACGTCCCGACGCGTGGAGCAGTGGCGAAAGGGGCGCCAGATGCCGAACCGCCCCAATCACTGATGGACTTGCAAGGAGCCGTGAGCGGGGAAGTTTCTGCTGCAGTTGTCGCGGCCGAGGCTACAACCGCGCCTTCCACCCACTCCATTGACACCCTCGTGGCGTTAATGCGAGATATGTCTGAGAGGATCGGCAACTTGGAGGGAAGGTTCCAGAACCTCCCAATGAGCCAACCCCCCAGCCGCGTGAGAACTCCGCTTGGCTGAGAGCCCAATCCCAGTGTCGCTATGCCCCACTCTCGACCGGCTGATCAATGGACCCTACCTCCAAGGAACTCGGTAATGGACCCCAGAGCTCCCGAGTATCGTCCACAACACAGCACTACACCTCCGTTGGTACCTCCAGTCCCCGAGGCAGTCCCTTACAGCAGGTCAATCGAAGATGCGATTCCCCCTGTGAACGCATTGACACCTTTCCGAGACCCGACGCCTCGTATCATGGAGAGTTGGCGCCTGAACTTCACGGATTTCAACTCGACGATATCAGGGAACCGGTTCCTTTTCAGGATTCAGGCGTTAGTATCCAGCACCCTGCGAGGTGACTTCTCGGCGTTCCTCCGGCATGCACACCTTTTGTTCAGCGGAGATGCTGCCGACTTGTACTGGAGTTTTAAGGAGTCAACGCCACGTCCCAATTGGGATTCTTTCAGTGCAGCCTTCCGCAATCGATTTGATGACGGCTTCACTGAAAGAGAACTAAGGGAACAAATAAAGAAACGGAAACAAGGCGCTCACGAACCGTTCAACCAGTACTACACAAGTATAGTGCGATTGAGCACTCGCTTACGAAAAACCATGCCCGAGGACGAACTGGTAGAAATTATCAGGGAGAATATGCGTTGGGAGCTTCAGAACAGCCTTCTGCATTTTCCCATCAACACTATACAGAGATTACGGCTCCATGCCTGTAGGCAGGAACAGCTGGATGAGCGGCGAGGTACCTTCCGTCCACAACCTCGCATAACGGGACCAAATCCACGAAATCATCACACCGCGGAGTTGATGGCAGCGGACCACCTACTTGCTGACCCAGTACCAGTACCGAGGAGCGGAGCACCACCGGAGCTTGAGGGCCAAGCAATGATTGATCGACCATCCCTTGAAGCAATTACAAGCCCGACGGTATGTTGGAACTGCCGACAAACGGGACATCGGTTCTATGCATGTCCAGCGGAACCGACGATCTTCTGTTACCGATGCGGGAAGGCAGACACTTACGCACCTGATTGCGCAAATTGCAAGTTGCGAAAAAACTTGCCAGCGAGTGCCGCGACCACCAGTCGGCACTCCTAAAACCCGGACGAACCAATGCTGACCCCATCACTAGCTATGACCAAGCCCCAGACATGACCCCAATTCTGCTGACTCGCACCACCAAACACAGTTCTCCCGAAGTTCCACAACCAACGTCATCCTTTGTCGAGGCAAACGCGCAGGGAAATTATAGCGAGGCGAAAGTTCCTTGGCATGCCAAGCCCTTCCACGTCAGACTGCGGAATTATTTTGCTACTCGACAGTGCATCTTTCATGAGGAGTTGGCTACAACTATCCCACCGCGAAGAAAGTGAGCCACGCGTCGGATGCGGAGCTTCTGGAGAAGGGTCAGGCAGTCGAGGAAGGTACTGAGGGACATACACTTAGACGAATTATTGAGGGATGACGTTTGACCATATGCGTCAGTGCACCTCCTGCAAAAGCGATTGTCAGGTTTAGTCGATACGGGAGCCAGTGTGAATTGCATATCAGCCGATTTTGCAGGGGAGGTACTGGCAATGCACGCGGACCAAATTCAACATTTAACCACCTGGTTAAGCACGGCGGACGGAACTCGTCACTCTGTAGTGGGAAAAATTACGACGGATGTCACCTCTAAAGGAGTAATTCAACCTCTGCAATTTTACATTATACCTCAATTAACCCAGAATCTTTATCGAGGGGCGGGTCTCGTTCGAAAATTTAATTTGGCCCCAGCACTGTTTTTTGGCACGACCCTGGAGTCCGCCACCACTGTTCCTGACAAAACTCAAACCACTCACTTATTACGACATACACTGGATGTGCATCAACAATTGCGATTTGACTCGGCTATATCGGCTTTTCCATCGCATGAGAAGGAAGGTCTCGGGCGGACGGCCCTGGTGTCACACACAATAGATGTGGGGGATGCTAAACCCATAAAACAGACACATTTTGCCATATCTCCGGTGAAGGAAAAGTTGTTATATGCCGAAGTTGATCGAATGCTAGCATTAGGCGTGATCGAAGAATCGCAGAGCGCGTGGGCTTCCCCGGTCACCTTAGTTGTCAAGCCGAACAAGGTCCGGCTATGCTTAGATGCCAGACGCTTGAACGCCATCACTGTCAAGGACGCATACCCTCTACCGTTGATTGAAGGCATTTTGAGTCGGTTGCCTAAAGTCCACTTCATCATGAGCTTAGACCTCAAGGACGCCTTCTGGGAATTCCTTTAGACCCTGGCTCAAAGGAGAAAACAGCCTTCATAGTCCCAGGTCGGCCCCTGTATCAATTCGTGACCATGCCATTCGGATTGTGCAATGCCCCTCAGACAATGACGCGCCTTATGGATAAGATGATACCACCACATTTACGGCACCAAGTTTTCGTTTACTTGGATGATCTGCTGCTTATAACCGAGACCTTTAACGAACACATCGACCTGCTGCAGGAGGTGGCTCTGCACATCCGGAGGGCAGGGTTAACCATCAACACACAGAAGAGTCAGTTCGTGATGTCGGAGGTGAAGTATTTGGGTCACATCATTGGGCATGGCAATATCAAGACCGACCCGGACAAGACTCAAGCGATTGACGTTTTCCCATTACCCAAGACCACCAAGCAGTTACGCCGATTCCTAGGCTTATGCGGATGGTACCAGCGTTTCGTGCGTGACTATGCCACCATTACCACTCCTTTGACCGACATGCTGCGTAAGGGACGTAAGTTCGTCTGGGAAGGGCCCAGCTTGCGAGCCTTTGAAGAGCTAAAGAAGAGTCTGACAACAGCGCCCGTACTGCAAAGCTGGACTTTGACCAACCGTTCTCAATCCATTGTGACGCGAGTCAACATGGGGTGGGAGCAGTCTTAGTCCAGGTTGCACAAGACGGCGAGGAGAGGCCTACAGCCTTTATGTCCCACAAGCTGAACCAGGCCCAGCGGAACTACACGGTCTCGGAGCAGGCATGCCTGGCGGCTGTGCTGGCAGTGAAGCGTTTTCGAGCATATGTAGAGGGACATCCCTTTGAAATCATCACTGATCATGCGTCACTGAAATGGCTGATGAGCCAAACTGAATTCCACGGCCACTTGGCCAGATGGGCCCTGAAATTACAGGCGTTTGGCTTCACGATAAGACTATGGATCGACTTGCACCATCCCGCCATCAAGTCAGCATGTTATATCCAGCTGATGAATACGATTCAGGACCAGTTACCGCAGCTGCCAGAACTACGGGTGAGGAGGGATTTATATACAAGCGGACGAGACACGCCTCCGGAGACCCCATCCGAGAAGAGGAACAGTGGAAGTTATGGGTGCCCGAAGAACTGACCTTCGAATTGATTAAGCGGGCTCATGACCACCCATTGAGTGCACACGGCGGTTATGGTCGTACGCTTTGGTGACTGAAGACTTACTTCTTTTGGCCTAAGATGGCGCAGCAAGTCAAAAAGTACGTAGCCGCCTGTGAGCTGTGCAAATGCACGAAAGCGCCCAATTCTGTTCTTCGGCCCCCGATGGGGAAATTCGAACTAGCGGAGCGGGTGTTCCAGCGCCTGTATATAGATCTCATCGGTCTGTACCCTCACTCGACTTCGGGATACACGGGAGCTGTCGTGGTCCTGGACCACTTGTCCAAATTTCCGATTGTGGAACCTCTTCGAAACCTGCACACCGGCCCCTGGAAAATCGCGTTTTCCATATATTTGGAGTACCGGAGAAGCTGGTCTCCGACAACGGAGTTCAGTTCACCTCGTCTAGATTTTGGGAATTAATGGAAAAGTTTGGCATTACGCCTCAGCGGACGGTCGTTTATTCCCCGCAAGCCAATGCGTCCGAGCGGTTGAACCGCACCCTCATAGCCGCCATTCGGGCCTACGTCCAACCGGATAAGAAGGATTGGCACCGCAGGATTTCCGCCATCACCTGTGCCCTGCGCTCGTCTTACCACTGCACCACAGGCATCTCCCCATACTTTGCCGTGTTCGGCCAGCATATGATTTGCCACGGAACCTCGTACCGGCTATTGCGACAGTTGAAAGGGTTGGAAGACCCAATAGTGGTGCTGGAGCCGCACGAGAAACTCCAAATTCTACGAGAACAAATCCGGGAGAGGATTGAAGACAGTAAACGGGTGGGGGAGGAGCGGTACAATCTGCGATCCCATCTTTCTGGCTTCAAGGCAGGCGACAAAATCTACCGACGGAATCTTAGACAAAGTGAAGCAGGTCGGCACTACACTGCCAAGCTAGATAAGAAGTTCTTGAATTGTCGAGTCTTACAAGTTTTAAGTCCCACCCGATACCTCATTGCGGACATGTCCGGAAAGGAGCTGGGAGTCTACCATGCTAAAGACCTACGGCGGTGAAAAAAAAAACGAAAAACCAAAAAAAACCCTATCATAGGGCCAGGCAGCTTCCTTCAGTCTCCCCATGCCTGGTAGGCATCGTGGACACTGCCCTGTAATGAATCAGGCAACACCGCTGGGTGACCACCACCAACACACCTTGCTGCTATGTGGCTTGTCATCCCATGTTGGTCTTGACAGTTGCACATCCCACGTCAATTTTGTCGTGGGATGTCAAAGGAAGATTGACAGCCACATGGCAGCTGAGTTGCGGTTAAGAGCTCGAGAGAGGAGGTCGGAAGCGTGAAGTGTTGTTTGGATATTTACAAGTCACAAGGCTTTCTTGCAGTAGCACAAGAAGGCCAGAGTGTGCGCGGATGCAAAGGTATGATGTTCAGTTCGATCCATTTAACAACTACCTTATTGCTTAAAGAAATGACACTTCTGTTTAATTATGTTAGTGTCATACACGCCGGAGCCAGATCATAGAAATTCGTCATCCGTTCGTGTCGTCATCTGTATTTTACGGGAAGCAAGAGCTTGCATCACCTGAAATCACAACACAAAGTCCTCTACACAATAACCATATAGAAGATTTAAGTTCGTCTTTGGAGTCCAGTCTCCGGAATTTTCATTCGATTTCCAGTCCATCAACTTTGAGCCGATAGTTCCTTCGCCAGCCGTGAAGCAGCCTAGACTGTAGCAGGTTTGAATAATTTTAAGGGGATCATGGGATCATAACCTGTCAGCTGATATGGATGATTCGAAGTAGGACAGATATATCAGCCAATTATTTATCTAAAAGTGTATGACATCCTTTCGGAATTGTCGCTTGTGGCTAAAATCCCCAACACCAATTCGATTCATCTCTCCAGTTGCCCAGCCGTTAGAAATTTAATAGACACATTGTCGGGACATGACGAACGACATCAGAAGGGGGCCGGTCGACCATCACTCTTCCCAACAAGGATAACCTATGGCAACGCATCTAACGCAAGCGCTTCACAAAGGCTATCACCTACTCGGAAGGCGTTTAAGGGGCCCACTCCTGGTCACCGCACTAGATGGATCAACCATAATGTCAAAGATAATGTCAACATCAACACCGTGAAGGGATGCAGCGCGCAAACGGAAACATAAACATGCGAGGCTACTGTAAAATACATTGACTGTCGTTACGAATGCAAAGACTTACCTCGGGGGACTTGCCGGCTCCAATTTACACTTTCCTGACGGCGTCTCTGGTGCGACGCCAAGACGAGGCGAATCCCAAGTTGAACAATACTCGCGATGTGATGCAGGCATCACGACCAGGTACACATATCACCTGTACTACGCCCAAGTCGACATTCGGAAATCTCTAAATCATTTCACTAATTCCTGACATGCAACATTATCGCGACGTGCAAACCAATCACTTGCAACATATAAGTAATGAAGCGGACAAACATTTCTTTCGGGGACGCCATTCCGCAATTCATTTAACACTTTCTTTAAAGACAAATCGGAACACTGACTTGCGAGCCAACCACTTACACTGTTGACATAACAAGCGATTGAATGCAGGGCGTGCGATTCTAGCGACAATAACACGTTTCTCAGGATGGAAATAAACTCAATGGCGTAAGCTAATTGTTCGAAATCGCGTTTGTTTCCACTTTCTGCTGACAACTACAAAATGTCATTCGGCGATGTCATTCTGCGATGATCCAGTGACCCACATATTGGGACTGCCCAGCTGATCCCAAAATAATGGGTAATGCAGACCAACTCGCATGAGGCAACGAAGATGGTTGGTAGCCGCGCTACGAACCGCGCCAAAAGGAGAAAAGAAGTTCGTCGTACGAATAGGAGGCCAACCACCTCCAATGTAGCGGGCGTCCGTTAAGGCGAACGAATTTAAAGGGCTGAGGGATAACGGAGGCCCTCTTTTTTTGGTTTGACTTCAGGGCAGAGAGATCGAAGGATACAAGACTAGCAGCGCGAAAAGGTGATTGGGACTAAGATCAACTTCATCATCGTCACCACGGCACTCATCGATACCACGGAAGGGCAATTTCGTTCAGCGAGGAGCTGAACAGAACGAGAATCCGGCTCCCGAGATTGGCGCAAATAACCAGACGATCGTTTGCTGGGGCCCCAAGTTAAGGATAGTTTAGCGAGAGTAGGAAAAGGTACCTATTTCTTTTTTTTCTTTTTTTTATATTATATCTGCTTTTATATTTATTCCATTGAAATCATTTGTGTGAATATATTGATCTACTTAACACGGAAATATTCTTATTGTTGTTATTGGAAAAAAGGTATTTTTGGATTGTGCACGACGTTCAAGCGGGGAGATTTTCTTTTCCTCGTTCGGATTAACAGATTTTCTTTCAGGAGGTCGTGGTGTGGGTAAACAGGGTAAGTTGGACAGGTTAGGGTCGAGTGTAGATAGAGGAGGTGAAACGTTTATCTTTTCTTCCCTTTTGGTGCTAGTGGTTAACCCTCGTGCGTGCGCTGACGGATCGTCTACTCGCTGACGATCCTATTGTTGAATCCATCCAGCCTAGGGATAGCGAGTTAGCGCCTGCGCCGTCTCCGACGGAGCGAACCGGGCCCGCAAGGCTGGACAGCGCGTCTACCCTTGAAGTGTAAGGGTGACAAATTGGCGCCCAACGTGGGGCTCATTAAGTTAAGTCATTATAGAAGTGGAAGTCAGTGTGAATTCGCGGAAGTGCTTTTCTAGGGTGATTCAGTGAGTGAAAGTGATTAACTAGTGTGAATTTGCGGGAGTGATTTTCTAGGGTGATTCAGAGAGTGATAGTGATTATCTAGTGTGAATTTGCGGGAGTGATTCTCTAGGGTGATTCAGTGAGTGATAGTGATTATCTAGTGTGAATTTGCGGGAGTGATTTTCTAGGGTGATTCAGTGAGTGATAGTGAATATCTAGTGTGGAATTGCGGGAGTGTTTTCTTAGGGTGATTCAGGGAGTGATAGTGTGTTGTTTCCTAGTGTGAATTTGGGGGGGTGTGTTGCGACGGAAGTGCGAGTGTTGGTGAGATTGTAAATTTGCGGGGGTGTATCGCGTTAAAAGTGCGAATGTTGGTGAAAGTGTGAGTTTGCGGGGGTGCGTTGGGATAGAAGTGTGAGTGTCGGTGTGAGGGAAAGGGCGAAGGATAAATCCGAATTTGCGGGTTGTTTGGAAGTGAGTGTTTTCTTTTTTTTTTTTTGGTCTGACTGTGGAATGAATGGTTGCGGAGTGAATGTGTCGTTAGTGGTGAATTGAGTAAAAGTAAACCATTGGAACTGAGGAATAAAATTTTTTTTCCCTCTCTCGCTAGTGTTAGTATAGTGCAGGTGAAAATAGTAGCGGAATTCATATATATATATATATATATATATATATATATATATATATATATATATATATATATATATATATATAGGTATATAAAATAAGTAGTACGTAAATTTAATTTAAATTGTTAATAAGTTAAATATGGCCGGGAAGGGAAGGATGCTGATAAATCGGTTGGCCAGCGACGAGCTCCAATATGAATTGGCTATTAGAGGGCTGCCTGCTGGCACAGTGGATGAGATGCGAGCAAAGTTACGGGTGGCGGTACGGGCGGAGAATTTAAAAAACACCTGTATGGTGAATACCAAAGAGTACCCTTTCGCACCCGCAGAGGACATCAAGGCGCTGGAGGAAAAATGGGCAGAAGTTAACTCCCTGGTGGAAGGATTCTCGGGTGATAGAGAGTCGGGAGAGTATTGGAAGATATTGGCCAAGATCGAGTTTTGCCAGCGAAGGTTGGCGAATATCCAAGCTGAGGATCCCGAGGAGGAAAAGATCGTGGACAGATTGGAAAAAGATTTCATGATGGCGTTAGGGGGCCTGGATATAACAGCGGGTGGCAACTTGGAGGAGATGGAGGAGGAAACCGTTCCCAGAGGCAGGACATCTACTCCGAAAGCGAGGTTAACGGGAGAAAAAAACCAGCACTATGCCGGGAGGCAGAGTTAACGATGCACCCGGGCTGAAGGCAGGTCCTCCCGAAAGGATCACGGAGAAGGTAGAAGGGGAGAGTGACACGGGGGCGGAGAAACAAGTAGAGGAGCCGAGCGCAATCACTGAGGGGCGGCTACTTGAATCGGAAGGGCCAGCAACTCAGACGGTGGAGGTACATCGGAATGATCCGGGAGCAGGCAAGGTTCCAGACGTGTCCAAGTGGGGGATCAAATTCTCCAGCGATTCTCCCGGTTCGGTAAGTGCTTTTCTGGAAAGGGTAGAGGAGCTTCGGTTAACGAAGGGCGTGACAAAGCCACAGCTGATGAGGATGGCCGCGGAGCCCTGATTTGGTTTCGTTCGGTACGGGAGCGGGTGGCTTCTTGGGATGAACTTTGCCAGGAGCTGCGGACAGAATTTTTACCCCCAAATTACAGTAAAAGGCTGTGGGAAGAAATTCGTCAGCGGACGCAAGGAAGGAACGAGTCCATCGGAGTTTACGTGGCTATCATGGATGGACTGTTTCGCAGATTGGGAGAACCCTGCTCGGAAGCGAGGAAGCTGGAGATTTTGCTGGATAACATTAGCCCGTTCTACCAGGTGAAGTTATCATTAAGAGAGGGGACATCGGTTGCGCAGTTGGTGCAGTTGGGACGGAAAATGGAGGCTACTAAGGCGGCGGTTGATGCGTTTGTGCCCCCACCCAGCCGTAGGACGTCAAAGCTATTAGAACCAGATTTAGCCTATGAGGAGGTCCCTACAGTGAGTGAAATAGTTCCGGAGGGCAGGGCTGTAGGAGTCAAGTGCTGGAACTGCAACGGTGTAGGACACATCTCCCGGGAATGTCGCCAACCACGTAGATGCTTTGGCTGCGGTCGATCTGGAGCAACAAAAGTCACCTGTCCGAATTGTTCTACTCAGCGAGGTCGAGCGCCGGCCCGGGCGGGTCCGTCGGGAAACGAGCACGGTGCTCGTTAGGCGGCGATTTGAGCACCGGAGCCGGGGAGGAGTTGGGGGCCGCGGGTACGAGTTTTTTATTTTCAAATAGTCGGGGGGACGAACGACCACATTTGGAGGTTTGGGTGTTGGGCAAGCGCTTCAAGGGCCTCGTTGACTCGGGGGCGTCCAATACAATTGTCGGGGGAGATGGTTGGTCCGAGATGCGGGAAATGGGGGTGGAGATGATTACTGCCCAGAATCAGGCGGTGAGCCTAGCCGACAACGGCCAGTGCCCGATAGAGGGGAGGGCTTGGGTACCTTTTCGGTTGGAGGGCAGGGTGAAGTGGCTGGAGGTATTGGTGGTACCGGCTCTTGCTCACAAAGTTATCTTGGGGGTAGATTTTTTGCAGCAGTTTGGGGTCCTTTTGAACCTGCGGGATAACAGGTGGGGTTTTGCATGCCATGAGGTGGTGATGTTGGGGGGACATCTACACAGTAGGTCTGTATTGACTCAGTCTGAAGAAGAGGAGTTTGCCCAGTTAATTGGGGTAGAGTTCCAAAACATGGGGGAGGGGCTGGGTTGCACTAATCTGGTGGAGCACGTCATCAAGACGGATGCAGCGCCCATCAAGCAGCGTTATTATCCGGTCTCACCTACCATGCAGAAGAACATTAATACGGAGCTGGACGAGATGTTGGCGCTAGGCGTAGTGGAGCCCTCTAAGAGCGCATGGTCTTCCCCGATATTAATGGTGAAGAAAAAGGATGGGTCGTACAGATTCTGTGTAGATTTCCGTAAGGTGAATCAAGTCACCGCACGGGGTGCGTATCCCCTTCCGTATATTTCCGCCACTTTAGATAAGCTACGGAATGCAAGGTATCTATCCACTTTGGATATTAAATCAGCTTACTGGCAGGTCCCAGTGGCGGAAGAATCACGTCAGTTCACGGCGTTTACCATCCCAGGGCGGGGTCTTTTTCAATTTCGGAGAATGCCGTTTGGTCTGTCGAATGCGCCAGCGACCTGGCAGCGCCTAATTGACAAAGTGTTGGGCCCGGAAATGGAACCTTTCGTGTTCACATACCTCGACGACATTATTATCGTAACACCCACGTTCAGTCAACACCTGGAGGTTCTCTCCGAGGTATTCAAGCGTCTGCGGCAAGCGGGACTGAGGCTATCGCGGGAAAAATGTCATTTTTGCCGAGCCGAGCTGAAATATCTGGGTTATGTGGTGAACGAGAACGGGTTGAATGTCGACCCTTAGAAAGTCGAGAGCATGTTAAAAATACCACGGCCTCATACGGTGAAGCAGATCCGACAGTTCCTTGAGATGGTATCGTGGTATCGGAGGTTCATCCCGGATCATGCCTCTTTGGTAGCACCCTTAACCGATTTACTACGCAAGCATAAGAGATTTGACTGGACCACCGAATGTGAGGAAGCCTTCGAACGCTGTAAATTGAAACTGGCCTCAGCACCTATTTTGACGTGTCCTGATTTCAGCATCCCATTCAATGTGCAGACGGATGCCTCAGATGTGGGTGTGGGAGCCGTGTTGAGCCAAACTTTTCCGGAGGGGGAGAAGGTGGTCTGTTATTTGAGCCGCGCCCTGACCAAAGCGGAGCGAAAATATTCAACCACCGAGAGGGAGTGCTTGGCAGTCCTTTGGGTGGTGGAGAAGCTACGCCCGTATATCGAGGGCTCGCATTTCCGCGTAATAACGGATCACCACTCTTTGGTTTGGCTCAACAATCTAAAGGACCCTACGGGGAGGTTGGCTCGCTGGGCTGTCCGTCTGCAACAGTTCGATTATGAGGTAATGCATCGCAAAGGCAGCGAGCATTTGGTTCCGGATGCATTATCGAGGTCAGTCACTGTGGAAACGGTGGAGGTGGCCAAGAACCAAGGGGATGTTTGGTACGAGCGAATGAAGGCGCGGGTACGCACTAACGGAGAGCTATACCCCGACTGGAGGATCAAGGACGAAGAGCTGTGGAAACATGTACCGGGACGATATCCTGCGTTAGAAGGAGCCGACTCGTGGAAAAGGGTTTTGCCCAAGGGTGAAAGGCGAGAAGCCCTCATGCGTTGCCATGACCAACCAACGGCGGGTCATATGGGGATCGACCGAACGATTCATCGGCTGTCGCAGTTCTATTACTGGCCGAAGATGTCCACTGACGCTCGTACCTATGTGAACCGATGTAAGGTATGTCAGGCAATCAAGGTGGAAAGGAAGGTTCAGCCTGGTTTTATGGTTTCGCGTGCAGGAGAAGCGACAAGACCGTGGGAGATGATTTGTGTAGACTTGGTGGGCCCACTACCTCGATCTGCACGCGGACACTGTTATGTTCTGACCGTTCTGGATTACGTGAGTAAATTTTCTCTACTATTCCCACTACGGAAGGCCACGGCAAGGGAGATCTGCAGGTTATTGGAGGAACATGTATTCCTGCTGTCTGGAGTTCCGAGGTGGTTAGTGTGCGACAACGGTGTCCAATTTCGCGGGAAGGGCCTACAACAATTAGTCGAGGGGTACGGAACGCGGATTAAGTTTACTGCGCTATACCATCCCCAGGCGAACCCTGCCGAGCGTAGGAATCAAGACATCAAACGCATGTTACGATCCTACGTGTCGGAAAATCATCGGGACTGGGACCGACAATTGGCAAGAATCACTTGCGCGCTACGAACCTATAGGCACGAAACCATGCGAGTCACCCCTTACTTTTACAATTTTGGCACGGAAATGCGGGTTCTGCAGGAACCGGGTGAAGGGCCAGAGCGACCTCAAGAGGAGATGGATCCTGAGCAACGGGCAAGGGATCTAGAGAGACTGCGGACGGAAGTATCGCAGCGTATGCAGGCAGCTGCTGAACAAAACTCTAACCGGTATAACCTCAGGAAGCGGGATATGGGTTACCAAGTGGGGGACCGAGTATGGAGGAGGAATTATACTATCTCCGACGCATCCAAATTCTACTCAGCCAAGTTGGCTCCTGACTACTTGGGTCCGTTTAGGATAGGGAAGAAAGTGTCCGGTTGGACTTACCAGTTACGGGAAGAGAAAGGCAGAGACGCGGGTACCTGGCACGTCAAGGATTTGAAGCCGTTCATAGAATAGCGGGACAAAGCTAAGACGCTAAACACCAGAGAAAGGGGGGAGGGAAGCAGAAATAAAAGGGATATAACGACACAAAAGACATGTAATTCCAATTGCAAATGTTTACCTCTAGATTTAAGTATTCGGAAGTAATTCAGTTGCTCCGCGCCGTCCGAGTTATGTCCGCGTTGTCGGGGTGTGTTGTTCCGATCGCTGCGCGTCGCTGGAACCGCCACATGCAAGACACGCGAACTCCATTTGCGTGGGTGCTTTTATCTTTTTTTTTATTTTATCCGCTGGCTTTGTGGGGTCCCGAGTCGCTAGTTTTCCCTTCCGTCACATAGAGTTTGCGATCTAAAAACGAGTAGTGAGACATTAGAATAATGATAGTTATTTAGACAGGTAGTTATAAGATAGGGGACTAGGGATGATTGGTGGAGGGTAATTACCATAAAAGGATATAGGATTAGCACTTGTTAGAAGTAGATCGGTAGCGTCATTGGGGTTGGAGTAGCAATAAGTGGTATGGCTCATATAATGAAAAGGATTATCACATCAATAGCAAAGCTATATATATATATATATATATATATATATATATATATATATATATATATATATATATATATATATACCCATACCGTTTTACTTAGACGCACAGGTAGAGAGGAGGCATAAATAGAGATAGGGATAAAGCTCAATAAGAAGTAGGGAGTAGTGAATTGGCCACAGTTTTGGAACTTTATTAAGATATCGGAGTATATGGGAATAGGTTTGGAAATTGAAGGAAGTTGCGAGTAACCTGTTACTTTAGAAGTGCAGCCGGTAGCAGTAGGGCATAGCGAAGGAGTGAATTTCCAGGGAAATTCACCTGAAGTAGGGGGGGAATGTTACGGATGACCAGTTTCCATCCGGAGACCACACCACGACCACTAAGGAGATCGGGATGCATGTCATTTACACACCCCAAACCCGCTTGAGCATCGAGGTAGCAGTTGACCCATTGTATTTTTGGTCTTAACTTTAACACAAATACTACTCTCATACAAAAGAAGAAAATGTTATTATTACATAATACAGAAGAAAAATGTTATTTTTGTATGACAAGCAATGTTATTTATCAGTCGAGCTAGAGTAGGGCGTTTAACTTAGGTAGGGAGCAAACGGCAGCAACGGATGACGAACGACATCAGAAGGGGGCCGGTCGACCATCACTCTTCCCAACAAGGATAACCTATGGCAACGCATCTAACGCAAGCGCTCCACAAAGGCTATCACCTACTCGGAAGGCGTTTAAGGGGCCCACTCCTGGTCACCGCACTAGATGGATCAACCGTAATCAAAGATAATGTCAACATCAACACCGTGAAGGGATGCAGCGCGCAAACGGAAACATAAACATGCGAGGCTACTGTAAAATACATTGACTGTCGTTACGAATGCAAAGACTTACCTCGGGGGACTTGCCGGCTCCAATTTACACTTTCCTGACGGCGTCTCTGGTGCGACGCCAAGACGAGGCGAATCCCAAGTTGAACAATACTCGCGATGTGATGCAGGCATCACGACCAGGTACACATATCACCTGTACTACGCCCAAGTCGACATTCGGAAATCTCTAAATCATTTCACTAATTCCTGACATGCAACATTATCGCGACGTGCAAACCAATCACTTGCAACATATAAGTAATGAAGCGGACAAACATTTCTTTCGGGGACGCCATTCCGCAATTCATTTAACACTTTCTTTAAAGACAAATCGGAACACTGACTTGCGAGCCAACCACTTACACTGTTGACATAACAAGCGATTGAATGCAGGGCGTGCGATTCTAGCGACAATAACACGTTTCTCAGGATGGAAATAAACTCAATGGCGTAAGCTAATTGTTCGAAATCGCGTTTGTTTCCACTTTCTGCTGACAACTACAAAATGTCATTCGGCGATGTCATTCTGCGATGATCCAGTGACCCACATATTGGGACTGCCCAGCTGATCCCAAAATAATGGGTAATGCAGACCAACTCGCATGCAGCAACCATGGGTGCGGAGCCGAGGTAGCGAAGATGGTTGGTAGCCGCGCTACGAACCGCGCCAAAAGGAGAAAAGAAGTTCGTCGTACGAATGGGAGGCCAACCACCTCCAATGTAGCGGGCGTCCGTTAAGGCGAACGAATTTAAAGGGCTGAGGGATAACGGAGGCCCTCTTTTTTTGGTTTGACTTCAGGGCAGAGAGATCGAAGGATACAAGACTAGCAGCGCGAAAAGGTGATTGGGACTAAGATCAACTTCATCATCGTCACCACGGCACTCATCGATACCACGGAAGGGCAATTTCGTTCAGCGAGGAGCTGAACAGAACGAGAATCCAGCTCCCGAGATTGGCGCAAATAACCAGACGATCGTTTGCTGGGGCCCCAAGTTAAGGATAGTTTAGCGAGAGTAGGAAAAGGTACCTATTTCTTTTTTTTCTTTTTTTTATATTATATCTGCTTTTATATTTATTCCATTGAAATCATTTGTGTGTGTGTGTGTTTATTGTTGTTATTGGAAAAAGGTATTTTTGGATTGTGCGTGACGTTCAAGCGGGGAGATTTTCTTTTCCTCGTTCGGATTAACAGATTTTCTTTCAGGAGGTCGTGGTGTGGGTAAACAGGGTAAGTTGGACAGTTCAGGGTCGAGTGTAGATAGAGGAGGTGAAACGTTTATCTTTTCTTCCCTTTTGGTGCTAGTGGTTAACCCTCGTGCGTGCGCTGACGGATCGTCTACTCGCTGACGATCCTATTGTTGAATCCATCCAGCCTAGGGATAGCGAGTTGGCGCCTGGGCCGTCTCCGACGGAGCGAACCGGGCCCGCAAGGCTGGACAGCGCGTCTACCCTTGAAGTGTAAGGGTGACAGGTTTAAGCTCTGGGCCGCGCCTACCACTTAGAATTGGGATCTCAGGAAAAATCAAGGAAATCACGACATATTGTTCAGGCAGGCATTGTAAAAACAATGCAACAGGTAGTGCATGTACAAAGGTGCTCCGAAATCGTGAATATTGTGATAGTCTAGATCCAACTACTCAGCGGATCTTATACTTGGACCTTGAATCATACCTATCACGCGCATTGATGTATAAAGGATAAGGTTTGGGTGAAAATCTTTAGAAACAAAAAGTATAATTTAAGGTGATTTATTTATATCAAAAGTTCACCTATATTTGATAAAAGTCAGGGACCAATGATCAAATATTGCAATACACTGGACTTGCGCCTTAATTGTTGAAACCATCTTAATTGAGAATATTAGAATATTTGACATGGGAAAGTTATTCCAAAAATAGAATTTCTGGTAACTTATGTATGGCATAAATATTCCAAATGCGCTGTAAGATTGATTAAAATACCTTGGGCCAGAAAAGCAGAATCAATATGATTCGACGATACTCTCGCTTCCGTTGAGGTATATTAGAAATTGTCTGAAATCATCAATATTGTTTCTCTTTAAAGTGTCTTCAGTCAAATTGCGACTTGAAGGTTGGGGTTTTATAGCTATTGTGCTTCTGTTAATCGAAAACTTATCGCTAGATGAAGAGAATAAGATTTCAAGGATATCGTCAGATTTAATACTCAATGAGTGAAAATCATACTCGGTCCCGACATGTGAAAGGATCTAAGAGCCTTTTGCTCTATGTGAATGTGACAAAAGAATTCTTTTCCACTTTGCAAAAAAAAACTAAAAGTGTATTGCATACTCCGAATTGATATCAGTGTACATGAATATATTTTTTTTCCTAGTTTAAGATTCCTATAAATTAAATTTTAACTAGCTAATTAATATATATCGCCTATTTTAATCAATAGCTCCCCACAGTCAGCCACTAATATATTTTTAAGTTTTTTTTTGCATATTAGAGGTAACATTTCTTTTTCTCTTACAGTAAGACTTATTTCCACCACCCAGATTAAAACAAACATGGCAACGAAACGGACCCCAGACAATCGTTGGACCCGATCCAAAACGGTCCAACCCGCTAACTGCGGGATCTGTTTTGAAGACGTAATGGAGGGTGTACACAGCGTGCGATTGGAGTGCGGACACCTGGTTCATCGTGCCTGTGTCCAACAGCTCCTACTAACGTCCGAGCTCTGCACACTATGCCGGCGACCCATAGAATGGACAGCCGTAGACGCCCCCCTCGGAACGCACGTCCCGACGCGTGGAGCAGTGGCGAAAGGGGCCCCAGATGCCGAACCGCCCCAATCACTGATGGACTTGCAAGGATCCGTGAGCGGGGAAGTTTCTGCTGCAGTTGTCGCGGCCGAGGCTACAACCGCGCCTTCCACCCACTCCATTGACACCCTCGTGGCGTTAATGCGAGATATGTCTGAGAGGATCGGCAACTTGGAGGGAAGGTTCCAGAACCTCCCGATGAACCAACCCCCCAGCCGCGTGAGAACTCCGCTTGGCTGAGAGCCCAATCCCAGTGTCGCTATGCCCCACTCTCGACCGGCTGATCAATGGACCCTACCTCCAAGGAATCCGGCAATGGACCCCAGAGCTCCCGAGTATCGTCCACAACACAGCACCACACCTCCGTTGGTACCTCCAGTCCCCAAGGCAATCCCTACCAGCAGGTCAATCGAAGATGCGATTCCCCCCGTGAACGCATTGACACCTTTCCGAGACCTGACGCCTCGTATCATGGAGAGTTGGCGCCTGAACTTCACGGGTTTCAACTCGATGATATCAGCGGACCGGTTCCTTTTCAGGATTCAGGCGTTAGTATCCAGCACCCTGCGAGGTGACTTCTCGGCGTTCCTCCGGCATGCACACCTTTTGTTCAGCGGAGATGCTGCCGACTGGTACTGGAGTTTTAAGGAGTCAACGCCACGTCCCAATTGGGATTCTTTCAGTGCAGCCTTCCGCAATCGATTTGATGACGGCTTCACTGAAAGAGAACTAAGGGAACAAATAAAGAAACGGAAACAAGGCGCTCACGAACCGTTCAACCAGTACTACACAAGTATAGTGCGATTGAGCACTCGCTTACGAAAAACCATGCCCGAGGACGAACTGGTAGAAATTATCAGGGAGAATATGCGTTGGGAGCTTCAGAACAGCCTTCTGCATTTTCCCATCAACACTATACAGAGATTACGCCTCCATGCCTGTAGGCAAGAACAGCTGGATGAGCGGCGAGGTACCTTCCGTCCACAACCTCGCATAACGGGACCAAATCCACGAAATCATCACACCGTGGAGTTGATGGCAGCGGACCACCTACTTGCTGACCCAGTACTAGTACCGAGGAGTGGAGCACCACCGGAGCTTGAGGGCCAAGCAATGATTGATCGACCATCCCTTGACACAATTACAAGCCCGATGGTCTGTTGGAATTGCCGACAAACGGGGCATCGGTTCTATGCATGTCCAGCGGAACCGACGATCTTCTGTTACCGATGCGGGAAGGCAGACACTTACGCACCTGATTGCGCAAATTGCAAGTTGCGAAAAAACTTGCCAGCGAGTGCCGCGACCACCAGTCGGCACTCCTAAAACCCGGACGAACCAATGCTGACCCCATCACTAGCTATGACCAAGCCCCAGACATGACCCCAATTCTGCTGACTCGCACCACCAAACACAGTTCTCCCGAAGTTCCACAACCAACGTCATCCTTTGTCGAGGTAGACGCGCAGGGAAATTATAGCGAGGCGAAGGTTCCTTGGCATGCCAAGCCCTTCCACGTCAGACTGCGGAATTATTTGGCTACTCGACAGCGCATCTTCCATGAGGAGTTGGCTACAACTGTCCCACCGCGAAGAAAGCGAGCCACGCGTCGGATGCGGAGCTTCTGGAGAAGGGTCAGGCAGTCGAGGAAGGTACTGAGGGACATACACTTAGACGAATTATTGAGGGATGACGTTCGACCATATGCGCCAATGGACCTCCTGCAAAAGCGATTGTCAGGTTTAATCGATACGGGAGCCAGTGTGAATTGCATATCAGCCAATTTTGCAGGGGAGGTACTGGCAATGCATGCGGACCAAATCCACCATTTTACCACCTGGTTAAGCACGGCGGACGGAACTCGTCACTCTGTATTGGGAAAAATTACGACGGATGTCACCTCTAAAGGAGTAACTAAACCTCTGCAATTTTACATTATACCTCAATTAACCCAGAATCTTTATCTAGAGGTGGATTTCGTTCGAAAATTTAATTTGGCCCCGGCACTGTTTTCCGGCACGATCCTGGAGTCCGTCACCACTGTTCCTGACAAAACTCAAACCACTCACTTATTACGACATACACTGGATGTGCATCAACAATTGAGACTTGACTCGGCTACATCGGCTTTTCCATCGCATGAGAAGGAAGGTCTCGGGCGGACGGCCCTGGTGTCACACACAATAGATGTGGGGGATGCTAAACCCATAAAACAGACACATTTTGCCATATCTCCGGTGAAGGAAAAGTTGTTATATGCCAAAGTTGATCGAATGCTAGCATTAGGCGTGATCGAAGAATCGCAGAGCGCGTGGGCTTCTCCGGTCACCTTAGTTTTCAAGCCGAACAAGGTCCGACTATGCTTAGATGCCAGACGCTTGAACGAGGTCACTGTCAAGGACGCATACCCTCTACCGTTGATTGAAGGCATTTTGAGTCGGTTGCCTAAAGCCCACTTCATCACAAGCTTAGACCTCAAGGACGCCTTCTGGGAATTCATTTAGACCCTGGCTCAAAGGAGAAAACAGCCTTCATAGTCCCAGGTTGGCCCCTGTATCAATTCGTGACCATGCCATTCGGATTGTGCAATGCCCCTCAGGCAATGACGCGCCTTATGGATAAGGTGATACCACCACATTTACGGCACCAAGTTTTCGTTTACTTGGACGATCTGCTGCTTATAACCGAGACCTTTAACGAACACATCGACCTGCTGCAGGAGGTGGCTCTGCACATCCGGAGGGCAGGGTTAACCATCAACACACAGAAGAGTCAGTTCGTGATGTCGGAGGTGAAGTATTTGGGTCACATCATTGGGCATGGCAATATCAAGACCGACCCGGACAAGACTCAAGTGATTGACGTTTTCCCATTACCCAAGACCACCAAGCAGTTACCCCGATTCCTAGGCTTATGCGGATGGTACCAGCGTTTCGTGCGTGACTATGCCACCATTACCACTCCTTTGACCGACATGCTGCGTAAGGGACGTAAGTTCGTCTGGGAAGGGCCCAGCTTGTGAGCCTTTGAAGAGCTAAAGAAGAGCCTGACAACAGCCCCCGTACTGCAAAGCTGGACTTTGACCAACCGTTCTCAATCCATTGTGACGCGAGTCAACATGGGGTGGGAGCAGTCTTAGTCCAGGTTACACAAGACGGCGAGGAGAGGCCTACAGCCTTTATGTCCCACAAGCTGAACCAGGCCCAGCGGAACTACACGGTCTCGGAGCAGGCATGCCTGGTGGCTGTGCTGGCAGTGAAGCGTTTTCGAGCATATGTAAGGGGACATCCCTTTGAAATCATCACTGATCATGCGTCACTGAAATGGCTGATGAGCCAAACTGAATTCCACGGCCACTTGGCCAGATGGGCCCTCAAATTACAGGCGTTTGACTTCACGATAAGACACCGCAAAGGAAGTCAGCACGTGGTACCGGACACATTATCCAGGATGTTTGCCCCTGAAGGAGCCGAGTTGGCCCAGGAGGAAGACAGCCCCCTATGGATCGACTTGCACCATCCCGCCTTCAAGTCAGCATGTTATATCCAGCTGATGAACTCCGGAGACCCCATTCAAGAAGAGGAACAGTGGAAGTTATGGGTGCCCGAAGAACTGACCTTTGAATTGATTAAGCGGGCTCATGACCACCCATTGAGTGCATACGGCGGTTATGGTCGTACGCTTTGGTGACTGAAGACTTACTTCTTTTGGCCTAAGATGGCGCAGCAAGTGAAAAAGTACGTAGCCGCCTGTGAGCTGTGCAAATGCACTAAAGCGCCCAATTCTGTTCTTCGGCCCCCGATGGGGAAATTCGAACTACCGGAGCGGGTGTTCCAGCGCCTGTATATAGATCTCATCGGTCCGTACCCTCGCTCGACTTCGGGATACACACCGGCTCCATAGTCAGTTTTCTGGAAAATCGCGTTTTCCATATATTTGGAGTACCATTTGGAGTGGAGAAGGATTGGGACCGCAGGATTTCCGCCATCACCTGTGCCCTGCGTTCGTCTTATCACTCCACCACAGGCATCTCCCCATACTTTGCCGTGTTCAGCCAGCATATGATCTGCCATGGAAACTCGTACCGGCTATTGCGGCAGTTGAAAGGTTTGGAAGACCCAATAGTGGTGCTGGAGCCGCACGAGAAACTCTAAATTCTACGAGAACAAATCTGGGAGAGGATTGAAGACAGTAGACGGGTGAGGGAGGAGCGGTACAATCTGCGATCCCATCTTTCTTGCTTCAAGGCAGGTGACGAAATCTACCGACGGAATCTTAGACAAAGTGAAGCAGGTTGGCACTACACTGCCAAGCTAGATAAGAAGTTCGTGAAGTGTCGAGTCTTACAAGTTCTAAGTCCCATGCGGTACCTCCTTGCGGACATGTCCGGAAAGGAGCTGGGAGTCTACCATGCTAAAGACCTACGACGGTGAAAAAAAAACCCTATCATAGGGCCAAGCAGCTTCCTTCGGTCTCCCCATGCCTGGTAGGCATCGTGGACACTGCCCTGTAATGAATCAGGCAACACCGCTGGGTGACCACCACCAACACACCTTGCTGCTATGCGGCTTGTCATCTCATGTTGGTCTTGACAGTTGCACATCCCACGTCAATTTTGTCGTGGGATGTCAAAGGAAGATTGACAGCCACATGGCAGCCGAGTTGCGGTTAAGAGCTCGAGAGAGGAGGTCGGAAGCGTGAAGTGTTGTTTGGATATTTACAAGTCACAAGGCTATCCGTGTAACCTGGGTCTGAAGTTTTCTTGCAGGAGCACAAGAAGGCCAGAGTGTGCGCGGATGCAAAGGTATGATGTTCAGTTCGATCCATTTAACAACAACCTTATTGCTTAAAGAAATGACACTTCTGTTTAATTAGGTTAGTGTCACACACGCCGGAGCCAGATCATAGAAATTCGTCATCCGTTCGTGTCGTCATCTGTATTTTACGGGAAGCAAGAGCTTGCATCGCCTGAAATCACAACACAAAGCCCTCTACATAATAACCATATAGAAGATTTAAGTTCGTCTTTGGAGTCCAGTCGCCGGAATTTTCATTCGATTTCCAGTCCATCAACTCTGAGCCGATACTTCCTTCGCCAGCCGTGAAGCAGCCTAGACTGTAGCAGGTTTGAATAATTTTAAGGGGATCATGGGATCATAACCTGTCAGCTGATATGAGTGATTCGAAATAGGACAAATATATCAGCCAATTATTTATCTAAAAGTGTATGACATCCTTTCGGAATAGTCGCTTGTTGCTAAAATCCCCAACACCAATTCGATTCATCTCTCCAGTTGCCCAGCCGTTAGAAATTGAATAGACACATTGTCGAGACATCTTTTCCGAGGACCGCGAAATTTGTTGCTGACTCTAGACGACGAGCACTGAACCACCACTCGAGGTCGAGAGTGAAAGGCTAGATTTAAGCTCTGGGCCGCGACTACCACTTAGAATTGGGATCTCAGGAAAAATCAAGGAAATCGCGACATATTGTTCAGGCAGACATTGTAAAACAATGCAACAGGTAGTGCATGTACAAAGGCGGTCCGAAATTGTGAATATTGTGATAGTCTAGATCCAACTACTCAGCGAATCTTATACTTGGACCTTGAATCATAACTATCACGCGCATTGATGTATAAAGGATAAGGTTTGGGTGAAAATTTTTAGAAACAAAAGGTATAATTTAAGAAGATTTATTTATATCAAACGTTCACCTATATTTGATAAAAGTCAGGGACCGATGATCAAATATTGCAATATACTGGACTTGCGCCTTAATTGTTGAAACCGTCTTAATTGAGAATATTAGAATATTTGACATGGGAAAGTTATTCCAAAAATAGAATTTCTGGTAACTTATGTATGGCATAAATATTCCAAATGCGCTGTAAGTTAATCAAAATACCTTGGGCCAGAAAAACAGAATCAATATGATTCGACGATACTCTCGCTTCCGTTGAGGTGTATTAGAAATTGTCTGAAATCATCAATATTGTTTCTCTTTAAAGTGTCTTCAGTCAAATTGCGACTTGAAGGTTGGGGTTTTATAGCTATTGTGCTTCTGTTAATCGAAAACTTATCGCTGGATGAAGAGAATAAGATTTCAAGAATATCGTCAGATTTAACACTGAATGAGTGAAAATCATACTCGGTCCCGACATGTGAAAGGATCTAAGAGCCTTTTGCTCTATGTGAATGTGACAAAAGAATTCTTTTCCACTTTGCAAAAAAAAACTAAAAGTGTATTGCATACTCCGAATTGATATCAGTGTACATGAATATATTTTTTTTTCCTAGTTTAAGATTCCTATAAATAAAATTTTAACTAGCTAATTGCTATATATATTTTAAATTCATCGCATGAAAGTAGTATTATTCTCGAAAGGTGTTCGCCAAAGTAATATCGAACTGTATTTTCGGTTTTGCTTATCTTATTTGACTTGTGGCACTCTTATAAAATTGAATATTGTATTTGAGCGTTAATTTACGCACAACAACACTCGTTGCGTCCTTGAATTTCGTCTAAATTTATAAATATTTTTGCAACGAACGAATAGAGCGAAATAATTTCCCTTATTGTGATTGCAACAATTCTAGTGTAATGCGAATATATGCAAGCTTGTATATGGTTTATTGAACTTAGCATTTATACTGGCTCCGTTTGCAAAAAAAAAGAACCTACAAAAGAAACTATTTATAAAATCGTTTTATCTAGAGAAAACAGCTTTTATCTGTTTATGTTAATATTATTTTGCATCTATCAATAAAATTTAGAAGAAAATATTTTTCCGCATAAAATCAGGGAGCTAATTACTTCTTTGGAATAAGTAGATGACGAACATGAAAATAGAAATGAAATAATTACATTAGTCTCGCAATATTTCTGTTATTGTTTCCCTCCTTAAAAGACATGGTACGTAATTTGAAAACAACTTCAATGATCACTTTAGAGCTTTCGCTTCCTAGTTTTGAATTAAATAATTTATTTTTAATAATTTCTCTTATTTGGTATATATCAGCATGAAAACTGCCAATATGTTTATTTTTTGTCTGAAAAAATTAGCAAAGTTCTTTCTAAATTACGACAACAGCAATAAATATGCAGCGCAAAGCAATCGGATAGTGTCGTAACTTTTACTTGTTGACGTTTACAATGCACATTTATTTTTTCTAATAACATAAAATTAGCTCTATGGAATTTTTGTATAAAATGGCGAGTAACTAATAACGTCCCATAAGGTTGATAAGAAGATCGTCTTTTAAGGAATAGCAAACAATTAATTTATCCTTTATATTAAGCCTTTTATATAATGCTATCAACTAAGTTTAATTAGGACATATAAAGTAAATTTCTTATAATAAAAACATGAATTGCTAAACTTAACAACGACTTTCCTTTCCAGTTGTCCCTTTCTTTCCAGCGGGAAATAGAGTGCATGGTAGGTATGCCGTCGCGAGGGTAGGGTTTGACAAAATCCGCTGAGGTCGGTTTCGCATCGCACGCGGTACGCGGTACGTTTGTTGGTTTTGCCTTTTTACTAGCTTAGCTTTCGTCGGGTTTGAATTAGCGTAGTATATTTTTCGGTAGCGTGTCGGGAATTCGGGAACGCGAGGCAAAGATTAGATGTTTGTCCTTTGACTGGTAGAATGAAGAAATACGGAGTAACGTAAAGTAGGTTTCCTCTCCGTATGATTGTGTTTTGTGACGCGTTTGGAAACGGGCATTTGTTGGTGGCTGAAAATTGTAGTTCAGCGTAATCCATTTGGAGACCCGCGACCGAAATCCTCTCCGATCTAGCTGGCTGACAAGCAGCCACCGCAAAAATGGATTACGGTGCACGGATTGGTTGACCGGTTGGTACCATCCGTTGGCACTACTCAGACTTAACGTCTAGAACCGATGAGAGGTCGGTTCCTCGTTCGGATCAAGACTTGAAAATCATTACAAATGGCGCCCAACATGGGGCCAAAACATCCTAAGGGGATAAAAGATTCGCGTCTTCTGACAAGTTGGTCCTTTACGGAGGATGTAAGGTACCTTGGTACTCGAGCCTCACAAACGCTCTCCCTTGTTTGATTTTTTTTTCGCGACAGAGTCCTTACGATGTGTTGTCCCAGGTTAACCCCTGTAAGGACCTTCTATTTTCTTGATGGAACTGTCAGCCAGATGGGGTTTCTCCTGTCGGCCTGGATTCTCAGGAAAATAGAAGGCTACCTTGCCTTTAAGTCGCGGAAGGATTCTACTTATTTCGTATGCGTGATAGACGAGTGGTATCGGTTCAACGCTCGGTGGCGTATGCTGGAGTTACGGTAGCTCTACCACTTGTCTCGTCGAGTCATTTAACGTAGTTTAGGGACGATTTTTTGTAATGTATGTGGGTATGGGGTTGATTTTTGTAAATCGACCGAAAGCACCCTTTCTTCGGCAGACTACCACGCACTCTCATTTTCCTTTGGAGGAGTCGACTGCTGGAAAGGAAAGTATGTATTAAGTCCATTCTTTTTGCCTATTTTACATCAATAGCTCCCCACTGTCGGCCACTAATATATTTTTAAGTTTTTTTTTGCATATCAGAGGTAACATTTCTTTTTCTCTTACAGTAAGACTTATGTCCACCACCCAGATTAAAACAAACATGGCAACGAAACGGACCCCAGACAAGCGTTGGACCCGATCCAAAACGGTCCAACCCGCTAACTGCAGGATCTGTTTTGAAGACGTTGTTTAAACGATAAAAAAATTCTAAAAATAAGAATTTGTAAACATTGTTTTAATATACATATTGAGCATAAATTCATTATGGTGCACATTCTTTACTAACATAATCATCTATAAAATTCAATGAAAATTGCATTCCTTATCATTACCATAAAATCATTTTCCACACTCGTTCGACCTTGATGCTATGTGCACAGTTGCCGTAGGTCAAGTCGTGAGTTGCAATTCTGCAACATATCGTTTACGCGGAAGAATAGCATAAGAGTCGACGAGTGTTATTGTTTTGCCACGTAGAACATTGACTCAGGCAAAATAAATAAATACAAATGAGTCAATGCTCTACGCGAACAATTAAAACGTGTAAGCAATTATGATACCTTGAGCTTACTCAAGAAAGTTGCAAGCTATCATAATTGCAATTGATTATTTTTTCCTTTTATTTATGTAAGCATGCCTGATACAAATAAATAAATATTGTAGAAATGAGTCAATGATCTTTACGAACAATTAAAACATGTAAGCAATTATGATATCTGGAGCTCACTCAAGAAAAGTTGCCAGGTATCATGATTGCATTTAATTGTTCTTGTTTGTAAGCATGTTTGGTACTTTGACCTTTCCATATGCGTATGAAAAGTACCAAGCATGCATTTTCAATCAATAATTATTCTGTACAGTGGTAAAATTATCTGTTGTAGGCATTCATGGTACTTTGACTTTTTTGAAGTAAGGTGCAAGGTACCATGAATGCAATTTAGCTAACATCAACAAAATTTTGTTATAAATTGAAACGATATAGAATAAATTATCATCAGTTGTGTTTTTAACTTCAAGTGTATTAATATTGATAACAGTTTTTTAATTTTAAAAGTGAATTTACATTTCTTGGGTAAGTTACACATTGATCCGTCTTCTTAGGAAACCCAAGGAGACGTATATTATATCATTACTCTCCTTGTGCACTACAGGTACCTAGTGCAGAAGGATATGAGAATTGTGGTTCCACATAGAGAGACCTATTTGCAGCCCAATTCTGTTTCTCTTTAACTTGTCCTTTTAGGAGACCTTTATATTACATCGTTATTCTCCTTGTGCACTAGAGGTACCTAGTGCAGAAGGATACGAGAATTGTGGTTGCACATAGAGAGACCTATTTGCAGCCCAATTCTGTTTCTCTTTAACTTGTCCTTTTAGGAGACCTTTATATTACATCATTATTCTCCTTGTGCACTAGAGGTACCTAGTGCAGAAGGATACGAGAATTGCGGTTGCACGTAGAGAGACCTATTTGCAGCCCTATTCTATTTTTGCTTTGACTTGTCCTCTTAGAAGGCTTTCCTATTCATTCTATCCTCTTTTGGCACTAAAGGTACCTAGTGAAAGAGTACAAGAATTGTGGTTGCACATAGAGAAGCCTATGTGCAACTCAATTCTATCATATTGAGTTGAATTGCCAGAAAAGGCAATTACTCAAATCTGTACTAGAGTAACCTTGTGACAGAATCCAAAAAGGATATTTTTACGAATAGAGTAACCTATCCGTGGAAATTTATTCCTTTTTTTGATTTTACTTTCAGTGGTCCATCCACTTAAAATATAAACAGAGCGTGCGATTGGAGTGCGGACACCTGTTCCAACGTGCCTGTGTCCAACAGCTCCTACTAACGTCCGAGCTCTGCACACTATGCCGGTGACCCATAGAGCGGACAGCCGTAGACGCCCCCCTGGGAACGCACGTCCCGACGCGTGGAGCAGTGGCGAAAGGGGCCCCAGATGCCGAACCGCCCCAATCACTGATGGACTTGCAAGGAGCCGTGAGCGGGGAAGTTTCTGCTGCAGTTGTCGCGGCCGAGGCTACAACCGCGCCTTCCACCCACTCCATTGACACCCTCGTGGTGTTAATGCGAGATATGTCTGAGAGGATCGGCAACTTGGAGAGAAGGTTCCAGAACTTCCCGATGAGCCAACCACCCAGCCGCGTGAGAACTCCGCTTGGCTGGGAGCCCAATCCCAGTGTCGCTATGCCCCAATCTCGACCGGCTGATCAATGGACCCTACCTCCAAGAGCTCCCGAGTATCGACCACGACACAGCACCGTACCTCCGTTGGTACCTCCAGTCCCCGAGGCAGTCCCTTACAGCAGGTCAATCCAAGATGCGATTCCCCCCGTGAACGCATTGACACCTTTCCGAGACCTGACGCCTCGTATCATGGAGAGTTGGCGCCTGAACTTCACGGGTTTCAACTCGATGATATCAGCGGACCGGTTCCTTTTCAGGATTCAGGCGTTAGTATCCAGCACCCTGCGAGGTGACTTCTCGGCATTCCTCCGGCATGCACACCTTTTGTTCAGCGGAGCTGGAGTTTAAGGAGTCAACGCCACGTCCCAATTGGGATTCTTTCAGTGCGGCCTTCCGCAATCGATTTGATGACGGCTTCACTGAAAGAGAACTAAGGGAACAAATAAAGAAACGGAAACAAGGCGCTCACGAACCATTCAACCAGTACTACACAAGTATAGTGCGATTGAGCACTCGCTTACGAAAAACCATGCCCGAGGACGAACTGGTAGAAATTATCAGGGAGAATATGCGTTGGGAGCTCCAGAACAGCCTTCTGCATTTTCCCATCAACACCATACAGAGATTACGCCTCCATGCCTGTAGGCAAGAACAGCTGGATGAGCGGTGAGGTACCTTCCGTCCACAACCTCGCATAACGGGACCAAATCTACGAAATCATCACACCGCGGAGTTGATGGCAGCGGACCACCTACTTGCTGACCCAGTACCAGTACCGAGGAGCAGAGCACCACCGGAGCTTGAGGGCCAAGCAATGATTGATCGACCATCCCTTGAAGCAATTACAAGCCCGACCGTCTGTTGGAACTGCCGACAAACGGGGCATCGGTTCTATGCATGTCCAGCGGAACCGACGATCTTCTGTTACCGATGCGGGAAGGCAGACACTTACGCACCTGATTGCGCAAATTACAAGTTGCGAAAAAAACTTGCCAGCGAGTGCCACGACCACCAGTCAGCACTCCTAAACCACCAGTCGGCACTCCTACTAGCTATGACCAAGCCCCAGACATGACCCCAATTCTGCTGACTCGCACCACCAAACACAGTTCTCCCGAAGTTCCACAACCAACGTCATCCTTTGTCGAGGCAAATGCACAGGGAAATGATAGCGAGGTGAAGGTTCCTTGGCATGCCAAGCCCTTCCACGTCAGACTGCGGAATTATTTAGCTACTCGACAGCGCATCTTCCATGAGGAGTTGGCTACAACTGTCCCACCGCGAAGAAAGCGAGCCACGCGTCGGATGCGGAGCTTCTGGAGAAGGGTCAGGCAGTCGAGGAAGGTACTGAGGGACATACACTTAGACGAATTATTGAGGGATGACGTTCGACCATATGCGTCAGTGCACCTCCTGCAAAAGCGATTGTCAGGTTTAGTCGATACGGGAGCCAGTGTGAATTGCATATCAGCCGATTTTGCAGGGGAGGTACTGGCAATGCATGCGGACCAAATCCACCATTTTACCATCTGGTTAAGCACGGCGGACGGAACTCGTCACTCTGTAGTGGGAAAAATTACGACGGATGTCACCTCAATTAACCCAGAATCTTTATCTAGGGGCGGATTTCGTTCGAAAATTTAATTTGGCCCCAGCACTGTTTTCCGGCACGACCCTGGAGTCCGTCACCACTGTTCCTGACAAAACTCAAACCACTCACTTATTACGACATACACTGGATGTGCATCAACAGCTGCGACTTGACTTGGCTACATCGGCTTTTCCATCGCATGAGAAGGAAGGTCTCGGGCGGACGGCCCTGGTGCCACACACAATAGATGTGGGGGATGCTAAACCCATAAAACAGACACATTTTGCCATATCTCCGGTGAAGGAAAAGTTGTTATATGCCGAAGTTGATCGAATGCTAGCATTAGGCGTGATCGAAGAATCGCAGAGCACGTGGGCTTCCCCGGTCACCTTAGTTGTCAAGCCGAACAAGGTCCGGCTATGCTTAGATGCCAGACGCTTGAACGCCGTCACTGTCAAGGACGCATACCCTCTACCGTTGATTGAAGGCATTTTGAGTCGGTTGCCTAAAGCCCACTTCATCACGAGCTTAGACCTCAAGGACGCCTTCTGGGAATTCCTTTAGACCCTGGCTCAAGGGAGAAAACAGCCTTCACAGTCCCAGGTCGGCCCCTGTATCAATTCGTGACCATGCCATTCGGACAATGACGCGCCTTATGGATAAGGTGATACCACCACATTTACGGCACCAAGTTTTCGTTTACTTGGACGATCTGTTGCTTATAACCGAGACCTTTAACGAACACATCCACCTGCTGCAGGAGGTGGCTCTGCACATCCGGAGGGCAGGGTTAACCATCAACACACAGAAGAGTCAGTTCGTGATGACGGAGGTGAAGTATTTGGGTCACATCATTGGGCATTGCAATATCAAGACCGACCCGGACAAGACTGAAGCGATTGACGTTTTCCCATTACCCAAGACCACCATGCAGGTACCCCGATTCCTAGGCTTTTGCGGATGGTACCAGCGTTTCGTGCGTGACTATGTCACCATTACCACTCCTTTGACCGACATGCTGCGTAAGGGACGTAAGTTCGTCTGGGAAGGGCCCAGCTTGCGAGCCTTTGAAGAGCTAAAGAAGAGTCTGACAACAGCCCCCGTACTGCACAGCCCGGACTTTGACCAACCGTTCTCAATCCATTGTGACGCGAGTCAACATGGGGTGGGAGCAGTCTTAGTCCAGGTTGCACAAGACGGCGAGGAGAGGCCTACAGCCTTTATGTCCCACAAGCTGAACCAGGCCCAGTGGAACTACAGGGTCTCGGAGCAGGAATGCCTGGCGGCTGTGCTGGCAGTGAAGCGTTTTCGAACATATGTAGAGTGAGAACCTTTTGAAATCATCACTGATCATGCGTCACTGAAATGGTGATGAGCCAAACTGAATTCCACGGCCGCTTGGCAAGATGGGCCCTCAAATTACAGGCGTTTGACTTCACGATAAGACACCGCAAGGGAAGTCAGCACGTGGTACCGGACACATTATCCAGGATGTTTGCCCCTGAAGGAGCCGAGTTGGCCCAGGAGGAAGACAGCCCCCTATGGATCGACTTGGACCATCCCGCCATCAAGTCAGCATGTTATATCCAGCTGATGAATACGATTCAGGACCAGTTACGGCAGCTGCTAGAACTACGGGTGACGGAGGGATTTATATACAAGTGGACGAGACACGCCTCCGGAGACCCCATCCGAGAAGAGGAACAGTGGAAGTTATGGGTGCCCGAAGAACTGACCTTCGAATTGATTAAGCGGGCTCATGACCACCCATTGAGTGCACACGGCGGTTATGGTCGTACGCTTTGGTGACTGAAGACTTACTTCTTTTGGCCTAAGATGGCGCAGCAAGTGAAAAAGTACGTAGCCGCCTGTGAGCTGTGCAAATGCACTAAAGCGCCCAATTCTGTTCTTCCGCCCCCGATGGGGAAATTCGAACTACCAGAGCGGGTGTTCCAGCGCCTGTATATAGATCTCATCGGTCCGTACCCTCGCTCGACTTCGGGATACACGGGAGCTGTCGTGGTCTTGGACCACTTGTCCAAACTTCCGATTGTGGAACCTCTTCGAAACCTGCACACCGGCCCCATAGTCAGTTTTCTGGAAAATCGCGTTTTCCATACATTTGGAGTACCGGAGAAGCTGGTCTCCGACAACGGAGTTCAGTTCACTTCGTCTGGATTTCGGGAATTGATGGAAAAGTATGGCATTACGCATCAGCGGACTGCCGTTTATTCCCCGCAAGCCAATGCGTCCGAGCGGTTGAACCGCACCCTCATAGCCACCATTCAGGCTTACGTCCAACCGGATCAGAAGGATTGGCACCGCAGGATTTCCGCCATCACCTGTGCCCTGCGTTCGTCCTATCACTCCACCACAGGCATCTCCCCATACTTTGCCGTGTTCGGCCAGCATATGATTTGCCACGGAAACTCGTACCGGCTATTGCGGCAGTTGAAAGGTTTGGAAGACCCAATAGTGGTGCTGGAGCCGCACGAGAAACTCCAAATTCTACGAGAACGAATCCGGGAGAGGATTGAAGACAGTAAACGAGTGGGGGAGGAGCGGTACAATCTGCGATCCCATCCTTCTTGCTTCAAGGTAGGCGACGATATCTACCGACGGAATTATAGACAAAGTGAAGCAGGTTGGCACTACACTGCCAAGCTAGATAAGAAGTTCGTGAAGTGTCGAGTCTTACAAGTTTTAAGTCCCATGCGGTACCTCATTGCGGACATGTCCGGAAAGGAGCTGGGAGTCTACCATGCTAAAGACCTACGACGGTGAAAAAAAAACGAAAAACAAAACAAAAACCCTATCATAGGGCCAAGCAGCTTCCTTCAGTCTCCCCATGCCTGGTAGGCATCGTGGACACTGCCCTGTAATGAATCAGGCAACGCCGCTGGGTGACCACCACCAACACACCTTGCTGCTATGTGGCTTGTCATCTCATGTTGGTCTTGACAGTTGCACATCCCACGTCAATTTTGTCGTGGGATGTCAAAGGAAGATTGGCAGCCACATGGCAGCCGAGTTGCGGTTAAGAGCTCGAGAGAGGAGGTCGGAAGCGTGAAGTGTTGTTTGGATATTTACAAGTCACAAGGCTATCCGTGTAACCTGGGTCTGAAGTTTTCTTGCAGGAGCACAAGAAGGCCAGAGTGTGCGCGGATGCAAAGGTATGATGTTCAGTTCGATCCATTTAACAACAACCTTATTGCTTAAAGAAATGACACTTCTGTTTAATTAGGTTAGTGTCACACACGCCGGAGCCAGATCATAGAAATTCGTCATCCGTTCGTGTCGTCATCTGTATTTTACGGAAAGCAAGAGCTTGCATCGACTGAAATCACAACACAAAGCCCTCTACACAATAACCATATAGAAGATTTAAGTTCGTCTTTGGAGTCCAGTCTCCGGAATTTTCATTCAATTTCTAGTCCATCAACTCTGAGCCAATATTTCCTTCGCCAGCCGTGAAGCAGCCTAGACTGTAGCAGGTTTGAATAATTTTAAGGGGATCATGGGATCATAACCTGTCAGCTGATATGAGTGATTCGAAGTAGGACAGATATATCAGCCAATTATTTATCTAAAAGAGTATGACATGCTTTCGGAATTGTCGCTTGTTGCTAACACCAATTCGATTCATCTCTCCAGTTGCCCAGCCGTTAGAAATTGAATAGACACAATGTCGAGACATCTTTTCCGAGGACCGCGAAATTTGATGCTGACTCTAGACGACGAGCACTGAACCACCACTTGAGGTCGAGAGTGAAAGGCTAGATTTAAGCTCTGGGCCGCGACTACCCCTTAAAATTGGGATCTCAGGAAAAATCAAGGAAATCGCGACATATTGTTCAGGCAGACATTGTAAAAATAATGCAACAGGTAGTGCATGTACAAAGACGGTCCGAAATTGTGAATATTGTGAAAGTCTAGATCCAACCACTCAGCGGATCTTATACTTGGACCTTCAATCATACCTATCACGCGCATTGATGTATAAAGGATAAGGTTTGGGTGAAAATCCTTAGAAACAAAAAGTATAATTTAAGGAGATTTATTTATATCAAACGTTCACCTATATTTTATAAAAGTCAGGGACCGATGATTAAATATTGCAATATACTGGACTTGCGCCTTAATTGTTGAAACCGTCTTAATTGAGAATATTAGAATATTTGACATGGGAAAGTAATACCAAAAATAGAATTTCTGGCAACGTAAAAATGAAGAGTTTTGGTATGTGACCCCAAACTGGAATGTCATCTGCTAAATTAGCCTGCACTCTTAATAATTCGACTAATGCAGTAGATGCTAATTCTAATGCATCTTTCTAAAAATATTGAAGAGTACGTTATGAAGATTCCAGAAGACCATTTACCGGTGATTTAAAAAATTAATTAACTTACATCCGGCGAATTTTTGTTGATAAGGTCTAGAACGAAGTCCAGTAAATCTGATAAGAATAACTTCGGCTTGCGCAGAGTCCAGGCTGGATTACTCACAAACAGCTGCAAATAAACGCCAGATACAATCACCTCATTGGGTATAATATCTTTAAGAATATCTGGATCTTTCCACAAGATTTTTGGATTTTGTTTCTGTGTTTTACAAAAACTGCATTTATAGGTAGATATATATTATATTAGCTATTTAAAACTTTACGCAGTCTCTGTTAGCTTACCCATCGCACATATCAGCAACAACATCTCATACCTTTGTTCTTATTTTTGCATTCCAAATTAATTCTGTATGCTCGTGAATTGATTCGAATAATTGGACGGAAGCTGCCGGAGATTCGATCATTGCATCGACGAATAATGGAGGTAGAAATTTGCAAACTGTTATGCAAACCTTCAGAATTTTATGCAATATTAGCTTTCTATCATTTTGTATATGTTATAATTTTCCTACCTTGGGTCCGCTTAAACGGTCAGCGGTCATTTTAGCGAGAATTTCAGCACTAAGTTCTCGCATTTGAGGATTCCTTGAATCGCAGAACATGTCCAGTAGATATATCATAGCACCTAAACAGGAAGTAAATATTTTATAATTGTTTGCCAAGAATTCGCTTTACATTTATTTTGAGCTTCTTTTATCCATCTCTTGTGAATTCAGAAGCCCTGAAAGTGTTTCCAGTACTTTCATTTGTTGGACTCTTAAATCAGGGTCTTTTAGCGCAACAAAATAGCTTCCCTGTATTTTGCACGCTGCTATCTCGCTTACACATTCCTTATTGCGGGAAACAAATGCGACTGCTTCTAGTACAAGCGGAAAGGAATCAATACTAATATCACAGGATATTAAATATTATAAAACACTTTTAAGCCTACCACACTGTTTCCGGATTCTGTTTAGAATTCAGTCTATGATGAAATATTAAAAATGGTCCTATATTTCTTATCTGCTTCCCTCACTAGCTTAAATGCATATCCTCTTTCCTCTAAATCCACAGACATCCTCGATCCCTTCTTAAATTAGTTTGAAATAATATGTATCAGTTCATAATACTTGCTATAACTATATAAATTTTTTAACATCATTACAGCATCCGTGGTAAAAAACAGACGTTTTATAATCAGGATACAAGAATATTCAATGAAATTGATTCATTGTCAGCAGCGCGACACACCAAATCGGGATTTAGCATCCACTAGCCATCTCGAATCATCACGGTTCTACGTCCATACTCATTGTTATTGCATTAACACCTATAAAAATATTTGTAAATTGATGTCATTAGCCTTAATAAATTATGAAATATATTGAAACATATAGTTTAATGATTTTATTTAAAATTTATTTTATTTTCAATTAAGCTATAATGAAAAGCAGATCAAGCTACAAAGGTATTTTTAAAATAACGGCAAGGAAAACGTGCACTTCCAGTTCTTGTTGAGCCACGATCGTATTCATTTTCGTTATCCTCATCCGTACTTGGCGTAGTTGAGGCGGATTTCGTCTGTTGTTATTTCAGGAGTTAACGTTTCCTCGGCAGTTTGTTCCGATTCTGACGACTTTTCTCGTTGTATCAGCTTCCGATTAAATTTCTGAAAAAATTGATTGAAATGTTAGAAAATAAGGCAAACTATTTTAAAGTCGTAAGGCGTTGATGATTGCGCATTGGTTGTGTTGATCTATGAACCGCGCTAGCATTGCCATTGGTTATTCGATTCTCGCGAATCGAATAACCAATGGTAATGCTAGTGCGGTTTATAGATCAACACAACCAATGCGCAATCGTCAAACGCCTAGTAGTTCCACACTTGGTGGCTCAGTAACACGATAGCATGCAAATTCAACAACTAGTAATGATTCTGTAGCATCATACTCATCTCCACAGTTGAGAGTCAAATTGTATACAAATTAGAATTGAATGACGATAATGTCCCAGGTTCAAATCTCGTTGGGAGCATCGTGATTTAGTTCAGGGGATTTTTCGGACAGACTACAAGTGTTCAGTCAGTAGTGATATGTACTGATTTAATCAGATCATATCATAGCTGAGCAAGCACACGCGAGCATGATACTGACCAAACCAACTTCCGAAAAAATCAATACGGTCATGAAAATGAGATACTCTAACTATCTCTAAGCGAAGGCTCGAGAGGGGCTGTAGTGCTAAAAAGAAGAAGAATAGCGAAATTATCAAGTATTGATTGATGGAACGATATAGAACGAGGAGAGTCACATTTCTAGACAACCAAACGAAGCATGAACTTGCCGTAGAAAACAAGCACGCAGTTAACCTTTAAAAAATGTATTGTTGACAACGCAATCATTTTATCTGGTTCCTCTGCAGATATATAAAATGGAAAGACATTTTGATGCTCACGTCAATCGGCTTGATTCCAATTTATGAAAACAAAATTATGAGCGATGGGTTACATAGTCCATTAAAACACTCGTGATTAGATGCTAGCATTTATGCCTTTTCCCTGCAAAAGTTCACAATATCTATTGATGTTTAGGATTGCATGTTACAAAAGAACGAGATTTGAATTAAAATTAATTAAATTGATTACAGATACAGCTAGTTCTGTTGGAAATCAGCTTTAAGAAGGAAAAAGTAGAAAACAGACCAGTCTGAAATTGTAAATAAGCTTTTATGATGAATTGAAGAAAGTGGCTCGTATTAAACATACATGGATGTGCTTTCCAAAAAATCTTTCCAAAAGATTTCTGTATAAGCTTAGCAGTTTAAGGATTTACTGAAACGTTTTATTATAAGGAATGTGTGACTAAAACCTTATTGTTGTCCGTTTCATAATTAGAATAAGCAAGGAGATAGGGATTAAGCGAAAATCGTGCAACCTGATCAAAATTAAAAATATCTTTGTGTACCCTTTGATAGGCTCAAAATCGATGACACGAAATTTTTAAGCTTCTATTCAATAATTTGCCATTGAAAAGCAATGATAATTATCACAATGTGTAATTGAATTTGGGACTGTTTGAACTTTGAGTTAATACCCATCATAGCCGAATTGAGAATTGGAAGAAACAAACACGATACTTGGCAAAAAATATGCGTAAAGTATTTAATCCATTTTGGTAATTTATCGATGTTTCATTCAATAATTCATAAATTAGTAAATAACCCACCTGTTAAATAGCCTCTAACGTTTGTATCCGTTATGAATAAGTCATGCTTCTGATCTTTAAACTCTGCCCACACTGGATGTTTCAATAAAATTTGCGATAAACGATCACCATAATTTAAACTGTGTGTCATCGCCTTGAGCGCAGCTACAACTTGTGCCTTCACCGCAGAAGATCTGTCTACATACTCCATACGACTTTCAAGCAAATTTAACAGGAATGGTATTGGATTACTTTCTAAAGACTGGTTAATCAATGAATCCTACAATTAACGCAATAACAGTTAGAGGTAAGCTTTTTTATCGAATCATTACACTCACATGTTGGTATTTAAACAAACGGCTTAACATTTCACACACTTTTTCTATCAGTGGCTTGTTCTTTTCCATACACCGTTTTAAAGGCAAGATACATTCAGTTTGCGACACTGCTGTCACGCAGTACTAAAATAAAATACATGTTTATCTAAAATCAATTAAATTCTGGCAAATTGATCTTACCTCTGAAAGAGCTAATTGATGTAATACTGAAAATGTATGTTTTGGTTGTACGTTATGTAAATTGAAGAGTTTTGGTATGTGACCCCAAACTGGAATGTCATCTGCTAAATTAGCCTGCGCTCTTAATAATTCGACTAATGCAGTAGATGCTAACTCCAATGCATCTTTCTAAAAATATTGAAGAGTACGTTATGAAGATTCCAGAAGACCATTTACCGGTGATTTAAAAAATTAATTAACTTACATCCGGCGAATTTTCGTTGATAAGGTCTAGAACGAAGTCCAGTAAATCTGATAAGAATAACTTCGGCTTGCGCAGAGTCCAGGCTGGATTACTAACAAACAGCTGCAAATAAACGCCAGATACAATCACCTCATTGGGTATAATATCTTTAAGAATATCTGGATCTTTCCACAAAATTTTTGGATTTTGTTTCTTTTTTTTACAAAAACTGCATTTACACGTAAATATATATTATATTAGCCATTTAAAACTTTACTTTACTCTGTTAGCTTACCCATTGCACATATCAGCAACAACATCTCATACTTTTGTTCTTGTCTTTGCATTCCAAATTAATTCTGTATGCTCGTGAATTGATTCGAATAATTGGACGGAAGTTGCCGGGGATTCAATCATTGCATCGACGAATAATGGAGGTAGAAATTTGCAAACTGTTATGCAAACCTTCAGAATTTTATGCAATATTAGCTTTCTATCATTTTGTATATGTTATAATTTTCCTACCTTGGGTCCGCTTAAACGGTCAGCGGTCATCTTAGCGAGAATTTCAGCGCTAAGTTCTCGCATTTGAGGATTCCTTGAATTGCAGAGCATGTCCAGTAGATATATCACAGCACCTAAACAGGAAGTAAATATTTTATAATTGTTTGCCAAGAATTCGCTTCACCTTTATTTTGAGCTTCTTTTATCCATCTCTTGTGAATTCAGAAGCCCTGAAAGTGTTTCCAGTACTTTCATTTGTTGGTCTCTTAAATCAGGATCTTTTAGCGCAACAAAATAGCTTCCCTATATTTCGCACGCTGCTATCTCGCTTACACATTCCTTATTGCGGGAAACAAATGCGACTGCTTCTAGTACAAGCGGAAAGGAATCAATACTAATATCACAGGATATTAAATATTATAAAACACTTTTAAGCCTACCACACTGTTTCCGGATTCTGTCTAGAATTCAGTCTAGGATGAAATATTAAAAATGGTCATATATTTCTTATCTGCTTCCCTCACTAGCTTAAATGCATATCCTTTTTCCTCTAAATCCACAGAAATCCTCAATCCCTTCTTAAATTAGTTTGAAATAATATGTATCAGTTCATAATACTTGCTATAACTATATAAATTTTTTAACATCATTACAGCATCCGTGGTAAAAAACAGACGTTTTATAATCAGGATACAAGAATATTCAATGAAATTGATTCATTGTCAGCAGCGCGACACACCAAATCGGGATTTAGCATCCACTAGCCATCTCGAATCATCACGGTTCTACGTCCATACTCATTGTTATTGCATTAAAAACTATAAAAATATTTGTAAATTGATGTCATCAACCTTGATAAATTATAAAATATATTGAAACATATAGTTTAATGATTTTATTTAAAATTTATTTTATTTTCAATTAAGCTATAATGAAAAGCAGATCAAGCTACAAAGGTATTTTTAAAATAACGGCAAGGAAAACGTGAACTTCCAGTTCTTGTTGAGCCACGATCGTATTCATTTTCGTTATCCTCATCCGTACTTGGCGTAGTTGAGGCGGATTTCGTCTGTTGATATTTCAGGAGTTAACGTTTCCTCGGCAGTTTGTTCCGATTCTGACGACTTTTCTCGTTGTATCAGCTTCCGATTAAATTTCTGAAAAAATTGATTGAAAAGTTAGAAAATAAGGCAAACTATTTTAAAGTCGTAAGTGTGGAACTACTAGGCGTTGATGATTGCGCATTGGTTGTGTTGATCTATGAACCGCGCTAGCATTGCCATTGGTTATTCGATTCTCGCGAATCGAATAACCAATGGTAATGCTAGTGCGGTTTATAGATCAACACAACCAATGCGCAATCGTCAAACGCCTAGTAGTTCCACACTTGGTGGCTCAGTAACACGATAGCATGCAAATTCAACAACTAGTAATAATTCTGTAGCATCATCCTCATCTTCACAGTTGAAAGTCAAATTGTATACAAATTAGAATTGAATGACGATAATGTCCCAGGTTCAAATCTCGTTGGGAGCATCGTGATTTAGTTCAGGGGATTTTTCGGACAGACTACAAGTGTTCAGTCAGTAGTGATATGTACTGATTTAATCAGGTCATATCATAGCTGAGCAAGCACACGCGAGCATGATACTGACCAAACCAACTTCCGAAAAAATCAATACGGTCATGAAAATGAGATACTCTAACTATCTCTAAGCGAAGGCTCGAGAGGGGCTGTAGTGCTAAAAAGAAGAAGAATAGCGAAATCATCAAGTATTGATTGATGGAACGATATAGAACGAGGAGAGTCACATTTCTAGACAACCAAACGAAGCATGAACTTGCCGTAGAAAACAAGCACGCAGTTAATCTTTAAAAAAATGTATTGTTCACAACGCAATCATTTTATCTGTTTCCTCTGCAGATATATAAAATGGAAAGACATTTTGATGCTCACGTCAATCGGCTTGATTCCAATTTATGAAAACAAAATTATGAGCGATGGGTTACATGGTCCATTAAAATACCCGTGATTAGATGCTAGCATTTATGCCTTTTCCCTGCAAAAGTTCACAATATCTATTGATGTTTAGGATTGCATGTTACAAAAGAACGAGATTTGAATTAAAATTAATTAAATTGATTACAGATACAGCCAATCCTATTGTAAATCAGCTTTAAGAAGGAAAAAGAAGAAAACAAACCAGTCTGAAATTGTAAATTAGCTTTTGTGATGAATTGAAGAAAGTTGCTCTATTAAACATACATCGATGTGCTAATTAACTACGCCCATAAGCATAACATTTGCTGTAAAGATAGCTCTTTCCAAAAAATTTCTGTATAAGCTTAGCTGTTTAAGGATTTACTGAAACGTTTTATTATAAGGAATGTATGACTAAAACCTTATTGTTGTCCGTTTCATAATTAGAATAAGCAAGGAGATAGGGATTAAGCGAAAATCGTGCAACCTGATCAAAATTAAAAATATCTTTGTGTACCCTTTGATAGGCTCAAAATCGATGACACGAAATTTTTAAGCTTCTATTCAATAATTTGCCATTGAAAAGCAATGATAATTATCACAATGTGTAATTGAATTTGGGACTGTTTGAACTTTGAGTTAATACCCATCATAGCCGAATTGAGAATTGGAAGAAACAAACACGATACTTGGCAAAAAATATGCGTAAAGTATTTAATCCATTTTGGTAATTTATCGATGTTTCATTCAATAATTCATAAATTAGTAAATAACCCACCTGTTAAATAGCCTCTAACGTTTGTATCCGTTATGAATAAGTCATGCTTCTGATCTTTAAACTCTGCCCACACTGGATGTTTCAATAAAATTTGGGATACACGATCACCATAATTTAAATTGTGTGTCATCGCCTTGAGCGCAGCTACAACTTGTGCCTTCACCGCAGAAGATCTGTCTACATACTCCATACGACTTTCAAGCAAATTTAACAGGAATGGTATTGGATTACTTTCTAAAGACTGGTTAATCAATGAATCCTACAATTAACGCAATAACAGTTAGAGGTAAGCTTTTTTATCGAATCATTACACTCACATGTTGGTATTTAAACAAACGGCTTAACATTTCACACACTTTTTCTATCAGTGGCTTGTTCTTTTCCATACACCGTTTTAAAGGCAAGATACATTCAGTTTGCGACACTGCTGTCACGCAGTACTAAAATAAAATACATGTTTATCTAAAATCAATTAAATTCTGGCAAATTGATCTTACCTCTGAAAGAGCTAATTGATGTAATACTGAAAATGTATGTTTTGGTTGTACGTTATGTAAATTGAAGAGTTTTGGTATGTGACCCCAAACTGGAATGTCATCTGCTAAATTAGCCTGCGCTCTTAATAATTCGACTAATGCAGTAGATGCTAATTCCAATGCATCTTTCTAAAAATATTGAAGAGAACGTTATGAAGATTCCAGAAGACCATTTACCGGTGATTTAAAAAATTAATTAACTTATATCCAGCCAATTTTCGTTGATAAGGTCTACAACGACGTCCAGTAAATCTGATAAGAATAACTTCGGCTTGCACAGAGTCCAAGCTGGATTACTAACAAACAGCCGCAAATAAACGCCAGATACAATCACCTCATTGGGTATAATATCTTTAAGAATATCTGGATCTTTCCACAAAATTTTTGGATTTTGTTTCTGTGTTTTACAAAAACTGCATTTATACGTAAATATATATTATATTAGCTATGTACCGAACAGCAACACTGTCCGGTGGACCTGACCTACTAGCCACACACGAGATAGTCAGTCGCCCCCGAGAATCTGTCCCGAGTGCCGGTCCCGAGCGAGCAGTGCAAGAGCGCGATAGATTAAGTGCAGTGCGTTGAGCATAGTGGGCAATGTACGCCAATTGATAGGTGCAAATAAATAGTGCAAGTGCACGGCGGTAAGCCGCCAATAAGTGTTTTCATTGTCCCTAGAAAACCCTCCCCCCCTCCCCCCATATACCGACCGGCAAGATTTTTCCGGCTTCGGGCAATATTATACATTTTGGTCCGTCGAGCCGGATACCGTAAGCAAATAGCCTTCAACAAATCCCCGTAAAGGTTTCTGCGAAAACCCCCATACAAATTGAGCTGTAGCGCCCTAGAGCTCCGTAGCGTGCAAATGTGCAGTGCGAGCATTTACAAGTGCAAGTACGTGCAAATTGCTAAAGTTTTATGTGCGACCAAATTAAGAAGCGAATTGTGTGCATGTGTGCGTTGCGCGAAGAAAAACCTAAAAGAAATATGCCCACGGAAGTGTAAGCGCATGAAAAACGTGCAAGCGACGACTTCGAATAAAATTACCCGCAACCGCTGCCCAAAATATAGCACAAAACCATAGATCTCAGAGAGAATGGATACGAAATGCACCGAGAGAATTGAAGCACTTTATCATGTAGCGTGAAGTTGGCGCGTTATTAGCTGTTGATTCGTATTTCAAATAAATTTGACGTGACGTCTCCCACTAATTTTCGCATCTTGAACTAAATCAATTTTCCGTGCGGATATTCTAACTTGAACGATATAAAAGATTGAAACTGACTTACCCTACGAAGGATACGTCTCTGACATGCTTCCTAAAGCTGTTTTTACTCCCACACGCGTCACTACATTTTTCGACACAAAAATACTCGCGATCCGTAACAAACTTTTCAGTTTGGTTAATTATCGCATTTGCAACGCTTTTGCACTAGTTTCAACACGGTTTATCTTAAAGAAAATTGTTTTGTGTACAATTTCAAATTCAACTTGATTAGACGTTTTCCATCAATGTTGCATTTTCACAAATCATATGTTTTCAATCATATGGTTGATATTTTGTTGACAATTCGGGAGTTAAGGTATAAGAGGAGTGGGATTTTCGTGAGAGCAACTAGAGAGCCACTTGAATGTGTGGATTCTCTAGCGGCGTGAAAGGCAGGGGGATTTCATTTCGCATGCGAGAGAAAGGCATGTATGTAGTAAAAGTACTTCACTCACGTATGGATGAAAATAAGTTCATTTCGCGTCCATTACTTTATATGTCTTTGCACGAAACATACACCGAGGCTGCTCACAAATTTCCATTGAAACGAACACCCAAGCCCTATGTAGCATTGGCGCACAACCACACAAACGGCATCACAAGCAAATATGAGATGATCTCGGAAATCGCTTGGCCAGCATGCAACGGCATGAAATGCATGATACCCAAATCCCTTCAACGAGCCGCGAATTATAAGAGCAAAGCGCAGTGCAGAGGAACAATGAGCAAAAAGTCAATACGCTGCACGAATAGGACCCAAGGTGCGGGTCTGACGTGCAAGTGGAATATTACGAGCGGCGCAAAGATCGAAAAATGAAAATGTGCGAGCAATTGAGCGGCGATATGGGCGACCGAAGAAAATTTCAACTTGAACGACGCGCGCGGGCAATGTTTGTGTAAAGTTTTTATGAGCGACGCGAGCAATTTGTGACAATGAAAGGACGGCACGCGCTAATGTTGATGTGCATGATGCGCGCGGGCAATTCGAATGGGCGAAGAATATGTGCATGTTGAAATGGAATGCGTAGGTAGAAAAATTTGTGTGCATGAGATTATTTTTAGCTTTTAGGGTAGTCCAGGCCTGGACGTTATGAGTATGTGTGCATGGGCATAAATTTGCGATGCATGAATGTAAGGGTTGAAATGTTTAGAAGAAAGGAATTGTATTTCATTAGTAGCGTACATGTTAGTGAAGCGACAGCGGATAGGATCGAAGTGACAGTAAGAATTGGTATACGTGAATTGAAAGTGAATACGGAACGGGCGAATAAAACGGAGAAAAAGAGCGTGAGAAAGTGATTTGAATTAACGGCGAGTAAGCATCGAAAACGGAATTTGTGAGAAAGTTTATTGGAAAAAGCGCGGTGAAATGACGGAAGTAGAGCGGGCGACGTACATGGCGAGTATAGAGCGTGCGGGTGATTTCGCGAATGAGCTTGGAGCGGAGCAAGTGACGAGAGCGAAGGTAGGCGCAAAGTTGGGAATTTTGGAAGATGCCTGGACGAAGTTCCAGAAGGTGCATCATGCGCTAGGGCGAAAGAACGGGAGCTACGAAAAGGAGGAGGCGGATATATATGAGCGGACAGAGGAAGTGTATGCTGAGGCGAAGGCAATGATCTCCGCATATATGGAGCAAAGTGCAGTGCAAGGTGCGGTGCAGAATGAGGTGCAAGATTCGGCGGAAACGAGTACAGAGCGAGTGCAGGACAGTGCGGAAAACGTGGAAGCGTACGAGCAGAAAGCGATTGCGAACACGTGGGGCACTTTTGCGGGAGAGTTCAAGGAGTGGCGCTCATTTCGAGATAAGTTTCAAGCGGCGGTGCACGAAAACCAGCGCATAAAACCAATTTTTAAGCTGCAGTACCTTCTGGCAGCGGTGAGCGGAGAAGCTAAACGTGTGCTGGGATCGTGGCAATTAACCGGAGAAAATTATGCGCAGGCATGGGACAGGCTGGCAGAGGTCTACGACGACATCTATTTAATGCAGAGAGCGCATGTAAGAGCACTGTTTGAGATGCCTTCAATGAGTGGAGCCAACTATGCCGGAATTCGAGCAATTATTGACGTCGTCAATGAGTCGATGAGACAGTTGAACGCGCTAGGGGTCGAGGTCAGCAATTGGGACCCGATTGTGGTATATATGATGGTCGAACGATTAGACCCGACAACAGCAGAGCAATGGGAGCTAGCGCGAAAATGCAACACCAACGGTGAACATTTCTAGAGAAGCGAGCAAGAGCATTGATGCATGCGTCAGTAGGAGCGTCATGCAAAGAGAAAAATAGAGCGAAGGAGCCAACACAAGCGATGGAGCAAATGCGGATGACAGTGCGGTGCATGAAGTGCGGAGCAGAACATCCCCTATATTGGTGCGTGCGATTCCTAGAGATGAGCCTAGAGAGCAGAACGACGTTTGTCATCGACAATATGCTGTGTTTTAATTGTTTGAAGCCGGGACATGCAGCAGGAAGATGCTACGCGGGGCCATGTGCGAATTGTCCGGGCAAGATGCACAATAGTGTGATGTGTCAAGTGAGAGCCAGAAGAGAAGGTGCGATGACATGACATGTCCGGGCAAGATGCACAATAGTGTGATGTGTCCAGTGAGAGCCAGAAGAGAGCAGTGCCAGGAGCGAAATAAGCGATTTCATATGCGTGGGTGGAGCAAAGAGCAGAGCGGATTGTGCAGAAGTAGGAAGATAAAGAAAGTGCGAGTGCAGAGAAGGTGCAAACGGACTATTTTAAAAGTGCGAAAGAAGAGCAAACGGGCCCGGTTAAAAGTGCGAGAGCATTGGAAGAGCAGGAGAAATCGGCGTGTCGAATATGGATATAATGCAAAGACTAATGGGCATGAAACGGTGCGTGCGAATACCAACAGAAATGATCAATCTCATAAGATGCAAGACAATGTTGTGCAAGTTTCAGTGTTAGCAACAGTAGTGCTTAAATTATACGCGAACGGGCAAAAGAGTGGGCCAATAAGAGCGTTGTGCGATGCCGGATCGCAAGTGAACATTTTAACGAGCAAATGTGCAAGACAGCTCAGATTAGAAATAGAGCGAAGCAGGACAGAAATACGGTCTGTGACGGGCGAGATAACAGTGCTAAAGGGCAAGACTACTTTAGGCATAATGCCATGGTTCAAATCCGAAGTGCGAATGACATGCAGTTTTCTAGTTGCAAATGACAGTTGGCTCGTCATAACGCCACCGAGCAAAATTGTTGGCGAGATCATATAGAAGGAGCTGGACATGCCAATGGCAGGTATGAGCTTTGACACCCCAGGTGAAGTTGATATGTTACTCGGAGCAAATGTATGGGCGCAAATGATAAGGCTGGAGATAGTACAAAGCCTACATGGTGCAGTGCTACAAAAAACAATATTCGGATACATATTAATTGGTGCAGTGCCGAGCAAAGGGCTAACGGGAGCAAAAATATGTGCAGCGGTGCAAGAACGAGAGCAAGAGCTAGAAGTGCTAACGCGAAAATTCTGGGAGCAGGAAGAGCAGCGACAAGAAAGTACAAAGACGAGCGAAGAAGAGCAGGTCGAAGCAATATTTATGCAGACGTATCGGCGTGACCAATTTGGGAGATTTACAATCCCAACCCCAATAAAGCCAGAACGCAAAGAAATAGGCGAATCCCGAAGCATTGCCTTGAGGCGATTTCTTGTGCTAGAAAAGAAATTAGAGCGTAAGCCAGACCTTAGAGCAAAATATAATGAGTTTATGCGCGAATATGAGCAGATGGGGCACATGCAAAGAGGAAATAGAGAGCCAGAGCGAGGGAAAATGACGTACTACATAGCATATCATTGCGTCGTGAAGAAGTTTCGATTCGTATTCGATGCATCCTGCAAAACGGATCAGGGCATCTCATTCAACGATGTGCAAATGGCAGGCGGGAAGCTACAACGCGATGTAGCGGACATATTGAGGCGCTTCAGACGACACAGAGTGGCAATCACAGCTGACATAAGGATGATGTTCCGACAAGTCAATGTCAATCCAGAGCAATGGGATTGTCAGAGAATAGCCATTGCGCGAATACTGGCTGAAAGTTGTCACGTATGGTATGGCATCCTCAGCCCACAGTGCAGTGCGAGCAATGATTCAAGGTGCGAAAGAAGCTGAGTGCAAGCATACTGCTGCAATAGAGACTATATTGAACGATTTCTACATGGACGACTGCCTGACTGGAGCTGAAGACGAGCAATCTGCGGTCATCCTGAGCAAAGAGGTCGACAAAGTGCTAAGAGGTGCAGGATTTGTGCTAGCGAAATGGGCATCGAATAATGAGCAAGTAGCAAGAGCGATGAGCGAACAGGAGAGCGTGCATATAACGAAAAGGCGTGAGCAAAAAGAAGACCTATGTAGCGAGCAAGAAATTAAAGTGCTAGGGCTAAGATGGGCGACAGAGCAAGATGTGCTTGAATTCAAAGTCGAGCTGAGCGAGCAATTAGAGCCAATAACAAAGAGAAGAGTGCTAAGCCAGATCGCCAAGCTGTATGACCCGAATGGTCTGTTGGGACCAATTATCGCACAAGCCAAGATCCTGGTGCAAGAAATCTGGAAGTTAGAAACAAGCTGGGACGAGACTCTGCCAGAAGCCATAGCCAAACAATGGAAAAGGCTACGGAATACACTGCCTGAGATTGAAAAATTGAAAATCCCGTGGTGGCTAGGAACAGGAAGACGCCTGAAGCTGCAGCTACATGGCTTCGCTGACGCGTCCGCGAAGGCAAATGGTGGAGTAATATACGTAAGAGCAGAAGATGAGCAAGGGCGAATATCAACGGTACTATTGATGTCAAAATCACGTATTGCGCCGATCAAAACAGTATCCATACCACGGCTAGAGCTTAGTGCAGCGCAAATTCTGAGCGAAATGATATGCCAGGCAAAGAAGGAGCTAGAGCTTAATGAGTGCAAGTATTTTCTATGGAGCGATTCAATGGTTGCGCTACACTGGATTAGGAAGCCTCCGTACGTGCTGAAGCATAGCGAATAGAGTCAGAGACATCCAAGCAAATACAAAAATAAAAATATGGGCACATGTGCGATCGGCAGACAACCCAGCCGACTTATTGAGCAGAGGAGCAACGGCAGTAGAGCTAGTTAACAGTACCTTGTGGCTGATGGGACCCACTTGGTTGAGCAGAGTGCAGAGCATTTTTATACGCAAGAGCATTTTTATACGCAGGGGTTGACTTTGCAGGGCCAATATGCACGGTAGCGAGGCAAGGCAGAGCAGGGCGTCAGGTGGAGGTCAAGAGCTATGTAGCAGTATTTGTGTGCCTAGCGAGAAGAGCCGTGCATCGAGACATAGTGACGAGCTTAACAGCAGAAGCCTTTATAGCATGCTTCATGCGATTTGTTGGCAGCAGAGAGCGATGTGCAAGATTATACAGCGACAATGGGAAGACTTTTGTAGCGGCGGATAAGCAACTGAAGAGTGCGATCAAGACTTGGCAAGGTGCAGAAGTGCTAGAGCAGTTAAGCGTCCAGGGCACAGAATGGAAGTTCATCACACCTGCTGCCCCTCATCTGGGAGGCAGCAGTTAAGTCCATGAAGTACCATCTAAAGTGCATAATGAAGCAACAGCGACTGACATATAAGCAATTGTGCACAGTATTGGTAGACATAGAGGCGTGCTTGAACTCTCGACCAATAAATGCGATACCCGACGACGCGCAAGACTTGAGTGCATTGACCCCAGGGCATTTTTTGATTGGGGAGGTGCTAGTGCAACCATTACCGAGAAATGAGCCAGGGCTGAGCAAGAGTGGGCTGAGACAGTGGCGCAAAATACAGCAGATAACAGCCTCGTTCTGGAAGCGATGGAAAGCAGAGTATTTGTCAACCCTACAACAGCGCAAGAAGTGGAGGCAAGAGAGCAGCAACATCAAGGTCGGCCAATTAGTGCTCATCAAGGGCGACAATCTCCCGCCATCCCATTGGGTAATGGGCAGAGTTGTGCAAGTGATTCAAGGAGCAGATGGGCTAGTAAAGAGCGCAATTATATGAACCGCAACCGGGGAGCTGGAAAGAGCAGTGCAGAAATTGTGCATATTACCAGTGCCGAACGAAGGGTAAATCAGTAGTGCAATCAAGAGCAAGGTGGAAATCAAGAGCAAGGTGCAAACCAAGAGCAAGGTGCAAATCAAGAGCAAGGCGCGATTCAAACAATGTGCAAGCGAGATGCAAATCGAGAGCGATAGTGAGAGCAGCGATACACAATGAGCGATGCGAGCAATGCGGCTGAGTGAACCACGAGTTGTATGCCAGCGGAGTGCTACGGCTTGCTGCGGGGGGAGCGTACCGAACAGTAACACTGTCCGATGGACCCGACCTACGAGGCACACACGAGATAGTCAGTCACCCCCGAGAATCTGTCCCGAGTGCCGGTCCCGAGCGAGCAGTCCAAGAGCGCGATAGATTAAGTGCAGTGCGTTGAGCATAGTGGGCAATGTACGCATATTGTAAACCGCCAATAAATGTTTTCATTGTCCCTAGGAAACCCCCCCCCCCCCCCAATATACCGACCGGCAAGATATTGCCGGCTTCGGGCAATACTATACAGCTATTTAGAACTTTACGCAGTCTCTGTTAGCTTACCCATCGCACATACCAGCAACAACATCTCATACTTTTGTTCTTGTCTTTAGATTCCAAATTAATTCTGGATGCTCGTGAATTGATTCGAATTATTAGACGGAAGTTGCCGGAGATTCAATCATTGCATCGACGAATAATGGAGGTAGATATTTGCAAACTGTTATGCGAACCTTCAGAATTTTATGCAATATTAGCTTTCTATCATTTTGTATATATTATAATTTTCCTACCTTGGGTCCGCTTAAACGGTCAGTGGTCATTTTAGCGAGAATTCCAGCACTAAGTTCTCGCATTTGAGGATTCCTTGAATTGCAGAACATGTCCAGTAGATATATCACAGCACCTAAACAGGAAGTAAATATTTTATAATTGTTTGCCAAGAATTCACTTTACCTTTATTTTGAGCTTCTTTTATCATCTCTTGTGAATTCAGAAGCCCTGAAAGTGTTTCCAGTACTTTCATTTGTTGGTCTCTTAAATCAGGATCTTTCAGCGCAACAAAATAGCTTCCCTGTATTCCGCACGCTGCTATCTCGCTTACACATTCCTTATTGTGGGAAACAAATGCGACTACTTCTAGTGCAAGCGGAAAGGAATCAATACTTATATCTCAGGATATTAAATATTATAAAACGCTTTTAAGCCTACCACACTGTTTCCGGATTCTGTCTAGAATTCAGTCTAGGATGAAATATTAAAAATGGTCCTATATTTCTTATCTGCTTCCCTCACTAGCTTAAGTGCATATCCTTTTTCCTCTAAATCCACAGAAATCCTCAATCCCTTCTTAAATTAGTTTGAAATAATATGTATCAGTTCATAATACTTGCTATAACTATATAAATTTTTTAACATCATTACAGCATCCGTGGTAAAAAACAGACGTTTTATAATCAGGATACAAGAATATTCAATGAAATTGATTCATTGTCAGCAGCGCGACACACCAAATCGGGATTTAGCATCCACTAGCCATCTCGAATCATCATGGTTCTACGTCCATACTCATTGTTATTGCATTAACATCTATAAAAATATTTGTAAATTGATGTCATCAACCTTGATAAATTATAAAATATATTGAAACATATAGTTTAATGATTTTATTTAAAATTTATTTTATTTTCAATTAAGCTATAATGAAAAGCAGATCAAGCTACAAAGGTATTTTTAAAATAACGGCAAGGAAAACGTGAACTTCCAGTTCTTGTTGAGCCACGATCGTATTCATTTTCGTTATCCTCATCCATACTTGGCGTAGTTGAGGCGGATTTCGTCTGTTATTTCAGGAGTTAACGTTTCCTCGGCAGTTTGTTCCGATTCTGACGACTTTTCTCGTTGTATCAGCTTCCGATTAAATTTCTGAAAAAATTGATTGAAAAGTTAGAAAATAAGGCAAACTATTTTAAAGTCGTAAGTGTGGAACTACTAGGCGTTGATGATTGCGCATTGGTTGTGTTGATCTATGAACCGCGCTAGCATTGCCATTGGTTATTCGATTCTCGCGAATCGAATAACCAATGGTAATGCTAGTGCGGTTTATAGATCAACACAACCAATGCGCAATCGTCAAACGCCTAGTAGTTCCACACTTGGTGGCTCAGTAACACGATAGCATGCAAATTCAACAACTAGTAATGATTCTGTAGCATCATCCTCATCTCCACAGTTGAAAGTCAAATTGTATACAAATTAGAATTGAATGACGATAATGTCCCAGGTTCAAATCTCGTTGGGAGCATCGTGATTTAGTTCAGGGGATTTTTCGGACAGACTACAAGTGTTCAGTCAGTAGTGATATGTACTGATTTAATCAGATCATATCATAGCTGAGCAAGCACACGGGAGCATGATACTGACCAAACCAACTTCCGAAAAAATCAATACGGTCATGAAAATGAGATACTCTAACTATCTCTAAGCGAAGGCCCGAGAGGGGCTGTAGTGCTTAAAAGAAGAAGAATAGCGAAATTATCAAGTATTGATTGATGGAACGATATAGAACGAGGAGAGTCACATTTCTAGACAACCAAATGAGGAATGAACTTGCCGTAGAAAACAAGCGCGCAGTTAATCTTTAAAAAATGATTGTGTACAACGCAATCATTTTATCTGGCTCCTCTGCAGATATATGAAACGGAAAGACATTTTAATGCTCGCGTCAAGCGGCCTGATTCCAATTTATGAAAACAAAATTATGAGCGATGGGTTACATGGTCCATTAAAACACCCGTGATTAGATGCTAGCATTTATGCCTTTTTCCTGCAAAGGTTCACAATATCTATTGATGTTTAGGATTGCATGTTGCAAAAGAACGAGATTTGAATTAAAATTAATTAAATTGATTACAGATACAGCCAATCCTATTGTAAATCAGCTTTAAGAAGGAAAAAGTAGAAAACAGACCATTCTGAAATTGTAGATCAGCTTTTAGGATGAATTGAAGAATGTTGCTCTATTAAACATACATCGATGTGCTAATTATCTACGCCCATAAGCATAACATTTGCTGTAAAGATAGCTCTTTCCAAAAAATTTCTGTATAGGCTTAGCAGTTTAAGGATTTACTGAAACGTTTTATTATAAGGAATGTATGACTGAAACCGTATTGTTGTCCGTTTCATAATTAGAATAAGCAAGGAGATAGGGATTAAGCGAAAATCGTGGAACCTGATCAAAATTAAAAATATCTTTGTGTATCCTTTGATAGGCTCAAAATCGATGACACGAAATTTTTAAGCTTCTTTTCAATAATTTGCCATTGAAAAGCAATGATAATTATCACAATGTGTAATTGAATTTGGGACAGTTTGAACTTTGAGTTAATACCCATCATAGCCGAATTGAGAACTGGAAGAAACAAACACGATACTTGGCAAAATATATGCGTAAAGTATTTAATCCATTTTGGTAATTTATCGATGTTTCATTCAATAATTCATAAATTAGTAAATAACTCACCTGTTAAATAGCCTCTAACGTTTGTATCCGTTATGAATAAGTCATGCTTCTGATCTTTAAACTCTGCCCACACTGGATGTTTCAATAAAATTTGCGATAAACGATCACCATAATTTAAACTGTGTGTCATCGCCTTGAGCGCAGCTACAACTTGTGCCTTCACCGCAGAAGATCTGTCTACATACTCCATACGACTTTCAAGCAAATTTAACAGGAATAGTATAAGATTACTTTCTAAAGACTGGCTAATCAATGAATCCTACAATTAACGCAATAACAGTTAGAGGTAAGCTTTTTTATCGAATCATTACACTCACATGTTGGTATTTAAACAAACGGCTTAACATTTCACACACTTTTTCTATCAGTGGCTTGTTCTTTTCCATACACCGTTTTAAAGGCAAGATACATTCAGTTTGCGACACTGCTGTCACGCAGTACTAAAATAAAATACATGTTTATCTAAAATCAATTAAATTCTGGCAAATTGATCTTACCTCTGAAAGAGCTAATTGATGTAATACTGACAATGTATGTTTTGGTTGTGCGTTAAGTAAATTGAAGAGTTTTAGTATGTGACCCCAAACTGGAATGTCATCTGCTAAATTAGGCTGCGCTCTTAATAATTCGACTAATGCAGTAGATGCTAATTCCAATGCATCTTTCTAAAAATATTGAAGAGTACGTTATGACACTGCCTCCTTAAACCTGGCCATCTTGCTAGGTTTGATAATGTAGTGAAAAGGTAAACTGACAATCAGCTGTTTCATCAATGACGTCTTTACTTTTTTTATCAACTCCCGTGACATTTCTCCAATAAGTGTCAGATTACTGTCAAATTGTGGGAGTAATAGTTATCGGCGGGAATATGTTGCCTGAGAAATAGTTCAGCAGGATAGCCTGAATTATTTTTGTGAGTCGTATAGTCGTGTAGGAAGTTGCAAAGCAGGTATTTAAGTATTTCATACATATTTTAATCAACCATAACCTGAACTTCATTCAATTTCAGATCGATGAAACTTCGTTTATGAACATTGTGTCATATCTTCTTTATCAGTGCTCGTTAAGGACCATTTTTAATATTTCATCCTAGACAGAATCCGGAACAAGTGTGGTAGGGTTAAAAGCGTTTTATAATATTTAATATCATGTAATATTAGTATTGATTCCTTTCAGTAAATTATCAACTTTACACATTACAGAATGCTACAGTTAAATCGCTTGCACTAGAAGTTGTCGCATTGGTTTCCCGCAATAAGGAATGTGTAAGCGAGATAGCAGCGTGCGAAATACAGGGAAGCTATTTTGTTGCGCTAAGAGATTGATTTAAGAGACCAACAAATGAAAGTACTGAAAACACTTTCGGGCTTCTGAATTCACAAGAGATGATAAAAGAAGCTCAAAATAAAGGTAAAGTGAATTCTTGGCAAACAATTATAAAATATTTACTTCCTGTTTAGGTGCTGTGATATATCTACTGGACATGTTCTGTAATTCAAGGAATCGTCAAATGCGAGAACTTTGTGCTGAAATTCTCGCTAAAATGACCGCTGACCGTTTAAGTGGACCTAAGGTAGGAAAATTATAACATATACAAAATGATAGAAAGCTAATATTGCATAAAATTCTGAAGGTTCGCATAACAGTTTGCGAATTTCTACCTCCATTATTCGTCGATGCAATGATCGAATCTATGGCACCTTCTGTCCAATTATTCGAATCAATTCACGAGCATCCAGAATTAATTTGGAATCTAAAGACAAGATCAAAAGTATGTGATGTTGTTGCTGATATGTGCGATGGGTAAGCTAACAGAGATTGCGTAAAGTTTTTAAGCAGCTAATATAATATATATTTACGTATAAATGCAGTTTTTTTAAAACACAGAAATAAAATCCAAAAATTTTGTGGAAAGACCCAGATATTCTTAAAGATATACCCAATGAGGCGATTGTATCTGGCGTTTATTTGCGGCTGTTTGTTAGTAATCCAGCTTGGACTCTGCGCAAGCCGAAGGACTTCGTTGTAGACCTTATCAACGAAAATTCGCCGGATGTAAGTTAATTAATTTTTTAAATCACCAGTAAATGGTCTTCTGGAATCTTCATAACGTACTCTTCAATATTTTTAGAAAGATGCATTGGAATTAGCATCTACTGCATTAGTCGAATTATTAAGAGCGCAGCCTAATTTAGCAGATGACATTCTAGTTTGGGGTCACATACCAAAACTCTTCAATTTACTTAACGTACAACCAAAATATACATTGTCAGTATTACATCAATTAGCTCTTTCAGAGGTAAGATCAATTTGCCAGAATTTAATTTGATTTTAGATAAACATGTATTTTATTTTAGTACTGCATGACAGCAGTGTCGCAAACTGAATGTATCTTGCCTTTAAAACGGTGTATGGAAAAGAACAAGCCACTGATAGAAAAAGTGTGTGAAATGTTAAGCCGTTTGTTTAAATACCAACATGCGAGTGTAATGATTCGATAAAAAAGCTTACCTCTAACTGTTATTGCATTAACTGTAGGATTCATTGATTAGCCAGTCTTTAGAAAGTAATCTAATACCATTCCTGTTAAATTTGCTTGAAATTCATATGGAGTATGTAGACAGTCCTTCTGCGGTGAAGGCACAAGTTGTAGCTGCGCTCATCCAGTGTGGGCAGAGTTTAAAGATCAGAAGCATGACTTATTCATAACGGATACAAACGTTAGAGGCTATTTAACAGGTGAGTCATTTACTTATTTATGAATTATTGAATGAAATATCGATAAATTACCAAAATGGATTAAATACTTTACGCATGTTTTTTTGCCAAGTATCGTGTTTGTTTCTTCCAATTCTCAATTCGGCTATGATGGGTATTAACTCAAAGTTCAAACAGTCCCAAATTCAATTACACATCGTGATAATTATCATTGCTTTTCAATGGCAAATTATTGAATAGAAGCTTAAAAATTTCGTGTCATCGATTTTGAGCCTATCAAAGGATACACAAAGATATTTTTAATTTTGATCAGGTTTCACGATTTTCGCTTAATCCCTATCTCCTCGCTTATTCTAATTATGAAACGGACAACAATAAGGTTTTAGTCATACATTCCTTATAATAAAATGTTTCAGGGAATCCTTAAACTGCTAAGCCTATACAGAAATTTTTTGGAAAGAGCTATCTTTACAGCAAATGTTATGCTTATGGGCGTAGATGATTAGCACATTGATGTATGTTTAATAGAGCAATTTTCTTCAATTCATCCTAAAAGCTGATTTACAATTTCAAACTGGTCTGTTTTCTACTTATTCCTTCTTAAAGTTGATTTCCAATAGAACTGGCTGTATCTGTAATCAATTTAATTAATTTTAATTCAAATCTCGTTCTTTTGTAACATGCAATCCTAAACATCAATAGATATTGTGAACCTTTGCAGGGAAAAGGCATAAATGCTAGCATCTAATCACGGGTGTTTTAATGGACTATGTAACCCAGCGCTCATAATTTTTTTTTCATAAATTGGAATCAAGCCGATTGACGCGAGCATTAAAAAGTCTTTCCATTTCATATATCTGCAGAGGAGCCAGATAAAATGATTGCGTTCTGTCAACAAAACATTTTCTAAAGATTAACTGCGCGCTTGTTTTCTACGGCACGTTTATGCCTCGTTTTGTTGTCTAGAAATGTGACTCTCCTCGTTCTATATCGTTCCATAAATCAATACTTGATCGTTTCGCTATTCTTTTTTTTAAGCCCTACAGGCCTTCTCGAGCCTTCGCTTAGAGATAGTTAGAGTATCTCATTTTCATGACCGTATTGATTTTTTCGGAAGTTGGTTTGGTCAGTATCATGCTCGCGTGTGCTTGCTCAGCTACGATATGATCTGATTAAATCAGTACATATCACTACTGACTGAACACTCGTAGTCGATCCGGAAAATCCCCTGAACTAAATCACGTTGCTCCCAACGAGATTTGCACCTGGGACATTATCGTCATTCAATTCTAATTTGTATACAATTTGACTTTCAACTACTGAAGATAAGGATGATGCTACAGCATCATTCCTAGTTGTTGAATTTGCATTTCACACTTACGACTTTAAAATAGTTTGCCTTATTTTCTAACTTTTCAATCAATTTTTTCAGAAACGTAATCGGAAGCTGATACCACGAAAAAAATCGTCAGAATCGGAGCAAACTGCCGAGGAAACGTTAACTCCTGAAATAATAACAGACGGAATCCGCCTCAACTACGCCAAGTACGGATGAGGATAACGAAAATGAATACGATCGTGGCTCAACAAGAACTGCAAGTGCATGTTTTCTTTGCCGTTATTTTAAAAATACCTTTGTAGCTTGATCTGTTTTTCATTATAGCTTAATTGAAAATAAAATAAATTTTAAATAAAATCATTAAACTATATGTTTCAATATACTTTATAGTTTATTAAGGCTGATGACATCAATTTACAAATTTTTTTATAGATGTTAATGCAATAACAATGAGTATGGACGTAGAACCATGATGATTCGAGATGGCTAGTGGATGCTAAATCCCGATTTGGTGTGTCGCGCTGCTGACAATGAATCAGTCGCATTAAATATTCTTGTATCCTGATTATAAAACGTCTAGTCTAGTATTATGAACTGTTAAATATTATTTCAAACTAATTTAAGAAGGGATTGAGGATTTCGGTGGATTTAGAGGAAAAAGGATATGCATCTAAGCTAGTGAGGGGAGCAGATATGAAATATTATCTTATAGAAAGTCATTCAGATTTTAAGTTTTCGGTAGGTTAACAGACAACTCTATCTTAATTTCAACTATTGAAGTTACTTAAGAGTTTCTAGGTGGATAAACAGTCTGCGATAATTATCTTTATCTATAAAAGCTAAATCTGTTATCACGTGTATTTCTGTTCTGGATAACTTCATGTTAAAAAGTCCTATTAAACTTGCTGTCTTTTTGTATGTAGCTATATTGAAAAGCAAGCATACGACAGTATTGATCGTAACGTGCTGTACTAAATAATGCTTTGCTTTGGCATCCTAGCCAAATTAATCCGTCTTATCAAAATGACGCGGACAACCTCCCAAGTCTGCATTAATAACCAACTCACCGACGCCTTTGACACCAAAAGTGGACTAAAGCAGGGAGATGGGCTGGACCCATTGCTATTCAATTTGGCTCTGGGTAAGAAAGCTACCTGTCCATACAAGAGGCATGCTTTTATACAAGTTAAGCCAAGTGGTAGCCTATGCAGATGATAGCAACATTTTGTTACGGTCGCTAACAACTGGCAAAGCATTTTTCCTGAAACTCGACAGCGAAGCAAAACTAGTAGGGCTACAAATCAATGAGAATAAAACAAAATTCATTACGCAGTCGAGGAAAAATACCTAAAGTACACAAAATATCGCACTTGGCGAATACACTAGCGAAAATGTGAGCAAACTTGTGTATCTAGGCACCAAAATAACGAGAACGCTAATGAAAGAGAAGAAATACCCCGACGAATACAGCTCGCAAATTAAATATTGTATTCAGTTTTGACGATCTTGAAAACCAGTTGCATACACAGGAAAACAAAGCTCCAAGTATCCAAATCTGTGATAAAACCTGTGCTATGCTATGGATTTGAACAATATGGGCCCTAATTCAAGCATCCCCAAACATATGCAACGCCTTTGAGGGACGGGTCCTGAGGCGGATGATTGGAGCGACGCTAGACGGGGACCAATGGCGAATTCAACGCAACCATGAGCTGTGTAAAATGTTTGACGAGATAGAGGTCTCAACGATTGTAAAACTGCGGAAGCTGCAATGGGTTGGCCACATGAATCGTATGGATGAACAACGGATACCCAAAAAGGTATTCGTTGGGAGAACTGAAGGGCGGAGACTAGTGGGGAAATCGAGGAAACGCTGGTCTGACTCGATCGGCAAAGGCAGTTCATCACTACTCGGATTTCAAAATTAGAGGACGCGATTGATGAACCGAGGCGCTATTTGCAGGAAGCGAAGGCCCGAGAGGGACTGTAGTTCTACGAAGAAATTGAAAAAAGTGAATTTCACACTTATGTAGACTAATGAATTTTTTATCTCAAAAACAAAGAAAATCATGTCTTACAAAAATAAATATTTAATGAAGAATAACTTATCACAATATTGCCAATTTGTTTGGATAAAAAGTATTAATTTAAGCCTTAATTAAATTAATTATAAAAAATTTTGTAGTTAGTTATGAATAAATAAATTCAATACTTCCAAATGCTATGAATTAAAAAACACTCAACAATTCGTATCATAAATCAAAATGTTAATTTTGTTTAGACTAGAATAATAGAATAATATTTTAAATATTGCTAATCTTAATTAAATTTTTATTCAATGATGAATAAATAATTTACGTATTTTAAAATAGTATGAAATGCAAAAAATCAACATTTTGCATATTAAATGAACATATGAAAAAAAAAAAAACAACTAATTCAATATTGCTAACTTCGATTTGGTCAGTAGCCTAGATATACTATTTAAATGTTGCTTTGCTCATTGACTCCAAATAAGTACTCCATAATGTATTTTCGTCAGAACAAACGCATTTAGAACAAGTTTCTTGATGTGCATTGGAAAAGACTCTTATCTTAACAAAGGCGACATAGATGTCGACCTGAATATTAACGGCGAAAAATTGCAAACAGTGCTGGAAATGAAATATCTTGGGTCTTATTATAGACCATCGTATGATAAATAGCTTAAGGAGGCAATTAGCCCCAATAAAAGGCTTGTTGAAACTTGTTCTAAACGCATTTGTGCTGAAGAAATTACATTATGGAGTACTTATTTGGAGTCAATCGGCAAAGCAACATCTTAATAGTATATCCAGGCTGCTGAACAAAGCATATAAAAACATTCTGAAACTGCCAATGCTTACTGAAACTTGTTTGGTTTACCAATTAGCAAAATCATTAACCTTTAGTCAAGTCATTATAATGTTTATTTACAACAATTTAAAAACTAATGGATCGGAACGAACACCATTAATTAAGGTATCACAGATCAACCCATATAATGCGTGGAATGCAGATCAATTTGTAATACCTTTTGCCGGAACGGATTGTCTAAAGAACGATGCAACGAATGATGCTCTGCGTATATATAACAATCTACCAGAAACAGTTCAGAAAGCAAACTCTCTTTTGGTATTTAAGAAAAGACAAAGGACAGATTGAAGAGTGGACCTGTTACTCAGAGCTTTTTTTTTGAATGCATCGTATTATATTGGTTTTTTTTTATCTCTGAGAGCTGATCATGATTTTTGGGCTAGATGCTCATGAAAAGGATTAGTTCACATGATTTTGTGTGCCCCTTATACCGATGAATTAAACATTTTCTGGGTGGCACCAAGGTCGAAGCGAGGTAAAGTGAATGCAGATCGCACGTGCGTTGTGCGACGAAGAAAGAGCGATGGAGCGAGTGGTAGGGAGTGGAGGTACTAAAAAAAAGTTTTATTTTTTTTACTGTTTGCAATTTGCTTTATATTCTTTGAAAATATATGGCGATTAGTATTGAATAAAGCGCGTTTGACTTTGACGTGCGAGGAATGCAAATTAATTCGTAATGCCTTTTTCAGAACCGATCGTCTAAAGAACTCCGTGTACGAGTACATATAACAATCTTCCAGAGATGGTTAAGGATGCAAACTCACTATTGGTATTTAAGAAAAGACAGGGATCATCTGATGAACACTGATTGAAGCGTAGACATGGATTTGTCAGCACAGTATCTTAGGGCATTTTTGATCCTTTCGGTGAGATAGTTGAATAGACAGTTACTCGGAGTTTTCTTTTAGTTTCGTGCTATGCGATTTTGACTAAATATGCACGAAAGGATAGATTCATTTTATTTTGTGTGCTCTTTTATACCGATTTATTGAACATTGTCTGAGAAGCACACTTCAAAAAGCGGACGAGTGTTGTGGAACGAAGAATGAGTGAAGATAGTGGTAAGAAATGGAGGTGCTTAAAAAAATCTGTATGTACCACTTCCTCTTTACGATTTATCAGTTTCAGCCAGTCAGAATGAAACAAAAGCTGCAGACGCTGGTCAATATAAAAGTGGATATTACTTCAGTAAGCACATAACTGAAAATCGATGTTCACCTTATGCTATGAAAATAATTTAGCACCCTGTAGAAACCAAACACTAGGCTATAAATAAACATGTAGAAAAGTTTTCTTCATACCTGCACTCGAGAATTCGGCTCAATGATTCTACATAAATTTTGTTCCAGCATTGTATCATACAATGTACCTAGATGTGCGTTGACAATTACATCTTCCTCAAGCTCTTTTCGATATTCCTTGAGCGTGTCCTGAAAATCAGCTAGAGATCTGTAGTGAGATGCTTGCGCGATGGATTTCATTGCGTCGATGTCTCGTCCTGAATACGTGATAGCCTAATAAATAAAAAATATCAATTTCTATGCAACCAACTTTAAATCAACATCCTTACCAGCTTTCCACTAACAATTTGATTTTCATCTTCCGCCTTTCTCAGCATTATTTTGCAGAGCAACATATATTTGAGCGCAGTTCATGCTCTGTTACTTTCGACACTGTCAAAACCTTCGAATGCTTCATAAAAATATGAAAAAGCTCGTCTGCCGCAAGTAGGATACCCGATTGCAAATCTAAAGCCCCCTGCATCTTAGGCGGACAGTAGATAGCATTTGCCGTGGTACGTGCCGAGGTCAGGGCAGCACGCGCTTTTAGCAAATTGCTTAGAGCATGACAGGTCATACTTTCAAGAAGTTGAACTTCTATGAGCAAATTTTTGTCGTCCAACTTTTTTAATTCTTTCAGCAGCTGTGACCCTAGCGCTAGCGCTTCTGAATACAATCCAGTATCGAAAAACAAAGCAATTAATCGAGCTTCCAGCGATTGTCTTAAGAATGCTCGTTTCTCTTGTTTCGCGCATTCTATACATTCTTTACAAAGTTGAACCTCGATATCAGTACCAGCTTCCAAGTCTAAAAACAAATCCACTAACGACCGCACTAACTTGGCGGCCTTCGCTTTGCTAATCAGGCTAAGAAACGGTCTCGTCACTTTGATCAAATCTGCTAGCTCCTTGGCCTTTTCTTCTTGTTTGTACAATTCACCTAATTGCAGAATGCCTTGTTCCTTGACACGAATAAGCTCTTCGTCATTCTCGGCTATTCCTTGCTCACGAACAATTTTGTTGAGTAGCGAAACTCCTTCCTCGCGATTCACAAGAGATACAGCCTGCGCTCGTTCGAACCACAATGACAGGAATTTTGTTTGGAACTGCATTAACTGTCAGGAGTTGTCAGTTTTACTTTTGTATGAGGTCATGTCACAGGAATTGCAGAGCAAGACGGCCAGGTTTAAGGAGGCGGATTGACGTTTGGAAGTTGAAACCGTCAACACGCGTGTGAATTGGTCAATATCGAAATTATAAAAAAAAAACTATTAGAAAACGAACATTCATAAGTATATTTCATCACACAAGATCATATACAAAAAGTTTGAAGGTTGAAGACCGAAAGAAAGCAGAAACTTCATCTTGGGCGAGCGCCCATAAAATACACCGTGGCTAGTATTACCAAGGCGGCAAAATGGAGTAGTTATTGTCAACAAGCAAACACGATGGCGAATCAAGCGAACACAACAGCGGAGCAAGCGAACACGATGGCAGAGCAACCAAAGACCAAAGCCGCCCGCAAGGAAATGCCTTCGGACATGATGGATGCGGACGATACAACAGCAAAGAATTCAAGTTTCAACGAAGATATTAACCTCATTAACTGTAAGGTAAATGAATTTATAGTAGCAAAGGGTAAATTAGTTACCAAACATAAAACCCCGGTTCCTATACCAATCCCACCCACACCTAATACTAACCCTTTCAGCGCACTGGCGAACGATAATAATAACTCAAACGCGGCTAACAGTCGAGTAAAGAAGGTATGGTGCCCACCAACATTCATTGAAAATTTAAAAGCAACGGTACTTAAAGGTATCATGGACAGATACACCCTTACAGATGGTACCCGTGTAGAGTACCGAATCACTAAATTGTCGAACTCCCGACTTAAGGTCATAGTGGACAGACTCGAGGCGCACGACTACATTATGAACCTGCTTAAAAACACGGAAGCAGTGGGATATTCATTCACTCCCAAAGAAAAGAAAAGATGTGTCGTTATTTTAAGGGGTATTAGTTCTGAATTTGGAGTGGAGGCTGTTCGAGAGGACATAGCCAGACAAATCCCGAATTTAGGCCTCCAGACTGTTAGTCCACTTACAACTGCATGGTCGAGAGCGAATAAAATCGACCTAGATTTATTTAGAATTACAGTGGGATCGCAAGCTGATAAGAACGAGATGATAAAGCTGCGCTACATTTTGAACCAGAGAGCCGTATGGGAACGCCCCAAAAGGAGTGATCTGGTGCAATGCTATCGGTGTCAAAGATTCGGGCACGTATCCACCAATTGTGGATTCCACATGAGATGTGTAGCACGGGGAGAGGAGCATAATTCCGAAAGCTGCCCCAGAAAAAATATGGACAAGCCGGAAACCGCGCCATTCTGCACCATGTGCAAGACCCATAGGCATCCAGCCAATTTTTCCGGCTGTCCCGAACGGAAAAGATTGTTAGACAGGGCAATCGAAAATAAAGCCAAACGGATGGCACCTCAGAAAAGATTCTCACTGCTCCCCAGCTACCCAAATACTACACCAACCCCTACAACCCCACACCACTTTGCCCCTCCCTCCAATCGGACCTCATATTCAGAGGTTCTAAGGAGTGGAACTCCGACCCATAATTTTATTTCACCAGCTCCTAATCCCGTCGAACGCTTACGACAAATAACCGTGGAGTGGGTGGGAGTCTCTCCCAGTGAACTCCTGTCCAAGGTCAGGGCTTTCCTCCCATACTTTGACACCACTCCTGACCAAGAGAAGCCAATGGCGCTCCTCAATTTCTATTTCAACCTTTATGGTTGCAAATAGACTAACCATTATATCCCTTAATATAAACTCGATTATATTATCGATTTATCGATAGTGCCCTCAGACCGGGGAACCAACGCGTCCCCAGGGTTGCGGATAGGGGAAGACGTTTCTCGAAAGGTTTGCTGCGAATAACCAATAAGCAGCCGCGGACAGTGGTCGGCAGTGAAGGGAGAGTCTCAGGACAAATACCTGAGTGTCAATGAACTTCACTGTGACATGACGAAATATATGGCGTCATAAATTATCCATATATCCTGGCAGTAGGTAAAATGCTATGGGAACGGAAACCCAGACAGAAAACCAAACTATGCAGGTCCACAAGGGGAACCAAATTACGGTGCAGGGGGTCGGATCCCCTGTACCGGCGGCAGAGGGTAGTGAGTGAGCAGGCTCCCAGCCGTCGTCATCCAGCGACTGCAATGTTCTAGAAGTGGTGAACTTGGCTTCTGTAACAGATATAACTACAAGCAAACAGGACGCTAGCACGGAGAACCCTTTCAGGCAAAAACCGCTGTTGGCAAGAACACCGATAAAGCAAGTCACCGATTGCGGGGGGAGGCAGCAAACCCCAGAAACACTGTCAAAGTCAACATCACAGGTTAAATCATCAGAGACAGACCACAGACGGACTAACAAACGAAAGAAGGCAGAGTGCGTTGTGCAACCTGGCATCATTGCGGCCTTAGGGCGCAGTAGAAGGACTATGCGCACCCCGGAGCGTCCAGTGCAAGACGTACACAATCCGGATCAAGCTGCGACATCAATAGAGGCCAGTGTAAGACTGGGGGAGGGCGAAGTTTTGCCGTTGGCCGACGCCACTTCAAACGTCACCCAAGCGATAGAAGCAAAAGGGCTAGGAAACGGGGGCCTCTTCCAAGAGGTGGCGCCAAATAACACGATCGCCCTTGACCGCGCCGAAGAGGAGCGGTTTACTCGGAAAGCGGGGACTATCGTCAAACAACTGAGGGCTGCCTGCGAAGAGCAGAAAAACATAGGCAAGAGTGTCAAGAATGGCATTCTTGAACTGGAGGAGCTTTTTGACCGCATAACGCACTACAGGTGGAGGTGGCTTGCAACCGAAAACCACCAAGAAGACACGCTCTCCCTCGAGGCATCAGTGGGTCCTAGCAGCAGCAAAAGAATGGCCGGTAGCCCAATTGAAGGCGACCGTGAGAAAAGGAGGAAGGACGAGACCATAAACGAAGTTGACACTCCAGGCGAGGAGTTCCATGTGGTGCGAAACAAGGCAGCGAAAAAAGCGGCCAAAAAGCTACCCCTAGAAAAAACAGACAAAGAGCTCAACCACGAAAAGAACAAAGAACCCCCCGATATACCGCAGAAAACAAAAAGCAAACTGCGGCGCAAACCTTTGCGAGAGGCACTGCTTATTAAACCCACTAAGGGCCGAACCTACGCAGATGTCCTCCGTGAAATTAAAGGAGCGGTCAAGCCAGACGACACCAAAACTACCATCAAAGCAGTTCGGCCAATCCGGACCGGTGGCCTGCTGGTGGAATTCGGGCCAGAGGCCACAAACAAAGATGCATTCCGTGACGCGGTTCAAAAGGTTCTTGGAGATGCGGCGACGGTTGCCTCGCTCGAACCAATGCCCACCCTGGAAATCAGGGACCCCGACTGCGTCACGGACAAAGCTGAAGTAGAGGATGCCATCAGGAGGGAGTTCCCCAGCTTAAGTGAAATCAAGGCAAGATTGACACGTGAAAACACAAGAGGGCAACGCATGGCTATTGTCGAACTAGCTGATAAAGACGCCCAGCAAATCCTGGCGAAGGGCAAAATTAAGATAGGTTGGGTGATCTGCAGGATACGGAGAAGAGCGATCCCTGTCCGCTGCTTCAGATGCTTCGAATACGGACACACCGCGTATGGCTGCAGGGGACCCGACAGGAGATCTATGTGCTACAAATGTGGTGCAATGGGGCACAAAAGGAAGGAGTGCACGAACGAGGCAAAATGCATACTTTGCAAGGATGCTAAGCTAGCACCCGGTGACCTCAAACATGAGCCGGGACAGGGAAATGCTGGGTTTTCAAGGAGGCCCTAACTAAAGCCAAATCGATACTCAAATGATCCGTATCCTGCAGGTCAATTTGCACCGAAGCACAAACGCCCAGGACCTACTTGAGCAGTTTGCGAGGGATAAGAAAGCTGACCTCCTGTTGCTGAGCGAGCAACATCATAACAAGGACTCGCAAGCGTGGTACCCTGACAAATCTGGTACCTCGGCCATCTGGGTTCGAGACAGCGCCCGCCTTCAGGTGCAGGGCCATGGACGCGGGGATGGTTTTGTGTGGGTGCGGTGTTCAGGGATAACATATTTCAGTGTTTATCTGACGCCTAACGAGGCAATGCGATCTTTTCGAACCAAACTCGATGCCCTGGAGGACGCTGTCTCGAACACACAGGGCCACATGCTGGTCGGGGGAGACTTCAACGCTAGAGCCATTGAACGGGGTATGCCACAATCCGACCCAAGGGGAAAGCAAATCTTGGACATGGCGGCCAGAACAGCGCTTTTTGTCCTAAATACTGGTAACACCCCTACTTTCCGCCGATGGGGTTGCGTAGGAACCATACCCGATATGACACTCGCTTCGGAGTCCCTGGTACCCAGAGTACACAACTGGCGAGTACTAGAGGACTACTCGGCTAGTGATCACCAGTATATAGCGGTTGAGATTCACGACGGTGCCACTCTGCGTGTATATGCCCAAACTTCAATCCTCGGATGGAGGACTGGGAGGATGGACGTTGAGAGGTTCGCTGACGCGCTTACGGCAGGCGCACCGTTGTTGGGAGCTCCGCCAGGGAGTGGAGGGCCCACAGCCAAGGACTTGGTGAACTCAACTATGAGTACCATCATAGCTGCTTGCGAGTCTTCCATGCCCCGTCGGAGACCCCGACACGGTAAGCCTCCAGTATACTGGTGGTCAAACGAGATCGCCGAACAAAGAAGCGAGTGTCACAAACTTCGACGAGAGGCCCAGCGGGCGCGAACATGGGAGGAGACAGACACTAGGCTGGCAGCATACAGGTCTAGCAGGAAATATCTTCGCAGGCTTATTAACAAGAGCAAGGCCCGATGCTGGCAAGACCTCGTGGATGATGTAAATAGGGATCTGTGGGGCCTTGCCTACAAGCTGGTCATGGGGAAACTTGGTGCCCTACGGAAGCCTTGTATACATGACGCGGAAAAGATGGATGCGGAAAAGATGGACGCGATAGTGCGGGGACTCTTCCCCGCCCACCCCATCCGTGTTGACGCTGTCCGTGGTGAAACAGCGGTCAAGTGCCCACTCTTCACACAGCTGGAACTGGAGGAGGCAGTCCTCTCCCTGAAAGCGAGGAAGGCTCCAGGTCCAGATGGTGTTCCAGCTGAGGTTTTGCAGCTCGTCTATCACCAATGTCCTGACTTGCTGCTCAGCACATTCAACGCTTGCCTACGGGACGGGGTTTTCCCGGTACGATGGAAGGTGGTGAGGCTCGTGCTGATCAGCAAGGGGAAGGGAAATCCCGAATCGCCGTCTGCATACCACCCGTTATGCATGCTAGACACGGCTGGGAAAGTGCTAGAGAAACTCATCAAGGGAAGACTCACTGACGCGATTCGTGCTGCTGGGGACCTATCTCCTCGGCAGTACGGCTTTAGAGCAGGACGTTCTACCATCGATGCGATTGCAGAGGTGGTGAACGCGGTCCAAAAGGCAGAGGCATGTAGTCGCACCAAGCGACGGATCGTCCTGTTGGTGACACTCGACGTCAGGAATGCCTTCAACTCCGCTAGATGGGTGGATATTCTGGACACGCTGGAAAACTCTTTTCTAGTTCCAGAATATCTCATGCGGCTTTTGGGGAACTACCTAAAGGACCGAAGCCTGCTCTACGACACGACACAGGGCCAACGAAGGATGGAAATTACATCGGGTGTTGCCCAGGGATCTATCCTTGGTCCGGACCTGTGGAACGTGTCTTACGACGGGCTACTGAGACTTGAGATGCCAGATGAGTCGCGCTTGGTCGGCTATGCGGATGATGTTGCAGCTCTGGTCGCCGGACGCACCGTTGAATAAGCGCAACTTAGGCTAGGTATGCTAATGCGCCGAGTGAGGGACTGGATGACTACTCGCGGGCTCAGTTTAGCACTGGAGAAAACCGAAGTGGTCATCTTGACAAAAAAGAGAATCCCTAGAGTAAGGATGATCAGTATTGGAGATATACAGGTCAAATCGCAGCCAGCGGTGAAGTACCTGGGGCTACTGATCGACTCGAAGATGAGTTTTTCTGAGCAAATCAGGGCAACGGCTGAGAAGGCTGCTTCGGGAATATCGGCCCTGTGTCGACTTATGACCAAAGTAGGGGGACCCAGCCCATCAAGAAGACGCCTCTTGATGAGTGCTGTAGGGTCAGTGCTACTGTACGGAGCAGAGGTATGGGGCGACGCTCTCAGCAAGGAGGTATACCGAAAACGATTGGCACAGGTACAGAGAAGAGGAGCACTGAGAATTGCATCTTCGCATCCAACAGTCTCCGACTCGGCGGTGAGAGTGATTGCAGGCGTGATACCTGTTGCCCTCCTTGCTAGAGAGCGCCGCGCTATTTACCTGCGCCGAAACGAGGATGCGAGGGAGATCGTTGTCCGCGAGGAGAGACAACGCTCGCTCAACGATTGGCAGCAGTCTTGGAGGAATTGCACGAAGGGAAGGTGGACTGCGCGCCTCATCCCGGATGTGAGACCGTGGCTAAATCGAAGGCATGGTGAGACTGACTTCTATCTGACCCAGCTTTTGAGCGGGCACGGGTGTTTTCAGTCTTACCTGCACAAGATCGGTAAGTCACGGTCTCCCGATTGTCGGTTTTGCCCAGCAGAGGAGGACAATGCCTGTCACACATTTTTTGCGTGTACCAAATGGGCCAGGCTGTGAAGAGAACTCTACAGGGAGACGGGAGAGCTCAGCCCGGATAATATAGTTGCGGTGATGCTCGAATCGGTTGACAAATGGAACCAGGTGGCACATTATGCTCGGGCAGTCCTAAAAGATAAAAGGGACTCACAGCAGCCGGAGGTGCTGGGGCTGGGGGATCACTCTTCTGGCAATTCCTCTTCCCCTCTCCCCTCCCGCTAGGAAAGGGACTCCCCAGCTTGAAGGCGCCCCATGGCGTAACAAAACGAGACCTGGCCCGAAGTAATGTGTCAAACGGTTCCAGGCTAGGTTCTCAGATTGACAGGGAAGGTGTTTAGTGGGTAGTCTAAGGGTATCCTCCATGGGAGTCCCACACTGCCAGACTCGGCGGGCGTAAATGCCTTCACCTCCCTACCACAAAAAAAAAATAAATAAATATATAAACTCCCTAATCTCACATGATAAGAGGCTTTACATTGCTGATTTGGTCAAATCCTCCGAACCCGACATCATTTTTCTGAACGAAACAGTTCTTAACCATCACCACAAAGTCCGCTTGGAGAACTACCATGTGCTTCGAAATGACAGTGGCAGAGGTACCGCGATACTGTTCCGGGATGATTTAGATATCCATCAAATTCCTTTTGAACAAAATAATTCCTCATGTACGTTAGCAACGCTCAACACCAGGCGACCCAATGGAAACCCAGCCAAAATCCTTATTGGCTCCCTATACCTCCCGTGCAATCTAGGTTCCCAGATCCCATTTACACTTAACCAAATCCTCGCAACAGCCTCATCCCACGAATCATTTATACTAGGAAGAGACCTTAATGCCAGACACCAACACTGGGGGGACTCCACAAGAAATACCAACGGGAACTATCTATTTGAATGACTCCATGCGGACACCCTCCTCTCAGCGTCCATAGCAAATGCTGGGGTCCCAACATTTCCCAGAGGGAACTCATTTTTAGACAACTTCATAATATCCTCTGACCTCAACGATCCCACAATTCCCTTCACTTGCTTCACATTTACCTCATTATCGGACCATCATGGCCTCCATCTCAATATAACCCTTAGATCACACATACCTGTTCCAACTTGCCTACCTCACTATAGACCGTTTAATTCCATAGACTGGCCAAACTTCAGAAAAGACCTCAAAGACCTCCTTCCAAACCTCCCACCGGAAAATGTCATTCTCTCGAACGCAGAAATAGACTCGCATATATCAGCACTAACATCTGCCATTATAGAGTGTCTAGAACAGCATGCCCCTTTCCAGAAACCACGCAGCCCGCTTTATAGATGTCTAACTCAGGAGACTCTTCAATTAATAAAAACTCGGAAGCATATGCTCCAACGGCTTAAGCGTATTTACCATCGAAGCTTTAACCGGTACAATGAGGAGTATTTGGAACTTAAAACGCAAATGACGAGCATTTCCCATGAAATCCAAAAACGCATCAGATCAGAAGTCAACGACTTCTATAAAAGCAGACTGATATCACTGTGACCATCTTCAGATGTTTTTAAAACGATAAATCAATTCATGGGCCGTAAAAGTTCCAAATTCAACATTGAGAAAGACCCTATAAAGCGAGGGAACGAAGTCTTCACTGCACAATCTGAAAAGATTGTTGCATGTGAGGAATACTTCAAACAACTATATTGTCGCCGTGAGTCATCCAACATAGCTTTGAACAACAACGTTAAAGCAGAGGGTTTACTAACGACGGAAGGGTACGAGGGATCTTATTTAACTATATTCTCTAGTTATAATAAAGCATTCTCGCCACAACATCCAATCTTCGCGGGATTTTTCACCTCGAAAACGGAAGTAGAAGACCTCCTAAATGCTTTAAATAGCAAGCTATCTCACGACCTTGATGGTATCCCGAGCAGAATACTCAAGAAGTGCAGAAAGACCATCTCCTCCTTCTTGACGATATTATACAATAATTGTATTAATAATGGATACTTTCCAAAATCTTGAAAAGTTAGCAAACTAATACCAATACCAAAACTAGGCTGCGAAGGTAGCATTAATAATTTCCGGCCAATTTCCCTTTTGCCTAACATGGGTAAACCCCTTGAAAAAGTTATTCTATGAAACTTGAACGAATTTACTAGTCCCCTGATCCCCGATTTTCAGTTTGGATTTGAACGTGAACGATCCACGGAGCATGCAATAATGCTATTGCACAATAGAGTCACCCGCAATCTGCGGCGGAAAGAGTGCACAGTGGCCTGTGCTCTAGACCTGAAAAAAGCGTTCGACTCAGTTTGGATAAACGGGCTCAAATACAAATTGAAAATGGCATCCTGTCCGGTCGCAATCCTCAGAATCCTATACAGCTTCCTTTCGGATAGAACATCCCAAATTAAACTGGGGAACCTCATTTCAAATCCTATCCCTATCAACTCGGGAGTCCCACAAGGCTCTATCCTCGATCCCGCCCTGTTCAACTTTTTCCTTCATGATATCCCACGTCCAAACTGCTCGACTATCGATATAGCAATCTATGCAGACGATATCCTCCTCACGGTCACCCATAGCCTCCCAGAGATGGCCCAAATAAAACTGCAGCGCTCTGTCCTCAACATCTTTCAATATCTGAAGTACTGGGGGCTCGAAATAAATGCCAGCAAATCGGAACTGATCTGCTTCAGAAATGCCAGCGGGAGAAGGCACCGTCTTGCCGTGTCTCAAAGTAGGAATGTGCAAGCATATATTGCTGGTGAAATCATCCCTCTCAAGGAAAATATCAAATACCTTGGAGTCCATTTTAACAATTGACTTAAGGTGAATAGACACGCAAGGAAAATTCTCAATAAAGCGAAAGCAGCGTCCGCAATTATTTCGTCTCTCCTTTCTTCGAAATCAGTCTGCCCAAAAGTTAAGGTATTAATGTACAAAACTCTTATTAGGCCGATCATTACCTACGCGTTTCCGGCATGGCTAACAATCTCGCCTACTGCCGCCGAAGAAATCCAAATCTTCGAGAGGAAGATCCTTCGGAAATGCCTATCCAAATACAGACGGCCTAATAAGAAGTACTACAGGAATTCTATCCTTTACGAAGATACGGAGATAGAACCGATTCTCCATTACATGTTGGCAATGTCTAAAAAACGCCTAGAGAAGTGGCGGGAGCACCCCCTTCAATGTATTCGCGCACTTTTCTAGCCTACAACCGCAAATAATAATCCCTACTACCTATGTCCCTTTAAAATCCTTGACCAATACCACCACGATCCCATTGATTCCGTAACTACAAATAAACCGGCGTTTTACGTTTCATCTGAACCGAACACATACCGTAGTGAAACAAAATACTTGCAAATTTATTTAGAACATAAGTGTAATAAAATAAAACCACAAGATAAATATACACAAATGTAAATAAATTCGAGTGCTGTACTAAGCAGCTTATAGTTTTAGGTTAGATGTAAGAATAGATTTAAGTTATATCAGGGTTAGATTTAGATTAAGTTTTAACGTATTTATTTGTCAAACTACTCAAGTCGTAAGCCATATGAGCAAATGGCAAAGTCTATATATCTTAAAAACACTGATGTAAAATAAGTATACATATTTTCTAACCGTCAAAGTTTATTTGACATCCATATACTGTCAAATGTCACATAGTCATTAAGCATACTCTGTAATGTCAAGTTATAAAAAGACTCAATAAAGTTTACTTACTAGGTTTAAGGAGGCAGTGGTTATGAAGATTCCAGAAGACCATTTACCGGTGATTTAAAAAATTAATTTACTTACATCCAGCGAATTTTTGTTGATAAGGTCTACAACGAAGTCCAGTAAATCTGATAAGAATAACTCTGGCTTGCGCAGCGTCCAAGCTGGATTACTAACAAACAGCCGCAAATAAACGCCAGATACAATCACCTCATTGGGTATAATATCTTTAAGAATATCTGGATCTTTCCACAAAATTTTCGGATTTTGTTTCTGTGTTTTACAAAAACTGCATTTATACGTAAATATATATTATATTAACTATTTAAAACTTTACGCAATCTCTGTTAGCTTACCCATCTCATACTTTTGTTCTTGTCTTTACATTCCAAATTAATTCTGTGCGCTCGTGAATCGATTCGAATAATTGGACAGAAGTTGCCAGAGATTCGATCATTGCATCGACGAATAATGGAGGTAGAAATTTGCAAACTGTTATTCGAACCTTTAGAATTTTATGCAATATTAGCTTTCTATCATTTTGTATATGTTATAAATTTCCTACTTTAGGTCCGCTTAAACGGTCAGTGGTCATTTTAGCGAGAATTTCAGCACTAAGTTCTCGCATTTGAGGGTTCCTTGAATTGCAGAACATGTCCAGTAGATATATCACAGCACCTAAACAGGAAGTAAATATTTTATAATTGTTTGCCAAGAATTCACTTTACCTTTATTTTGAGCTTCTTTTATCATCTTTTGTGAATTCAGAAGCCCGAAAGTGTTTCCAGTACTTTCATTTGCTGGTCTCTTAAATCAGGACCTTTTAGCGCAACAAAATAGCTTCCCTGTATTCCGCACGCTGCTATCTCGCTTACACATTCCTTATTACTGGAAACATATCCGACTACTTCTAGTACAAGCGATTTAACTGTAGGATTCTGTAATGTGTAAAGTTGATGATTTACTCACTGCCTCCTTAAACCTGGCCGTCTTGCTCTGCAATTCCTGTGACATGACCTCATACAAAAGTAAAACTGACAACTCCTGACAGTTAATGCAGTTCCAAACAATTAGACGTCAAAATTCCTGTCATTGTGGTTCGAACGAGCGCAGGCTGTATCTCTTGTGAATCGCGAGGAAGGAGTTTCGCTACTCAACAAAATTGTTCGTGAGCATGGAATAGCCGAGAATGACGAAGAGCTTATTCGTGTCAAGGAACAAGGCATTCTGCAATTAGGTGAATTGTACAAACAAGAAGAAAAGGCCAAGGAGCTAGCAGATTTGATCAAAGTGACGAGACCGTTTCTTAGCCTGATTAGCAAAGCGAAGGCCGCCAAGTTAGTGCGGTCGTTAGTGGATTTGTTTTTAGACTTGGAAGCTGGTACTGATATCGAGGTTCAACTTTGTAAAGAATGTATAGAATGCGCGAAACAAGAGAAACGAGCATTCTTAAGACAATCGCTGGAAGCTCGATTAATTGCTTTGTTTTTCGATACTGGATTGTATTCAGAAGCGCTAGCGCTAGGGTCACAGCTGCTGAAAGAATTAAAAAAGTTGGACGACAAAAATTTGCTCATAGAAGTTCAACTTCTTGAAAGTATGACCTGTCATGCTCTAAGCAATTCGCTAAAAGCGCGTGCTGCCCTGACCTCGGCACGTACCACGGCAAATGCTATCTACTGTCCGCCTAAGATGCAGGGGGCTTTAGATTTGCAATCGGGTATCCTACTTGCGGCAGACGAGCTTTTTCATATTTTTATGAAGCATTCGAAGGTTTTGACAGTGTCGAAAGTAACAGAGCATGAACTGCGCTCAAATATATGTTGCTCTGCAAAATAATGCTGAGAAAGGCGGAAGATGAAAATCAAATTGTTAGTGGAAAGCTGGTAAGGATGTTGATTTAAAGTTAGTTGCATAGAAATTGATATTTTTTATTTATTAGGCTATCACGTATTCAGGACGAGACATCGACGCAATGAAATCCATCGCGCAAGCATCTCACTACAGATCTCTAGCTAGTTTTCAGGACATGCTCAAGGAATATCGAAAAGAGCTGGAGGAAGATGTAATTGTCAACACACATCTAGGTACATTGTATGATACAATGCTGGAACAAAATTTATGTAGAATCATTGAGCCGAATTCTCGAGTGCAGGTATGAAGAAAACTTTTCTACATGTTTATTTATAGCCTAGTGTTTGGTTTCTACAGGGTGCTAAATTATTTTCATAGCATAAGGTGAACATCGATTTTCAGTTATGTGCTTACTGAAGTAATATCCACTTTTATATTGACCAGCGTCTGCAGCTTTTGTTTCATTCTGACTGGCTGAAACTGATAAATCGTAAAGAGGAAGTGGTACATACAGATTTTTTTAAGCACCTCCATTTCTTACCACTATCTTCACTCATTCTTCGTTCCACAACACTCGTCCGCTTTTTGAAGTGTGCTTCTCAGACAATGTTCAATAAATCGGTATAAAAGAGCACACAAAATAAAATGAATCTATCCTTTCGTGCATATTTAGTCAAAATCGCATAGCACGAAACTAAAAGAAAACTCCGAGTAACTGTCTATTCAACTATCTCACCGAAAGGATCAAAAATGCCCTAAGATACTGTGCTGACAAATCCATGTCCACGCTTCAATCAGTGTTCATCAGATGATCCCTGTCTTTTCTTAAATACCAATAGTGAGTTTGCATCCTTAACCATCTCTGGAAGATTGTTATATGTACTCGTACACGGAGTTCTTTAGACGATCGGTTCTGAAAAAAGGCATTACGAATTAATTTGCATTCCTCGCACGTCAAAGTCAAACGCGCTTTATTCAATACTAATCGCCATATATTTTCAAAGAATATAAAGCAAATTGCAAACAATAAAAAAAATAAAACTTTTTTTTAGTACCTCCACTCCCTACCACTCGCTCCATCGCTCTTTCTTCGTCGCACAACGCACGTGCGATCTGCATTCACTTTACCTCGCTTCGACCTTTGTGCCACCCAGAAAATGTTTAATTCATCGGTATAAGGGGCACACAAAATCATGTGAACTAATCCTTTTCATGAACATCTAGCCCAAAAATCATGATCAGCTCTCAGAGATAAAAAAAAACCAATATAATACGACGCATTCAAAAAAAAAAGCTCTGAGTAACAGGTCCACTCTTCAATCTGTCCTTTGTCTTTTCTTAAATACCAAAAGAGAGTTTGCTTTCTGAACCGTTTCTGGTAGATTATTATATATGCGCAAAGCATCATTCGTTGTATCGTTCTTTAGACAATCCGTTCCGGCAAAAGGTATTACAAATTGATCTGCATTCCACGCATTATATGGGTTGATCTGTGATACCTTAATTAATGGTGTTCGTTTCGATCCATTAGTTTTTAAATTGTTGTAAATAACCATTATAATGACTTGACTAAAGGTTAATGATTTTGCTAATTGGTAAACCAAACGAGTTTCAGTAAGCATTGGCAGTTTCAGAATGTTTTTATATGCTTTGTTCAGCAGCCTGGATATACTATTAAGATGTTGCTTTGCCGATTGACTCCAAATAAGTACTCCATAATGTAATTTCTTCAGCACAAATGCGTTTAGAACAAGTTTCAACAAGCCTTTTATTGGGGCTAATTGCCTCCTTAAGATATTTATCATACGATGGTCTATAATAAGACCCAAGATATTTCATTTCCAGCACTGTTTGCAATTTTTCGCCGTTAATATTCAGGTCGACATCTATGTCGCCTTTGTTAAGATAAGAGTCTTTTCCAATGCACATCAAGAAACTTGTTCTAGATGCGTTTGTTCTGACGAAAATACATTATGGAGTACTTATTTGGAGTCAATGAGCAAAGCAACATTTAAAAAGTATATCTAGGCTACTGACCAAATCGAAGTTAGCAATATTGAATTAGTTGTTTTTTTTTTTCATATGTTCATTTAATATGCAAAATGTTGATTTTTTTGCATTTCATACTATTTTAAAATACGTAAATTATTTATTCATCATTGACTAAAAATTTAATTAAGATTAGCAATATTTAAAATATTATTCTATTATTCTATTCTAAACAAAATTAACATTTTGATTTATGATACAAATTGTTGAGTGTTTTTTAATTCATAGCATTTGGAAGTATTGAATTTATTTATTCATAACTAACTACAAAATTTTTTATAATTAATTTAATTAAGGCTTAAATTAATACTTTTTATCCAAACAAATTGGCAATATTGTGATAAGTTATTCTTCATTAAATATTTATTTTTGTAAGACATGATTTTCTTTGTTTTTGATATAAAAATTCATTAGTCTACATAAGTGTGAAATTCACTTTTTTCAATTTCTTCGTAGAACTACAGTCCCTCTCGGGCCTTCGCTTCCTGCAAATAGCGCCTCGGTTCATCAATCGCGTCCTCTAATTTTGAAATCCGAGTAGTGATGAACTGCCTTTGTCGATCGAGTCAGACCGGCGTTTCCTCGATCTCCCCACTAGTCTCCGCCCTTCAGTTCTCCCAACGAATACCTTTTTGGGTATCCGTTGTTCATCCATACGATTCATGTGGCCAACCCATTGCAGCTTCCGCAGTTTTACAATCGTTGAGACCTCTATCTCGTCAAACATTTTACACAGCTCATGGTTGCGTCGAATTCGCCATTGGTCCCCGTCTAGCGTCGCTCCAATCATCCGCCTCAGGACCCGTCCCTCAAAGGCGTTGCATATGTTTGCGGATGCTTGAATTAGGGCCCATATTGTTCAAATCCATAGCATAGCACAGGTTTTATCACAGATTTGGATACTTGGAGCTTTGTTTTCCTGTGTATGCAACTGGTTTTCAAGATCGTCAAAACTGAATACAATATTTAATTTGCGAGCTGTATTCGTCGGGGTATTTCTTCTCTTTCATTAGCGTTCTCGTTATTTTGGTGCCTAGATACACAAGTTTGCTCACATTTTCGCTAGTGTATTCGCCAAGTGCGATATTTTGTGTACTTTAGGTATTTTTCCTCGACTGCGTAATGAATTTTGTTTTATTCTCATTGATTTGTAGCCCTACTAGTTTTGCTTCACTGTCGAGTTTCAGGAAAAGTTCTTTGGCAGTTGTTAGCGACCGTACCAAAATGTTGCTATCATCTGCATAGGCTACCACTTGGCTTAACTTGTATAAAAGCATGCCTCTTGTATGGACAGGTAGCTTTCTTACCCAGAGCCAAATTGAATAGCAATGGGTCCAGCCCATCTCCCTGCTTTAGTCCGCTTTTGGTGTCAAAGGCGTCGGTGAGTTGGTTATTAATGCAGACTTGGGAGGTTGTTCACGTCATTTTGATAAGACGGACTAATTTGGCTAGGATGCCATAGCAAAGCATTATTTAGTACAGCACGTTACGATCAATACTGTCGTATGCTTGCTTTTCAATATAGCTACATACAAAAAGACAGCAAGTTTAATAGGACTTTTTAACATGAAGTTATCCAGAACAGAAATACACGCGATAACAGATTTAGCTTTTATAGATAAAGATAATTATCGCAGACTGTTTATCCACCTAGAAACTCTTAAGTAACTTCAATAGTTGAAATTAAGATAGAGTTGTCTGTTAACCTACCGAAAACTTAAAATCTAAATGACTTTCTATAAGATAATATTTCATAACTGCTCCCCTCACTAGCTTAGATGCATATCCTTTTTCCTCTAAATCCACCGAAATCCTCAATTCCTTCTTAAATTAGTTTGAAATAATATTTAACAGTTCATAATACTAGACTAGACGTTTTATAATCAGGATACAAGAATATTCAATGAGATTGATTCATTGTCAGCAGCGCGACACACCAAATCGGGATTTAGCATCCACTAGCCATCTCGAATCATCACGGTTCTACGTCCATACTCATTGTTATTGCATTAACATCTATAAAAAAATTTGTAAATTGATGTCATCAGCCTCGATAAATTATAAAGTATATTGAAACATATAGTTTAATGATTTTATTTAAAATTTATTTTATTTTCAATTAAGCTATAATGAAAAGCAGATCAAGCTACAAAGGTATTTTTAAAATAACGGCAAAGAAAACATGCACTTGCAGTTCTTGTGGAGCCACGATCGTATTCATTTTCGTTATCCTCATCCGTACTTGGCGTAGTTGAGGCGGATTCCGTCTGTTATTATTTCAGGAGTTAACGTTTCCTCGGCAGTTTGTTCCGATTCTGACGATTTTTTTCGTGGTATCAGCTTCCGATTACGTTTCTGAAATAATTGATTGAAATGTTAGAAAATAAGGCAAACTATTTTAAAGTCTGAAGTGTGGAATGCAAATTCAACAACTATTAATGATGCTGTAGCATCATCCTTATCTTCAGCAGAAATTGTATACAAATTAGAATTGAATGACGATAATGTCCCAGGTTCAAATTTCGTTGGGAGCAACGTGATTTAGTTCAGGGGATTTTTCGGATCGACTACGAGTGTTCAGTCAGTAGTGATATGTACTGATTTAATCAGATCATATCATAGCTGAGCAAGCACACGCGAGCATGATACTGACCAAACCAACTTCCGAAAAAATCAATACGGTCATGAAAATGAGATACTCTAACTATCTCTAAGCGAAGGCCCAAGAAGGGCTGTAGGGCTTAAAAAAAAGAAGAATAGCGAAATGATCAAGTATTGATTTGCGGAACGATATAGAGCGAGCGAAGTCACATTTTTAGAAAACAAAACGAGGAATAAACGTGCCGTAGAAAACAAGCGCGCAGTTAATCTTTAGAAAATGTTTTGTTGACAGAACGCAATCATTTTATCTGGCTCCTCTGCAGATATATGAAATGGAAAGACTTTTTAATGCTCGCGTCAATCGGCTTGATTCCAATTTATGAAAAAAAAATTATGAGCGCTGGGTTACATGGTCCATTAAAGCACCCGTGATTAGATGCTAGCATTTATGCCTTTTCCCTGCAAAGGTTCACAATATCTATTGATGTTTAGGATTGCATGTTACAAAAGAACGAGATTTCAATTAAAATTAATTAAATTGATTACAGATACAGCCAGTTCTATTGGAAATCAACTTTAAGAAGGAATAAGTAGAAAACAGACCAGTTTGAAATTTTAAATCAACTTTTAGGATGAATTGAAGAAAATTGCTCTATTAAACATACATCGATGTGCTAATTATCTACGCCCATAAGCATAACATTTGCTGTAAAGATAGCTCTTTCCAAAAACTTTCTGTATAGGCTTAGCAGTTTAAAGATTCCCTAAAACGTTTTATAATAAGGAATGTATGACTGAAACCTTATGGTTGTCCGTTTCATAATTAGAATAAGCGAGGAGATAGGGATTAAGCGAAAATCGTGAAACCTGATCAAAATTAAAAATATCTTTGTGTATCCTTTGATAGGCTCAAAATCGATGACACGAAATTTTTAAGCTTCTATTCAATAATTTGCCATTGAAAAGCAATGATAATTATCACAATGTGTAATTGAATTTGGGACTGTTTGAACTTTGAGTTAATAACCATCATAGCCGAATTGAGAATTAGAAGAAACAAACACGATACTTGGCAAAAAAACATGCGTAAAGTATTTAATCCATTTTGGTAATTTATCGATATTTCATTCAATAATTCCTAAATAAGTAAATAACTCACCTGTTAAATAGCCTCTAACATTTGCATCCGCTATGAATAAGTCATGCTTCTGATCTTTAAACTCCGCCCGCACTGGATGAGCGCAGCTACAACTTGTGCCTTCACCGCAGAAGGACTGTCTACGTACTCCATACGACTTTCAAGCAAATTTAATAGGAATGGTATTAGATTACTTTCTAAAGACTGGCTAATCAATGAATCCTGCAATTAATGCAATAACAGTTAGAGGTAAGCTTTTTTATCGAATCATTACACTCGCATGTTGGTATTTAAACAAACGGCTTAACATTTCACACACTTTTTCTATCAGTGGCTTGTTCTTTTCCATACACCGTTTTAAAGGCAAGATACATTCAGTTTGCGACACTGCTGTCACGCGGTACTAAAATAAAATACATGTTTATCTAAAATCAATTAAATTCTGGCAAATTGATCTTCCCTCTGAAAGAGCTAATTGATGTAATACTGACAATGTATGTTTTGGTTGTACGTTAAGTAAATTGAAGAGTTTTAGTATGTGACCCCAAACTGGAATGTCATCTGCTAAATTAGGCTGCGCTCTTAATAATTCGACTAATGCAGTAGATGCTAATTCCAATGCATCTTTCTAAAAATATTGAAGAGTACGTTATGAAGATTCCAGAAGACCATTTACCGGTGATTTAAAAAATTAATTAACTTACATCCGGCGAATTTTCGTTGATAAGGTCTAGAACGAAGTCCAGTAAATCTGATAAGAATAACTTCGGCTTGCGCAGAGTCCAAGCTGGATTACTAACAAACAGCCGCAAATAAACGCCAGATACAATCACCTCATTGGGTATATCTTTAAGAATATCTGGGTCTTTCCACAAAATTTTTGGATTTTATTTCTGTGTTTTACAAAAACTGCATTTATACGTAAATATATATTATATTAGCTGCTTAAAAACTTTACGCAATCTCTGTCAGCTTACCCATTGCACATATCAGCAACAACATCACATACTTTTGATCCTGTCTTCAGATTCCAAATTAATTCTGTATGCTCGTGAATTGATTCGAATTATTAGACGGAAGTTGTCGGAGATTCGATCATTGCATCGACGAATAATGGAGGTAGAAATTCGCAAACTGTTATGCGAACCTTCAGAATTTTATGCAATATTAGCTTTCTATCATTTTGTATATATTATAATTTTCCTACCTTAGGTCCACTTAAACGGTCAGCGGTCATTTTAAGCGAGAATTTCAGCACAAAGTTCTCGCATTTGAAGATTCCTTGAATTACAGAACAAGTCCAGTAGATATATCACAGCACCTAAACAGGAAGTAAATATTTTATAATTGTTTGCCAAGAATTCACTTTACCTTTATTTTGAGCTTCTTTTATCATCTCTTGTGAATTCAGAAGCCCGAAAGTGTTTTCAGTACCTTCATTTGTTGGTCTCTTAAATCAATCTCTTAGCGCAACAAAACAGCTTCCCTGTATTTCGCACGCTGCTATCTCGCTTACACATTCCTTATTGCGGGAAACCAATGCGACAACTTCTAGTGCAAGCGATTTAACTGTAGCATTCTGTAATGTGTAAAGTTGAAACACTTTCGGGCTTCTGAATTCACAAGAGATGATAAAAGAAGCTCAAAATAAAGGTAAAGTGAATTCTTGGCAAACAATTATAAAATATTTACTTCCTGTTTAGGTGCTGCGATATATCTACTGGACATGTTCTGCAATTCAAGGAACCCTCAAATGCGAGAACTTAGTGCTTAATTCTCGCTAAAATGACCGCTGACCGTTTAAGCGGACCCAAGGTAGGAAAATTATAACATATACAAAATGATAGAAAGCTAATATTGCATAAAATTCTGAAGGTTCGCATAACAGTTTACAAATTTCTACCTCCATTATTCGTCGATGCAATGATCGAATCTATGGCAACTTCTGTCCAATTATTCGAATCAATTCACGAGCATCCAGAATTAATTTGGAATGCAAAGACAAGAACAAAAGTATGAGATGTTGCTGCTGATATGTGCGATGGGTAAGCTAACAGAGACTGCGTAAAGTTTTAAATAGCTAATATAATATATATTTACGTATAAATGCAGTTTTTGTAAAACACAGAAACAAAATCCAAAAATTTTGTGGAAAGATCCAGATATTCTTAAAGATATACCCAATGAGGTGATTGTATCTGGCGTTTATTTGCGGCTGTTTGTTAGTAATCCAGCCTGGACTCTGCGCAAGCCGAAGTTATTATCGGATTTACTGGACTTCGTTGTAGACCTTATCAACGAAAATTCGCCGGATGTAAGTTAATTAATTTTTTAAATCACCGGTAAATGGTCTTCTGGAATCTTCATAACGTACTCTTCAATATTTTTAGAAAGATGCATTGGAGTTAGCATCTACTGCATAAGTCGAATTATTAAGAGCGCAGCCTAATTTAGCAGATGACATTCCAGTTTGGGGTCACATACCAAAACTCTTCAATTTAGTTAACGTACAACCAAAACATACATTGTCAGTATTACATCAATTAGCTCTTTCAAAGGTAAGATCAATTTGCCAGGATTCAATTGATTTAGATAAACATGTATTGCGCATTGGTTGTGTTGATCTATAAACCGCACTAGCATACCAATGGCAATGCTAGCGCGGTTCATAGATCAACACAACCAATGCGCAATCATCAACGCCTAGTAGTTGCACACTTACGACTTTAAAATAGTTTGCCTTATTTTCTAACTTTTCAATCAATTTTTTCAGAAACTTAATCGGAAGCTGATACAACGAGAAAAGTCGTCAGAATCGGAACAAACTGCCGAGGAAACGTTAACTCCTGAAATATCAACAGACGAAATCCACCTCAACTACGCCAAGTACGGATGAGGATAACGAAAATGAATACGATCGTGGCTCAACAAGAACTGGAAGTGCACGTTTTCCTTGCCGTTATTTTAAAAATACCTTTGTAGCTTGATCTGCTTTTCATTATAGCTTAATTGAAAATAAAATAAATTTTAAATAAAATCATTAAACTACATGTTTCAATATATTTTATAATTTATCAAGGCTAACGACATCAATTTACAAATATTTTTATAGATGTTAATGTAATAACAATGAGTATGGACGTAGAACCGTGATGATTTGAGATGGCTAGTGGATGCTAAATCCCAATTTGGTGTGTCGCGCTGCTGACAATGAATCAATCTCATTGAATATTCTTGTATCCTGATTATAAAATGTCTGTTTTTTACCACGGATGCAGGAATGGTGTTAAAAAATTTATATAGTTATAGCAAGTATTATGAACTGATAAATATTATTTCAAACTAATTTAAGAAGGGATTGAGGATTTCTGTGGATTTAGGGGAAACAGGATATGCATCTAAGCTAGTGAGGGAAGCAGATAAGAAATATTATCTTATTGAATGTCATTTAGATTTTAAGTTTTCGGTAGGTTAACAGACAACTCTATCTTAATTTAACTATTGAAGTTACTTAAGAGTTTCTAGGTGGATAAACAGTCTGCGATAATTACCTTTATCTATAAAAGCTAAATATGTCATCGCGTATATTTCTGTTCTGGCTAATTTCATGTTAGAACTCCTATTAAACTTGCTCTCTTTTTGTATGTAGCTTGATTGAAAAGCAAGCATACGACAGTATTGATCGTAACGTGCTGTACTAAATAATGCTTTGCTATGGCATCCTAGCCAAATTAGTCCGTCTTATCAAAATGAGGTGGAAAACCTCCCAAGTCTGCATTAATAACCAACTCACCGACGCCTTTGACACCAAAAGCGGACTAAAGCAGGGAGATGGGCTGGACCCATTGCTATTCAATTTGGCTATGGGTAAGAAAGCTACCTGTGCATACAAGAGGCATGCTTTTATACAAGTTAAGCCAAGTGGTAGCCTATGCAGATGATAGCAACATTTTGTTACGGTCGCTAACAACTGCCAAAGAACTTTTCCTGAAACTCGACAGCGAAGCAAAACTAGTAGGGCTACAAATCAATGCGAATAAAACAAAATTCATTACGCAGTCGAGGAAAAATACCTAAAGTACACAAAATATCGCACTTGGCGAATACACTAGCGAAAATGTGAGCAAACTTGTGTATCTAGGCACCAAAATAACGAGAACGCTAATGAAAGAGAAGAAATACCCCGACGAATACAGCTCGCAAATTAAATAATATATTCAGTTTCGATGATCTTGAAAACCAGTTGCGTACACAGGAAAACAAAGCTCCAAGTATCCAAATCTGTGATAAGACCTGTGCTGAAAAATGTGGGCCCTAATTCAAGCATCCGCAAATATATTCAACGCCTTTGAGGGACGGGTCCTGAGGCGGATGATTGGAGCGAAGCTGGACGGGGACCAATGGCGAATTTGACACAACCATGAGCTGTGTGGAATGTTTGACAAGATAGAGGTCTCAACGATTGTAAGACTGCGGAAGCTGCAATGGGCTAGCCACATGAATCGTATGGATGAACATCGGATACCCAAAAACGTTTTCGTTGGGAGAACTGAAGGGCGGAGACTAGTGGGGAAATCGAGAAAACGCCGGTCTGACTCGATCGACGAAGGCAGTTCATCGCTGCTCGGATTTCAAAATTAGAGGGCGCGATTGGTGGACAGAGGCGCTATTTGCAGGAAGCGAAGGCCGGGGAGGGGCTGTAGTGCTACGAAGAAGTTGAAAAAAATGAATTTCACACTTATGTAGACTAATAAATTTTTATATCAAAAACAAAGAAAATCATGTCTTACAAAAATAAATATTTAATGAAGAATAAATTATCACAATATTTCCAATTTCTTGTGGATAAAAAGTATTGCTTTAAGCCTTAATTGAAGTAATTTTTAAAAATTTTGCAGTTAGTTATGAATAAATAAATTCAATACTTCTAAACGCTATGAATTAAAAAACACTCAACAATTTGTATCAAAAATTAAAATTCGAACAAAAATCGAATTCAATATTGTTAATTTTGTTTAGACAGTCTTTTTGTCTTTAGAAAAATATTTAAAAATATTGCTAATCTTAATTAAATGTTTAGTCAATGATGAATAAATAATTTACTTATTTTAAAATAGTTGAAGTGCAAAAAAAATCAATATTTTGCATATTAAATGAACATATGAAAAAAACAACTAATTCAATATTGCTAACTTCGATTTGGTCAGTAGCCTGGATATACTATTTAAATGCTGCTTTGCTCATTGACTCCAAATAAGTACTCCATAATGTAATTTCGTCAGGACAAACGCATTTAGAACAGGTTTCTTGATTGGAAAAGACTCTTATCTCCTTAACAAGCCTATTATTGGGGATAATTGCCTCCTTAAGCTATTTTTGTGTGGCAACCAGGTCATACGATGGTCTATGATAAGACCAAAGATATTTCATTTCTAGCACTCCTTACAATTTTTCGCCTTTAATATTTAGTTCGACATCGATGTCTCATTATTTTGGTTTCCGATCGGCAAGCGCCTACTTAATTTCCAATGCTTCATTCGATCGAGTATTTCCTCTGCATCGGAAAAGCTGATTGCTTAACGAGAAGTTTTTGGAATGTTTCGTCAGCAGGATTCTCGGACTATAAATAATTAAATAAGCAATTAATTAACCAATTCAACGTATTAACCTGCAAAAATAGTTCCTATATTCAAGGGTGGTGATCATCTCGACCCGAATAACTATCGCCCGATTACGCTGCTAACGGGATTTAGTAAGATATTTGAAAAATACTAAACAATCGATTGACATCATTTTTAGTTGAAAACTCTATCGTAAGCCAACATCAGTTTGGTTTTCAAAAGAACAAGAGTACTTTGGATGCCCTACATTCTGTCACACGTTTCATCAATCTAGGACTTGACAGAGGTGATAATGTCAACGCAATTTTTGTGGATTTGAAAAAGCATTTGATACAGTTGATCATGACCTCTTGCTTCGTAAACTTGAATCGTATGGTATTCAGAGTAGTCCTAAGCAATTGTTTAAGAGTTACTTGGAGGGAAGATCGCAGAGACTTTAATCAACAATGTCCTTAGTGATCGAGCACCTACGAAAACAGGAGTTCCGCAAGGCTCACTACTTGGCCCAACGTTGTTTCTGCTAGGCACAAATCATCTAAATACATGTGGGCTGACGGGATATCACACATTATATGCTGATGACACAGTATATCACACATTATATGCTGATGACACAGTTCTGCTTTATTCGGGACAAGACAAAACTGCCATTGAGAACACTATCAACGAGGATCTAGGGAAATTCCATCAGTGGTTAATCGAAAACAAACTAGTATCGAACACTACAAAGACAAAGTATATTGTTTTAAGAAAAAAACAAAGGAGACATAGATGTCGGAACTTAACATCAACGGCAAAAAATTGTTAAGAGTGCTAGAAATGAAATATCTCTGTCTTCTTATAGACCATCGTATGACCTGGTTGCCACACATAAATAGCTTAAGGAGGCAATTAGTTCCAATAAAAGGCTTGTTAAGAAAATATGAGTTGTTTCCAATGCAAATCAACAAACTTGTTCTAAATGCGTTTGTCCTGACGAAATTATATTATGGAGTACTTAGTTGAAGTCAATCAGCAAAGCAACATTTAAATAGTATATCCAGGCTGCTGACCAAAGCGTATAAAAACATTCTGAATCTGCCAATGCTTGCTTATACTAGTTTGGTTTACCAATTAGCAAAATCATTAACCTTTAGTCAAATCATTCTAATGGAGAAAGCTAAGTTTATCTACAAAAATTTAAAAACTAATGGATCAGAACGAGCACCATTAATTAAGGTATCACACATCAACCCATATAACACGAGGAATGCAGATCAATTCGTAGTACCTTTTGCCAGAACGAATCGTCTAAAGAACGATGCAACCATGATGATACCAGAAATGGTTAAGAAAGCAAACTCACTTTTGGTATTTAAGAATAGACTAAGGGAGCATTTAATGAGCACTGATTGAAGCGTGAACATGTAATTCTGCTTTTATGAGCCCAGTATCTTAGGGCGTTTTTGACCCTATCGGCAAGATACTGATTAGGTTTTAAATTTTTGTAGATAAATTAGCTTTCTCCATCATAATGATTTGACTAAACGTTAATGATTTTGCCAATTGGTAAACGAAACAAGTTTGAGTAAGCATTGGCAGCTTCAGAATGTTTTTATACGCTTTGGTCAGCAGCCTGAATATACTCTTTAAATGTTACTTTGCTTTAGGCAGGTGTTGCTTTGCTTCCAGACAGGTGTTCTTCTAAAGGAAAGAAGGGTGTCCTAAAAAATAAACGGGTGCCCTTCTAAAGAAGAAAAGCTAACATCGAATGCCTCCTAATCTTCATATATTTGCCACTTAAACTATTTCAGCGCCATCGGGTTTCTATTAATACAGATAAATTGACGATACATTCGGTGTAAAATTTTTCTTTAGAAGAGCACCCTTTTTTGTAGAATGGCACCCGTTTATTTTGTAGGACACCCTTCCTCCCTTTAGACGGACACCCTTCTAAAGGAAATACATTTGGTGGCTGTGAACTGAAGAAGGAATGTGGCGCTGTTCATCTGTCATGTCAAAACTAAAATGCATTAAATTTTATTAAAAAAATGTTTACATCTAATTTTTCCTCACCTCATCTGTTTTGTAATCAAAAAGTGCTACGGCATATAAAATATCAGTCCAATTGGTCCAGCGGTAACTATTTGATAGAAAAGTGCTCCAACCTTCTCGGACTGCAAATAATTAAATTAGCAATTAATTAAGCAATTAAACATATACGTGAAGTACAATCCTTACACTCTTAATGTTCCCAGCAACTCTTCTTCCTATGTTGCGTATAGTGCACTACATTACACGTTTTTCACAATTTGTGGGTGCAAATTTCAATTCAATTTGCAAATCGACTTGCTGTTTGACAGGAATTTCGACATCTAATTGTTTGGATCTGCATTAACTGTCAGGAGTTGTCAGTTTTACTTTTGTATTAGGTCATGTCACAGAAATTGCAGAGCAAGACGGCCAGGTTTAAGGAGGCAGTGACTTGATACACTGGTCAATGAAGATATTATTGAATCTGTGAAATATCCAACTGATTGGGTAAACAATTTACAAATCGTTGAAAAAGCAAATAAAGATTTGTGACTTTGCCTTGATCCAAAACCACTGAGCAAGCAAATTCTGCACGAACATTTTCTAATTCCCACTATCGATTACTTCACATCAAAACTGGTTAATAAACGCATTTTTTCGGTAGTGATCTTTGTAGTGACTTTTGGCACATGGAATTAAATAAAGAATGCTTCGGTTCAACAACATTTGTGACTCCATTTAGTAGATACAGATTTAAACGTGCGGGGACTCAACGGCACACCAGAAATGTTTCAATGCAGAATGGTACAGATATTTGGAGACACACGGGGTGTAATGGTTTGTTTTAATGATGTGGCTATAGCTACGGTAAACGAAAAGAGGAGCGTGCTAAGAAAAATGAAAAAATAGATTTAATTCGGAAAAAAATCAATATAAAAAATCCCAAATTACGTTCATGGTTCACATTTTGACTCAAGGACAAATCAAACCAAAAATAAACTCCTGGAAGCTATTTAAATGTGAAGAAACCTAAAAATAAACGTAAAATCTTACGTTTGCTGGATCTTTTTAAATATTTAGCAAAATGTATTCCCAGTCTTTCAAAACTAACTGCAAATCTACGCACGCTTACTCATGGCCGGGTAAAATTCAATTTCAGGAAAGAACATCAAATAGAACTGTATAACTTATTAAAAATCATAACTTTGGGTCCAATATTGGCAATATATGACCCAAATAAATCAGTGGTAATCCAAACTGATGCATCCAAGGATGGGCTTGGTAGTGTGCTAATGCTGGAGGGACACCCTGTAGCATTTGCATCAAGAACATTAAGTGACCCTAAGCAAAGATGGCCTGAAATTGAAAAAGAGCTACTTGCCATTCTATTTGCTTGTACCAAGTTTCACAGTTTTGTTTATGGTCGTGAATTTGTGGTTGAAAGTGATCACAAGCCATTAGAGACGTTGAATACACGTGACATAGATGAGGTTTCTCGTCATCTACAACGAATGCTTATGTCAGTATTGAAGCATCCAAAAATGGTGATAACATATAAGCGGGGAAATGAGATGTTGATAGCTGATTGCTTTTCACAAGCAGAATTGCGTAACAAAATAGAGTTTGAAGATCTAATAGGTATCATTCACACTGTCATCATATTGGCTTGCTTATTTGAGGCAAACTGTGATTAGTGCGGTGCAATATTGAAACGAGATGAACGGTACTCGAGAAATGTTAGGTTTGTTGAAAATAGTTGGCCACAATATCATCAAGTTGACGATTTTAGTCAAAAATTTCACAAGTACAAATCTAAATTACACTATGAAAACGGGCTTTTGTTTCGAAATTATAGATTGGTGATTCCAACAGAATTACAAGGTAAAATCGTAGAATGGTTACAGGCACCACACTTGGGAATCAAAAAAATGCTTGCACGTGCGAGAGTGCATTATTTATGGCCCAAAATGTCCATACAAATCAAAGATTTTGTCACCTTATGTGAGGTGTGTGAAAAATTCACACGTAACAAGCAAAAAGAGGAACTCGTACAGAGTGAATCGCCAGAATATCCATTGCATTCAGTTTCAATGGACTTGTTTGAATATACTGGTTAGAATTTTCTGTCAGTATATGATTATTTTTCGGGTTTTTTGATTGTTGAGCTTGTAAGTAGCAAAACATTGGGTCATCTCATTGGAAAACTAAAAAATCATTTCAATAAATTTGGGTATCCAACTATTATACGCAACGATAATAGTCCATTTGTATCAGCTGAATTTGAAAAATTTGCGGAAAAACACAATATTGTGATGTGATTCTCAAGCCCAACCCATGCACAGCGCAATGGGTTAGCTGGAAAGGGAATAGCAATCGGTAAAAGTATATTGAAAAGATGTTATGAAGAGCAGGAAACAAAATATTATCAGTACAGAATACTTGAATTTAATACAATACCGGTTGCAAATATGAAACTATCCCCGATACAGTTATTCTTTGACAGCATGGTCAAAAAAAGAATGCCATTTTCAAGTGTGCTTCTTAAAAGAGAGAGCATAAGTGAGGAGAATGTTCAGAAAGCAATAAAAGGAAAACGAGAGAAACAAAAATATCATTACGACTGAAATGCAAAGTCACTACCGGTGCTAAGTTTGGGTGATCTGTTGATATTCAAAAAGAATGGGAAGGAGTTGAATTACCGCGCAATAGTTGGCCATGTAAATGATCAATCTTATATCATTAGGAATAGCTTTAATAATTACCTTAGACGCAATGGGCGGTTCATCGCCAAAACAAAGAATAGTAGTTTCAATCCTAGTGATATGTTGTTTGAGGAAAATTTAAGATCAAAGATTCAAGACCCAGATAATCTTCAGGAAATTCAAATTATACACCCAATGAATGACGTGGATGCTGCCAACACCAACCACACAGCAACCATGATTGTAATGTTGATGATTCAAATTTGCACAGCAACCATGATTGTAATGTTGATGATTCAAATTTGCCAACGGATAAATGTCTCATTGTCATCAGATGAATATGAAACAGCTGGTAGTGATGAATCTGAAGCAGAGAGTGCCGTGGGTTCAGCAGGATCGGTTCAGATTGCACATCAGAATAATCAATCAAATGTAAATAATAACCGGTACAAAACACGCAGTGAACGAACAGTCTGTCCACCACAAAGATATGATTGGAATCAGTAGATCATCATTAGTCTATACATATAAATTAAAAAAAAAGAGGCGTAAGCGTGTAAAAGTTCTTAGGTTAAGTTGGCATATGTTTTGATAACTGTATTATTAGTCAGTTGAGCATTAACCTTCACTCTAGAAAGAGCATATTTAAACGGCATTGTGACCAATTACAAACATTGTGTTTCATTCAATAATTTTCCTAATTATTACATAAGGGGAGTGAGATTTTCGTGAGAGCAACTAGAGAGCCACTTGAGTGTGTGGATGCCCCAGCGGCATAAAAGGCGGGGTAACTACAATCCCAATAGGAGAGGAGGGCATGTATGTAGTAAAAAACCTTCACTCATGTAAGCTCAGATGAATAAGAACTGAAGGGGCTAAGCCCATATAAAATGCATAGGAGAGCATATGACCGGTTTCTGCTTTCTGCCTCTTGGCAGTTACTTTCTTGTTCCTGGATTCTTGCTCATTGGGTTGGATCTGTCTGTCAAGTTGACTGATACGAATTGGACGCCAAATTGGCAAAATTGCATGTTTCGTCGCGAATCTTATCCAATATTAAAACTGTGGAAAGTGTTCGCGATCTGAACTCATTCCAAGTGTTCATTTGTAGGTGTTTCCTTTCACAGATGCGTAGTCAATATGTTAATGTTTTGTATATTTTCTTCATGATGCTGGAGATTTTTCAAAAAGAATACAAATTTTTAGTAACATATGAAAATTTGTTTACATCGAGCTGCAGCCATGTTTGCCTGTACAATTTGGCACTCTGTAAGGCTGTAAACAAAAGCATAGCGGTAGAGAAAGTAGTCACAGGGCTCATGGTCACATGATTGTCCACTCCAATATTATTTAATTACTCAATGCAGCTATGGGTGAAAATCTTTGAGGAACAAGATAAAACCGGAGTGGACATTCATGTGTACACGTTGTCGCAACTACCCCTGCGACCGCCTGCCTATCTACGTGTCTTTTGGCACCTACCCCTGCGACCGTGATTCAAAAGCTAGTTAAGGGGAACCCAATGGGTTGTCACAAGAAAGTAAACAAACGCTTATGCGCTCGTAAATATAGCTTTATTGCAAATAACACTTCACAGAACAAGAAAATAGCATTGAATACAAATAAAGCATTATGGCCACTTAGGATAGAAAACACTTTCGCATCGATAACCCATCGTTTTCTAGCAATAACGCACATTAAACTTTTAATTGAGTTCCTCGCTCCGATTTACAATGTCATTCCTTAAAATGTTGTTATCCCTAAACCAGGTGTAATATTACTTTCACTACAGCCAATATGTACCTCCGGACACGTTCTCGAACCGAAAACACGAGTAAATTCCGGATCGTATCTCACGCGCCAGGTAAATTTCGCGTCCATGTTTAGTCGTCAAATTGACAATCTGGCTCTCGAGAGGAGAAATTGTGGAAATTATTGGAAATGAAATGACAATCATGCTCAGAAGGTGGTCGTATCATTTTCTATGGAGCTTATATGAGCATAGCCTCTCCATTTGTTCCGTTCCTCAAAGGTGAAAATAAGTATATTACGCATCCTTACTTTATATGTCTTTAATAGTAGGTAACCATACACACATGCGAATTTGCATAAACCTGGTATAAACTGTCAACAAAAGTCAGATATCAGAATGAAACGAGAGGAAATGATATATTTATCTGATTTTTAACTACATTTTTAAATGTTTGTTGGTGCCATTGTTTGATCAGCACCAATAATTGGTAAGCTTCCATCAAAATGTATAAATACTTTCAAAAAATCAATTTATTTGATACAGGGAAAGTTCAGATTTCAGAACGTTATATACTGGGTTTTATGTAGTATACTAGGTTCGTGCACCACATGTCTGTCTACGCTATTACCACTGCTTCCTGAAACCTGGCCATCTTGCTAGGTTTGATAATACAGAGAAAAGGGAACCTGACAATCAGCTGTTTTATCAATGTCATCATTACTTTTTCGCATGTTTTATCAGCTGTCGTGATATTTCTCTGGTAAGTGTCAGAGTGTTGTCAAATTATGGAAGCAAATGTTATCGGCGGCACTTTGTTACCTGAGAAATTGTTCATCAGGATAGCCTGAATTGTTTGTTGTGAGTCGTGTTGGAAGTTGCAAAGTAGTCAATTAAGTATTTTGTACGCATTTTAATCAACATTAATCTAAACTTCATTCAATTTTAGATCTATGACAAAACATTTAAGTACATTGTTCGAAACTCATATCAAACTGATTCTATACAGTTGCGAATTGGTTCGTAGGCGAAGTAATAAAGCCAATGCTTAATCATCTCCTATGAGAAATAAGTCTGATATATCTAAAATCGTACCAAGAAGTAAACCCTCGAGTGGCACCCGGAAAATTGACTATATGTCATAACAATACATCTGATGATGAAACGGATTAGGATAACGGATATGAAAACAATCGTGGCTCAACATGAACTCAAATTGTACGTTTTCCTCGTTGGAATAATGCCTCGAACGGTTTTTCATCGTCAACACTCTTAACCCCCAAGCCGACACCAGGTCCAAGTCGAAAGAGAGCTCGGCTAGGAACATCTAGAGCTAATAGTCAAGAGGAATCAAGTAGCAAAACGAGCAGTACAGCATCATCCTCAAGTTCTTCAGATGATGATAGGGAAGAAAGCGCTGGTGTTTCGGTTTCTGAGTTAGGCCACTCTCGGTAGAATAGATGCCTACCAGCACGTAATTGCTCAATTAATTCCGAAGGAAGCTACGAACGTGATCATAAAAAAGTGAAACCAAGAAAATCTGCTCAAAATAGTCCTCCTACAGCACGTACAGCAAACCGAAGAAGATACTCACAATCGGATGAGCATTCAAGTAGACCGGCAGACAAAATAAAGGGGGAAATTTTTTAAAAAATGGCCAGATTCGTCAGAAGATGAGAATGATGTATCAAATGCTCTGAGTGACAAGGCAAGCAGGCAAAAAATAAGTGATAAGTGAGAATCGAAGAGTAAGAAGAACACGGCAGAATAATGCCGAAGATAGCGATCACAATTCGGGTGAAATGTCACCTGTGGAATCTCAAAATGTACCAAATCATCGCTGGAGAATGTTGGAGTGGCAGAAAAAAACACTGCTGATGAACAAGATTTAGATGAAGAATAAGAGTATGTTGTTGCGACGTTAAAATAATTTATCTTTATTTTTAAAATTTTCAATCAATTTTTTTCAGAAACCCGCCTCAACTACGCCAAGTACGAAAGAATTGCAATAGCGACGCCTTGGACACAAATATCGGACTAAAGCAGGAAGATAGGCTGGCCCCATTGTTATTAAATTTAGCTCTGGATAAGAAAGCTACCTGTCCATACAAGTTAACCCAAGTGGTAGCTTATGCACATGACAGCAATAATGTCACGGCCGCTAACAACCACCAAAAAACTTCTCTTGAAACTTGACAGCGAAGCAAAACTAGTAAGGCTACAAATCAATGAAAATAAAACAAAGCTCATGATGCAGTCGAGGAAAAATACTTCAAGTACACAAAATATCACACTTGGCGAATACAGTATAGAAAATGTGGGTAAACTTGTGTATCTAGGCGCCAAAATAACGAAAACGCTAAAGAAAGGGATGAAATGAGCCGACGAATAGAGCTCACAAATAAAATATTTCGTTCAGTTTTGATGATCTTAAAGACCAGCTGCATACACAGAAAAACAAAGCTCCAAGTATACAAAGCTGTGATAAGACTTGTGTTATGCTATGGATGTGAAAAACATAGACCCTAACACAAGCATCCGCAAATATATTCAACGCCTTTGAGGGACGGGTACTGACGTGGATGATTGGAGCAAAGCTAGACGGGGACCAATGGTGAATTTGACGCAACCGTGAGCTGTATGAAATTTTTGACGAGCCCAAGGCCTCAACAATTGTAAGACTGTGGAAGCTGCACTGGGCTGGCCATATGGATCGTATGAACGATCAACGGATACCCAAAAAGGTATTCATTGGGAGAACTGAAGGTCGGAGACCAGCGGAGAAAGCGAGGAAACGTTGGTCTGACTCAGTTGACGAAGGCAGTTCATCACTGCTCGAATTTCGAAATTAGAGGACGCGATTGATGGACCGAGACAGTTGAAGGTGCTATTTGCAGGAAGCTTAGGCAGGAGAGGTGCTGTAGTGCTACGAAGAAGAAATTGAAAAAAATAAATTTCACACTTATGCAGACTAAAAATTTAAATTTTTTATTTCAAAAACAAAAGAAATTATGTCATTAAAAAAAATATTTAATGAAGGATAAATTATCACAATATTGCAAATTTCTTTTGGATAAAAAGTATGCCTTAATTAAATTTATTATAAACAATTTCGTAGTTAAGTATAAATAAATGAATTCAATACTTCAAAGTGCTATGAATTAAAAAAGAAAACAATTTGAATCACAAATTAAGATGCGAACAAAATCTAATTCAATATTGTTGGTTATGTTTGGACAGACTTTTCTTTTTCTTTGAAATAATTCTTGAAAATATCACTAATCTCAATTACATTTTAAGTCAATGATGAATAAATAATTTATGTATCTTAAAATGCTATGAAATGAAAAAAACAATATTTTGCATATTAAATGAACATATGAAAAAAACAGCTAATTCAATATTGCTTGTTTCCATTTGGACGGTCTTTTCAAAGATATATGTTCAAAAATTTTAATTAAGTTAATTAGAAATGAATCTGTGGTAAATGATGGGTGAATTAATTCTGGATTTCAAAATACTATGAACTGAAAAAAACAAAATCAATAATTGGTATAGTAAATGAAAAATAAATTATAATAATCTAATTCAATACAGCTTATTTTCTTCTAGATTGTCTTTTAGAGGAATCGCTTTTTCTTTGGAATAATTATTCAAAAAAATATAATTTTCCAAGTGGTTGAATACGTTTTCAAGTGGTTAGTGATTGGTGTACCACGAAGTTCACAGTTTTCTTCTGTGTACTGTAGTGTAAATGGAGTGGATAAATGTTCATAAAGGGCTGCAGTGATAGTTTGATGCCTCGGCGAAAGAGGATGGTGGGATTTGCCGAGATTGGCTTGTCTGAAGACGCGTGAATACGCTCGCAGGCAAGCATTGTGGTGTCGTATGATGGGTTCTTTTCCATTCACGAATTGAAAGAGGTATAATACGGATCTACTTGTGTTGAGGCCGAGGTAACCCACTAAGGGTGGAGATTGCTTAAAGCCAGTAACAAACTCGGCCTGGAGAAAACAGATGCACTTAAGAGGACTTCGTCATTACCAAGGATACTTATGGCCCCCAAATAAAAGTGGGGCATCCAGGTCAAACCGGTGCCTTCTCACACCCCCCAACCGGCTCAAAATCCAAATGATACCATGGCCATATATTTTCCAGGGTTGACGAAAGGAAAGACTGAGTTTTACGTTTTAATAATTCGTCATTATTATTCTCCGTACCAAGCGATAAAAGTGAATTCAAAATTATTTCTGCCCGCATGTAACCAAATTTTTTCTATTTTCTTCTTACACCCAATCCTATATATTAAATTGTTAAATTGGAACTAAAATATGAATCTTAAATAGTCCTTCGAAATAATTCAAAGTTATAAATCCTAAATTGTAAAAGAAATAAAATAAATTTGCTCGTCATAGCAGCATTCCTATTTTCGGAAGCTCCACTTTACTTTATTCAAAATTTCTTGCTATTTATAATAATTTGTATACATGATTTAAATTTTTTTCTTTATATAATTTAAAATTTTTCATATAAATTTAGAATTTTTTGTATACAAATATAAACAAAGCAAAAGGGTACTCACTCTGCATCATCACCGGGTGCCTGCTGAAAATGTGGATGATGCTTGCAATTTTTTGTTGTACATTACGAGTGCTAGAGCGAAAAATCTTAAAGTTTTTTATACAGTTAATTAGATGATGAGATACAAATTGTAGGCAGTATGACTCTGAATGGAAATGAATTTAAGCAGCATGCATGGTAGTTTCCTTTTCAACTAATTTATATTCCATTGCTAAAATTCCAGCGCCAACCAAATTTCTATGTGCGACATGTCCCACTGTCAAACATATGACCTGCCAAAACGGTTAACGACAAATCCTGGCCACAACAAAAACTGTCAACAACAGCGAATCGCAGTCTATATCTCTTCCTTCGGTTCAGTAACAACTTTCGGACGCAATGCTCCCAATTGCTGTATTTGTTCAATCGGCCTTACAAATTTCTCGACGTGACGAATATTCGATTCTATTCTGTGAAGATTTCGATTGTGCTGAGCTAAATAGCAGCTTTGGATAAAACCTACTTCGCAAATATCACATTTGATGCGCTCGCCAGTATGACGACGTATATGTGATTTTAAATCGTTTCCTTAAGCAAACGGTTTCCTACAATGCGGACACTTGTAAGGGCGTTCGTACTAATAAATTATAGTGAACTAATAAATTGTAGGCACGTTGAAATCTTTTCCCGCACACAGTACACAAATGTGACTTTTCACCCGTATGATACCTCTCATGAACATAAAAATCTGTAGCTCGTGGAAATCCTTTTCCGCAGAATTTACATTTATTCGGCTTTTCACCCTTGTGACGATGCATATGAATGACTAAATAATCATATCGTACAAAATGCAAGCCACAAATTGAGCACAGGTACTGTGTTTCATGTACATGTGTTTTAGAATGTTGCATCGATAAAGCTTCCGTATAAAACGTTTCTGGGCCAAATTTACACTTCCATTTACGTTTAGTATGAGTCCTTTGTTACAAATATTGTATAACAAAATTCTGTTTTTGCAATACACAATCTGCCAGAATACCTTAACTCTTCGTGTTGAGTTAAATGCTCGCTACGCATAAGGCCGTGACTGCAAAGTGATCAAACGAATGGTTTTAAAGCACAATTTAAGCACGGTGGATGACCGACAAACAGATAATATCCTGCTATGAGCTTTATTGAATAAAATCAATGCAGTTGCGTTTGACTAAGGATTAAAACCACTGTATCTAAAAAATCAACAATCATATTTAGATGTACTATTCGTTTGCAAAAGCCGAGGAGACTGTTGCACCTACACACTGTTTTTATGGATAACTTTAGCCAGGTATCAGTAATACAATACTACAGATAAGTGAACCATGGAAAGTCCACACGTGAGCTGAATATTAGAAGTAAAAATACTCCTATTCGAAGCAACACACATGGCTACACAAAATTATTTAGGTTTTTGGACTTGGGTGGAAAACCAAAACCGCAACTAGACAACGACGGCCTCTCCTTGACGTCTCAAATTCGACTCCCCCGTTTAGTTGTCAGTCATTCCTTGCTGTATCTATCGCACCGGCACTTCATGAGCAACCGGTCATTCGCCTGCATAAATTGCCTTCGCCAATGCAATACGTGAATGTGCAGCGGGAAAAGGTGTTGCCATGTCCCAATTTTAGTTGTAGATTTGAATAATAAAAGTAATATAAAATAATCTTCTTTGTAGCACTACAGCCCCTCTCGGGCCTTCGCTTAAAGATAGTTAGAGTATCTCATTTTCATGACCGTATTGATTTTTTCGAAAGTTGGTTTGGTCAGTACCATGCTCCCGTGTGCCTGCTCAGCTATGATATGATCTGATTAAATCAGTACATATCACGACTGAGTGAAGACTCATAGTCTGTCCGAAAAATCCCCTGAACTAAATCACGTTGCTCGCAACGAGATTTGAACCTGGGACCTTCGGCTTATGGGTTCATGCTCTAACTACTAGACCACACAGACTATATATATATATATATATATATATATATATATATATATATATATATATATATATATATATATATATATATATATATATATATATATATATATATATATATATATATAAATATATATATATATATATATATATATATATATATATATATATATATATATATACATATATATATATATATAAACATATAAAATAATAACCTCAAAAAATTCAAATAATGATGACAAAAAAGATAAATATCGTACATAATATAAAAATGTAAAAAAAATTAAACTTCATATGTGAAAAAAAAATAATATAAAATTCATATTTATAATAACAAAATGAAAATTTATAGAAATATAAGTTTGAATAACTAAATTTTCAAATCGGCAATTAAAATTTGGATCAGCATCATGTCGATTTAACAGCAGTTTGCTTAGTCGACTGCTCTATCCCTACAATACGCATCTAATTTGCTTAAAATTAAGTTCATTAAAAATTATTTTGTTCCTTTTGGGCTAAAAAAATATACTCAAAATTTTCTGATATTACAGTTTGAAATATCTGATATGCCATGCATGAGATATCTATTCGAAAATTTGGCGGGAATCTCAAACCTCCACAATTTAAATTATCAAGGTAGAAAAAGTTTCCATCCACTTCACCATTTAAATTTACATTTGCGCAAAAGAATGCGGAGCTTATTGGACAAGTTGTTCTTCTCGACACCTTTCGTCCAACATATCCCGCTACATAGATTAAACTATTTTCACATTCAGGGCTTGTTTCTACATCACAGCTTTTTAGGATTATTTCCTGACTAGCATATGCATCATTAGTTTTTATTGAAAGTTCATCATATTCCGTAAAATATACTTTTAATTGATTAATTTTTACCGCACCTTGGCAACTAGAGTAAAGTTTCAAACACATTATCATTTGTTCCACTCATCCACCTATGTCAAGAAAATCGCACCTCTAGTGGATCAGTTCGCAGTGTCCCTATTAGAACAAAGGGAATTTGCAAATCTTCTAAAATATATTCAGCTATTAAAGTTAACTACGCGGTCGTTAAATTCAAAGCAGTCTCAGGTTCTCTTGAAAGTTTACCCGGAAGTTTAGTAACACTTTGTATGCCATCAAACATCCCAAGGACCAAGCCAATCTAAATACTTTTTTGAAAATGCAACATTATCTCGATGGATTGAATACTCTCAAATATGGTGTTCTCTTCCCGGATGTTTTACATTAACAACCATCCACCATTTTCTTATGATTGATGTAAATTCAAAGGTTCCTACAAATTTGGGTTTAAGTTTGGGTACAATGAAGGAGTCAGTTTAGCTGTTAAAGTTTTCTCCTCTTCATAAATTTCAATTATATCTATTTAGCAGTTAAATATAAATCAGCATTATCAAAACTAGGAAAACAAAACATTTTAGGTAATGAGTTAATCCAGTTATTTCTAATATTTTTAAGCATATGAACTGTGTCAAATAAGAATCATAAGAAAAAATGATGTATGGTTGCAGCTGATTTTGGGGAGAGAACGATTTAAACAGATTAACGTTGACTCTATTACTATCGGAGATAATCGCAACAACTTCAAAATCAGCGTCGTACCAATTATCCAAAATATCTTTCGTCATTTTGTATAATTCACCACCACTCATTTTTAGGGTTTTGTAAAATAATTTTACAAAACCCTTCTAAAATCGCGTCCTGTCTGTCCGTCTGTCCGTCTGTCTGTCCGTCCGTCCGTCCGTCCGTCCGTCCGTCCGTCCGTCCGTCCGTCCGTCCGTCCGTCCGTCCGTGTGTCACATCAGTTTTTCTCGGAAACTACTTAAGCTAGAAGCATCAAATTTTGTACGTAGGTGTAAAGTGGTGATCTCTTCAAAGTTCAACGACTAAAAAATATTATAAGGTATTTAAGGGGGGTCTCCCCATGTAGGGGACTGACCCCCCGAAAAAAAATTTCATTGAAGGTAGCCAATATGGGTATCAAATGAAAGGTCTTGATGAGAACTTTTCAAAACAGGTCTTAGTTTGGCAAAGTTTGCTTCAAGGGGCGCACAGGGAGGGGAAATACACGAAAAATTTGTGTCCCCCCCCCTCGCGATTGGACACCTGTGATCCGAAAAATCTGAAAAAAATCAAGAATGTAGGCCTTGATGAGTACAACAACAACAAATACGTGAGAAGTCGCAATTCACTCAACTTTGTTAGTAATAGTATGATTTATCGATTTTATGTTTTCTTGAATAAAATCTTAACGGTACCCTTAAATTCAATGAAATTCAGTACGTGGATGTATATTTATAAGGTTGAATAACCCTGCAAGTTTCATAAAGATTGCATCATATTTAGCGAAGTTATAGCGGTTTGAATTTCGCTGTATTACTATGGAACAATATGCGCTGCATGTATTACTATGGCAACATATGGCTACGGAACAACATGCGCTTTTTACCGACTCAGACACTACAGTTTTGCTAGGATTTGCATGAAAATTTCAGGAATGATAGGTGTCATGAATAACTTTGAGAATCAGTTCAGCTAGTGGTATCAGTAATCGTAAAACAAAATAGTGGCTGTTTTAAATGTGAAGATTGAATAATTTTGAGTTATTTTTTCCCAACTTCATCGTTTAAGGTGCATGCTTTGAACACTTGATTCAATTTAATGAATGACTGAAGCTGAGTACCTACAATTAATACTCATAAGTGAAACAAGTCAAGGAGGCGGGAGGGAGCTTCTAACAAAAGGGCTTTGTAACAACTCTAGGATTCGAAAAAATTGGCTATTAATCGATGATAACAGTACAGGAGAGTGGCCCCTGAAAAAAAATTCATCAAACATAGCCGATATGAGTATGAAATAAAAGTTTTCATGGGAGCTTTTCAAAACAGTTCTTAAACTGTCAGTTTTTGCTTCAGTGGGGGGCACAGGGGGGAAATACATGAAAAATGTGTTTCCTCCCTCGCGAATGGACATCTGAAATAATTATCAAGGGAGATATTTATGAGTATAACAATAACAAAAACCTCAGAAGTCTAAATTCGTTCAACTTTGTTAATAATAGTATGATCTTCGAATTTCATAGTTTCTCCAATAAAATCGTCATTGTCATGCTTCTTGACTTTATTCAATCTGGTGACTGCATTTTGAAAATTGAATACAAAACCCTTCTGACATGAGCGTAGGTCTGTTTACCCAACTTGTTTTAACTGGAAATAGTCCAATTACTTCCTTAGTTTTTGAAAGTAAAGATGAAATAATGAAAAACTGAACTGAACTATCAAGCACTGGTTTGTCTAAATTATTACTAGTATTTACTGCAACTCCCTGTAACTTATTTCCTTAATACATTAATTTTGGATTAACATAAATTTTGTCTAATAGCAAAACTACTTTTTTCTCTTTTGACTCTAACTGTTTCGACCTATTATTCAGGTATTTTAACGAGACACGAGTTCAAATTTAGAGTCAATAGAGTTTGTGAATATGGGAAACTTGGCAAAGTTAATAAATCTAATTCGCACAAACACTTGTATGCACCTGGATATGTGTAATAAAGTATTGCAGCAAAAACGAATACACCTGTATCATATCGCGGAATTTTCAAAGAAATTTGCCTAAGTTGATTTTTTATGAAGTTCATTCGATTATTTGGTTCTTGGTCTAAAAGTTGCTATAGTTGTTGTATTACTGAATACAATATTTGCTCGTTTGATTTTCGATAATTATCAAAATTGTTTGCCTCTACTCTATTAATTTTGTAATTTTACTTAAACTACCACATTTCACTCGATGGCTGAGAATACTTTGAAAGAAGCAAGATTTTATTTTAGTTTTTGAAAATAAATCTCAGTATTCACCTGCTCTTTACTGAAACAACAGTCTCTCTATATGAAAAAAAAGATGTATATATGTATATAAATACAAGTTGAATTTGCAGAAGAGTACTCCTGCCACTCATTCTTATATTAAATTGAATATTAAAAACATTTTAACATTTTTCTTCAATGTATTCTTATTTAGCATATCCCGTAAGCTACAGTTACCAAATTTTCTAATGTTCGAGATAAACTATCCAAATATTCAATAAATTTATTGGTATAACAATTGGGGGCTCTGTAGAAAGTGACCATCTTCACGTTCCACCCAAATTACCATCTGTAGTAATAATAACCGTTTGTTACCACTTTTATATTAAACTTAGCGCCGACTGTTTCACTAACGTAAATGACCGTTCTTCTACTTAGGAATTATCTTTTCACATATGAATGGCCATAAAATCGTTGATCAAATGTTTCGTTCAAGAAAAAAAAACTCAAACAAGGATTGACGCTACATCGTTCAAATTTATTGCCGGTAATATTTATTTTCGCATGAAAAATTATCAGTTTAAAAAAAATTGAGTGGTAATTGAACTTGCGCTGAAATACTTTCAAACGAATTATAAAATATGTGCTTTTATTTTTAACTTACTCCCAAAGAAGAGAAGGTTATCAGTTTGACCCATATATGTATATGTTTTTTTGTTGTTTTGCTATATATGTTCACGCATGACTTTTAAACTGGGATACATATAAGAGTTCATTTTGACTTTACTTTCCACTAGGTCCATTTAAAGGATATGAAAATCAAATAACAGTAAAGGACCTTACCGTTAAAACAAGAAAATTTCCAACTGTCGCCACGATTTTTCAGCATAACTGATCGACGCATATAAAAATTTTGATTGTAGAGGTTTGAAAAAATGAAATGTATTGGCTCAGAATTGTAATATTTTCAGGGACCCTGCAGATATTAACAGTTAAATAAGTTACAATGTAGTTGAGCAATTCAATTTTTGTGCTCTTTTATACGAAATCTACCCATTGTTTGTCGACTCTTCAAGGATTTGATGAAGGATACTGAATCTTTTGGTCATGAATGATGAAAATGGTCAGTATTCTTAATTTTCTCAATAATCGGTAGATTATAGTCAATCCTTTTTATTGGAAACAACTAATAAATTATTTGTAAATGCAGCTTGATTGCTATAACTGAAGATGATTTACAGTAATTATATAAAATAAGAAATAAAAAATAAACTTATTACTTTCTCAAGGTGAATTTGTTTTTTTCTCTAGACCAGACAGCTATTTAGGCACCAGTCTAGCTTCTCCCCCGGTAATTCGATGGACTCGATGTATAGATTACTGAGAAAGAGGCTAAATGTCCTGAAACAGCTGTCTGATTTATGAAAAAAAATAATTTACTCTGAGAAATCTTGAAAGGCTTCTTAACATCCGAAACGGAAAATTAAAAATAATATGCTTCATGATTACTTTTTCCTTAAGCATTCGTCCTGCGGCTGGCAGGTAACATAAGATCCTGCTTAAATTCTTAGATTAAGATTTTAAACGTACGTTTTGCAAAATTTTCTCAAGGCAATAATATGGATTGAATGACTGCAAATTATACAGTAAATTACCTTTTGAAAATTGAGTCATTACTTTCTATAAAATTTTATACATAATTTGTACGGGAAGTTAAAGCTAGTTATCCCTATACTAAAGACCGGTGGGAACCGAAAACTACATAGTTGACTTTATGATTTTTTTTTTAATCCGTGGCTAATATTTAATTGAATTGCATTATTAGTTTTTTATTCCACAAATAGTTAAAGAAGAAAAATTTGTTGAAGGTAGTTTCGATGTGTTCCCTACGATTCTCTTCAGGGTTTCGCACTATAGACACACACAGATGATGCCGACCACCACGCTGGGAAGTGAAAGAATCATTCCAATTTATTCTTCTTATGCAAACTCTATGTGTTTTTGTAACTACGAATTATATTCAGGTACAATTTCTCTGACTTTTTTTTTTATTGATCGCTCAACTCTTTTTACATTAATTTAATGTTAATCTATATGTTTATTTTCTCTACACTGAGCTTTGATTGTAACGCACGAGTACGCATCAGATTTCGGATAGCCCCGATAGTGAAAACATTTTTTTGTCCTTAGATATTTTTCAATTGAGTTCGACTAATATTTTTTTGTTTAAAAAATTCTTAAAGAAGAAAAATGTTAGTTTTAGGTGGTTTAGACGAGTACTACAAATTTTCCTGCTTTAAAAATGTTTCAAGTAACAAATATTAATGCAATTCAATTAAAAAAATTGTTACGGTTATAAACAAATGCATCAAGTAATTTGCGCTATCGGAGCTATACGAAACATGATCGCTTCCGGTGCGTTCCTATCATGTCTCAGCAATGGCACATAAACAAATAGATTTACATTAAATTGATGTAAAACAAGTTGAGTAAGCAGGAGAGTGCTCCTACCAGAAGGTCTTTGTAACCATCCTAGGGTTAGAAACAAGTTTTCTTATGGCGTGAATTGATAACTTGAATTATTCATCCAATACTTGGATATGAAATCGTTCAAATTTATACAAAAGATGCACAGTTTCTTTGATAAGCACAGTGCAGCCGCCATTTTAATCTAGCTTAAATGATTTTTCTGAATGCTCGGCCGATTGAACATGTTCAAGTTAAACACTATTCCTGAAATTTTCATGAAAATCGAAAGAAAATAAAAGTGCCTAAGTCAATTTTAAATATATATAGGGTTTTCCTATAAGAGGTGTTATTTTGAATAGATCTTGTGATTTAACACCTTGCGACTTCTTCCTTTGGAGCCACGTGATAGAGGAGGCCTACGCCGATACCCCAGCGTCGATTCAATATCTCAAAGATAAAATTCATGAGGCTACCGAGGACATAGGCCAGCCACGTTGCAATTTGGTTTGTAAAATTTCATGAAGAGGATATGGTTCTATAAGCGTGTCGTAGTAGTTATTTGCCTGATGTTAATTTTTGCTATTAATGGCATATCTTCTTCTTTATAATGAAATAAACATCCGATCAGTTATATTAAAAAATGGCATTTTTCTTTTAATATCAAAATAACACCTCTTATTGGTAAACCCTATATTAACCATAAACACGTGTTATTGTTGTTGTAATTCCATACAATTGAAATGGCTATAACTCAATTGATTATGATTGGATCTCAATAAAATTTTGTGAACGTATGTATCATATGTCAGTCTATATATGGACAAAAATGTAAAAGCTACAAATCATACTATTGCTAACAAAGTTGAGCAAATTTCGATTTCTAAGGTATTTGTTACTCTTGTACTCATAAAAGCCCACGTTCGTGATAATTTTCACATTTTTCGGCTGAAAGGTGTCTAATCGCGAGGGGAACACAAATTTTGGGTACATTTTGCCTTCCCCTGGACCCCCTAATACATAAAATGATTATTTTATTCCAGATTCTGAAAGCTCAAATCAAGACCTTTCATTTGATACCCCACTCAACTACCTTTGATCAAAAAAAAAATTTTAAGGGCCAAGTCGTTATTAGGGGGGACCCCCCTTAAAAAATTTTTGTTAAGACCTTAACTTTTGAGAGACCATCACTTCTGACCTTTTCTCCAAGTTTGAGCATTCTAGCTTCTATAGTTTCTGAGGAAATAAGCTGTGACGCACGGACAGACGGACGGACAGACAGGTCGCGAAACTAGTAGGCCTTTGTAAAAAAAAATTTTTATAAAGACCTAAAAAGGGTCGAGCAATCAATAAAAAAAGCTTAGTACATAGTTGCGTTTTCACTAAACTATGGCACATCGTTTTCATGATAGCTCTCACGACAGCAACGAATATCGAATAAACGTAAATAACTGTTATGATTAAGAAGGATCTTTTTGTTACTTCGCGATGTCATTACTTAAGAACGATGCATGTGTGGGTTTCAATTGTTGAAGTTACTTATGAAAACTACCATATTGGACAAATATGCATAAGAATAGAATAGTAATGCAGCGATACCATAAGAGAAGATACTTCAGTCGAAAAAAAGAGCCTGAAAGTATTTTTATAAAATTTTCCCTTCAGAAATGGCAGTAATGGACGTATATAGATTCAGATTTAGATTACTATTAGCATTTTTTTCGGACGTTTCATAATTTTCACATTTTATATGGATGAATAATCTCCAACAGATAAGCAATGATGATTTGGGTTAGAAAACATTCTTATAGATAGTGAATTCCTCTCTAAAAATGCGAAAAAAATAAAATAAAATAAAACCCGACTTCAAGCAGCCCTCAGGAGGGTGAAATAAATTTCATAGAATCAGTGCCAAACCGATTTCCTTATTTGGACATACTTATTTGTAATATGTTTCATAAAATGAATACACGGGGAAAACTGACTTGGCGCCGATTCCATGAAATTTATTTCTCCATTTTAAGAGCATTTTGATGTTGGTTTTTAATTTTTTTATGTATAATTTTTCACGCGCTAATTTAATTTTTCAATATTGATTTTCAACTGTAAATGACTGAAGAAGATTAAACCGACTTAAGAAATGAAATTAGCGTGAAAAGAACGATTTTTCATTCGTATTTGATTAAAAATTTTAAATTTTTGTTAAGACCTTAATTTTTGAGAGACCATCACTTCTGACCTTTTCACCAAGTTTGAGCATTCTAGCTTCTATAGTTTCTGAGGAAATAAGCTGTGACGCACGGACAGACGGACGGACAGACAGGTCGCGAAACTAGTAGGTCTTTGTAAAAAAAATTTTTACAAAGACCTAAAAAGGGTCGAGCAATCAATAAAAAAAGCATAGTACATAGTTGCGTTTTCACTAAACTATGGCACATCGTTTTCATGATAGCTCTCACGACAGCAACGAATATCGAATAAACGTAAATAAGTGTTAAGATTAAGAAGGATCTTTTTGTTACTTCGCGATGTCATTACTTAAGAACGATGCATGTGTGGGTTTCAATTGTTGAAGTTACTTATGAAAACTAACATATTGGACAAATATGCATAAGAATAGAATATTAATGCAGCAATACCATAAGAGAAGATACTTCAGTCGAAAAAAGAGCCTGAAAGTATTTTTATAGAATTTTCCCTTCAGAAATGGCAGTAATGGACGTATATAGATTCAGATTTAGATTACTATTAGCATTTTTTTCGGACGTTTCATAATTTTCACATTTTATATGGATGAATAATCTCCAACAGATAAGCAATGATGATTTGGGTTAGAAAACATTCTTATAGATAGTGAATTCCTCTCTAAAAATGCGAAAAAAATAAAATAAAATAAAACCCGACTTCAAGCAGCCCTCAGGAAGGTGAAATAAATTTCATAGAATCAGTGCCAAACCGATTTCCTTATTTGGACATACTTATTTGTAATATGTTTCATAAAATGAATACACGGGGAAAACTGACTTGGCGCCGATTCCATGAAATTCATTTCTCCCTTTTAAGAGCATTTTGATGTTGGTTTTTAATTTTTTTTTATGTATAATTTTTCACGCGCTAATTTAATTTTTCAATATTGATTTTCAACTGTAAATGACTGAAGACGATTAAACCGACTTAAGAAATGAAATTAGCGTGAAAAGAACGATTTTTCATTCGTATTTGATTAAAGAATTTTGCGAAGATGGAACTAATTAAAATCATGTTTCAATCAATTATGTAAATAAAGCAATCATTCCTGAAGATGAACGGACCAACGAGATGTGATTCTATTGAAGTTTTTTAAATTTAGTTTACAAAACTCGAAATCAATAAATACCGATAAAGAATATCATCTAATTAAAAATAACTTACGATTGTTTGAGCTGGTTAAATCGAACTGGTTAAATCGCGCTGTTGTCCGGAAGATACTCCTTGGCATGTTCCGCTGCAGAAAGAGTTGCGTTGATGGCACTTCATTTGCTGATTTTTGGCAACTTTTAACAGAGCAAAACTTCACCATTCCTACAAAATTAACAAAAAAGCAGTGAAGTTATCAATTAACATGGCAAATATTCTACTTACCTTTAAATTGGCCAATCAATCGATCACCACTTTAAACCTATATTAGGTGCCTATAAAAGATCAGAAACATTTTTTACAAAACACTCATGTTAGGGAAACTTCAAATATTGTGGTTTTTTCACTCTAAAGTCTATGTGAATACGGTAAGTGATGTATGCTTAATTATATCAAAAGCTAAAGACTTTTTCGACTAGCATTTGTAATATGCAAGTCTTTTATACCCCAAATCCCGTTGAATGGTATCAAACTCTAATGAAACTAGGAAACTTAAAGCCGTACGAAACCTAAAACACACTTCACATAAAGCTGCGTTAATAATCAATACGTGCAATTTGGGAAACGGCGTTGATTGACTTGGGAACTACTCAAGTTTGAAATTCAAACAATCTGCGTAACTTTTATTCTGGGTGCTTAATTTACACATTTTGGTTCGAAAAAGTAACTTCACCTCACACTTGATATGAAGATTTTAGCAAAACAGTAAAACAATCACCTTTCACTTCACCTTGCAATATTTTTGTAGGTGTCCTCCGTTTAGCGAACTCAGATTCAGATTCTAGGCTCATAAATGCTCCTTTGGTATCTAATATTGAATGTGCCACGATATTGATTTCATCAGCATATGCTACCAATTGTGTAGACTTGAACATTGGTGTACCCGAGGTTTCAGTTGATATCTTCCTGATTGCGTGCTCGACCGAAATACTAAAGAGCATTGGGGCAGATCCATCCCCTTGTTTTAGGCCTGATTCTGGACTGAGGCTGTCCGATAGTTCACCGTTTACCTTGACGTGGAACTCTGTGTTTAGCATCGTGACCTTGACCATATGGACTAGTTTTGTTGGGACACCAAAGTCAAGCATAAGTTTTTATAGCGCATTTCTATCAACACTGTCATATGCTTGCTTGAAGTTTATAAAGAGTTGGTGCAGATCAATATTATATTCGCGGAGCTTTTCAAGCACCTGGTTAACTGAGAATATTTGGTCTATTGTCGACCGTCCTCTTCGAAAGCCTCCCTGATACCCTCCAATAATATTTTTCTTGTATGGCTTTAATCTTCTTTCAATAATTTTGAAGAGCACTTTATAAGACGTGTACAGCAGAGCAATGCCTCAATAATTTGTACAACTTAATTTGTTCCCCTTTTTATGTACAGGATATAGTATACTTTTTCGCCAGTCTTCCGGTAACTGCTCTTCTGACCATATTCTGCGTTCCGGCAACAAGTTAATGCTTAATTTTTTGCCCATCCTGAGCTAAGTCTCTAATTTGGTCCCGCCACGTAGCCAGTGTCAAGAGTTGGTGCTTATGCCATTAATTATAGTAAAAGTTCGATTAATAAAGGTACCGTGCAGTGTGCTTCTGAATCCCTTCACAATTTAACAACGGTCAATTACTATTCGATAATTTTAAACTGCTTACTCTATGAACTTACATACGAAATCATTTCGAGTATTAATGCAATTATAAATAATAGCCATGTTCATCTCATATGGAGATTTGATAAATAATTATATTATAAACAACTCACAGCAAACAAAGTTGGAGCTACTTAAATTGATCAACGGATATAGTTTGCGTTAGATCAAGACTGAATATATCACTCTCTTGTTTAATGCATATTTAACCCTTTCGCATTCCATTTCATTCAGAAGCGTTTATAAAAGAAAAGTATTGCGCAGTTCAATATCTGTGGATATTAATATCTCTGGAATTGAAAAAAGTTTTAGATCTAAAGTCAAGGAAAAGAAACTGCTGAAGTTAATGAATATAAAAAGCATCGGTTTAACAACTTCTAGCCAGAAAGAGTAAACAAATTCCTATTCTCTTAAAATTGAACATCAATAAAATCTGAACGGATGTATGCACTGAAACGAAATTCACCTCAGAATGAGCCCTATAATGTTTTCTGCGGAGTGTCTGGAGTTCGCGATTGAAATCCGTTTCGAAACCGTATACAACCTTGAATTTTCATCGGCTCCAGATTTCTTCATATAAACTAGCAAGCAAAGTCAGCCTACACGTCATTGAGGTATATACAGGAGGCGGCGAGCTTTGGTTTTGCATAGAAAGCGATGCAGCCACTTAATACATATTATTATTTTGTATACGTACACGAACAATTTCGAAAGTTTTTCCTCATTGTAGCAAACAGCTATGTCAGGAATGTGTAAACGCCAATATTCGTCAAAATCAATTTCGAAATTAGAAATTATATTTAGATTCCAGCATTATAGATACATAAGTATTATCCTATTTTCTTCTTGATACATTGCTTTCAATTATCAATCGAAAAACTTCCTCTGTTTCAATAAAATTCAATAAAATGTTTGTCTTGCGCCACAATTTGAATCCTTTTGATTATTGTATATCATAATACAATCACTAACAAGTATGGTCAGTTCATACAAATTTCCGAATAACGAGACTTGCCGACGCGTGAGATAGTATTTGTGACAGCGTGCACAGACAGGGCATGGGGAACATGTGACAAATTCGTCGAAAGTAAAACAGGAAAGAACAGTCATCAGCTGTCTAGTAAATACATCGCATTGAAAGAAAAGAGAAGTCCGATAAACAACTGAACGATTTCTACGTTCAATTAAACGAATGTTATCAAAAGACAAACGTCAAAAGCTGACGCTTTCATTAACTCAAGTTCCTGCAGTATTAGGATGGATTTTAATCGCTTCAGCGGACAGAGTTGAATTAATTTATGCCGGCCGATTCCTAACTGGACTTGGATCGAGCATGGTTGGCGAACCAGCTCGAGTTTATACATCAGAAGTAACGCAACAACATCTGCGAGGCATGTTAAGTGCGCTGGCAGCGGTGTTTATCAGTTTCGGTGTACTTGTGCAGTATACCCTAGGATCCTTCATAATGTGGAAAATTCTAGCAATAACTTCAACCATGGTCCCAGCTGCTACATTTCTGTTACTGTTCTTCACACCCGAAACTCCCAACTATTTGGTAGTGCGTAGTAAAGCTGTTGAAGCTAGAAAAAGATTGGAAAAACTTCGAGGATCTACGTGGAACGTGAATTCAATCGGAAGGCAAATGCTAATAAGTAAGCTAAAATATCAAATAATATGAAGATGATAAATTAATTCAATTTAAATGTTACAGCAAAGTGACGGCTAAGGACAAGATTGCCAGTTTCTTCAGTCCAGTTACGCTAGTCCTTTTGGGATTTTAGTTCTTCATTTCATGATGTACCAATTCAGTGGTGTGAACGTTATCATATTCTACGCGGTTGAAATTTTCCGCGATTCTGGAACCACAATGAAAACATACACGTGCACCATAATGCTTCGAGCTATTCGACTAGCATTTACCATAGTTGCTTGCATTCCTCTGCGAAGAATGGGACGAAGGCCGCTAACATTCATTTCGGGTAAGTGTCAATTAAATCAACACGAGGACATTATTTAATATTTTCGAATAACCTTACAGGAATCGGCTGTGGACTTTCAATGTTAGGGTTAGGTATCTACTTGTACATGAAACATAAGTGGGATACTGCTGATCCACCAGAACTCCCAACTGCAACCAGGTTCCCTGTAGCTTGTATCTTCATTTTCACAATCGCGTGCACACTCGGCTTCTTGGTCGTTCCATGGGTGATGATTGGAGAAATTTATCCACCAAATTTCGGGGCATTGTTGGTTGCTTCACTAGATGCAGTGCACATATCTTTATATTCGTCGTTGTCAAAACATATCCTTTCTTAACTCACGCAATATATTGCCATGGTACATTTATTTTATATGGTTCTATTTCATTAGTAGGTAAGTCATCATGAATAATGAAAACAAAAAGCGGAATTCATTAAAAATGGTCTTTAACTTTTAGGAATGATATTGTTCTACTTCTGCCTGCCAGAGACCAAGGGACACACTCTACAAGAAATCGAAGATTACTTCTCCGGTCAAATTAACACTCTCAAGAAGGAGAAGCCAAAGAAAGGTTAAAGTGCTCCTCCTCTACTAGAAAAGAAGTAAATTATGTAAATGAGAAAATTAACACACATTCAGTTAGGAATCTAAAAGAACACTTAAGTACCTTGTAATGTTAAAACTTAAGCGAAAATTCCATGTGATATCTTCTTAAATGTTTATCTTTGTATATTAAAGACACAAGTTTTCTTATTTAAACTCGTTGTTAGTGAAAGCAAATGTACTCAGTTCTCTTGTGACACTCTTAAAGGGGCAAATAATAGCGTTATATATTGTTTATAGCTAATTGTTAAATGAAAACTAGATAGGGTTCTTAAAGACAGTATTAAAATGATACACAAATGTTACAATACATAGGTAAATATGTATATGAAATATTATGAAATTGAGTCAGCCGTCAAAGAATGAAAGCTTCTGAAGCACCTCACTTTAATGTGCCACTTATAAAAGTAATATTATCGATAATTATAGCTTGTTGAAAGAATGCGTTAACAGTTAGGGGAACCTTTTTCTAGAAATATAAGAAACTATTTCCCTTTGTATCAAAATAAAATCAAAAAATTCAATGTGTTTATTTCTTCAAGTACGATCCTCCTTTTCATGCTAATCAATGCACTACCAAGTCTCTTTGAAGTTAAAACTTAATAAATAAGCCTCACTACAAAAAAGACAGCCAAACCACCTATTTGAGTTAACGGCTACGAATCGAGGGCACCGAAAATACAGGGTTTTCCAATAAGAGGTGTTATTTTTATATTAAAAGAAAAATGCAATTTTTTAATACAAATGATCGGATGTTTATTTCATTATGAAGGGCAAGGTATGCCGTTAATAGTGGAAAATAATATCAGGCAAATGCCTACCACGACCACGCTTACAGGGCCATATCCTTTTCATGAAATTTTCCATAACCAAATCACAAAGTGGCTGCCCTATGTCCTCGCTAGCCTCACGAATTCCATCTTTGAGGTCATGAATCACCGCTAAGCTGTTGGCGTATACCTTCTCTATCACGTGGCCCCATTGAAAGTAGTCGCAAGGTGTTACGTGGTATGGTCCGATGGAAGCCGGAACAATTTTCTATATTCATTTTAATTACAATGCACTCTTTATTTTCCATTGCTCTTAAATGAACAGATTTCAAAATCACATTCCCGCCAAAAAACTCAGCTGTGTTATCAATCTGGCAATAATATCTTTCGTTGAGCAACAAAATTTGCTAATCTGGTAACACGAAAATGGCTAAATTTCAACGCACACAACTATAATTTCCCGCTTCACGTACAAACCCATACAAACGCAAGCGCGGGCAAACTTACTAACACAATTTCACATATGGGCCGCAGCTCTACCTAACTCTCTTTCGCTAAAGGGCAAAAGCCATTTATTTTCAGTCCTTTCTTGTCTCCATTTTACATTGCCCATCAATTTTTGTTGTTGTAATTATTGACATCCAAGAGTGACCATACTTGTTAGTTATTGTATTATGTTGTATATTATGTAGAATTGATTTGCTCACCCCTACTTTCGTAAATGTCAGATCGGCTGACAGTAATATGTGAATTGACATTTCATTCTATAATAATAAATAGTTGAAAGTTTTAACTTAAAAAGTGCGGAAATTTAAATAAACGAAGTGGAAATGCCGATGAAATGTATTTTATGTTATAATATCCAGTCTCTGGATCACGGAAGTGAAAAATTTTCGTTTTCTAGGTGAGTAAAGTGGTACGTGCTAAGTGGTACGTGATAAGTTTTCCCACGTTTCGTGATTTTTCCCGTGTTGTACCATCGAAATTCCAGAAAATCGTTTCGGGAATTAAATTATTAATGTGCGGCGAATCAGTGTCGAGAAAATCATACAGAAACGCGGATCGCAAATTGAAATAAATTAAATCAAATGTGTTCAATAGACAAACGGCTGGTGTTGTGGCCGTGACAATGATTGAATACATTTTTCCTTATTTTGTATCGGTATCAGCTGGACTTGAATGTAATTTGTTCAATATTTATGTACATTATAGATTCTGACAAACTTATTGTGCAATTTCAATCGTTTTCTTTAAAAATTTTGAAAATTTTTATGACCGGTTCCCAATTTCGAATAATTTATTGCTGTTAAAAATTTTTCATATATTCGGCCGTACCAACGTTTTATTAAATTAATTAATGAAAAGTAGATTATTCATTTTAATCGGGAAGTGTACGTAAAGTTTTAAGTGAAATCGAAAGTACTTTCAGTGATGAAATATGACAAAAGTTTCTCAATTTGTGAATTTGAGCCATTGCAGTCAGATTCAGAGATTGGGGGCATTTGAAACAACTTCGAAAAGTGTCGGTTAAATTCAAATGCGGAAATTTTTATTTTTCAGGTTTCCAATCAATCATCGACAGCAGCGGACATGGATAGACATAATTAAAAAGTCAACTGGATACACGGTGAAACCAAAAACGGACAGGATATGCGACCAACACTTTAAGTCCGAGGACATTGAGTGGGCAGGAACTTATCCTAAGCTATCTGCAAACGCAGTTCCAGTAATTGACTAGGTAAACTAATAGTTTGTATGTTGTCTTAATAATTCAATTATGTCTTTCTTTTACAAAAACTGCCTTAGAGCAAATTTCGCAGCTTCCGGATTCAGGAAATTTAAACCAAGTAAGTTTTTAAACGCATTTTAAAAAGAATTTTGTTAAAACCGAAGGCCGACTTCAAAATGTCCTGAAAAGTATAAAATAAACTTGATCAGATCGGTGCCAAATTAATTTCTACTCGCTTCATTCAAACCGGGATATGAATTTGGAAACAATTCCATGTAAAGTATTGAATATTTATTGGAGCGTTTTGAAGTCGATTTTTTTTTTGTGTTTGTTTTAAATTGAGGATTGTAAATCGTATTGAGGCATTCCATATATATATATATATATATATATATATATATATATATATATATATATATATATATATATATATATATATAGATATATATATATATATATATATATATATATATATATATAGGGTGTGTACGGTATTTGAGGACAACTTGAGAGTAAAATTAGTTAGCTTGTATTGTTACCTAAATTTAATGAAATTTCAGGAATCTTTTACGCAACGTTAAATTAATATATGGCTATAAAGTTATTCAATAAAAGCACCATTTTCAGCAATCGATCTGGGTCCGGAAACGATAACATGCCCGAATCAAACGCTCCTTGTTTATATTGACCGTAACGGCATTAATAGCAGTCTTCAGCGAAGAAGTGGTATTATAAGGACGCTTATTGGTCTCACGCTCAACTACGCACCATACGTAATAATCCAAAGGATTAAGGTCTGGAGAGCTAGGTGGCCATAGGTTCGGTATTATGTGGTCATGAAAATTTTCGGTCATCCAATCTTGTGTCGCCATCGCTTTATGTGAAGGAGCAGAGTCTTGTTGAAAAATGTATGGTCTGCCTCCGCCTACATTGTCTATCCAGTGTTTCACTACCGTCTCCAAAACCTCGATGTATGCAGCGGAGTTCACTCGAAGTTCTTGAGTAAAAAAGTGTGGTGGCGTAACATGTCCTTCGTTGCTGACAACACCGAGAACCATAACAGTGGCTGAAAATTTTTTGTGTATAACAACAGGAACCTCCATAGGATTTGAACATAGCCATCTGTCATTTCTGCGATTGGTCTATTGATCTTGGTCAAAAATTTTTTCGTCGAAAAAACCATAACATTTTTGGCGCCTCAGGGTGTTTGATTTTGTTTAAAAAACGTTTTGATCGGAGATCTCTCTGTTCTCGTGTTCGTTTCGATATGAACTGTCCTCTGCGCATCACGTAAGGCTTATACCAAATGTCTTCGTGGACAACTCTACGAATAAGGCGCTCAGAAACATGAAGCTCACTCGCAAGGACCCTCATTGATTTTGAAGGGTCCTCGTCTATGATCGCTTGCACTTACTCTAAAAATTCTGCAGATCGGACAGTGTCAGAATGTTGTTCGTGCTTTTTGCGTTTTGCAACCGATTCTGTCTCGCCTCCTGATGCTTCCAATTCACGACGAACCTTATGCACGAATGAACGGGCGCAATTAAGAAAATTACAAATCTCTAAACCTGACTTTTCATTTCTTGAGTGATGTTGTAATCCCCCATTTCTTATCTGACAAGGAAAAATAAAAAAAGATTCGCGAAGTTATAGTTACATTTATGCATGTCCTCAAATACCGTACGCACCCTATATATATATATATATATATATATATATATATATATATATATATATATATATATATATATATATATATATATATATATATATATATATATATATGCATATATATATATATATATATATTTATATATATATATTTTTATATATATATATATATATATATATATATATATATATGTTTTTTTTCTTTATAGTTGATTTTTTATACTGAGTCCAGTTAGTTTTCACAATCCTTAGCTCTGGTGATATTAATGGCTTTTAATGGTTTTCCCAAGATTTAAGGCGACTGGATTTTTTCCACGCTCTCTGTTGTGCCATATATTATTTAGGTCTTTGTTCCACCAACCTTTGGTGTCGAGCCAGAATTTTGAGTTCTTGATCGAATTGTTTGTTATGCTTGTGCTGATCTAGTTTCTGTCAGTCTCCAGGTTTACGTTAATTATAAGGTTGTTGTTGTCATCTACGGTTTTCCTGCGGTTGAAGGGTATATATTTATTGTAGAAGAGGTCAATGTTTTGAAGTTCGAATGTGATTGCGCAATGACCACTGTCCGAAATTTTAATTTTACTATCCTTCCAGTTCTTTTTGGTGTCAGGTAGGTTTATAAAGGTGACATGTAGAGCTAAACTGTTGTTTTCCCCAGGCTATTTATTCTATTGAAGATTCCGTAGTTCAGGATTTCTAGATGACGCTTTTTGGTTATGTTGTTTGATATTTTTCCCTTTGCGTTGTTTGTGATGTTACCCCAAGAGCTATTTCGAGCATTCAGGTCGCATCCTATGATGAAGGGCTTATAGTTGTTAATTTTAGAGAATAGTGTTTCTAATAGGTTTTTTAAAGAGCCGGATTTAAAGTTAGGGGCTGTGTAGACAGAGACTATTGTTACGTTGGGTTATAGATTTATCTTTTCAATAGCTATAGCTTCAATGCTCAATGGATGAGTTCGTTACTTGGTGAAAGTTCATCGTTTAGGTAATAAAAACACTTTTCAGTTTACTTTTACTATTTATATTTAATTGTAAACTCTACAGCTATTTCGACACACCGTGTCTTCCTCAGATGTTATTGTAATACTACAAAACTTTTGTTGTAGTATTAACATCTGAGGAAGACATGGTGTGTCAAAACAGCTGGAGTGTTTAAAATTAAATATAAATAGTGAAAGTAAACTGAAACGTGTTTTATTACTTGAGCTATAGCTTCAAGGCTGTCTTCTATCTGGAGTATTTTGTATTTTGTATTTTTTTTTAAATTAGAATGGGTACTCCTCCGTGTCAGTTTCTGTGTTTGTAGACAATACTGTGTTTGCAGAGGCTATGGATTTGACACTCTGTGTCTGTTAGAATTTCTTGAATTAGAGCGAAATCAATGTTAAGTTTGTTGATTGTAATTTCGAGATTGTCTTTCTGTTGTAATATACTTTGTATGTTGAGTTGTAAGAATGATAGTTATTTCTTTTAATTTTTGGGTGGTAGTATATTATTTTTGTTAAGGTGTTTATTTGATTGGTCAGAGAAGTTGTTTAGGGAGGGGGGTTTGTTAATATTAAAAATGTCCTTAATAATGAGGATGATTGTGTTGAGGTCTGAGGAGTAAGCGTTATTTGTATTCGTTGATGTTGCTTATAATAGTAGGATTTAAAATTTTTGTCAATAAAACTGTATCAGTATCATTAAATCATATGAAATCAGCCATTTAAGTAGTTCTTCAAAATATCATTTTATTCTATCAGTTTCAATAAAATTTACCGACGTTGTAGCCATTTGAATTCCTTCCTATTACAACAATCATATACGATTTTTGCAGAATCTTTTAAGACATTGGGTTTTCCATCGAACCAGTTTTCAGATAGAATGAACAACGAAAATACATTTAAGATTCAAATCAGTCAATTATTCTAGTAATATGGGAACAAAATTTTGGCTGGTTAAAACGGAGTTGTTTTAAAGCAATAAAAGTTTTTCTTGAATTAAATCATTCTATTTATTTGATTGAAATTGTTTGGCACTTCTGAAGTACGTGAAGTGATATTGTTGTATACATCTGTTTCGCTTATTATATTATTTAAATTTTTTGGTCTGTCATTATATTCTTTAAGAAATTATTCTACGTTAAATTTAAATTTTCAGGATTACCGGGACCCGCCATCTTGTAGTTTTTGGGAAACACCGGAATTCCTTGGAAGTCCTGAATGTAAAACACAGGAAAATGTATAATAATTATTTATTAAATTTTCAAAGATATTTATTAATTTTTTTTTTAGAAAAAAAAAACTACTCCACTTTACAAGATATTGGAGTCATCTCCCTCGATTGGAGATCCTCCAACACCGCATACAGTGAAGTTGAAGCACCGTTTATAAGTGCTGAAAGGAATTGTGAAGCGACAGCAGAAGGAGAAGAAGACTCTACAGCAGAAAGTGCAAAGACTTAAGCGAAAGGTAAGAAATTTAGATCGATTGGTGGATGAGCTAGCAAAAAAAACTAATTTCTATTGATGACTTAGAGCAGTTGAAAGCTTCCAACGATAGTGTTGAGTTGTTTGAGAGGGTTCATAAAAAAACCATGGCGGCTCTGTACCGCTTTCATATTCTCATAATTTAAGAAAATTCGCGCTTACACTGAGCTATTGATCCCCGAGGGCATATAATTATGTTCGTACCACTTTTGAGACATGTTTGCCACGTCCAAGAACCATATCGAAATGGTATCATAATATTGATGGAGAATCAGGATTTACTGCAGAATCTTTTAAGACATTGGACATTATGGTGACAGCAAATATTGCAGTGGCTTGCAGTCTTTGCATTGACAAAATGTTCATTCGTAGGCACACTGAGTTTGATGGAAAAACTCACTATGGTTACGTGAGTTTTAGAGAATCAGCAGACGATCCCGAAACTTTACCTACTGAAGTAATTGTTCTCATGTTGATTGCGATAAACGGCACTTGGAAGCTTCCGTTGGGGTATTTTTTCATAAATTCATTGAGGGGTGACCAAAAAAATTTCTTCTTGAGGCTTGTTTACGTGAACTAAATAACACAGGGATAAATTTTATCAATCTGACCTTTGACGGGGCTAATTCTAACATCAGCATGGCATCTGCTCTAAGTTGCAATTTTACAAAGAATCAATCCAAGTATTTTTTTCACTTTGAGGCC
>OZ017738.1:276491399-276526399 GCA_963969285.1 Odontomyia ornata | reverse complement strand
CTGGAACAATTTGAGATTGTACTGGAACAATTTCAGATTGAACTGGAACAATTTGAGATTGTAGTGGAACAATTTCAGATTGAACTGGAACCAAAACTGACGATAGATACAAGCTATATGGTAGCAATTTGCATATGTATTAGTCGGCCTACTATGGACAAGCTTCCGGCAGCTGTCACCCAACTGCGGCATTACCAAATGCTTATATTTCGTCATATATACTGTTTTCCGAATAAAAAACGTACCGAACGCATTCCGTGCATGCTATAAATTCACCTTGTATAACCCATTGTGCTCCTAAACTTTCCAAGACGAGCAAATGAAGCACACGTTTTGCACCTTCGACTGATAGCTCAGCGTTGAGATGTAAACAAACTCTTATAAATTCACTTTGGAAGGCGATAAAAACTAAACGGGTGTAAGAACTGAAATAATTTTCACTTCACTAGGAGCGCTATTGTGTTCTCCGCGGATCATCTGGATTTCACTGTAGAAATCCGTCTCTAAACCGTACAAAACCTCGAATTTTTGTTGGCACTTCCACAATTCTTCATATAACGCCATGTAAGTTAGCCAGCAAAGTCGGCCTACTAATGGTCATGTGTGTGGTAGTAAGCGCTGCTGCCATATGGCTTGTATCTGTCGTCAGTTTTGACTGGAACAATTTGAGATCGTACTAGAACAATTTCAGATTGAACTGGAACAATTAAAGATTGATCTGGGACGATGGAAGATTTTTGACAGGTGTCGCGAGGGAAAAAGAAGAGGTTATCGCGCTAAATGGATGGACGAGGAGGCACATCGAAGAGAGAGTGATTTTAATAGCATAGAAACAGAAGCTTGTGATCAAAATTTAAATCATACCACAGATGATTTCTCGCAACAACAACCATCAACGGATGATAGTGGTGTAGAAAGTGGCAACGTTCCAGAGACTGAAGTGAAAAGCGTTCGTGGAAGAAAGAAACCTGCCTACGTCTCTCCATATAGACGTAGTGCTTTGTCTGGAAACAGCTCTCGTACGACATCTCCTAAGTCCCAAATAGGAAATACAACAGTCCGAGCTAATCTATCAAGTAAAACTAGTCCAGATTTAAAAACAGAACTTTTCATTTAAAACAGCTCCCAAAAGCCAAACGTCAAAAACACATGTTCTCATTAACAAGTCTGAAATAGCGAGTAAAAGTAAGGATACGGGAAGCAAGAGTCGCTTAGTAAAGCCAGGATTTGTGAATAATACAGCTACGAAGAAAAGTGTTGTGGCTCAAAAGAATCTGTTCAACAAGCGTGTGACACCCACGCTCAAAATTCCAAAGAATTCTGTAGTGTCTGGTTCTAAAGATCTTCAGGAAAATACATCCACGACGATACTTGAACGGCAAGGAACGTTTGTGAAGGAGGAACCTTCGACTCCGGAACTTCCAGTAGTTACGTCACTTCCTCCATCCCCGAACAAATCTTCCAAGCTAACGACCAAAACCGCTAGTCCTAAACGCACTAAACAGGCAACACACGTTTGAGAAGTTGTGCCCGATATTCGATTGGCAGTTTTATTTCTTGCCTGTGTTTAATTTGTTTAGCGCATGTTCATCCAGAATTTACAAAACTTCGACCCCCTTTGCTGATGCAATCAATTGTGCAGAGGATACGGTACAGGACGGATTTGCGCACATAGGAGTTCAGCTCGCGAGATACGAAGCGGGATGTTGCGAGTGAACACATAAACAACCTCGGATATATTCCCGCTTCATAACTGCAATAGTAGCGAGCAAACAACACCTATATACTCGCACTTCGCCAATGAAATTTAGCCATGGAAACACATGCGCAAGTAAATAAGCGAGCAGTTAAGTGAACGAGAAAGTTCAACCCGCAACGATATTCACATCGCGAACGAACGGAGTGCTTCGAACAGAGGTAAGCGGAAAGGAAAACCGAAAGTTCCGGCATTAACACTCTTTCGCTCAATGTCCCCAGTTTCGCTATTTTACCTCAAGAGATCTTGGGAAAGCCGAAAGCTTAAACTGAAAGCACTCTTTTGAAGTTAAAAGCTTAAGCGAAAAACACTCTTTCGCTCAATTTCCCCAGTTTCGCATATTCACCAGCCGAGCAAGCGAGACGAAGCGGGGAGGAAAAACTTTCGTGGAACGAGAGCGCACGTGTTCGGCTACTCAGCACCTTTAAAGAGAATTTAGGTTGAAAGCTCACGAAAGAATGGTATTTAATGTTCTTGGGCAGTCTTATACCAGTGAGTCGTATTCAAATCCAAAAGGGAGCGTGCTGCTACCCATTCTTTATCTACATCGTTGCAAGTATTCGCGTTTTAGTTTAAGTTGAAAGTGCTGTCCAGTCTCCTACAAAATGGTGAGGGGTGAGGTGCTGGCTTGCGCCGCGATCCTCGACCGGCCCTTTGGCGCTTCACGCCGTGTGGCCACCCCGAACCATTAATACGACAAGTTGGCTCCCTCTTCAGGCTGGTTGATATTTAGAGTTTTAAAATAATTTGGGAATTCTAATGTAATGTAAATGTTTTTGGAAAATAACAATAATACAATAAAAGTCATGCTTTCAAGTGAACTTTTGCCTTGGTTGATTTAGTGAAAATGGACAGAGTAGCAGGTAAGTGGTGTTACAGCGAGTTCTTTCCCCGGGAGCCTTGATGATGTATATTGGATACACATCAAGTTGAGCAGCCAGCTCTTACCAGTATACATAGGGTATACTGGTTTGTAACAAAATTGGCGCAGCCGGTAGGGTATCGGTTTTGCAGAGACCACAGTGTAGTACACTATGTAGCAAATTTAAATGGGCTGAAAAATCTATTCACCCAGCCGATATCTCAAACCATTCAACTCCTGTATGACGCCATTGCTACTCATACTGTCCATCAAACTAGATCAGCTTGCTTAAAAGAAAATCAAATAATAATTGTAATCATTTAAAAACCAAAAATATAATATCGGTATCTAAATACAATATTGTTACTACTCATACAGTATATAAAACTAGATTAAACTTCTCAAAAAAGAAAATAGAAATAATATTGATTGTTCAAATAACAAAAATATATCATCAATATTCAAATACAAAATTAAGGTTACTCATACTTTCCAACAAACTTTATCAATCTTCTTAAATAAATCATCAAATAAATATTTCAATTAATTAAATAACAAAAAGAAAGTATGAATAACCAAACATAATATTATTGATCAAACTGAATCAGTCTTCCTTTAAAATGAACTCAAATAATTATATTGATCATTCTAACTACCAAAATATGATAAAAATATTCAAATGTAATATTAATCCTACTCATACTATTCATCAAATAAGATCAGTCCTAAAATCAAATAGACATATTGAACATTTAATTCTTCATTCATTTACTCCGTCATTCATATATCTTAAATCTCACCTTTCTTATCTGAAGGTCATTCAAACTAACTACTAACTCGTTCAAACCCAACGTAGAATTTATAAAGATATAAAGTTTCAATCAACTAACATTCAAAACACAAAACATTACAAGTAAATATTAAACACAAATAAACAAAACGAAAACTTAATATCGAGCAAACAAACGCGTGCCCATTGTTATCGAAATATGATACCACTTATCACTCCAACTGCTTGTACAATACGCGTACCCACATGCATACTAAAGTCTTATCTCTTGAATTGAATGAGCATTCGAATTAACTGAAGCATAATTAAAAGGGCAAAAAAAAACAAACATTCAACTGCGAATTGAATAGATAGACATCTGGGCAATATTTCTAAATGCAATAACATTGAAGAGCAAACTTAATAAATTAACTGCGCTACATAAATACAAAAAATAATTTACATGAGAACGGCGATTTTCCAACGCAAATAAACATGAAACTAATTTAATTTCCAGTTACACTGAAACAATTTAAGTATGGGAAATTTGAAACAACAGAATTTCAGTTATAAGAACAATGCAACAATGCAAACGATTTTACCCCAAAACAAATTATCTCTTTCAAAATCCACTGCAATTCTATCATGTTAAGGAAACGAAAAAAGTGGCAGTCAAGTCGGTAAAACCCCGGCAAAACTCCAAACCATAACTATCAGCAGACACGCTTTTTCTATGTCTAATTGCACAATCACTGGAATGAAAACCAGTAAATTTAACAACAGCCTCTGAGCCGTTGACATTAGCTGTCGACGGACACGCTATTTTTAGTTATAAGTCCTCAAAGAAACAAATAATAGCCTCTGAGCTGCCCGACTTCAACTTCCGGCAGACACGCTACATTTAGTATTAAGTCATATGCAAAACAGACATCGATTTACCATCCAGTCATAGCCCCTGAGCTGTTGATCCAAAATGGTTTGCAGATACGCTATTAATCAAGTATCCTTTAAACAAGCCACTACATTTCCATGCACAATAAATACATTATAACTGCTAACTATTAAAAAAGTCACAAGTAAAACTCCTGGAGGAAAGCGCAAGACAATTCAAAACCCACCCATTTCCCACCCTTTTACTTTACATATGGCAAAGATATCAAATTGTGGCTTAGAATGCTATAATGTATACTTTAAGATTCTTTAAACAATCGTTTTCTCAAGATAGAGATCAAAAATTTATTAACGGCTAATGAAGTGACCTCGCACGGCACTGTACTGTCTTCCAGTAAGGTCCGGGACAGCATTATGCTAAACTAAGTAGACACACACTAGGGAAAAATTAGACGGAACACATATAGGGTCTTGAATGAAGACCGAAACTATACGTTCCCAAGCCCATATAGTGATTGTGTCGCTTCGATCATCTTTTACAATAATATCTCGCAAGATATTTTCAATGCAGTTTATCTATTTAACAATTCACTAAAATCAATAAAAGTATACAACAGAGCTCAGAATCGCTCCTTCTAGTTTCAGTTTGAGAAAAAGGTCGACTTAATTTTATATTAACTCATTAAACATTTCTATACTTAATGAAAAACCTACATAATAATTCTTATTTATAAATAATCCACAACTATTTACACATACTGCTAAATACATTTTTAATAACCCTCCCTTTTTACCACCACAAACGGATAAAAAAGTATGTAATAGACAACTTGAGCCAATTAAACGACAATTCAATGCATATACCTTGAAAGCTCTTCCTCCTACACAATCGTATAGCATAGATGAATTAAAAGCCCTGCCAACTACGAAATGCATTAAGCCGACTTAATTAAAAACAAATGCTCTTCAAGGCAATTAGCAGCCAACCACGAATTAGTACATACATATCATATACTTCACATACTTTCTAGCAATCAGCGCATGTAAAAGCTACAAAACATCGCTTCATTCAATTTTCTCATGCATCACTGCAGAAGCAATGCTAATCATATCTTCAATACTCGTTAGCGGCGAGCAAAAACAATCACATAAACCTTCAATCCATGACTCCCATTCCCATTAACAACATTAACCATGCATATTAAGGGGAAAGTTTATTTATCACACTCACTCACACCCTATAAAGCCAAGATAGCTTATACTAAAGTCGTGGGAATACAACAACAACGACTCCCAAGCTACATCAATGGAAAGCTATTCTCTCGGCAAAACTTCTTCCGAAGCGAATCAATTCCCGAACGTAACGATCGTGTGAAATATTCATTCCCCGCTTACATATTAACTCATTCACAATAAATAACCGCTAAAGCTTTAACAATATTTCCTATTAAAACTTCCTTACTAACCCATTCGCACAATACATAATTTAACAAAATGCTAGCAGAAGCTTACATTATAGCATTAAAGAAAGTAATTTAATAGAATATTAATAAACCATGAATAAAATAAAAAACGAATTTCTTTGCAAATTTAAACTATTTTGAAAGCCGTCCACATTAAATCCTCACTAACGCTAACTGTTATAATTTACTAAAACCTGAACTAAACAAATAGTAACACCCTAATACGAGTAATAACCTCTAACCAAAAGCAACATCGAATTAATTAGTAATTAAAATATTTGAATATACGCAAGAGAACTTTAATACTATTTGAAAGAAATGAGGAAATTAAAAGCCAAAAAATATACGAGTAGAATAAAAATTCCAAGATGATAAGTAATGTTAAAAATAAGAGAAAACCATTAACTTCCAAATATAAAAAAAGATCGGTATTGAATATGAATCTTAAAAGAAGTTGTAACCATATTATTAAGTAAAACCAATTAAAAGAAGAAATTGTAGTCCGCTATTTTTCAATTGTAAAATAATAGTTTATTGTAAAGAAAAAACAATTTAAGGTCAAAAAATATGTTCAGTATGGTTTTCAATATTATAGTAAAACGAAATAATTTATAATCCTGTAATTTACGACAGAAGCAAATTTAACACTATTCCATTATTGCATAGAATCAAATGAACTAGTAACATCTTAATGTTTGAAGCAAACAAATTATTAAACCAAACAGGATCTTAGCTCATTGTTTCCAAAGAAATACTTAAGCATCATTACAGTAACTTATGATTAAATCAAACAAAACATTGTATGAAATCAAACTTCAAATTATTAATTTATAATTGTAGTAGTTTATGAAAGCAACATGGATATGTAATACTTATTAATTAACATTAACTCAAGGTACCAAGCAAAATAGGAAAATATGATACATAATTGTATAAAATCAAATCTTAACTTAGTAATTTTTGATTGTAGTAATTTGCAAATACAACACTGACATTTAATACATATTAATTAGCATCAACTTATGGTACCGAACGAAATATTATTATATTAATTTATGATTGAATCAAACAAAACATTGTGTAGTATCAAACCAAATATTAACTCATTAATTCATAAATGTGGAAATTTACAATTCTAACGTTGGCTTGTAACAACATATTAAGTAACGTCAATTGGATAGAATTATAACATTGGCGCGTTAGCATCTAGTAAATTACGCATAAACCAGCAACAAAACAACGGTTAATAATAAGTTGCGAGAAGTACAGTGGACAATACCAATGGCGATAACAGCGCGAGATATAAGTACGAATGATTTGCACAGAAGGGAATGTAGCGAGATTCAACCAACAACAAAAATTGCGAAAAACCAAGAGTGAGCGTAATCTATTGGGGTACATTAAGTAATCCAGATCACCGGAGTAGAGCGACGATTTATTGTACTCTCCAAGCACACTAAATCCTTTTTTCAACTGCCTGAGGAATGTTGCGAGTGAACACATAAACAACCTCGGATATATTCCCGCTTCATAACTGCAATAGTAGCGAGCAAACAACACCTATGTACTCGCACTTCGCCAATGAAATTTAGCCATGGAAACACATGCGCAAGTAAATAAGCGAGCAGTTAAGTGAACGAGAAAGTTCAACCCGCAACGATATTCACATCGTGAACGAACGGGGTGCTTCGAAGAGAGGTAAGCGGAAAGGAAAACCGAAAGTTCCGGCATAAAAACTCTTTCGCTCAATGTCCCCAGTTTCGCTATTTTACCTCAAGAGATCTTGGGAAAGCCGAAAGCTTAAACTGAAAGCACTCTTTCGAAGTCGAAAGCTTAAGCGAAAAACACTCTTTCGCTCAATTTCCCCAGTTTCGCATATTCACCTGCCGAGCAAGCGAGACGAAGCGGGGAGGAAAAACTTTCGTGGAACGAGAGCGCACGTGTTCGGCTACTCAGCACCTTTAAAGAGAATTTAGGTTGAAAGCTCACGAAAGAATGGTATTTAATGTTCTTGGGCAGTCTTATACCAGTGAGTTGTATTCAAATCCAAAAGGGAGCGTGCTGCTACCCATTCTTTATCTACATCGTTGCAAGTATTCGCGTTTTAGTTTAAGTTGAAAGTGCTGTCCAGTCTCCTACAAAATGGTGAGGGGTGAGGTGTTGGCTTGCGCCGCGATCCTCGACCGGCCCTTTGGCGCTTCACGCCGTGTGGCCACCCCGAACCATTAATACGACAAGTTGGTTCCCTCTTCAGGCTGGTTGATATTTAGAGTTTTAAAATAATTTGGGAATTCTAATGTAATGTAAATGTTTTTGGAAAATAACAATAATACAATAAAAGTCATGCTTTCAAGTGAACTTTTGCTTTGGTTGATTTAGTGAAAATGGACAGAGTAGCAGGTAAGTGGTGTTACAGCGAGTTCTTTCCCCGGGAGCCTTGATGATGTATATTGGATACACATCAAGTTGTGCTCCCAGTTCATACCAGTATACATAGGGTATACTGGTTTTGTAACAGGGAGATCGGCCGGTCCGCTGCTTGGCAAAAGTGTTTCCAAGACGATTCCAATTGATGTTGGGTTTTCCACTGGTAATCGAAAAATTCAAAAATCTCAATACGACTTACTGAATGAACGCGCAATTCGCACATATAGTACAGTTCAAAAGCTCGCATTGCGAACGGAAGTGCACGCATATAGTGTGGGAGCTAGTCAACACCCGCGCCCACAGCCCCAACGGTAGTTTGGCTGGTGGTGAAATTACTCGCTGCTTTACGTTCTTCCACATTTCCGTTCTTCCCTGGCGGTCGACAGTTTTGAACCCGCACCGCGAGAGAGGTGATCTGACCTACGTGACTACAAGCAATCAGCGTATTTCGCGCTTCCGTGGTTCCATTGAAAGGCCAAAGGACTTGAACATCAACTCCGACCAACCCGACCATTTCGACCAGTTTCTTGTTTTCCATATGGTTTGGTTTGTTTTGGCAGTGAACGATTCGCGGAATCCCTCGCGAAACGCGACTTGGAGCTTCCTGTCTTGCAAGGCCAAAATTCAAAGTAGCTGAAAGCGTTTTCGAGTAGTCGACCCGAAAGTAGTGCGACGCAACGGCAACTGCATAAAATAGTTCGACATAGGGAAACAAGAAAACCATCCTGCACTTAACTAGGAGCGAGCGAAAGTGCACAATCGTGCGGGCTCCCTATCCATATCACATCCGCCAGCAGGAAACAGTTTACTGGACTGCATCGATGCAATCAATTGAACGCCAGTGCCTTATTCCGGGACACAATCTTGAGAGTCAGCGAATTAAGTGAAACTGCCGCCCACGTCTCCCAAGCAATTGGAATTGAGAACGGGAACAGGAATTAATATCTTGGACTCGGTTTCTTCGCTTGTAAACAACAACATTGAATCCTCCCTGTTTTTCGCTGGCTGCCACTTGAGGCGAGCGTAGACGTTGCGAAGGATTCGCATGCATTTGGGTTAGACGACGTTGAAGGAGCAGAAAAGTGAAAGAGCTCCCGCGCTAGTGTTTTGGCAACGCATCCTTCGCTCGCGTTGCCTTGAAATTGATTAAGACAAGTGCCTGGCGGTGACCTAGTGAACAAACGCCAGAATCTACATACGAGTGTTGGGCATTACAAAGTGTAACGGTTCGATCTGAGACGAAAACTCGAAATCCTGTTGAAATCAAACCCAAGAAAAGTTGCCAAAGTTCTTATTGAATTAACGCCAAGTTTCTCTAGTTCAGCTAAAAAGAAAATTGCATTTCAGGACCATCTGCATCGTCGTCGAGCGCTCGGAGGACCATGCGGGTGAGTACCCTTTTTTTGCCTTAATTTTGCATATATATCTTTTAATTGTTGTATTTAAATCTTTTTTTCCATATATATCTTAACTTTGGCATTTAATTCTTTTTTTTTGCATATATATTTTTAAATGTTGTATTTAATTCTTTTTTTTCCATATATATCTTAACTTTGGCATTTAATTCTTTTTTTTTCATATATATTTTTAAATGTTGTATTTAATTCTTTTTTCCATATATATATTTTTAAATTTGGTATTTAATTCCTTTTTTTTCATATATAGTTTAAATGTTGCAGTTAATTCTTTTTTTCCATATATATTTTAAATTCTGTATTTAATTCTTTTTTTCATATATATTTTAAATTTTGCATTAAATTTTTCTTTCATATAGATTTCACATTTTTGCCTTATGGTTTTCTTTAAATTGCTTTCTTGTCGTAAATTGGTTTTTTTTTTAAATTGTATTTTTATAAGAACAAATAAAATGAAAATAATGAATTACTAAAATCAGAAAACCTTCGGTCTTTTCATTCCTGTGGAACTCTGACCAGGTATAGGACCCGGTACGGTGGCAGGCTGCCCACGAAAAACATGAGCCAGCCGCCGGGTACTTAATTAATCCTTTTTTTCTGTTTCAGGTGACATCGCGGGTTGAGTGGCCCAAGCAGAGTGCCTCTTTATGGCATAGCGTTATGCAATCAAATCGTATAATTCTATGGAGTAAATTGGTCACCGGGGTACTCCCCTTCTGATGGGAAAGTTCATACAATTCAAGTTGTATGAGTTTTCCACTCAGAAGAGGAATACCTGGCCACCGCAACAAAATATGGATTTATTCCGGTTGGGTGGGTGCGAAGGGGCTCCATCACCATCCGGTTGCCCCTCTTTCATTTGTGGACCATGAGGTTCGTCGGGTAATGACGAGGTTACCCCAAGTCCGCCTTTCTTTTCAGGTTCCTCTTGTTTTCGTAACAAGTACTACCTCCCTCGGTGTAGTTATCTACACTTTTTGCGACTTCGGTCGTCTCGTGAGCAACATCAAATTTGTGAGTGCGAAATTTTTTTGTAGTGGGTCCTTGTGCTGGGGAAATGAACCCGGCTAGCCTGCCAGCGCATTCACGCGTCTCCAGTAGAGGGCATTCTCGGCAGATACCGACACCTTCCTCTGCCGATGCAGCATAACATCGCTGCAGTCCTTCACGGACATTTTTGAACATCTAATTCACTACAAAACCTCGAATTTTCGTTGGCATCTCCGTAATTCTTCATGCACCGCCATGTAAGTTAGCCAGCGAAGTCGGCCTAGTAATGGTCATGTGTGTTGAAGGAAGCGCTGCTGGCATATGGCTTCCTATCTAACGTCAGTTTTGCCTCCAATCGTACTACGTTCATGACCTATCCATTTTCGTCTTATTTCTCATTGGACCTAGGGAAACGTCAAAGCTAAGTTGATGTAAATCGCGAAACAAGCAGGGAATGTAGTCAAGTATTGGACGGATATTCGTGCCTCGATAATATCGTGCCTCTTAGTACCTTAAATAGTGATACAGGTACAAGGCAATCACGCGTAAACTTTTTTAGGATATGGAAGGTAAGGTTCTAGGCGTAACGCCGTATAACTGATGACAGTCAATCAAGTGGGGAAATTATTATATCCTGGGCGAAATGTTTTTTTAGTATTCAATCCAGCTTGGCGAGAGAAAAGGATAATAATTCCATGGGCAGAATATCCTTGGGGCCACACGGCGCGAATTCTTGCAATTTTTAGGGTGACGGCACTTTTCTGGCATCGACCCCTACGCGTCGGGGGCGCAGACTCTGTGTGCAAATCGATTCGTTTCAACTATAAGTAATTTATTTGCCCGATGCGGGCTCGTGCGGGGCCACACTTGTCTCACGGCGCAAAAATTTTAACAATTCTTATTTTTTTATTCTGGCAATCAGCTGTGTCTTACTTTCCTTTTGGTAACCTTTCGTTGCCATTAAATCTTGTTCAAATTTCGAATGAACCGGATTTCAAGCTTAAAATTAGCTATCTTCCGCTTGTTTTCGCACCGATTTTCGGGGCAAATAAATTACTAAGAATTAATACGAACCGATTCGCACATAGAGTCTACGCCCGCGATGCCTAGTGCCATCACCCAGCTTGTTAAGCTGTAGTAAGGCTTTGTATATAATCTTCAAATGTCAGATGGCTATCGCATTCAGATCAAGTGGTGATACCAGGAACTATACGAAGGATAGTTACTTTAGAAAAATAAATTATTTTTATCCTTCCTTTTCTCTAAAACTGTCATTTCGCACAAATGCCCAGAATCAAAGCAGAGCATATTTATAAATGACAGCTGCAAATAGAACAAATTTTATTTGCTACGGTAGGTATAGAGTAGATAGAAATGGATTAAAAGTGCATATATATTGTAAACAAAAGCTTGAATTTGCAAGCAATTGAACAACATACATATGGTAAACTTTCATCCATTTTTCATGCGTTTATTTGCCTCTTTTCATTTTGTCAGCTCTTCGATTGCAAGTTATAGTATACAGATAGACAAAAAAGTCTCCGTACGACGCTACTTTTTCTTGATTTTTATGAATATTCCTCATGTAATTCAATATCTTTTTACTTTAATGATTGCAATGTTTTTTACAGCTCTTTTGTAACAAAATTCAGGGATAAATGCAGGAATTTATCCATTTCTTAATATATAGTAATTCAATTTAGTGAATTTTACAAAATTTTATATCAAGAAAGTCTCCGTACGAAATTTTTTAAACAATGCTTTGCATTGTTTCGATAATTATGTAAACAATGCTTTGCACAAACAAGAGTTCACCATTTTTCCTGGAGTACAGCTAGTATAGTTTCAGCCGCGTGCAGATTAGTATCAACTTCAGAAAATCCATTATTCCGCCATGAGTAAAGAAATTTGCGTAGATACGAGGAAATTGATCATAAAGCTTTATTGCGAAGGCAAGTCGATGGGTAAAATTTCGAAAGTAATTGGTAGACCTAAGTCAACTGTCCAATATGTTTTTAAGCAATATGGAGAAACCGGTTCGTTCAAAAGTAAGCCCGTTCGGGACGGCCAAAAAGTTTAGGCGATATAGCGCGGCGGTCAATAGTAAGAAAAATAAAAGATAATCCTAGAACCAGCGCATGTAAAATAGCAGACGAGGTCAGAAAAGACTTTAATTTAACGGTAAGTGATGAAACCATTAGAAATGTTCTACGGGAAAGTAATTTCCATGGTTGAAAGCCAAAGCGAAAGCCATTGGTCTCAAAACTTAATCGCAAGAAGAGATTAGACTTTGCGAAAATGCACCAAAATAAGGACGCTAATTTCTGGAATCGATTTGTATTTTCAGACGAGAGTAAATTCAACATATTTGGATCAGATGGCAAGGGAAAAGTTTGGCGCAAAGCAAATGGGGAATTCAATTGCAAAAATCTAATTCCAACAGTCAAGTATGGCAGTGGTAATGTAATGGTTTGGGGGTGTATGGCAGTTTCAGGAGTTGGGAAATTGCACTTCATTGAGAGCACAATTGATCGGTGGGATTACCTAAACATTCTTAGAACGAGTTTGCGCGAAAGCATATCAGCTTTAGGCATGGAAAGTGATTTTATTTTCCAACAAGACAACGATCCTAAGCATACATCAAGGAATGGCTACTATGTAATGTACCCAAGCAACTACACAGTCCACCACAATCACCCGATCTAAACCCAATAGAACATTTATAGGATGAATTGAAGCGTAGAGTACGCAAACACGCAATAAAAAACAGGCAACAGCTTAACGCTAAACTCCAGGAAGAATGGAACTCTATAGGATCCGAAATATCCAAACTAGTCTCTTCGATGTCCAGACGATTGACAGCAGTCATCAAAGCTAAGGGAAATCCTGCTAAGTACTAAAAAATTTTTTTACAAAATTCCTTTTTCTTATAATTTTATTAAGATGTATTATCGTACGGAGACTTTTTTGATGCTAAATGTTGATAAATTTACCTGTTTGAACTACTATATCGAAACGAATGGATAAGTTTCTATTTTTTTTGTTGTATCTTGTAATTATAAGTTTATAGAAAACATTAATTACTAACATAAAAAAATATTGATATATCTGAACGGTATTCTTACTTATACAGAAAAATAAGCACTGTACGGAGATTTTTGTCTAACTGTATACGAGTATACTCTGACCAAAGCATATCTACTAAACAGCATAGTACGCTCACATAGTATCCACACTCAATCTACCCTGCGAAAAAATCCGAACACAAGCCGAAAAGCGAACCATAAATCCCCGGTAGCAGGTAGGTGGTAAATGCTGATGCGAACATTGGCGCAGGTATAAACATGTGCTTCGATGAGAGATTTCAGGATTACCAGATCTCAAAATCTCGTTCTATGCAATCTTTTAGCTTTTTATTAGGATCTGGCAGCACTCGCATGTTCTGAAACGCGTGAAAGAACACGTGCGTCGGAGATTAAATTTGCTTTTTGTTTTTTTTTGAATACGACAGGCCTCGGCTCAGCTGACCGGCCCCTGGGCAAATACAGAAAGTGTGCAACCAAAGACATATAAAGTAATGGACCCGAAATGAGCTTATTTTCATCCATACGTGAGTGAAAGACTTTTACTACATGCATGCCTTCCTCTCCCATACGAATTGAAATCCCCCCGCCTTTCACACCGCTAAGTGGCTCTCTAGTTGCTCTCATGAAAATCCCACTCGTCTTGTACTTTAACCCCCGAATTGTCAACGAAATATCAACCATATGATTGAAAACATATGATTCGTGAAAATTCAACAATGATGGGAAACGTCTAATCAAGTTGAATTTGAAATTGTACACAAAACGAGTTTTTAACATAAACCGTGTTGAATCTAGTGCAAAAGTGATAATTAATCAAACTGAAAACTTAACGGTACCCTTAATTTCAATAAAATTCAGCAAACGGATGACTATAAGATTGATCTTTTCTGAAATTTTCATAAAGATCGAATGGTATTAAACGAAGTTATAGCGATTTGAATTTTCCTGTATTACTATGGAACAATATGCGCTGTATTACTATGGAGACATATGGCTATGGAACAATATGCGCTTTTTACCGACTCAGACTCTACAGCTTTGCTAGGATTTGCATGAGGGAATGATAGGTATCATGAATATCTTTGAGAATCGGTTCAGTTAGTGGTATCAGTAATCGTAATCGCTGTTTTAAATGCGAAGATTGAATAATTTTGAGTTATTTTTCCCCAACTTAACGTTTAAGGTGCATGCTTTGTACACTTGATTCAATTTAATGAATGACTGAAGATGTGTACCTACAATTAATACTCATACGTGAAACAAGTCGAAGAGGCAGGAGAGAGCTCCTAGCAAAAGGGCTTTGTAACCATTCTAGGATTCGAAAAAATGGCCATGAATCGATAATGACAGCACAGGGGAGTGGACCCTGAAAAAAAATTCGTCAAACGTAGCCGATATGAGTATCAAATGAAAGTTCTTTATGGGAATATTTCAAAACAGTTCTTAAACTGACAGTTTTTGTTTTAATGGGGGCACAGGGGGGAATACGTGAAAAATGTGTTTCCTCCCTCGCGAATGGACACCTGTGATCTAAAAAATCTGAAAAAGTTATCAAGGAAGATATTTATAGGTATAACAATAACAAATACCTCAGAAGTCGAAATTCGTTCAACTTTGTTAATAAAAGTATGATCCTTGAATTTCACATTTTTTCAATAAAACCATCTTTGACATGTTTCTTGATTTGATTCGTTGCTGGTTACTGCATTTTGTAAGTTGAGTACAAAACCCTTCTGACATGAGCGTAGGTCTGTCTATCCAACTTGTTAACATTCTAAGATGGTACATAGCTTGACAACGGCACTATAGTCAAACAGCAATTATTACAAGATTCGCACGTAACCAATTCAATGTGATTGAAAGATTGATAAAAATAGTATTACACCAGTGTTCAATGGCTTATAAATTGAAAAATACAATTGAGAATTATTTGCAAAAAACAACAAGAAAGGAATTTATATGAATATGACACTTTGAGCTTACAAAATACGATAAGATATTTAACAATAATTAATTCATACAATGAACTAAGTAAATGAAACTAGAAGCAAGTGATAACGTATAGTATAAAAAGTTTAAGCAATGGTATTCACAGTAAAACAATGAGAAAAAGAGGAATAAATAAAAGATAACTAAATTATTAACCACGATCAAATGCGTAATATCCAAAACCCGTTGAGTAAAATAATGGCTTATGTGGATCTAATGACGGAGTAATTAACGAATAATTATGTACACAAAATGATTTGATAGGTGAGATATAATGATGAAAGTTCTTTAAAGGTACGTTTCGATCAAATAATTCCCTTAAAATTGAGACAGGATGAGAACCACAAGGGATTAAGTGCTTTATACTCTCGATCATGGAAAAATAGAATTGGTCTAATTTTGGTCTCATCGTAAAGTATACTGTTTCTGAAATGTTTTCTGTTTGACCTTCTGTGTTTCGATAATTATTTTCTAAGGATTTTGCGTTCAAAAATTTGAATTTCATCAGCAGTAGTTGAGGAAACAGAATGTTAAACAGGAAAACAATAACTAATAATTGGACGAATAAGAGTTTTGTACATTAAAAGTTTAGTACTGCAACTTGTAGATTTGCTTGAAAGAAGAGGTGTCAATACTACAGATGCACCAACTGCTTTGGTCAGAATTGGCCGAACATGGTATGTAATAAAATTTTAGCCTATGATGTAAGTGGATGCCTAAATATTTTATTGATGTTTTGAGAGGAATATTGTGCTCATCAATTGATAAAGAGAGTAATTTACTTTCAGCTGGAGCATTTCTATGACCTTTCCCATTAGCATTACGAAAGCAAATTAACTCACATTTATCAGGGTTAATTTTCAGAGCCCAATCAAACACATAATTTTTTAGCACGAAGATGAAAATTAATTTTAGGCTATTAAGAGACTTGCGGCGCTTGCAAGAAGGATAATATTGTCCACATAAAGAAACATTTTAAAATTGTCATTTATATTATTTCGATGACCGCAAGGAATATCAGCCCAATAAAAATTGAATAAAGGACCAAGAATAGAACCCTGGGGAACACCAGAATATACACTTATCAAAGAAGAGTAGGAATTGCCTACTTTAATCTATAAACAACATTTATTAAGAAAACATGAAATTAAGAGCAAAAGGAATAGGGCAGTTATAATTTGAAAGTTTGTAGAGTCTTTTAAACAAACCGAAACGAAAGCCGTTTCAAAATCAATTGTACACACCACAGTAACTTCTTTGTTTCGGAAACCAGAAGAAATTTTATCATGAACGGATAAGACTGCATGTTCAGTAGACATTTTTTCCTTGAAACCAAATTGCTCAATAGGAATGATGGGTTTAGAAAATATTTTAAAAGATCGCAGAGTAATTTTTTTCAAGAATTTCGCTTAGATTCTTAATATCACCATTTGATCTTGATTTTGGTAAAGGAACTAATGTGACTGCTTTCCAAGTAGATGGAAAGTAAACATTATTAATGCAATTATTTGCAATGACGACAAGAGGTCTAGAAATTGAGTTGCTACGTTTCCTGATCACTTAGTTCGGAATGCCATCTGGAGCATACGATTTTTTATTATTCAAATTTGCTATTATATATTGGATTTCATCAAATCACGATCATTTAAGCAAGTGGCATGAGAAGAGTGATTATTAGGAGATAATATTTTCAACTAAAAGAATTTATATAAGTTCTTTCAAAGCATTGTTAGCAGAAAGTTTTTCACCGTAAAATTATTTTGAAAGGAGGAGCAAACGTTCAATTTTTCATCCATCGTAATATATGATTGTCTGCCAAGAGATCAAATAACTGTTCGTCAAAACAAGACTAATCAACATTCTTAAACGAGCGAAATAAGGAAGCACTAGGAATAATTGGATATAAATAGCAAGAGGAAGCGTAAGAAAAAGCGCATGATGATGAGAAGGAGCTGCAATTGAGAAACAGTGATGTGCTACAGATTGAGCATTTAGAAGTGAAGGCGAAATTAGGAAATTATCTAAGAAATAAGACCCTCTGGAAAAAATAGGAATGCCTGCATTAATAATTGAGATTGAAGTGCTGTTACCTGACATTGACAAATTTTTAATGACTCTATCGTCAACGTTAAAAGTACTATCATCCCAACTAGGATGTCTAGCATTAATGTCTCCTCCCCTAATGAAATCATCAAATTCGTTTGGAAATTTAATAATTGATCAAAATCACAGAAAAGTCATTGGCCCAGATCTCAAAGAATGTACAACGAATTTCAAAATAATTTACGAATATGACCACTACCGCCACGCATATGTAAACAAGCGAAAGCACACGAAAAAGATGAGAATTCGCATCGAATTCGGAAAATGGTATGTTGAGAATGAGTAAGGAGTGCTGTACTTCTTACCAATATCATTGCGAAATATTGTGTGATTTGAAAATTGTGGTTTGTGCCTTACACTTAGTCGAGTTTCGTTTAAAAAAACAATGTCAGGCACATACTCATCATGAATATTTTTTCGCTTATCATGAGTTTGCAAGGAATTAATGTTCATTGCAATAATTTTTAAGTTACTTATTGCTTGCAATGCTAATAAAAAATTTGAATAAGGCCAAAGTGGAGAAGAGATTCATTATTTAATTTAGAAAGGCAGTTTTCAGATTCAGCATTTGATTTTAAGACATTAGAATAAAGCTAATTGTTATAAGCTAGAGTGAAAGAGGAATTTGGAATGTTATTAGGTGGAACACTATACGACATTGGATTTACTTTTGCAGCACGTTTTTCTGCCAACTTTGTTCTTAATTTTACTCTGTCTGGGCAACCAAAAAAGTTAACTGGATGACCGGTTGAGGAGCATAACACGCAATGCACAGGAGGAGTATTAGGGTTATTCAAAGTCTCATTGATACCCTTACGCGGGCACACATCATCAATGTGTTCCTTTCCGCAAGCAATACACAATTGGGGATCCGTGCCCAAAACGTTGAAATCTGTAGCATTGTGTCAAATCACTCCTCTTTGGTTTTCCCAAGTTATTTTATGATGAGTAAAAAATTGGATTTTTAGAAGCTTCTTTAGATCATCGTCGTTACTTAATTTAATTTGAATATATTTAACTTTACATGCTGTTGATAAATTTTTTATCTCAAAATTATTTAGTCCAGGAATTTGTGACAAGACATCATCTTTTATTTCGGGAATAGGGAACAAAGCGCTCAACCCCTTGAGGATTACTATGGGGTTACGTCTTATGGAAGGTGTAATCGAATGTCCTCTTAGTTTTTTTTCTTCTTTCTTCTTTTTGAAAATAATCGTTATCCTCGATCGCAATTTCCTCGAATTTCTATTTAAAAATTCTTGACACCTGAATATTTTTTTCCACAAAAGGAAAATAAAATCGTTTTCCTCAATCGCAAGGGACAAATTCCAAGCCATGCAATATTTGCACAAATTTCTCCCTTTGACCATCGGGAAATTCTAGATTTCCTGTTTTTCCAAATCTCTAATAAAATATTTTAACAGTTTAATTATTATATTTGACACAAACAAAAACACATTTATTCGTTGTGACTACTGTCACCGAACTCCGTCGGTGTTGATAAGAAACCATATGGCAGCAGCGCTTATTACCATGTGCAGAACATATGCTCTCCATATTCGCGTTTAGTAAACCGTAGTTTTTTGATGAAGTTAAATCCAAAGACATCGTGTCTTTCGGAAGAGGTTCAATGTTTCTAAAGTGCTTTTTCATAAGTGCTAATAGAGACAGGTGGTGTCCTCTTTCATTTTACGAATTGGTGTAACCTAAAAATTGTAATTTGCTTTGAACAAACACATGTTCCAAAATGAAATGGGGTGCGGAGGATCGTCCTCCTTATCTTAGAAAAATTAATGAATTTAGTGTAGTGCACTAAGAGAGAATGAAAAAAAAAGAACTAATGCTGAGCACCAACGAGTTCCGGGCAAAAAGGAAAAAATATTTCAGAATCACCTCCATAGCGACAGCCAACTTAATTTTAGACCACAAGTGCCAATGCTTGATGAAAACAATATAACTAGCAATATGAAGACAAATCAGCCCAAAGAAGAGTCTGTCCCACTTGTCCAGGATAAATTAAAGAGAAACGACCCAGATTCCCATGGAAAAATCTTCCCAGTATTGATGGAATTGAAAATCAACGGTAAATCCGTCAGGTTGACACCGATAAGATTGTGCCCAAGCGAAATGGATTAAGACAAAGTTTTCTATGCACCTAAGGAAGCTAACGCCGCGACGGGAAACGAGGTCCTAAAGAAAAATGACACAAATGCGTTCATTCTAGGTAGCTTCATCTGCAGGTATGGTGTAATTCGGGATGCCGAATTAGACTTAATGTTATTAAATGACATTAAGCCAATCAACGCCACAAGACTCAACAGGTGAGATCCTGAGAAGGCTGACGAATTTATCCCGACAAAATCAGTCAACATAATGGTTTGTCCTAAAATCGCATACTTAATTCTAAAGTAGAATATTTCAAATTCCGACCCAGACAGTGCAGGAACTGTAGCAGGTTGGGTCTCTCCACCACCATCTATAAAGGCAAAATACCGAGATGTCTAAAATTCAGTTCTACTGAATGCAATGGAACTTGCAAGTACATAAGATGTTTGCTATGTGACAGCAAGGAGCATATAGCCACGGGCCAAATATGCCAAAAATAGGTTAAAAACAAGCATGAAGTAGAAGCCAGCTCCATATTAAATGTCACCAAAAGAGAAGCACGTGCGAGTATCAAAAAACACAGATATAGGGTTTTCTATTAGGGACATAACAATTTCGTATCTTTATATGAACGCATCCTTAAACTTTTTCAATGAACTGTCAATATTAAAACGTTAGTTAAAATCAACATTTTCATCATGGTAAAGTTCACGAAATAGCAACGTTTGGAAATCATTAAAAACCGAAATTCTTAGTCGGTTTCATCGAAAAATCATTTTCAGCGATGAAGTCCATTTCTGGCTTAATGGCTTTGTTAATAAGCAAAATATGCGTTATTGGTCAGCAACAAACCCACATGTGCTTCTCGAGACACCGTAGCATCCGCAAAAAATAACTGTTTAGTGCATTTTTCATGCCGGAGGTGTGATTGGGCCGTCTTTTTTCGTGGATGAAAACGACCGTCGTGTTATCGTCAATGGAGAGCGCTATTGGGTTATGTTGGAAGATTATTTGTGGCCAGAATGGGATGAACTTGACATCAACGATATGTGGTTTCAACAAGACGGTGCCACTAGCCACACAGCACGCCTCACAATCGATTTGTTATGTCCTTAATGGGACACCCTATATGAAGCTCAAATGGATTTTCCTCAATTGAAGAGGGACAAATTTACTACTAAAAAAGTCTTTTTGAAACTTGATTGTTGGTATCCTATTACGTAAGGACATCAAATATAGAGACAAGTTAGATTAAACATATATCTGGAAGCGGTAGTCGTGCAAACATTTAATCTTAAAAATAATCTTGTTTCGGTATATGCTCCACCGAAGGTTCATATCAGACGCATTGTCATCGGATGTGATCCAAACGTGAGACACATATTGGGGTGACAATCTCACCAACACCACAGACAGAATCCTTCTCGAATGGGTTGAAAACCTGAAATTCAAAATACTTAACACCGGAATTTATATTTCAGAAGAATCACGGTCGATGGGAAATGAAGTTTGTTTTCTCCGGATGTTACCGTGTCAAACGTACCATTCCAGCTGATGTGAAGTCAAGAATGATATGTGCCATAGCGGTCATTGTCCTGTTAAGATCATAGGATCACAGGATTAGTAACGATATTGTGACTAGTTCCTTCAACAGACATTTTGTGGAGGTCACCAAAAAAATGAGCCCAATCAATAACACCAAATGCAAGAGAATTAAATACACCAAATATTGGTGGTCGAAAGAATTAATGAAGGTCTGACAAAAGAAAAATGTGGCGTTAAACATGATGGTTTAAAATTGTTCATGTGCCTATACAACATGTTGATCCGATTATGTTGGTTTTGCTTGCTAACGGTTGTATCACTCCATTCTTTAAAGGATCCATTCCTAATTATTTTTGTACCAAGTTAAAGGATGCTGCTATGCCACGCAATCTGTCTTCCATAAATACTTAGGGCACATTGTGGTTGTTGGTATCTTGAAAAGATTATAGCTTGTGCTTTTGCAGGATTCACTTTCAAACCCAGTGAGTCACAAACTCTGTTGAAATCATTTCTTACTTTGTAAAGTATCCACGGTGTCAAGGAGCTTCTTGCCTTCGACTACCATAAGAAAATCGCCGGCGTATTGCAAAATAGTGGTATTATCACTTGCTAGGCGACGCAGAACCGTTAAACCGTTAAACTGGAGGGGCCTTTAAATGTCTCCCTGTGGAAGACCGTGAGTTACTCTGACCTTTTGTTTGTTTAATAACTGGGTATTCGACTAAAAAGTTCAATGTTGATATATAGTGTGCTTATACCGACGTTGACTGAAGTTTGTCTAATGAGCTTAAGAGCCACATGTTTATATTCATTGGTGATGTCGAGAATAACATCCATTTTATACTAAGAACCCTTGTCTTTTGCTAGTTTGAGGATCAATGTGTTAAGGCGGGCCGAAGTCTACCTTTTTTCCCTAAATGTGTAGCAATTTAGGGATAAGTTAATATATTCTTTAATCAAACGGTAGAGGTTGATTTTAATCGGTTTGATAATCATTTTGATTGGAACACTGATTAAAGAGGTTGGGCTGTAACTATGTAGATGTGATGGATCCTAGTTGGGTTTCAATATAGGGGCGATTCTAATAAACCTGCAGGCATCTGGGATTTTGCACTCAATAACAGCTTTATTAAAAGCCTCAAGGAGGCAGTGAAGGTGATTTACAGCCAGGATTGAGGCGACTCTAGGTGCAATGGGCTTCCTTTGCGGGTTAAAGATCTGTTGTACCTCCGCGGCTTTAAAGAGATGCTCGAAGTTAAAGACAATTACGGCTTTCTTTTTGATTTGGTGCTAGGATGTTGCTTGTTCCTTATATCCTATAGAAAGCGTAAACTTTCCTCTTCATCAATCTGATCACTCGGATTTCTATTGATGCTGGCAAGACCTCGTGGACGATGTAAATAGGGATCCGTGGGGTTTTGGCTACAAGCTGGTCATGGGGAAACTTGGTGCCCTACGGAAGCCTTGTATACATGACGCGGAAAAGATGGACGCGATAGTGCGGGGACTCTTCCCCGCCCATCTCGTCCTTGTTGACGCTGTCCATGGTGAAACAGCAGTAGAGTGCCCACCCTTCACACAGCTGGAACTGGAGGAGGCAGTCCTCTCCCTGAAAGCGAGGAAGGCTCCAGGTCCAGATGGTGTTCCAGCTGAGGTTTTGCAGCTCGTCTATCACCATTGTCCTGACTTGCTGCTCAGCACATTCAACGCTTGCCTACGGGACGGGGTTTTCCCGGTACGATGGAAGGTGTCGAGGCTCGTGCTGGTCAGCAAGGGAAAGGGATATCCCGAATCGCCGTCTGCATACCGCCCGTTATGCATGCTAGACACGGCTGGGAAAGTGCTAGAGAAACTCATCAAGGGAAGACTCACTGACGCGATTCGTGCTGCTGGGGACCTATCTCCTCGGCAGTACGGCTTTAGAGCAGGACGTTCTACCATCGATGCGATTGCAGAGGTGGTGAACGCGGTCCAAAAGGCAGAGGCATATAGTCGCACCAAGCGACGGATCGTCCTGTTGGTGACACTCGACGTCAGGAATGCCTTCAACTCCGCTAGATGGGTGGATATTCTGGATACGCTGGAAAACTCTTTTCAAGTTCCAGAATATCTAATGCGGCTTTTGAGGAACTACCTAAAGGACCGAAGCCTGCTCTACGACACGACACAGGGCCAACGAAGGATGGAAATTACATCGGGTGTTGCCCAGGGATCTATCCTTGGTCCGGACCTGTGGAACGTGTCTTACGACGGGCTACTGAGACTTGAGATGCCAGATGAGTCGCGCTTGGTCGGCTATGCGGATGATGTTGCGGCTCTGGTCGCCGGACGCACCGTTGAACAAGCGCAACTTAGGCTAGGTATGCTAATGCGCCGAGTGAGGGACTGGATGACTGCTCGCTGGCTCAGTTTAGCACTGGAGAAAACCGAAGTGGTCATCTTGACAAAAAAGAGAATCCCTAGAGTAAGGATGTTCAGTATTGGAGATATACAGATCGAATCGCAGCCAGCGGTGAAGTACCTGGGGCTACTGATCGACTCGAAGATGAGTTTCTCTGAGCAAATCAGGGCAACGGCTGAGAAGGCTGCTTCGGGAATATTGGCCCTGAGTCGACTTATGGCCAACGTAGGGGGACCCAGCCCATCAAGAAGACGCCTCTTGATGAGTGCTGTAGGGTCAGTGCTACTGTACGGAGCAGAGGTATGGGGCGACGCTCTCAGCAAGGAGGTATACCGAAAACGATTGGCACAGGTACAGAGAAGAGGAGCACTGAGAATTGCATCTTCGTATCCAACAGTCTCCGACTCGGCGGTGAGAGTGATTGCAGGCGTGATACCTGTCGCCCTCCTTGCTAGAGAGCGCCGCGCTATTTACCTGCGCCGAAACGAGGATGGTTGTCCGCGAGGAAAGACAACGCTCGCTCAACGATTGGCAGCAGTCTTGGAGGAATTGCACGAAGGGAAGGTGGACTGCGCGCCTCATCCCGGATGTGAGACCGTGGCTAAATCGAAGGCATGGTGAGACTGACTTCTATCTAACCCAGCTTTTGAGCGGGCACGGGTGTTTTCAGTCTTACCTGCACAAGATCGGCAAGTCACGGTCTCCCGATTGTCAGTTTTGCCCAGGAGAGGAGGACAATGCCTGTCACACAATTTTTGCGTGTACCAAATGGGCCAGGCTGCGAAGGGAACTCTACAGGGAGACGGGAGAGCTCACCCCGGATAATATAGTTGCGGTGATGCTCGAATCGGTTGACAAATGGAACCAGGTGGCACATTATGCTCGGGCAATCCTAAAATATAAAAGGGACTCACAGCAGCCGGAGGCGCTGGGGCTGGGGGATCGCTCTTCTGGCAATTCCTCTTCCCCCCTCCCCTCCCGCTAGGAGAGGGACTCCCCAGCTTGAAGGCGCCCCACGGCGTAACAAAACGAGACCTGGCCCGAAGTAATGTGTCAAACGGTACCAGGCTAGGTTCTCAGATTGACAGGGGAGGTGTTTAGTGGGTAGTCCAAAGGTATCCTCCATGGGAGTCCCACACTGCCAGACTCGGCGGGCATAAATGCCTTCACCTCCCTACCACAAAAAAAAGGTCCAGTACTTTTTATGTTACTTTCCTCACAGCCACTTCCTAAACGCTGCTTCATTTAAGGCAGACCAGTGCTCTAAGTTCTTCAGAAGCTGAAAATTGCTTTAAGCGATATTTTTCCTGTCCCAGACATTCTTTAATCCTTTCGACCACCAATACTTGCTGCTGTATTTAACTTTCTTCCGTGTGATGTTATTGTTGATGATTTGACTCAAATTATTCATGATCTCAAAATTTCTGTTGAAGGAACCAGTCTCTATATCGTTACTGATCCTGTCCCTGTCTCGACATAACTGCCAAATGTTCGAGTCATTTTAATTGTGATCTTAAGTGGACAATGACCGCTGTTACACAAATCATCAACTCGAACGGTACGTTTGACTCGGTAACATATGGAGACGACAAAATCCATTTACCATCAACCGTGATTCTTCTGAAAGTATAGATTCCGGAGTTACGATTTCAAATTTCAGATTTTCAAGCCGTTCGAGAAGGTTTTGCCTTTGGTATTGGAGAAATTGTCACCCCCGTATGTATCTCGCATTTTTTTTTTTTTTTGTGGTAGGGAGGTGAAGGCATTTACGCCCGCCGAGTCTGGCAGTGTGGGACTCCCATGGAGGATACCCTTGGACTACCCACTAAACACCTCCCCTTTCAATCTGAGAACCTACCCTGGAACCGTTTGACACATTACTTCGGGCCAGGTCTCGTTTTGAATCTCGCATTAGTATCACATCCGATGACACTGCGTCTGGTATGATCCAGCTGGTGTTGGATCTGATCCATTCCAATTTGGTAGACTGAGGCCGTGACCCTCGATGGAGCATATACCGAGGCAAGTACAAAATTGTTTTTAAGATTAAATGTTTGCACGGCAACCGCATCCAGATTGGGGTTTAATCTAATTTTTCTATATTTGATATCCTTACGTAATAGAATGCCAACCCCCCACCAATGTCATTCGCTATAAGATTGCCAATAAAGGTGTGATTTCTATATTTGGCCTTACTATTATAGTTACTCAGCACCTCGTGACGGAGCGCGCAGGCATAATTTTACCTGCTCAGGTACATTCCGATATTATCCTTATGTTTAGTCAGGTTCTGGACGTTTAATGGTAGAATATTTAACATGTAATTCAGGCGTATGGACAAGTTTCCACCTACGAGATGGAGCGCTCCTGTAGTTCCATAGCTTCACATTTCATTAACTTGCATAAGATTTCTAAAAACTATAAAAGACAATTCAAATTTAACAATCGAGAGAGTAAAGTAACACATGCCAAACTTCATATCTAGAAAAATGGACACGGTTGTTTTTAAATGTTAAGTTCAGGCCGTCCAGTCAGTACCGCTTCCCTCATCTTCTTCAATATTTCCCTGTGACGAAGAAATATATTTGACTAAATTCTTATCCTAACAAAAGAGAGTTGAATGTCTAAGTCTGCCACAGTTTCTACACTGTCGTGGCCTAAATTTGATGTACATATTCCACCTTTGCTTTATAGAACGCGATCTTCAAGAAGTCAGATAAAGTATTGCCTTCGACTGTGATCTTAACAGACTGCTTGGGGATGTAATTCGTGGGAATATCTAGATCCTTTCTATTCAATCTTGTACCGTTTACAATTTTGATGTCTGATAGGTCGTTTCCAATGCGGTTGCACGGTTTTGCCAGCCTAATAAATTCAGTTAATTCCAGATCTAGATCAATGTCTCTTTCTACCCTGTATTTTCCCCTCGGTATGAACGCGTTTAGGTTGTGTTTTTTATAGATTTCGTTTTCCATAAAATCATTTGCGTCCTTTGGCGCTCCAAAAAAAGACTTAGTCATAGGTCATTTTGCTGGACATCCGAAATATAATAGTTTCATCTTCCTAGCAGCCCTACAGCCCCTCTCTGCCCTTCGCTTCCTGCGACAAGTGCCTCCAACTGTCTTGGTCCGCGTACTCCAATTTCGAAATCTGAGCAGCGATGACTTGTCTTCATCGACCGAGACCAGCGTTTCCTCGATTTCCCCACTGGTCTCCGGCCTTCAGTTCTTGCAACAAATACCTTTTTGGGTATCCGTTGTTCGTCCATATGATTCATGTGGCCAGCCCATTGCAGCGTCCGCAGTCTTACAATCGTTGAGACCTCCGATTTGTCAAAAATTTTATGCAGTTCATGGTTATATCGAATTCGACAATGGTCCCCGTCTAGCTCCGCTCCGATTATTCGTCTCAGGACCCGTCGTTCAGAGGCGTTCAATATGTTTGCGGATGCTTGGGCTAGGGTCCATGTTTCACACCCATAGCATGACACAGGTCTTATAACAGATTTGTAGAGATTCTTTTTTTAAATACCTCCATCCCCTACCACTCTCTCCATCACTCCTTCTTCGTCGCACAACGCTCGTGTAATCTGCATTCTACATCTAGCATTCGTTGCATATATATGCGTTTGAAATCACTTCTGTCAAAAGTTTTCAAAAATTAATGTTTTAGAACGTCAGTCCAAAGTTAATTTTTATTGGAAAAAGCTTATATTGTCGAAGCAATCGACTCAGAAAATTTGTATCGAATATTATTTTACTTTGATTAGTAAGAAAAGCGAAGAACCCAAGAAAACTTCAGGACCGCAGGTATGGAGGAGCCAGACGGCTTCCCACCGTTGGGCCAACCTGGGGAAACGTAAAATACGAAACTGGCGATAATCTACAAAAGAAAACATAATGAAGAAAACTCCGCAGATGAACAAATAATCAAACTACAAAAAAAATGATGAACCAACGCTAGATATTCAGTCCCTCAATGATCTATTCAAGAAAGGCATGAAGCCTCAAAAGTCTAGGCTAGCGATTCTGGAAGAAATCGTAAGTGCTGGTGGCACCAACAAGAGTCAAAACTATTTTGCAGCGCTGGACGGATTAACCGAAGAAATGGAAGTTGAAGAAAGTATGGAAGGTAACTCTAATAAAGATAATGATATAAATTTTATTCAGTATTCAAAACATCAAAATAAGAAGAAGAAACCAGCTGGCGGATCTGCTGCTTTGTAATGAATCATGCGACGCCGCTGGTGACCACTACCAACACACTTTGCTGCTATGTGGCTTGTCATTTTACGTTGGTTGCGACCAGTGCACATCCCACGTCTATTTTGTCGTGGGATGCCAACAGAATTTGACAGCCACATGGAATTGAAGTGTGGAGGTAGTGGCCGCCACGCATAAGGAGTTTTAAGGAGTTTTGGCCGACAGCGAACGATTAAACAGAACAAACGGTGCACAAATACGAAGTGGTCGCATTTCTGTATAATCACGAAGTTTTCTTTAAATTTTCGGAGATTTGTGTAAGATTTCGGTTTTGTAGCGCTAACAGCTGTTCGTGTTCAATACTCAGAACTTGCTCCACGGTCGATTCGTCCCGAAAACTGTTTCAATCCTCTCGAAACAGCGTTGGAAACTTGAGTGCAAATCAAAAAAGGTAAACATAAAAAGTAGCATTTTAAATACGACTCCATTAGTGAGTTTCGTTTCACCGCTCTAATAGTCTGTTTTTCCGGATTCCTCCTGCTATCTAGGAACGGACTGTGTGTGCTACGAATGGTGCCGTTTATTATGCGCTACTCCACCGGCACCGAGAGGCAACGGGCTATTGATCAGTTTGCAGCAGCAACAACAACAGCAGCAGCACCAGCAGCAACATCAACAACAGCCTCCTCCACAACATCAACAACAGCCTCCTCCACAACAGCCGCATCGACAACATAATCCTGGAGATCCGACCCAAACAGTTCCCATTGCCATTATACAAGCTGGCGACCCTACAACAATAACGAGGGCATCAATTCAGTTGCAACACCTCCCCCCGGTGTGGAGCACCATTCAGTCGTCTATTAAAAAGTCCTAATAAGAGGCAAAGCAAAGGTCAGTTTTAAAGCTAACACAAAGATAATTGCACCTGATCTGTTACGAGTGATACAGTGTATGCTTAGGAGAAATCGAAGAATGAAGCAGAAACTTGAGTTGAGCAAAAATGCCAAATTCTCTTTAGTTCCAAGTATTTTGGAAAAATTGAAAATTATGACTCTTTAATTCACTCGTCAGCCATCGGCCTGTGCTCGCACAAGTAACCAAAGGTCATATCATGAAAATTAGTGTGGATATATTTCTTTTATCCTGTATCAAGGCAGATGGGTTCAAAAAGGGTTAGCCATGTGTTTAGTTAAGAGTCTATCTTTTTACTGCAAATAGTCTGCTATTCAGAAGCGGTGCGGGGTTTCGGAACCAGCATTTTTATCGTTAGTGATTGAACATCTCATAAAATTTTAATAAGTTTTCGTATTCGGTTAATGGTTGTTTATCGTTTTCTTCGTACTTTCCCATTGATTGCATGATCAAGCATTTAGTCTGTAAGAGTGATTTATTTAGGCGAGAGTTTGAAATTTGTACGGACAATGAATTATGTTTATAAACTTCTTAACATTGTTACGGTAACGGTCGAAACTGTCTAAGAGAGTTCATAACGAAACATAATTACCAAAAAAAAAAAAGAAAAAACTTCGCCAAAGCGCACAAGGTGAAGTCGATTGCAGCTTGAGTCGTTTATGGTTTTACTTCGCGATTAAGCATTTCCTGCATAGGCGTGCATATTAAAACTAATCAAAGATATTCATTAAAAGCCGCCGACATAGCGGTCAAGAACTAAATTATGTTTGGGTTGTTGCAACGAGGTAGGACGTGGTTTGAAGGAATTGTCGGTGTTAAAAATTTGTTATACTCATATGCCAGAATCCAATACTGTATAAAAAGCACGCTTTATACTTTTTAGTGCTTTTCAACATACTCCATTTTATTTCTAAATGTTTGCTGCATGAAAATTTTTATTTACCTTGTTGAGTGCGCCGAAAACAAAAAAAAAAAATATTGTCTTAAAATGCCTTCAAACGACACACGAAAAATTTCGGTTGGAATCTCGTTATTGGGTTATGCAGGTTTAAAGTTGTTATCATTAGATATTTGATTAGTTGAAATTCGTTTATAGCAGAGTTTAGTTAGCCGTAATCGGAAGACAATAAAATAATATTCACTATCTACCTAAAGTTAATTAACCATCCTAAAAACAGTCAAAAATATAAGTCTAACATACCAGGTGAACTGGGAGTCAGTCACCTATAAGTTTGAATGAAGTAATATGTACTCCGTATTTTATTTCCCTTCCTCTTTTCTTGATTGTTTTTTTTTTAAATAATAAGCCTTATTGGGTATTTATGAGTTGTGCACACCTCATATAAAAAAAAAAATTTATTGAATTTTGGAACTGAAAGAACCTTTACTCAAACTACATTGACATATCCAATTAGTCAAGCACTTGTACATGGTAGTCTACGGGCTCTTGCCTCTTTAGAATATCTTAAAAATTACCAAAATATAAATAAGCAAAGCAAAATTAACAAAAATGAAAGTAAATAAATAAATGAATAATATTTTGGAGGCATGCAATTGACCTTATAAGGCAAAGTAATTTCACTATTCTAAGTGGATTTGAGAGAAAAAATTTCATTGCCCATCCTAACATGTATGAATTTTACGATTTTGGCTGTGATTCCGAATATTTTATTTGTTTTGTTTCTCTTCTCGGATACTGTTGCTCGGTTATTTGTTGAATAATGAAACAACTTTTGAAATAAAAAGAATAGCATTAATTCTCACGACGAATTTGCTTTTCTTTGATCGCTTTTGTTTTCTCGTACCCCTTATAAAATATGTTTGTAATTCAAATAATGAGTTCAAAATTGCAAATAATCTACCACAAAAAACGATTAATTGAGATTTCCCGCATTCAATTTATAATCCAGATCAGATTTTTAAGTGGCAATTGTTCTGTGATATAAAATGAAACTTGCTTTTTCAAATTTTAATCCATCAACTATGTAATATGCAAATTGTTTCATTTTAAAATGGAATTGCCTCAACCAGAAAAAAAAACTAACTAAAAATATTTTTACATTAATTCTTTCATAATTAATTTTGTATGTTCATAATTAATATTTGTCTAACAAATATTTGAAGTATTCTGGATTAATTTCGACGCTGCAATCTTAAATCATCATTTCAAATGATTTGTAGTATATTATTTTACTTAGATTTAAGGTTTGATTCGTAGTATAATTCGTTTGAAAACAACATTTAAGCTTATCAATCAAATTAGTTAATGAATATTGTTAATTACAAAAGAAATATTGGAAAAACTGTTTGCCAATTTAGTAAATTGAAAAAAACTAAATCATTATGTTTTGGACAAGTTAAAAATTTATTTATTATAAGTCATTTATTTTATGTGGTAAAAAATTTAATGAAATAAGCTATATTGTAATCAAATTGTTAATATCGTGAGCACGAAAAATTGAACTATGCGCTCAAAAAAAAAGCATTTGTAGAAGGGAAACGATTTATTTTTTTTTCTAAAACAAATATATAACAACATGAATTACTAAAGTCTAATAACGACTTTCCTTTCCAGTGGTTCTTCTTTTCAGCGGGAAATAAGGTGCAGGGTAGGTATGCCGTCGCGAGGGTAGGGTTTGAGAAAAATCCGCTGAGGTCGGTTTCGCGTTGCGCGCGGTACGCGGTACCTTTGTTGTTTTGCCTTTTTATTAGAGTAGCTTTTTTCGGAATTACGTTAACGTAGTGTATTTTTCGGTACCGCGTCGGAAATTCGGGAACGCGAAGTAAAGATTAGATCTTTGTCTTTTGACTGGTTATAGGAAGAAATACGGAGTAACGTAAAGTAGGTTTCCTCTCCGTATGGTTTTGTTTTGTAACGCGTTTGAAAACGGGTATGTATTGGTGGCTGAATATTGTAAGTGAGCGTAACCCATTCGGAGACCCGCGACCGAAATCCTCTCCGATCTAGCTGGCCGACAAGCAGCCACCGCGTGAATGGGTTACGGTTCACGGATTGGTTGACCGGTTGGTACCATCCGTTGGCACTACTCAGACTTAACGTCTAGAACCGATGAGAGGTCGGTTCCGCGTTCGGACGTAGACATAGAATCATTACAGCTTCCTTTGAAAAAGCTACCAAAAAGGCAGAAAAAGTTCCGCCAATCAATGTATTCGGACAAAGCGGAGGAGATATGGTTTGGCTATTGGCAGCTGAAAATAAATTAAGTAATTTCGAAATCAAAAGAGTTAATGCTGACAAATTAACTATTAAAACGAAATCAATGTCTTACTTCAAGCCAGCCAAATATACGGTGAATTCTGGGGAGGTTCCACACTCCACCTATACTCCAAAAAGTGGAAAAAATCAGACCTTTTTGTTGAAGGGTCTAGAAAGCGGAGAGGATACGGTCGATCTTCTTCAGGTGCTGAAGGAAGTTGCACCAGAAATTGAATTTATTCCTGTGAAAACCTTTGCAACAAGAAGATCGACCGTAAAAAAGAAGTTACCACTTTATCTGGTACAAATCTCAAACAAAAGCAGTCCAAGTGCCCTTCAACAAATAAGGTACTTGAACCTCCGAGTGGTAAGGTGGGAGCGTTTCCAAAAAAGAGAAGCCATACAGTGTTACCGGTGTCAAAGATTTGGTCATTCGGCCGTCAACTGCGCCATGCACTATCGTTGCGTAAAACGCAAAAATCTTCATGCCCCCGGTGAATGCAAATTGGCTCAGACGGAGCCTAAAGGAAACTATAATGCGTTAACTGTGGTGTATTTGGTCATCCAGCATCATATGGGGGATGCTCCCGATGTCAAGATGCAAAAGTTAATTTTTTTCCAAAACAAACACATGTACACCGCAGTGCAATACCTTCCAAGTTCGTCAAGCCCAGAGTATCATTTACACTCGCTGCTAGAGAACGATAATGTTGTAAATAATATAAATAATGTAAGTAGTAATAATGGGCTGCTTCTTAAGATTTACCATCAACTTAATTCTTTATCGGAGAGAATCGATAAACAAGATTCAAAAATTAACTTTGTTTTTCAGCGTTCAGGTCTTTCAAATGCCTCAAAATAACTTGTCATCCAGTCACATTCTCAACTCCATTGTTACTCTACATCGACGTGACAATCTTCTCAAATTCATTGTTAACAAAAGTCTGACATCATGTTTCTCACTGAAACCCACCTCAATTCATGGCACTCCATGACATTCAAGGATTTTGAATTCGTAAGAAACGATAGGGTAAGCGATGATGGGGGAGGTCGCTCCGAGATATTGGTTAGAAGACCATATTGCTTTCAAAATATTGATAAAGTCAAATTCAAAAATTTCTTGTAGTGTCCGTTATCAAAATCTCACTGCCAGGTGGGGATAATTCGTTATCTCTGCCTATGCAACTGGTCGAAACGTTCTCAAGTTTAAGGAGGAGCTCAATTCCTTGTTTGAAATACTGGAATTGAACAGGCCGCATAATAATTATATTCTTGCCAGTGAACTAAATGCCCGACATACATATGGCTGAACGCCAACAATAATCCAAGAGGTGTATTCCTGACATCGAGGATAACAACCAAATTGAATACAGGTGAAATCTATATGGGTCGGAGTTCCCAACAGGGCAAATTCATATTTGGACCTCTGCATTGCTGACGCGAGACTTGAATTCAGCTCTAATATTCCTCAATGGAAACTGCAGGTGCTTCCTACAATAGCGACCATAACGCAATGGTAAATACGTTTAATCGGGGAAGCAATATCCTCATGATAGCAATGCTTGCTCAATGGTTCCTAATAACAGGAAGCTAACTAACGATGAAATAGATCTCTATTTGTCGAAGTTAGAGAAACTGGCGTTGGAAACGATTGAAAAAGTAGTTCCCAAGATTAAACATCGAAACAATATAGAAGAATATGAAACACCAACCATCACAAGGTTAAAAAGATTGAAAAGCCTCCTTCTCACACGCGTCAACAGTATGCATCGGCAATTTTTGGACTACAAGCATCCCTCGTTGGCTTTGTAGAAATTACACTTGAAGAATATCCGGAGCTTCATTCGTTTGTACTTCAGCAATCAATGGGCGGAAAAACAGGCATATTAGTCGACAGGACCAAGATGGCGTTTTCACGAAAGTGAATAGCTTATTCCGTAAGACGTCTCGAGTGAATCTTGGAGTCGCTAGTGATGAGATAAATCTTCTCAATCAGGCTGTTATCGAAATTGATAGTACGACTCCGGATAGAAATGGAAAAAAGATTATGTGTGATGGATTGCAAAACTAGCCCTGATTGGAACACATTTTGAATTGGTTAATCAACTAGACCCTGAGAGAGGGAATCAAATATTTTCAGAGGCCGTTGAAGCTAAAGTTTCTAACTTCAAATAAAGTCTGAACGGCGAATCAATTCTTCATTTCAATGAAACATTAACATCTGACCTCATACCGAGCTTGAATCTTTTTGATTATTTTGTCAGCTATGAAGACTTGCGTTTCATATATTTGGCAAGATAAACAACAAGAAATCATGTGGTATTGACGGTATTCCAAATATACAGTCTTCCACAAAAGTCAAGGTACAGTGATAAATATCATGAAAATTGTTTGATATTTTTTTAAAAAAACCTATAGTGATAAAATTTTTTTTGGTATTACTTCAACTATAATCATTACACTTTAAATTCATGTAAAACAAAACGAAAATTCTGTCGTATTAATATATTATTACATATGATGTGTTGGAAAGTCAATGAATGAAGTCCACAAAAGTCATGGTACACCTAAAGAAAAATGATACAAATTGTAATTATAGTCTTGCATAGTTATTTGAATTATGCTTTTCTTAATATTTTGTCGGATATCCTTTCATCTGAATTACTGACTTCAGTCTTTTAGGCATAGAATATACCAATTTTTTAGTAAATTCGCTGCTGATTCTGGCCCACTCCTCCAATATAACATCCTTAAGCTGCGCCTTGCTTGATATCACTCTTTTTCGGATTTTTGTCTCAAGCTCATTCCAAACATGCTCTATAGGGTTCAAATCAGGGCTTTGAGGCGGTGTAGCAAGCATGCG
>OZ017738.1:276451399-276486399 GCA_963969285.1 Odontomyia ornata | reverse complement strand
AAAAATGCCAGGAAATTTACATCTAAAAATTAATCAATTGAGCATATCGGAGCTCAAAGAGGAGTTGGAACAACGAAATCTGGCCACACAAGGTACAAAGGCCATGCTGATTGCACGCTTGCGTGATGCGATCGAGTCGGAAGGCGTGAATTTGGCTTCGGGTGAGCTCTCAGATGCGGAAAAAGGCGCAGAAGGTGGAGAAGTAGAAACACCAAAATCAAAGGAGCCAGAAAATGCGCTGATGCAAATGTTAATGCTGATGTCATCCTGTTTAACTGCGTAGCTAGATGAAAATCAGCGAAGCTCAATGAACAGTCGTCCAATTTAACTACGAAGCTAGATGAACAATCAGCGAAGCTCAATGAATAGTCGTCCAATTTAACTGCGAAGCTAAATGAACAATCAGCGAAGCTGGATCAACAAGCGATCGAAATCAAGGCAGATTTTCAAAAACAGTCCACCGAAATAAAAGCGGAGCTCGGCAGCCTGAACAAACAAATTAAAGGCGTCGAGGAAAAGGTTTACCAGGTCGAGGAAAAGGTCAGCCAGATCGAAGAGAGAATGAACCATGATATGGAAAAAGTGAAAAAAGAATTGGAAGCAGCGAAGGCAGTAGTAACCACTTCACCAGCCCCGCTTATAACCGCAGCGCAAAGCACATCCAGAAATGTGCAAGCACCAATATTCGATGGGCAAACGGTCTGGAGTATTTACAAGACCCAGTTTGAAGCTGCCGCAAGGGCAAATCACTGGAATGAGCAGGAACGAGCAACTGCACTGATTCTTGCTCTAAGAGGCCCAGCTGCCGAGCTTTTGCAGACGATCCCCGTTGATTTACACTCAAACCCGGCTGCTATATTGAATTCGCTCGACATGCGTTATGGAGGCGATCATCTGAAGCAGATTTATCGGGCACAGCTACGGAATCGGATGCAGAAGTCTGGTGAAACCTTACAGCAGCTAGCCCAAGACATTGAGCGACTAGCACTTTTGGCTTACCCAGCCTACGACCCAGAACATCGAGATGACGTAGCAATAGAAGCATTCACCAGCGCCTTAAAGGACAAGGAATTGCAACAAGCCGTGCGGTTAGCTCAAAAGCAAAGGGTTAAGAACGCATTGGTTTATAGTCTGAACTTTGAGGCAGCGAAAAATGCGACTCGTACCACTGCCCGGGTCCGTGAAGTAGTGGCAGACGAGTGCAGGTGTAAGCGCGTGGAAAATGACCGAGAGCCGCGGGTGAATGGTGCGCCTAGATGCTGGGATTGTGGAGAGAAGGGGCACCTGCAAAGAGACTGCAAGAAGCGAAGAAAACGGAGCTATTGTACAGAATGGTGGAGAACCAGACCGTGTCAGGAGCCTAGAATAGAACCCCATTAAACTGAAAGGGCCAACTTCATGCGACGGACGTCGGCTAGGAGGATCGACATCCCCAGCACCCCCATCACCGTGGCTAGGCAACATCGTGGAGAAGCAGACTTATGCCTTCCTGGTCAAGTTGATGAAGAACATTGCACCACAACAAACGACACTGGCGCAACCCGATCGACGATCCGACCAGACCTAGTGAGGCCCCAACTACTTCACAAGGGCAGAGTTCATGGAAATGCTGACGCCGTATTTCGTCATCCATGTCCAGCTAACTGTAAGCATTGCCGGCGGATTGTGGAAAAGGAGCCGCCCGTTGATCTGCGAGTGATAACGGCCGAATTCGATGAAGGTTGGTCAGCGGAGGAGATTCGGAAAGCTCAGTTAGCCAATGAAGATATCGGACCAATGCTCGTATGGAAGGAGACAACTGGGCGACCTGAGTGGAAGGACGTTTCAACGCATGGCGCAACCCTGAAAAGCTATTGGGCACAATGGAACTCCCTTCAGGTGTAGGGTGGCGTACTCAAGCGGAAATGGGAAACGGCGGATGGCAGCTCCTATAGGATGCAAACTATACTACCCAAAAGCCGAATCCACGATGTGGTTAAGGAGATGCACGAAGGATCCTCGGGAGGCCACCTTAGTGTTAACAAGAACTTAGCGAAATTGCGTGAAAGATTCTACTGGCTCCACGCTCGAGAAGACGTAGAGGACTGGTGTCGCAGATGCACAATTTGCGCTTCCGTCAAAGGCCCAAAGCGACGACTGAGATTACAAATGCAAACCTATAACGTGGGGGTACCGTTTGAAAGGATTGCTGTTGACATCGCAGGACCCTTTCCTGAATCTGAATGGAGAAATCGATACACGCTGGTTGTAGCCAATTATTTCAGCAAGTGGCCCGAGGTCTACCCCATTCCCAACCAGGAAGCAACTACTGTAGCCGAACAGCTAGTGTTAAATTGGGTCAGTAGGTACGGCGTACCTTGCGAACTACATTCGGATCAAGGCCGAAACTTTGAGTCACTAGTTTTTGGCGAAATGTGTGAACTACTGGGAATACGGAAAACGAGAACAACACCGCTGCATCCCCAATCCGATGGAATGGTCGAACGGTTCAACGGCACGCTCAATAAACATCTGGCCAAGATGGTTGACGAGAACCAAAGGGACTGGGACCGACATATCCCACTATTTTTGATGGCGTACAGAGCTGCCGAACATGCATCGACGGACCAAGCCCCAGCCAAAGTCATTTTTGGAAAGATTATTCGTCTGCAAGCCGATATAAAGTTCGGAACACCCCCTGAGAAACCCCAAACGATCTCGGAGTACGCATATAATCTAAGGCAACGGTCGAACCAGATGCATCGGACAGTGCGAAATCACCTCGAATCGGCTACTGACCGCATGAAGACCAGGTATGATCTCAAGGCAAACTCTACTGGCTTCCAGCAAGATGACTTGGTATGGCTATATAACCCGCAACGGCGAAAGGGTAGGTCTCCAAAAATGCAACATAATTGGGAGGGACCATACCGAGCTGCAAAGCGAATCAACGACGTCGTATATCGAATACAGGAACATCGTAAGCCAAGAGCCAAAATGAAAATCGTGCACCTGGACCGTCTTGCCCCATATTACATCCAGGGAGAATAGACTACAACTGGCGACACATCTTTTCGGGGCGAAAAGAACTGAGGTGGGAGCAGTGTTACATGTACAAATAATTCTGCGAGCTACTGTCGCAATTGTTTTCACAACAATGAAGAACACGAATTTACTCGAAACCACGAGAACCCAACAAGCATGAACAACATCTGAAAGTGAGTCACTGTTCCATTCATTTGCAGTCGCTCGAATGTTCCCGCGAATTCGCCAATGTACGAGAACTGGATTGAATGACTACAGACCCTATATAAAGGCGAGCTGAATGAATGGGGAGACGATCATTCATTCGACCGCGATAAGAACTGCGATTGTGTGTGGGAAGCGATATTATTCGAGTAGTAGAAAAGTGATTTTCGTAATAGTGAAGTGATTTAGAAGATAATTGCGATAAGAAATTTATGGACAAGTGTTAGATTTTTCATAGTGAAAATTAAAATTAGTGAAAGTGTTAAATTGATCATTGTGCACTTTTGTAATTAAATAAACTCAACTTAAATTAAAAGGCACTGCGTTTTCACTTTCCCGGAACATTAAAATTATTGGCCGCGAACCATAACACGCGACAGTGGTGTCGAGAAGTGAGAAAGAAAATTTCGAAAAGTGAAAACATTTAAACATTTTAAACTGCACAGTTGTGAAATATAACGTGGAAACTGGTGGAAAAATAACCGAAACAATAAAAATGCCAGGAAACTTTCATCTAAAAATTGATCAATTGACCATATCGGAGCTCAAGGAGGAGTTGGAACAGCGGAATCTGGCCACACAAGGTACAAAGGTCATACTGATTGCACGCTTGCGTGATGCGATCGAGTCGGAAGGCGTGAATCTGGATTCGGGTGAGCTCTCAGATGCGAGAAGTAGAAACACCAAAATCAAAGGAGCCAGAAAATGCGCTAATGCAAATGTTAATGCTGGTTCCCATACCGGGAATCGAACCCGGGCCTCCTGGGTGAAAGCCAGGTATCCTAGCCACTAGACCATATGGGATCACGTTGGATTTGGGCGAACGTGTATTGAAATGGCAGAATGTCGAAGTACTGATGGAGGATCCCAGCGTCCAAATTCCCAAGATGAATGTAGTGGTATGTACTGACACTGATGTACCGAATTCTTCCGAAAGCATTGTATGGGCCATCCAGTCTGACTGCGAAGCTAGATGAAGAATCATCCAGTTTAACAGCGAAGCTAAGTGAACAGTCATCTAATTTAACTGCAAAGCTAAATGAACAATCAGCGAACCTGGATCAACAAGTGATCGAAATCAAGGCAGATTTTCAAAAACAGTCCACCGAAATAAAAGCGGAGCTCGGCAGTCTGAACAAACAAATTAAAGGCGTCAAAGAAAAGGTTGACCAGGTCGAGGAAAAGGTTGACCAGGTCGAGGAAAAGGTTTATCAGGTCGAGGAAAAGGTCAGCCAGGTCGAAGAGAGAATGAACCATGAGATGGAAAAAGTGAAAAAAGAATTGGAAGCAGCGAAGGCAGTAGTAACCACTTCACCAGCCCCGCTTATAACCGCAGCGCAAAGCACATCCAGAAATGTGCAAGCACCAATATTCGATGGGCAAACGGTCTGGAGTATTTACAAGACCCAGTTTGAAGCTGCCGCAAGGGCAAATCACTGGAATGAGCAGGAACGAGCAACTGCACTGATTCTTGCTCTAAGAGGCCCAGCTGCCGAGCTTTTGCAGACGATCCCCGTTGAATTGCACTCAAACCCGAATGCTATAATGAATGCGCTCGACATGCGTTATGGAGATGATCATCTAAAGCAGATTTATCGGTCACAGCTAAGGCATCGGGCCCAGAAGTCTGGTGAAACCCTACAGCAGCTAGCCCAAGACATTGAGCGACTAGCACTTTTGGCTTACCCAGCCTACGACCCAGAACATCGAGATGATGCAGCGACAGAAGCATTCATCAGCGCACTAAAGGACCCGGAATCGCAACCAGCCGTGCATTTAGCTCAAAAGCAAACTGTTAAGGACGCATTGGCTTACAGTCTGAACTTTGAGGCAGCGAAAAATGTGACTCGTACCACTGCCCGGGTTTTTCGAGGTAGTGACAGACGAGTGCAAGTGTGAGCGCGTGGAAATTGAGCGAGACCCGCATGTAAATGGTGCGCCTAGATGCTGGAATTGCGGAGAGAAGGGGCACCTGCAAAGAGACTGCAAGAAGCGAAGAAAACCAAGCTATTGTCCAGGGTGTGCAGCTAGGAGGAGATCCAGACCGAGTCAGGAGCCCAGAATGGAAGCCCTTCAAACAGAGGGGTCGGGAAACATGTAAGAGCCAACTTCGTGAGGCAGAGGTTGGCTAGGAGGATCGACGTCCCCAGCACCACCATCACCGTGTCAAGACTACATCGTGGAGAAGCGGACTTATGCCTTCCGGGTCAAGTTGACGGAGAACACTGCACCATAACCATCGACACTGGTGCAACCCGATCGATTATACGACCAGACCTAGTTAGACAGCAACAACTTCACAAGGCAGAATTTTCTCACTACGGACAGCTACGGGAGAAACTGCACCTGTTCATGGAGAGGTCAACCTCCAGATACAGTTGGGAGTCCTTGTGTTCCGACATAATTTTCTGGTTGCGAACATTATGGATGACTGCATTCTCGGAATTGATTTTCTGCGACCACGTGGAATCACGTTGGATTTGGGCAAACGTGTATTGAAATGGAAGAATGTCGAAGTACTGATGGAGGATCCTAGCGTCCAAATTCCCAAGATGAATGTTGTGGTATGTACTGACACTAATGTACCGAATTCTTCCGAAAGCATTGTATGGGCCAAGCTTGATAATGATTCTGGAGACCACCGATCTTATCTGATAGAGCCAACGAAGACGTCCGCATTGCGCAGTTTGATTGTAGAACGAAGCCTTGTAAGATCTTTAAGGATCGGATATGTGCCGGTTAGAGTCCTTAACACCGCAGACTCAACCACGAGCATCAAAGCGGGAGAAGTCATCAGCAGCTGCCAGCCTGTTTCCACCATCATCTCTTTGGAAGCTACTCATGACCATCATTGGAAAAGGAGGCAAGACACAGACAAAGATCGGGAATCCACGTCTGCAATATTGAAGCAGGTCAAATTGCCAGTGCAGCTATTCAAACGAGCCTCTGATCTGGTCACCAAGTACAGTGACATCTTCTCAACAAGCTCGGATGACCAAGGCCGAACGAGTCTGGTAACTCACGTCATAGATACACAGGGAGCCAAGCCGATTCGACAAGCACCGAGACGCCTCCCTATAGCCAAACAAGGAGAACTGAGCGCGCTGATCTCGGACATGTGTTTTTCCATGTCCGAGATCAGCGCGCTCACTTCTGTCAGTCCATGGGCCGCGCCTGTTGTTCTAGTAAAGAAAAAGGATGGTAGCACTCGTTTTTGTGTCGACTATAGGCAGCTTAACGACATCACTAAGAAAGATAGTTACCCGCTCCCACGCATCGATGACATCATGGACACTTTAGCCGACGCAAAATGGTTTTCTACACTCGATCTCAAGAGTGGCTACTGGCAGGTAGAAATCGACAAGAAGGACCGAGAGAAGACCGCATTTTCAGTTGGGACCGGATTGTGGCAGTTTGTGGTGATGCCATTTGGGCTTAACAATGCTCCAGCCACTTTCGAACGCCTGATGGAGTACGTGCTACGTGGTCTCACCTGGAAAACCTGCTTGGTGTACCTAGATGACATCATTGTCATCGGGAGAACGTTCGAAGAGCATGTGCGGAACTTAGAAGAGGTTTTCTCCCGATTGCGACTGGCAAATCTGAAACTTAGTCCCGACAAGTGTACCCTTTTCGCAGCTGAAGTAAAATGCCTCGGACACGTCGTATCAGCAGAAGGGGTCAAAACAGACCCTGAGAAAATTGAAGCCGTGAAAAGCTGGCCAACACCAAACAACAAGCGCCAACTACGAAGTTTTTTGGGTCTGGCAACTGTAATGATTTTATGTCTACGTGCGAACGCGGAACCGACCTCTCATCGGTTCTAGACGTTAAGTCTGAGTAGTGCCAACGGATGATACCAACCGGTCAACCAATCCGTGCACCGTAACCCATTCACGCGGTGGCTGCTTGTCGGCCAGCTAGATCGGAGAGGATTTCGGTCGCGGGTCTCCGAATGGGTTACGCTCATATTTACAATATTCAGCCACCAATACATGCCCGTTTTCAAACGCGTCACAAAACAAAACCATACGGAGAGGAAACCTATTTTACGTTACTCCGTATTTCTTCATCAATCAGTCAAAGAACAAAATCTAATTTTTACTTCGCGTTCCCGAATTTCCGACGCGGTACCGAAAAGTATACTACGTTAACTCAACCCGACGAAAGCTACTCTAATAAAAAGGCAAAACAATAAAGGTACCGCGTACCGCGCGCGACGCGAAACCGACCTCAGCGGATTTTCTCAAACCCTACCCTCGCGACGGCATACCTACCCTGCACCTTATTTCCCGCTGAAAAGAAGAACCACTGGAAAGGAAAGTCGTTATTTTGGTTTAACAATCCATGTTATTTTAATAAACTTGACTATACTACAATTTAACTCCTATTATAATTGGTTTCTCTAGGCCTCGTAAAATTTTTACGATACGTTTTCAATATAAAATTCGCTAAACCTGACAGTGTTCAGTATAAAAATAATTACTGCATTAAAATTAAGTATACTCGTACAGCGCTTAAGAAACTTAGCAACATAGAAACGTCTTTGTTTCTTCAAGTTAACCTTTAGTTATAGTAACAAATTATTTACAAAGGAAAACTTACATAATTTTTTTATTTTGAATATAATTTAATGTGTTCTTTTGATAAGTAATGTATATCTAAATGGGTAACTATATTTACTGATTTTAATATGTTTTCATTTTCGAGTAGTGGAATGATAAATGTGTGAAACTAAAAACAGACCGTATTTGATTGTTCAATTTAATTCGAAAGCAAATTTTTACAAATTTACATTTAATCTTGTACCAAAGAGTGTTTCCAGTTTTTATAAAAATCGGGTCCAATTTCAATGGGAGAGAAATTAAAATAAGAAAATATTAAAATTCAAAATCAACCAAATAAAGGGATTGGTGAAAAATATCGGTTGATTTCTGAATTTCACTGGACCTTAGTAAATGCAAGCAATGACCATCTAAAATCTACTCATTGTTCCATATAGATGAAATGAATTGTCAATTCTAACAAATTAAACTTTAAGGTCTTAATTTGCTCCTTCTTGCACATATTGCACAACATTTTATTCTCGCTGGTAAATTAGTGATGGCGTTTAATTTGATAAAACCAAGAAATTCTTTTAAGAAACATTTAAAAAGGGAAAAGTAATCGGAAAAAAAATATTTAATAAGAAAAAAACTTAAAAGTTAATAAAAGTAAATTTATACGATTGTAAAATATTTGTACTTCATCTTCTCCTCTTGCAGTACAATTGTTACGATGCATTTTGATTATTAATTCATTGCAATGTGGGAAGATATAATGTGACGATACGATTTCCCCACTACTAAGATATTCAAGCGAAAATGCAGACTTGATTCTGCAGTCGAATCCAACTGGGTTTGTAGATGAAAATCAAGAAGGGTTTCAATCGGACCACAATATCCGTCATTAAGAAGTATCACAGCACTATTTCACAACATAATAGAGTGATCAATGTTAACAACACAGTGATCCCAATAGCATGTTGTGCGAAGTTGCTATACAGAAATATCGAAAGACGATAGAATAAAGATAGATTTTAGAGCCAATTCAACTCGATTCAAGTATCCATCAAGCTTTCACTTTAAATTTACTTCAGTGTTGAACAATTTTTGAAAAGCACTTTTCGAACTACGAAAATTCGTAACCACAAATTGAATTAACTCAGTTTCTAAAAAAAACATTCTCAATTTTAAAGACGAGAAAAATCCAAAGCATGACACAAACTCAATCCAAAAACCTAGCCAATTCCATTTTTTTTTATGGCGTTGCAATTACTAACTAAGATTTTCAACCCTATTCTGACTCAACTCATTAAAACCTATCGTTTTTATGACTGCATCGCCAACGTCTTCAAAGTCTATGCAACATTTTATTCCGTAAAAATTGTAAGCAACATTCCCTAAAGTTAGACATTAGAGAGCAATTCCATTTTATCCTGTTTTTCTTCATAAGATCATTTTCGGAGTGTGTTCATATTTTATATCCTAGCAGCTTATCTTCAACTGACTTAAAACTAATGATTTTAATGTATTCCCAACAAATACATTCATATTTAATCTTAATCTAATTTACAATATCCGAAATGGGTTTTTAATAGAAAAAAAGAAAAGAAAATTGTCTTATTTCATTATACACACACGTCAATGAACTTTGTGCATAACATTCCTTATCTCTTACTAATTGTTTAAAACTAAAATTTTAGTTATTATATATATAATAAAGTAATACGACATTGCAATAGAACATAATTTTTGACTTGTTTAACTGCGATTCGCGCTGCTTTCTATGAGAAATTTACAATTACAAGTTAAAATCTTGAGACAATTTTGCTTTGATTGGTCCATGTAATCAATTGACGACAAAGATCAGGGAAAACGACAACCCTTTGTCAGTTGGGTTACGATTACTCTATTTTATGCTGAACTTCAAAACTGTACAGATCTCTGTGATTAATAGGCAGTTATCTACATAATCAAACGTCTTCTAAAACAAAAATTTTCTACCTTTTACCGTTGTTTAATTTATATGTCCCTCAGATTGGATCGGATTTAACTGGTATGCAACATACTCACTGTAATATGGCTTTGTAGATCCGGGGTTTACAAGCAAGCACAATGTTTCCAGCTCTTTGAGGTGCGTGAGTGGTTCCAAATCGCTCAACTCTGAATATTGCTCCCAGCAAGAACTACTGACTCCAAATTGGGGATACATTCATGCAAGCAATCGCCCATTCGTATTATCCGGTTGTTGTTTAATGCAAGCACTTTAATCTAGGCAAATACGGACATCCATCACGTTTGCGTAGATCATAATCAGAGAAGTCTATTGTATCGAATTGGTCCAGTGTAGCTCCCAAATTTTCTATTGGCGGTGTTTTGTATCCTCGTAGATCTGGTTCCGTTCTCTGCATGGATTGATTGATGATATCCGCGGTTAGTCAATTCCAATTTCTGATACATTTACTACTTTTGAATAGTCGATGGATATCTGTGATGACCAATTCGTGGGAAAGTTCTTCTTCCTGTTAATTTTAAGCCTTTTTGCTGCTTGTTGGCACCCTCCGGGACTTCTTCCTGAGTGACGGGCACTACTTCCACACTTTCCTCCCATGTGGCTGTCAAATCTTCTTGACATCCCACGACAAAATTGACGTGGGATGTGCGCTCGTCGCAATCAACTTGAAATGACAAGCCACCTGGCAGCAAAGTGTGGTAGTAGTGGTCGCCAGCGGCGTCGCATGATTCATTACAGGGCAGTGTCCACGATGCCTACCAGGCATGCGGAGACTGAAGGAAACGCTGCTTGGCCCTATGATGTTTTTTTTTCTTTTTCTCTCAGCGTCGTAGGTCTTTGGCATGGTAGACTCCCAGCTCCTTTCCGGACATGTCCGCAATGAGGTAACGCGTGGGACTTAAAACTTGTAAGACTCGACACTTCACGAACTTCTTATCTAGCTTGGCAGTGTAATGCCGACCTGCTTCACTTTGTCTAAAATTCCGTCGGTAGATTTCGTCGCCTGCCTTGAAGCCAGAAGGATGGGATCGCAGATTGTACCGCTCCTCCCCCACCCGTCTACTGTCTTCAATCCTCTCCCGGATTTGTTCTCGTAGAATTTGGAGTTTCTCGTGCGGCTCCAGCACCACTATTGGGTCTTCCAACCCTTTCAACTGCCGCAATAGCCGGTACGAGTTTCCGTGGCAAATCATATGCTGGCCGAACACGCCAAAGTATGGGGAGATGCCTGTGGTGGAGTGATAAGACGAACGCAGGGCACAGGTGATGGCGGAAATCCTGCGGTCCCAATCCTTCTGATCCGGTTGGACGTAGGCCCGAATGGCGGCTCTGAGGGTGCGGTTCAACCGCTCGGACGCATTGGCTTGCGGGGAATAAACGGCAGTCCGCTGATGCGTAATGCCATACTTTTCCATTAATTCCCGAAATCTAGACGAGGTGAACTGAACTCCGTTGTCGGAGACCAGCTTCTCCGGTACTCCAAATATATGGAAAACACGATTTTCCAGAAAACTGACTATGGGGCTGGTGTGCAGGCTTCGAAGAGGTTCCACAATCGGAAATTTGGACAAGTGGTCCAGGACCACGACAGCTCCCGTGTACCCCGAAGTCGAGCGAGGGTACGGACCGATGAGATCTATATACAGACACTGGAACACCCGCTCCGGTAGTTCGAATTTTCCCATCGGGGGCCGAAGAACAGCATTGGGCGCTTTAGTGCATTTGCACAGCTCACAAGCGGCTACGTACTTTTTCACTTGCTGCGCCATCTTAGGCCAAAAGAAGTAAGTCTTCAGTCGCCGAAGCGTACGACCATAACCGCCGTGTGCACTCAATGGGTGGTCATGAGCCCGCTTAATCAATTCGAAGGTCAGTTCTTCGGGCACCCATAACTTCCATTGTTCCTCTTCTTGAATGGGGTCTCCGGAGGCGTGTTTCGTCCGCTTGTATATTAATCCCTCCGTCACTCGTAGTTCTGGCAGCTGTGGCAACTGGACCTGAATCGTATTCATCAGCTGGATATAACATGCTGACTTGATGGCGGAATGGTCCAAGTCGATCCATAGGGGGCTGTCGTCCTCCTGGGCCAACTCGACTCCTTCAGGGGCGAACATCCTTGATAGTGTGTCCGGTACCACGTGCTGACTTCCCTTGCGGTGTCTTATCGTGAAGTCAAACGCCTGTAATTTCAAGGCCCATCTGGCCAAGCGGCCGTGGAGATCCGTTTGGCTCATCAGCCATTTCAGTGACGCATGATCAGTGACGATTTCAAAAGAATGTCCTTCTACATATGCTCGAAAACGTTTCACTGCCAGCACAGCCGCCAGGCATTCCTGCTCCGAGACCGTGTAGTTCCGCTGGGCCTGGTTCAGCTTGTGGGACATGAAGGCTATAGGTCTCTCCTCGCCGTCTTGTGCAACCTGGACTAAGACTGCTCCCACCCCATGTTGCCTCGCGTCACAATGGATTGAGAACGGTTTGTCAAAGTCCGGGCTGTGCAGTACGGGGGCTGTAGTCAGACTTTTCTTTAGCTCTTCAAAGGCTCGAAAGCTGGGCTCTTCCCAGACGAACTTACGTCCCTTACGCAGCATGTCGGTCAAAGGAGTGGTAATGGTGGCATAGTCACGTACGAAACGCTCGTACCATCCGCATAAGCCTAGGAATCGGCGTAACTGCTTGGTGGTCTTGGGTAATGGAAAAACGTCAATCGCTTGAGTCTTGTCCGGGTCGGTTTTGATATTGCCATGCCCAATGATGTGACCTAAATACTTCACCTCCGTCATCATGAACTGACTCTTCTGTATGTTGATTGTTAACCCTGCCCTCCGGATGTGTAGAGCCACCTCCTGCAGCAGGTCAATGTGTTCGTTAAAGGTCTCGGTTATAAGCAACAGATCGTCCAAGTACACGAAAACTTGGTGCCGTAAATGAGGTGGTATCACCTTATCCATAAGGCGCGTCATTGTTTGAGGGGCATTGCACAATCCGAATGGCATGGTCACGAATTGATACAGGGGCCGACCTGGGACTGTGAAGGCCTTTTTCTCCTTTGAGCCAGGGTCTAAAGGAATTTGCCAGAAGGCGTCCTTGAGGTCTAAGCTCGTGATGAAGTGGGCTTTAGGCAACCGACTCAAAATGCCTTCAATCAACGGTAGAGGGTATGCGTCCTTGACAGTGACGGCGTTCAAGCGTCTGGCATCTAAGCATAGCCGGACCTTGTTCGGCTTGACAACTAAGGTGACCGGGGAAGCCCACGCGCTCTGCGATTCTTCGATCACGCCTAATGCTAGCATTCGATCAACTTCGGCATATAACGACTTTTCCTTCGCCGGAGATATGGCAAAATGTCTCTGTTTTATGGGTTTAGCATCCCCCACATCTATAGTGTGTAACACCAGTGCCGTCCGCCCGAGACCTTCCTTCTCATGCGATGGAAAAGCCGATATAGCCGAGTCAAGTCGCAGTCGCTGATTCACATCCAGTGTATGTCGTAATAAGTGAGTGGTTTGAGTTTGGTCAGGAACTGTGGTGACGGACTCCAGGGTCGTGCCGGAAAACAGTGCCGGGGCCAAGTTAAATTTTCGAACGAAATCCACTCCTAGATAAAGATTCTGGGTTAATTAAGGTATGATGTAAAATTCCAGAGGTTTATTTACTCCCTTAAAGGTGACATCCGTCGTAATTTTTCCCACTACAGAGTGACGAGTTCCGTCCGCCGTGCTTAACCAGGTGGTAAAATGGTGGATTTGGTCCGCGTACATTGCCAGTACCTCCCCTGCAAAATCGGCTGATATGCAATTCACACTGGCTCCCGTATCGACTAAACCTGACACTCGTTTTTGCAGGAGGTGTACTGACGCATATGGTCGCACGTCATCCCTCAATAATTCGTCTAAGTGTTTGTCCTTCAGCACCTTCCTCGACTGCCTGACCCTTCTCCAGAAGCTCCGCAACCGACGCGTGGCTCGCCTTCTTCGCGGTGGGACAGTTGTAGCCAACTCCTCATGGAAGATGCGCTGTCGAGTAGCCAAATAATTCCGCAGTCTGACGTGGAAAGGTTTGACATGCCAAGGAACCTTCGCCTCGCTATCATTTCCCTGCGCGTCCGCCTCGACAAAGGATGGCGTCGGTTGTGGAACTTCGGGAGAACTGTGTTTGGCGGTGCGAGTCAACAGAATTGGAGTCATGTCGGGGGCTTGGTCATAGCTAGTGATGGGGTCAGCATTGGTTCGTCCGGGTTTTAGGAGTGCCGACGGGTGGTCGCGGCACTCGCTGGCAAGTTTTTTCGCAATTTGCAATTTGCGCAATCAGGTGCGTACGTGTCGGCCTTCCCGCATCGGTAACAGAAGAGCGTCGGTTCCGCTGGACATGCATAGAACCGATGTCCCGTTTGTCGGCAGTTCCAACAGACCGTCGGGCTTGTAATTGCTTCAAGGGAGGGTCGATCAATCATTGCTGGGTCCTCAAGCTCCGGTGGTGCTCCGCTCCTCGGTACTGGTACTGGGTCAGCAAGTAGGTGGTCCGCTGCCATCAACTCCGCGGTGTGATGATTTCGTGGATTTGGTCCCGTTATGCGAGGTTGTGGACGGAAGGTACCTCGCCGCTCATCCAATTGTTCTTGCCTACGGGAATGGAGGCGCAATCCCTGTATGGTGTTGATGGGAAAATGCAGAAGGCCGTTCTGAAGCTCCCAACGCATATTCTCTCTGATAATTTCTACCAGTTCGTCCTCGGGCATGGTTGTTCGCAAGCGAGTGCTCAATCTCACTATACTTGTGTAGTTCTGGTCGAACGGTTCGTGAGCGCCTTGTTTCCGTTTCTTTATCTATTCCCTTAGTTCTCTCTCAGTGAAGCCGTCATCAAATCGATTGCGGAAGGCTGCACTGAAAGAATCCCAATTGGGACGTGGCGTCGACTCCTTAAAACTCCAGTACCAGTCGGCAGCATCTCCGCTGAACAAAAGATGTGCCGAGAAATCACCTCCCAGGGTGCTGGATACTAACGCCTGAATCCTGAAAAGGAACCGGTCCGCTGATATCATAGCGTTGAAACCCGTGAAGTTCAGGCGCCAACTCTCCATGATAGGAGGCGTCGGGTCTCGGAAAGGTGTCAATGCGTTCCCGGGGGGAATCGCATCTTCGATTGACCTGTTGTAAGGAACTGCCTCGGGAACTGGATGTACCAACGGAGGTGCGGTGCTGTGTCGTGGTCTATACTCGGGAGCTCTGGGGTTCATTCCCGAGTTCCTTGGAGGTAGGGTCCATTGATCAGATGGTCGAGAGTGGGGCATAGCCGCACTGGGATTGGGCTCCCAGCCAAGCGGAGTTCTCACGCGACTGGGGGTTGGCTCATCGGGAGGTTCTGGAGCCTTCCCTCCAAGTTGCCAATCCTCTCAGACATATCTCGCATTAACGCCACGAGGGTGTCAATGGAGTGGGTGGAAGGCGTGGGGGTAACCTCGGCCGCGACAACTGCAGCCGGAACTTCCCCGCCTACGGCTCCTTGCAAGTCCATCAGTGATTGAGGTGGTTCGGCATCTGGGACCCCTTTCGCCACTGCTCCACGCGTGGGGACGGGCGTTCCGAGGGGGACGTCTACGGGGGTCCGCTCTATGGGTCGCCGGCATAGTGGGCAAAGCTCGGACGTGAGGAGGAGCTGTTGGACACAGGCACGATGGAAAAGGTGTCCGCACTCCAATCGCACGCTGTGTACGCCCTCCACTACGTCTTCAAAGCAGATCCCGCAGTTAGCTGGTTGGACCGTTTTGGATCTGGTCCAATGCTTATCTGGGGTCCGCTTCGTTGCCATGTTCGTCTTTGCTGTGTGTGGTTGGTGCTATGTCTTGCTGACAAAGAAAAAAAAATGTAACTATCTAATATGACTAAAGAACTTAAAAATAATTTAGTGGCCGATAGTGGCGAGCTATTTACGTACAATAGGCAAAAAAAAATTTATTTAATATATACTTTCCTTTCCAGCAGTCGACTCCTCCAAAGGGAAATGAGAGTGCGTGGTAGTCTGCCGAAGAAAGGGTGCTTTCGGTCGATTTACAAAATTTAACTCCATACCCACATACATTACAAAAACCGTCTCTAAACTAGGTTAAATGACTCGACGAGACAAGTGGTAGAGCTACCGTAACGGTTTTGTACGCGGTCAAAATTCCTGACGCGTGGAAGCATTCCGGGCTCCGCAACTCCAGCATACGCCACCGAACGTTGAACCGATACCACTCGTCTATCACGCATACGAAATAAGTAGAATCCTTCCGCGACATAAAGGCAAGGTAGCCTTCTATTTTCTTGAGAGTCCAGGCCGACAGGAGAAACTCCATCTGGCTGACAGTTCCATCAAGAAAATAGAATGTTAGCCTGGGACAACACATCGGAAGGATTCTGTCGCGAAAAAAAAATCGAACAAAGGAGAGCGGAAGCTACAACTCACGTGAAGCGACTGCTAGTGTGTATCACACAACTCCACTGCTCCTGTTTGTGAGGCTCGAGTACCAAAGTACCTTACATCCTCCGTAAAGGACCAACTCGTCCGAAGACGCGAATCTCTTATCCCCTTAGGATGTTTTATGGCCCACGTTGGGCGCCATTTGTAATGATTTTATGTCTACGTGCCAACGCGGAACCGACCTCTCATCGGTTCTAGACGTTAAGTCTGAGTAGTGCCAACGGATGGTACCAACCGGTCAACCAATCCGTGCACCGTAACCCATTCACGCGGTGGCTGCTTGTCGGCCAGCTAGATCGGAGAGGATTTCGGTCGCGGGTCTCCGAATGGGTTACGCTCATATTTACAATATTCAGCCACCAATACATGCCCGTTTTCAAACGCGTCACAAAACAAAACCATACGGAGAGGAAACCTATTTTACGTTACTCCGTATTTCTTCATCAATCAGTCAAAGAACAAAATCTAATTTTTACTTCGCGTTCCCGAATTTCCGACGCGGTACCGAAAAGTATACTACGTTAACTCAACCCGACGAAAACTACTCTAATAAAAAGGCAAAACAACAAAGGTACCGCGTACCGCGCGCGACGCGAAACCGACCTCAGCGGATTTTCTCAAACCCTACCCCCGCGACGGCATACCTACCCTGCACCTTATTTCCCGCTGAAAAGAAGAACCACTGGAAAGGAAAGTCGTTATTTTGGTTTAACAATCCATGTTATTTTAATAAACTTGACTATACTACAATTTAACTCCTATTATAATTGGTTTCTCTAGGCCTCGTAAAATTTTTACGATATGTTTTCAATATAAAATTCGCTAAACCTGACAGTGTTCAGTATAAAAATAATTACTGCATTAAAATTAAATATACTCGTACAGCGCTTAAGAAACTTAGCAACATAGAAACGTCTTTGTTTCTTCAAGTTAACCTTTAGTTATAGTAACAAATTATTTACAAAGGAAAACTTACATAATTTTTTTATTTTGAATATAATTTAATGTGTTCTTTTGATAAGTAATGTATATCTAAATGGGTAATTATATTTACTGATTTTAATATGTTTTCATTTTCAAGTAGTGGAATGATAAATGTGTGAAACTAAAAACAGACCGTATTTGATTGTTCAATTTCATTCGAAAGCAAATTTTTACAAATTTACATTTAATCTTGTACCAAAGAGTGTTTCCAGTTTTTATAAAAATCGGGTCCAATTTCAATGGGAGAGAAATTAAAATAAGAAAATATTATAATTCAAAATCAACCAAATAAAGGGATTGGTGAAAAATATCGGTTGATTTCTGAATTTCACTGGACCTTAGTAAATGCAAGCAATGACCATCTAAAATCTACTCATTGTTCCATATAGATGAAATGAATTGTCAATTCTATCAAATTAAACTTTAAGGTCTTAATTTGCTCCTTCTTGCACATATTGCACAACATTTTATTCTCGCTGGTAAATTAGTGATGGCGTTTAATTTGATAAAACCAAGAAATTCTTTTAAGAAACATTTAAAAAGGGAAAAGTAATCGGAAAAAAAATATTTAATAAGAAAAAAACTTAAAAGTTAATAAAAGTAAATGTATACGATTGTAAAATATTTGTACTTCTTCTTCTCCTCTTGCAATACAATTGTTACGATGCATTTTGATTATTAATTCATTGCAATGTGGGAAGATATAATGTGACGATACGATTTCCCCACTACTAAGATATTCAAGCGAAAATGCAGACTTGATTCTGCAGTCGAATCCAACAATATCCGTCATTAAGAAGTATCACAGCACTATTTCACAACATAATAGAGTGATCAATGTTAACAACACAGTGATCCCAATAGCATGTTGTGCGAAGTTGCTATACAGAAATATCGAAAGGCTATAGAATAAAGATAGATTTTAGAGCCAATTCAGTTCGATTCAAGTATCCATCAAGCTTTCACTTTAAATTTACTTCAGTGTTGAACAATTTTTGAAAAGCACTTTTCGAACTACGAAAATTCGTAACCACAAATTGAATTAACTCAGTTTCTAAAAAAAACATTCTCAATTTTAAAGACGAGAAAAATCCAAAGCATGACACAAACTCAATCCAAAAACCTAGCCAATTCCATTTTTTTTATGGCGTTGCAATTACTAACTAAGATTTTCAACCCTATTCTGACTCAACTCATTAAAACCTATCGTTTTTATGACTGCATCGCCAACGTCTTCAAAGTCTATGCAACATTTTATTCCGTAAAAATTGTAAGCAACATTCCCTAAAGTTAGACATTAGAGAGCAATTCCATTTTATCCTGTTTTTCTTCATAAGATCATTTTCGGAGTGTGTTCATATTTTATATCCTAGCAGCTTATCTTCAACTGACTTAAAACTAATGATTTTAATGTATTCCCAACAAATACATTCATATTTAATCTTAATCTAATTTACAATATCCGAAATGGGTTTTTAATAGAAAAAAAGAAAAGAAAATTGTCTTATTTCATTATACACACACGTCAATGAACTTTGTGCATAACATTCCTTATCTCTTACTAATTGTTTAAAACTAAAATTTTAGTTATTATATATATAATAAAGTAATACGACATTGCAATAGAACATAATTTTTGACTTGTTTAACTGCGATTCGCGCTGCTTTCTATGAGAAATTTACAATTACAAGTTAAAATCTTGAGACAATTTTGCTTTGATTGGTCCATGTAACCAATTGACGACAAAGATCAGGGAAAACGACAACCCTTTGTCAGTTGGGTTACGATTACTCTATTTTATGCTGAACTTCAAAACTGTACAGATCTCTGTGATTAATAGGCAGTTATCTACATAATCAAACGTCTTCTAAAACAAAAATTTTCTACCTTTTACCGTTGTTTAATTTATATGTCCCTCAGATTGGATCGGATTTAACTGGTATGCAACATACTCACTGTAATATGGCTTTGTAGATCCGGGGTTTACAAGCAAGCACAATGTTTCCAGCTCTTTGAGGTGCGTGAGTGGTTCCAAATCGCTCAACTCTGAATATTGCTCCCAGCAAGAACTACTGACTCCAAATTGGGGATACATTCATGCAAGCAATCGCCCATTCGTATTATCCGGTTGTTGTTTAATGCAAGCACTTTAATCTAGGCAAATACGGACATCCATCACGTTTGCGTAGATCATAATCAGAGAAGTCTATTGTATCGAATTGGTCCAGTGTAGCTCCCAAATTTTCTATTGGCGGTGTTTTGTATCCTCGTAGATCTGGTTCCGTTCTCTGCATGGATTGATTGATGATATCCGCGGTTAGTCAATTCCAATTTCTGATACATTTACTACTTTTGAATAGTCGATGGATATCTGTGATGACCAATTCGTGGGAAAGTTCTTCTTCCTGTTAATTTTAAGCCTTTTTGCTGCTTGTTGGCACCCTCCGGGACTTCTTCCTGAGTGACGGGCACTACTTCCACACTTTCCTCCCATGTGGCTGTCAAATCTTCTTGACATCCCACGACAAAATTGACGTGGGATGTGCGCTCGTCGCAACCAACTTGAAATGACAAGCCACCTGGCAGCAAAGTGTGGTAGTAGTGGTCGCCAGCGGCGTCGCATGATTCATTACACAACCTACTATCGAAGATTCGTCAAAGACTTTGCCAAAATAGCTAAGTGTCTCCATCAGTTAACCGAGAAAAATCGTCCGTATGTCTGGAATGAACAATGCCAGGTAGCCTTTGAGACCTTGAAGGAGAAGCTGTGCGAATCACCCGTGCTGGCATATCCGAAACCCGGAAAAATGTTTGTAGTTGACACCGATGCGAGCAACGGTGGTATTAGAGCTGTACTCTCCCAGCAGATCGATGGCGAAGAAAGAGTCCTGTCGTATTACAGTCGAGTTCTTTCAAAAAGTGAGAGGAACTACTGCGTGACCAGGAAGGAGCTATTGGCTATAATAGAGGCCACCAAGCAGTTCCACAAGTACCTATATGGCCAGAAATTTGTTCTCCGAACGGACCATGCATCACTGAGATGGCTGCTCAACTTCAAAAACCCCGAGGGACAAGTTGCGAGATGGATCGAAAGATAGCAGTCATACGACTACGAAATTGTTCATCGGAAGGGCGGAGTTCATGGAAATGCTGACGCTCTATCCCGCCGTCCATGTCCAGCTAACTGCAAGCATTGCCGACGGATTGAGGAAAAGGAACCACCCGTTAATCTGCGATTGATAACGGCCGAATTCGATGAAGGTTGGTCATCGGAGGCGATTCGAAACACCCAGTTAGCCGATGAAGACATCGGACCATTGCTTGTATGGAAGGAGACGACTGGGTGACCTAAGTGGAAAGACGTTTCAATGCATGGCGCAACCCTGAAAAGCTATTGGGCACAATGGAACTCCCTTCAGGTGGAGGGTGGCGTACTCAAGCGCAAATGGGAAACGGCGGATGGCGAAATTGCGGGAAAGGTTCTACTGGCTCCACGCTCGAGAAGACGTAGAGGACTGGTGTCGTAATACACAATTTGCGCTTCCGTCAAAGGCCCAAAGCGACGACTGAGAGGACAAATGCAAACCTATAACGTAGGCGTGCCATTCGAAAGGATTACTGTTGACATCGCAGGACCCTTTCCTGAATCCGATTGGGGAAATCGATATACGCTCGTTGTAGCCGATTATTTCAGCAAGTGGCCCGAGGTGCGAATTACATTCGGATCAAGGCCGAAACTTTGAGTCACTAGTTTTTGGCGAAATGTGTGAACTACTGGGAATACGGAAAACGAGGACAACACCGCTGCATCCCCAATCCGATGGAATGGTCGAACGTTTCAACGGCACGCTAAATAAACATCTGGCCAAGATGGTTGACGAGAACCAAAGGGACTGGGACCGACATATCCCACTATTTTTGATGGCGTACAGAGCTGCCGAACATGCATCGACGGGCCAAGCCCCAGCCAAAGTCATTTTCGGAAAGAATATTCGTCTGCCAGCCGATATAAAGTTCGGAATACCCCCTGAGAAACCCCAAACGATCTCGGAGTACGCAAGTGAGCTAAGACAACGGCTGAACCAGATGCATCGGACAGTGCGAAAACACGTCGAATCGGCTACTGACCGCATGAAGACCAGGTATGATCTCAAGGCAAATTCTACTGGCTTCCAGCAAGATGACTTGGTTTCGCTATATAACCCGCAACGGCGAAACGTAGGTCTCCAAAGTTGCAACATAATTGGGAGGGACCATACCGGGTTACAACGCGAATCAACGACGTCGTATATCGAATACAGGAACACCGTAAGCCGAGAGCCAAAATGAAAATCGTGCATCTGGGCCGTCTTGCCCCATATTACACCCTGGGAGAATTGACTACCACTGGCGACACATCTTTTCGGGGCGAAAAGTACTGAGGTGGGGGCATTGTTACATGTACAAATAATTCTGCGAGCTACTGTCGCAATTGTTTTCACAACCATTAAGAACATCAACAAAATGAATTTACTCGAAACCACGAGAACCCACCAAGCATGATCAACATCTGAAAGTGAGTCACTGCTCCATTCATTACGCTGCAGGAAAGTTCCCGCTAATTCACTAATGTACGAGAACTGAGTTGAATGATTAGAGACCCTATATAAAGGCGAGCTGAAAGATCATTCATTCGACCGCGATAAAAACTGCGATAGTGTGTGGAAAGCGATATTATTCGAGTAATAGAAAAGTGATGTTCGTTGATTGTGAAGTGATCTTAGAAGACAATTGCGATGGAAATTTATGGACAAGTGGAAGTTAGATTTTAATAGTGAAAATTAAAAAATTGTGAAATAGACCAAATAAGTGATTGTGCATTTTTAAGTAATTTAATAAACTCTTTTAATTTAATTTAAAAGACATTGCGTTTTCAGTTTCCCGGAACATTAAAATTATTGGCCGCGAACCATAACACGCGACAATATATATATATATATATATATATATATATATATATATATATATATATATATATATATATATATATATATATAAGTTAACATGAAACCTGAAAAGCTGCAAATTCCACAAATCCATTCCCACGTACGAATGCAACATTGTTCTCATATGCCACCTGACAGCTGCTACCATCGACAACTTCTTCCCATGGTTCAACGCGATACTCGAAACCAACATCCAGGAATTCGTCTAGACGCTGACAATAGATCACGCAGCAGAGCCACGTGAGGAAAGGTGTAATGCTAATAATTAAATCTATTGTAAATTAGTCTTAAGATAGACATTGTGCCGAATTGATAAAAAATATATAGACATTGTGCCGAATTGATAAAAAATATATTTTTTTAAAACTAAAATTGCACCGTGTTTCTTAACTGGCGCCCGAGCAGGGACCCGCGATTAACGCCGAAAGTTATCAGGACATAAAACGAAAGTAGTTTTACGCGGTCCTTAACGTGTCTCGCGATTAACGACGAAAGTTCCCTGAATAAACGAAAGGTAGTTTTGCGCGGTCCTTATTGTATCGGTGCAATAGCGCGAAGAAACGAGGCCCCCGAGTAGCGGAAAGCAAAAAGGAGCTGACCATGATCAGCAGCCACTTCGCGTTTGTAGTGTAAGATAGTTTTTAAAAATTATTGTGAACAGTGTTGAAATAAGTGAATATAATTGATTGAAATTTAGTTGAATTTATTTAGAAATTTGCAAGTAAAGGAATTAAAGTTGTTAAAGATTAGTGATTAGTATAACAAGAAAGAAGGAATTAATAAGAAAAGTTTGAAAAATTAATTAATCGTGCTACAAAGCAAATCAAGAAAGAAAGAAAATCATATTCAAAAAGAATTCAAAGTATTTTGAATAAACAAAAGTATAGAAGTGAATATTTTGTGGAAAAAAAAGGAAGAAAATAGTGAAACCAAGCGCAAGGTTAAGTAATTTAGTGAAACAGTGAAACCAAGCGCAATATTAAATAATTTGGTTCACAACTAGGAAAAAAAAGTTAAGTTAAAGTTATAAAAAAAATAGGTAATTGTGCGTGTGAAATATTTAAATTTGAAAGGCATCAACTACTGTAAGTAGATTTTTTCAATTTTTCCAGTGCAATTTTTTATACGTTCAAATATTTCTATCCATTTTTAATTTTCAAAAGCCTGTTCAGTGGTCATATCCCTTCAGTTTTTCATCCATTTTTCCATTCTTTACAATCTCCACACAAAAAATGGCAAGGAATGAAAATTTAGTTAGACCGGCTAGATTTGGTGCAATAGACCCAAATCAGAACGAAGATCCTGCCGCTGGCCCGCAGGATAATCCAAGATTCTTGGAACAACTAATTTCTGGCATCGTGGCACGCGACTGCCCTCAAATAGTATATTACCTCCTTAATCCTCCAGCTGACCCACACTTGGATGCTGATCAAAAGATTGACGATGATCAGGCCGGAAACTGGGCAGATATGGATAGAATTCCAGATGTTGTAAGGTGTCTTAGAGAATTCTCAGGGACCCCAGGGGAGTTTTCTTCTTGGAAGAAAAGTGTCGAGCGTATCCTTCGTATTTATAACAACCTGAAGGGTACACCGAAATATTACGGGATACTAAGTGTTATCCGTAATAAAATTACAGGACAGGCAGACGTGGCTCTAGAATCATATAATACGCCCCTCAATTGGGATCGCATAGCACGATGCCTTACACTGCATTATGGGGATAAGCGAGATTTGGGAACACTGGAGTACCAGATGACCTGCCTCATACAAGGCAATGACACGATACAAGAGTTCTATCAGTCCGTATACAACCACCTATCCTTAATTTTAACGAAAATTTCATGTATGGATATGTCAATGGAGGCAACGAACGTGCTTGTGCGTGCATACCGAGAAAAGGCCCTAGATACTTTCATAAGGGGACTAAGAGATGACTTACCCAGATTGCTTAGCATTAAGGAACCTGTTGACCTGCCACAAGCCCTACATCTTTGCCTTAAGCTAGAAAATGTCCAGTATAGAACCCAACATGCATCGCATCAAAATAATACCATGCGACGGATACCCATGCATCAAAATCAACCACCTCTACCTCCAAGGCAAAGGACAAATCAAAATCCACCCACTCTTCCCCCCAGGCGTACCTTTTATCCTGAGTTTTCGCAACCCCCACGAAATCAACAATACAACCACAACAACTTCAATAATCAGCAACGATTTTCCTACCAGCCATTCCTACAAAGAAATAATATTGGCCCTCTACAAAGGAACCAGCTCCCACCAAAACCTTTGCCACGTCCTGAACCCATGGAGGTTGACCAGTCGATTCATTCTAGAAATATCAATTACCAAAACAGACCTCCACAAAGATTTGATGGCAAAAGACCATCTTCATTTCAGGCACAACGTCCCCCTAAACAACAACGCACGTTTCATACTCTTAGCCTTGATCCTGCCACTAATTCAGTCGAATACGTCCCACAACCATCTGGAGATGAACGGCAAATTATTCCCACTGACTACGATCAGAACATTTTTAACGAGGACACTCAATACGATCAATCTCTTGTAGAGTAACTAGGAGACGAGTCCTATAACCAAGGACAAGAAATAGATGCAAATGACATTTTAGAACCAGCAGGAGACTTTCAAGACATCCATTTTTTAGGCAAAATTGCTCTTCGCTTCCCTACTTCGAGTATAGAACGAAGAGCGGAAAAATTCTAAAGTTTCTCATCGACACTGGATCAAATATGAATTATATCCAGTCGAGTATCGTAAAAAATCCAATAGAAAATGTTAATCCATTTTTTGCAAACTCCGTAGGAGGAAACATCAAGATTACACACCATGCAATCATAAATCTTTTTGGTCCTTCAGCGCCCAATCAAAAATTCTTCTTACTCCCAAGCCTCAAATCATTTCACGGTATTCTAGGGAATGACAGTCTGAAGGAATTGAATGCCGTCATTCACACTGCCGAAGATTTTTTCACAATTAACAACAGTTTGCGGATAGCTATTAAGCAGCACATATCTCAATCAGTTAACAATATTAACTTGAGGACCAACCATATTAACCGTGAGCAGACGAGAAAACTGCTCAACGTTCTTGACAAGCATGCAAATCTCTTCGGTGAACCTAATGAAAAACTCACATTCACCACTTCTGTGCAAGGCGAAATCCGAACGACAAACGATACTCCTCGATCAGAAAATAAAGAAATTATTAAAAGACGGAATTATTAAACCCTCTAGATCTCCATATAACGCACCAGTATGGGTAGTCCCCAAGAAAATGGATGCGTCGGGTGAAAAGAAGTATCGGCTTGTTATTGATTATAGGAAACTAAACTCAGTAACAATTCCCGATAGATATCCGATCCCCGAAATAAATGAAATACTGGCTAACCTAGGACAAAATAAATATTTTACAGTGGTTGATCTGAAGAGTGGATTTCACCAAATTCCTCTCAAGTCATCTCATACAGAAAAAACTGCATTCTCCGTGAACAACGGAAAGTACGAATTCACCCGTCTCCCTTTCGGGCTTATGAATGCACCCGCAATATTTCAGCGCACCCTTGATGACATCCTGAGGGAACACATAGGCATCAGATGCTTAGACTACATTGATGACATTGTCATATACGGAAAAACCGAGGACGAACATCTTCAGAACATGGATCTGGTATTTGAAACCTTGGAAAGCGCAAACCTTAGGGCGCAAATGGACAAATGTGAGTTTATGAAATCCTCTGTAGAGTTTCTTGGCTTCGTTGTATCGGAGCACGGAATCAAGACAAACCCCCAAAAAATTCAAGCTATAGTCAACTATCCTCCACCCACAACTCTCAAGGAACTTCGATCCTTTCTTGGAATGGCCGGCTACTACCGCCGATTTGTTTTGGACTACGCTAAGCTAGCTACTCCCTTGACCTCACTTCTAAGAGGGGAAGAAGGTCGCGCGCCCAAAAGCATGTCTAGTAAAATAAAAATCCAATTAGGTGCTGATGCATTGGATGCTTTCAATAAGATTAAGAGATCATTAACATCTCAAGATGTAATGCTCTCATTCCCAAATTTCCAGAAAGATTTTGAACTCACAACAGATGCGTCGCAGCATGCAATAGGAGCTGTCTTATCTCAAGAAAAAAGGCCAATCATGTTCCTTTCTAGGACTCTTAATAAAACGGAAGTCAACTACGCAACAAACGAGAAAGAAATGCTCGCTATAATTTGGGCCTTGAATTCACTGAGAAATTTCCTCTATGGCGCTCGTAGGGTAAAAATTTTCACCGATCACCAACCACTAACTTACGCATTAAGTAACAAAAACACAAATGCGAAAATGAAAAGGTGAAAGGCGATATTGGAAGAATACAATTACGAACTAAAGTACAAGCCTGGAAAGGAAAATGTAGTCGCCGACGCCCTCTCTAGAATTCCTGAAAGTACGAAAATTAATAGTATGACCCCAACGAACCACAGCGATGATAGTTCCTCTCATAATCTAATTTACTCCGTTGATGCGCCTATCAACGCTTTCCGTAATCAACTCATCCTGAATATCGACACTCACACCAGCCATTAAATTCAAAAACCCTTCCCCAATTATTCCAAACACATCTTCACAGAAACTCAGTACACAAAAGAAATCCTGATAGGAATATTCAAACGATACCTAAACCCGACTCTCCTAAACGAAATAAAGACAACAGAAAGTGTTATGGCTATTATCCAAGAAATCTACCCTCTTCATTTTAGTAACTACCGTATACGATTCGCCCAGAAGGAAGTTCAAAATGTACCAAATGAGACAGATCAAAACGAAATAATACTCAAAGCTCACAAAAGGGCTCATAGAAATGCGAAAGAGAATAAACTCCAAATAATCGAAGATTACTACTTCCCAAAAATGAGTTCCAAGATCAAGCTTATTGTGAAACAATGCGCTACTTGTAAGGAAAATAAGTATGATCGCCACCCTAACAATCCCGAGCTAAAACCAACGCCAATCCCCGAGTTCCCAGGTCATATACTTCACATCGATATTTACCATACCGAAGGACAACTCCTGCTCACAGCCATTGACAAATTTACAAAATTTGCCCAATGCAGGGCATTGAAATCCAGAACAATTGAAGACGTTAGAGGGCCACTGCGAGAACTACTTTTCTTTTTCGGGGTACCCAAATGTGTGGTAGTAGACAGAGAACCAGCCTTGAACTCCGCCTCCATTATGTTCATGATGCAAGACCAATTGAACATAGAAGTCTACAAAACACCAGCTTATAAGAGCGAGGTCAATGGCCAAATAGAGGTGTTCCACCGCACTCTTACAGAACTCATGAGATGCCTAAAAAGCGACGGCATCCACCGGAACTTTGGTGAATTAGTTGAACGATCTGTTTACGAGTACAATTGTTCCTTTCATAGTGCAACCGGTAGAAACCAATCGAACTTTTTTATGGTAGAATCGTCTCCACTGACCCAGAACAGCTAGAGAAATCTAGAACAGAAAATATAGAAAAACTCAAAAGAACCCAAGCAAAAGATTTAAGTTATCATAATAAAGACAGGAAACCGATAAAAAATTACGACGTAGGGCAAGAGATTTATGTTAAAAACAACAAACGATTAGGAACAAAGCTCACAACCAGATATCGTAAGGAAATTGTAGAGGAGGATAAACCGACATTTGTTATAACTCAAACGGGAAGGAAAATACATAAAAGTGATATAAGAAATTAAATTTCATTTCAGGATGCTCACTACGGTTTACAGCGCTCAAGTGCAAGTGGTGGATTATACAAATTCACAGCTCGTCCTTATCAAGACTGGTACAGCAAGAATTCAAATTGGAAACTTCAAACTGATCCACATCTTTCAATTGGAAAATTACAAAAAAATTATATCTGAAACAACGTCCCTTGTCGATTCAAAAATTCCTAGAGAAAACCCTTTCCAGCCCCTCCTGAAACATGAATTATCCCAAATCCATGACCTCTTGGACAATATCGAAATTAATAGAAAAAAGCGATCTTTGAACTTTTTGGGATCAGCTATAAAATGGATAGCTGGCAATCCCGACCACGATGATTTTGTAATTTTAAAAGGAAAAATTGAAGAAACAATTGATAACAATAACAAACAAGTATTCATTAACAAAGAGCATAACGAACGTATAAATAAAATAACAAATATTACCAACAAAATATTAAATATACTACAGAAAGAAGATGTATTTGAAAACACACTAGCTCTAAGTACACAATACAAGATTAAGATAATTAAATAAGATTTATTGAATATCGTAAGATCCTTCGAGTTAGCCAAAATAGAAGTAGTTAATACAAATATGTTATCAAAATTTGAAATAGAAACTATTCTTAATGTTTTTGACAAAGCAAACATCCCATATAACAACATTGAAGAAGTATTGGAATTTGCAACCCCAAGAATAGCGAAAAATCTCACGCACATATTTTATATAATTAACGTTCCAATTGTATCGAATGTGAAATTTGACGAATTTGTAGTTAAACCTGCAAAAAGGGATAACACAATAATTAATTTGAACTTCAACAAAATAATAAGTCATGAAAAAACTTACTTTGCAATTATTAAAATATGTAAAACCTATAACGAATTAACAATATGTAAAAGGAATAATTTATTAGATTTAAGCAACAGCACCTGCATACCGCGTTTTTTACATGGCCAAACTCCGATCTGCAATAGCACAAACGCCCATCATATCCTGCCTGTGGAGGAACTTTCGCTAGGCGTAGTACTTCTAAACGATTTTAATGGGAAAGTTGTCTTTAATGGATCACCTCATACGTCAAATGGAACCTATCTCATAAAATTCGAAAATACTTCAATCGAAATAAGAAACCAAAAATTTGTGGCACAGGAGCAAAGCAGCGTACAACTCATACCACCCCTATTTCAAACTGATCCCAAGCTGAACGAATTTGAAGAAATCCTGTCTCTCGAGCTCATGAAGGAACTTTATCTAAACAATACCAAGCAAATCAGATTTTTGAATGCAGAGAGAAACATCAATCGTATAATCAACTATGGAACGCTATCAACAATCCTGATTATCCTTATTGTGGTAAAGCTAACGAGCCTACGCAGGAAAAAAACACAAACTCACCTCAACATTCACACCTACGCCTCGAACGCAAACGAGACCCAGGAGAATCAGGATCAACCACCAAGCTCAACTCCAAACTTACCGAATCCCGAGGTCCGCAATGAACAGCATCCAATTATCCTCAGACCAAATCAACTTCAAGGAAGCATCTACAGCATCCCATTTTTCTAAGTTGAACGAGGACGTTCAACATAAGAGGGGAAGAGTTAACATGAAAGTTAACATGAAACCTGAAAAGCTGCAAATTCCACAAATCCATTCCCACGTACGAATGCAACATTGTTCTCATATGCCACCTGACACCTGCTACCATCGACAACTTCTTCCCATGGTTCAACGCGATACTCGAAACCAACATCCAGGAATTCGTCTAGACGCTGACAATAGATCACGCAGCAGAGCCACGTGAGGAAAGGTGTAATGCTAATAATTAAATCTATTGTAAGTTAGTCTTAAGATAGACATTGTGCCGAATTGATAAAAAATATATTTTTTTAAAACTAAAATTGCACCGTGTTTCTTAACTTATATATATATATATATATATATATATATATATATATATATATATATATATATATATATATATATATATATATATATATATATATATATATATATATATATGTACATATATGTATATATATGTACATATATGTATGTATACATGAATGCATATATATTGTGTGTATATATATATATATACAGTGACTCCAAAAAGTATTCGCTCACTACACTATTTTAGTAATCTTTTGCTAATAACTTTGAAGGTATAAACAATAGCACATTATAATGTTCTGTAATTTGTTTCATATATATTTACAGAACAAAAATAAACATTTCAAATTAATCCATTGTAAATTAAACTTTTAAGAAACAATAATATGAATCAACTCCTCATTTCAACGCGCAAAAAGTATTTGCTCAATTTCAAGTTCTGAAAGGAAAACAGCTATGCTTTGACATTTTTAGTGACAATGATAATAAATGGTATCTTACTCAATATTTTGTAGGTCCTCCTTTTTGTATGATCACACTTTCTAGTCGACGAGGCATTGATTTTACCAGATTTTCTGTCGTTTCTGAAGTAATTGTTTTCCATTCTTCCATAAGGGCGTCTTTTAACTTTTTTTTATTAGAGATCGGCCGGGTTTGTATCTTTTTCGCTAAAACATCCCATAGATGCTCTATGGGATTCATATCTGGCGATTGTGGTGGAGTGGAAAGATATTTCGGAACATTCTAGAGCAACCAGAGCTTCGTATTAAGCGCACAGTGCTTGGGATCATTGTCTTGAGTAAATATAAAGTTATCCTTTACCCCCATTTTTTCAGCACTTTTGTGTAAATGTTCTTTTAGAATGTTTATATACATTTTGTGATCTATAATACCATCAATTATATGAAGATCGCGCACCCCGTTTGCACTCTTGCAACCCCATACACAAATAGAGCCTCCACCATGCTTTACAGTTGGAGTTAAGTTTTCTTTGTTGAGCTCTGTATTTGCCATTCTCCATATGGTGCACCTACCATCTGAATAGTAAACATTATATTTACTTTCGTCTGCAAATATAATCCTTCTCCAGAAATCAAAATCCTTATTTTTATGCTCTTTAGCAAAGCCTTGTCTTTTTACGGTTTATTGAAAAATTTTCTGCGTGCAATGCCACCGTTGTATTTTGCTCGATAAAGCCGTATACACTACCGACAAAAAGTTTGGAAGCACCTGTAAATTTTGTTAAAAATCAGAATAAATCGATAATAGTCGATTTAATCTATTTTTCAGTTCAAAATACAATTATTTTGAATTGTTCTACTGCATTTGGTCTTTATTCAAGGATATTGATGAAAATCACAAAACCAATAAAAAACATAATAACTTAATGTCACTTTGTTTAATTTGCTGAGCACCCTGCAATAATTTTTCTCGCGTCAAAGTTTATTGCAGGTTGACATTACCAGCTGTCGTCTCCATTAAAAATAGTCGTTCATTAGTTGCACTCTGTGAAATTGATATTTTTTGATTTTCTGGTTGTTTAAAAAAAACTCAATATATCGCCTAAGGGAGTTCATTACACCCTTTTGAAACATCGAGAGACTGGCAGTTTGCTTGATAGAAAACAGAGCGGTCGGCCAAGAAGTACTTCTGCAGTGGAAGACAGATTTATAGCAACCACTTCCAAACATAATCGTCGACTTACAGCTCCCGATATCACCTGGGAGTTGAATAAAACGCGATTCAAAGATGTTTCAATTTCTACAGTAAAGAATCGTCTTGCATCTGCTGATCTGCGTGGTTGTGTAGCGGTAAAAAACCATTATTACGGGCAATACACAAGAAAAAACGACTGGAATGGGCAAAGCAGCATCAACATTGGACAATAGAACAGTGGAAAAGTGTTCTATGGACAGATGAGTCCAAATTTGAAATTTTTGGCTCTAATCGACGAGTGTTTGTCCACCGCAGGCCCCATGAACGAGTATCTGAAGGTTGCTTGGTATCATCGGTAAAATATGGCGGTGGTAACGTTTTGGTCTGGGGGTGTTTTGCTGGAACAGCTGTCGGAGATCTTATCAAAATTGACGGAATTATGAGAAAGGAGCAGTATTTGCGAATCTTAAATGATTATGCTTTACCTTCAGGGACACGCATTGTGGGTGACCCGAAACACACGGCTAGGATATGCAAAGCCTTTTTAGAGGAATAAGAAATGAATGGTTTTCTTGAACTGATGGTGTGGTCCCCGCAATCATCTGATCTATCGCCAATTGAAAAATTATGGGATGAGTTGGACCGAAAAGCTAAAGAACGTTTGCCGCAGAGTACTAATCAGCTGTGGCAATATCTGCAGGAAGCTTGGGAACAAATTGACGCCGAATATTTAAATAAATTACTAACAAGAATGTCTAGCATCTGCCAAGCTGTTATTAAGGCAAAGGGTAGTCACATAGATGAAAATCCATTATAGATTATGTTAGTGTTTGATAAAGAAGGATTTTGTTTTTTTTTTTAAGTTTAATTATTATGATTTAATTAAAAACATAATTGTTACTGTTAAAATAATTCTCTGTCTTTTATTATTTTTCAAATACCAATGTTATTTCAAGTGCTTCCAAACTTTTTGTCGGTAGTGTATATACAGTATATACTCATATATATATATATATATATATATATATATATATATATATATATATATATATATATATATTCTTTAGTGATGAGGCTCATTTTTTGCTCAGTGGTTACATAAATAAACAGAATTGCCGCATATGGGGCTCTCAAAATCCTTAGGTGATCGCAAAAAGGCCTTTGCATCCGGAAAAAGTGGTGTGCATTATGGTCTGGTGGTGTTATTGCCCCGTTTTGTTTTGAAAACGATCAAGGAAGAGCCATTACAGTCGATTCTGACCGCTATGGACGGATGTTAACCGATTATTTTTGGAGAGAAATTGAAGATAATGATCTGGAGAACATGTGGTTCCAACAGGACGGAGCCACAAATCACACAACACAAGCGAATCAAGCACTTTTGCAAGAGAAATTTCCAGGACGCGTAATTTCGAGATTAAGTGATGTCAATTGGCCGGCAAGATCCTGCGACCTAACATCTTTGGATTTCTTTTTATAGGGCTATGCGAAAGATCGTGTTTACGCGAACAATCCTCAAAATCTTGAGCAATTGAAAACCAATATTCGTGACGTTATGGCCGAGATATTGCCGGAAATGTGCCGAAAAATCATTGAAAATTACCTCAAAAGGATTGATGCCTGTAAGACGTCCCGTGGAGGACATTTGAATGATGTTGTATTTCCTGTATAATGTCAAGGTTCAATCTTAATACTCAATAAAAAATTTTGTTTCCATCTGAATATTTGATGTGTTTTCTTTAGCTTTACTTTCCCAAGCGTAAAATGGAGAACCCTATATATGTATGTATATACGAGTATATATATATATATATATATATATATATATATATATATATATATATATATATATATATATATATATATATATTATATCATCATCATTGTCAGCTTATCAACCATGTATACGGATCATGGTGTAGCCTCCCCTACGTATTGGCTTCTAATTTCCCTCCACTTTTGTCTGTTTTTAGCTATACGTGTCCAGGTAATGCCAGCTAGCTTTCTTATGTCATGGTCCCACCTAAGTTTCGGGCGCCGTCTTGGTCTTTTGACTCCCCTTGGGTACCAATTCATAACTTTTGTGGTCCATCTATTGTCTGATATTCTTGCCAAATGTCCAGCCCATCGCCATTTGAGACTTCTGATTCTATTGATCACATCCGTTACCTGTGTTTTTGCTCTTATCCAGGTTAGTCTTTTTCTGTCTCTTCTTGTGATACCCAACATGCATCTTTCCATTGCCCTTTGGCCAACCTGAAGTTTTCTTATGGTGTCTGTGGTCAGAGTCCATGTTTCACAACCATAGGTCATGACTGGCAGAATGCATTCATCAAAGGCTTTCTTTTTCAGGTGGACTTTCATTTTTGACTTGAAGATTATGGAGTTTTTTCCAAACGCACTCCACGCTAGTTTAATTCGTCTGTTTATTTCGGGTAGTAGCGATCCTGAGTTGTTTATTGTTTGGCCTAGATACACATATTCGTCTACCACTTCTAAATCAGTGTTATTAATTGATATTTTATCCTGGCCTCTCGTTATGAATTCATTGTACATAACCTTTGTTTTATTGAGGTTCATTCTCAGTCCTGCTGTCTCACTAGCTGCACTTAAGTCTTTGAGTAGCGTTTGTAGTTCATCCTGGGTTTGGGCGATGAGGACTATGTCATCAGCAAATCGTAGGTTATTTAGCCGTTCTCCATCTATGATTAAGACTTTATTATCCCATTCTAGGCCTCGAAAGATTTCCTCCAGGGTGGCGTTGAAGAGTCTTGGTGATATAGTATCCCCCTGTCTAACACCTCTTTGTGTGGGAAACTCTGGTGTATCCTCGAACACTTTGACCTTCGCTTTGGCGTTCTTGTAGATGTTGGCTAGTGTTTCTACATATGGTTTCTCCAATACCTTGGCTTATAAGCGCTCTTATTATGGCGTCGGGATATATTGAGTCGAAGGCTTTCTCGAAGTCAATGTATGCCAGGGCGAGAGGGAGTTCATACTCTTTCGCTTTGCTCATGATCTCTCTTAGTGTATGGATATGGTCTATAGTGCTGAAGCTACTCCTGAAGCCAGCCTGTTCTCGTGGCCGTTCTGCATCTAGGGCTGACTGTATTCTGTTATTGATGATTTTGGTGAATACTTTATAGAACACAGGGAGAAGACTTATCGGTCTATAGTTTCTAATGTCTTCTCTACTGCCCTTCTTGTGGATCAGAATTATGTTGGCGCTGTTCCACTGGTCAGGAATTTGTCTGGTTCTGATGCACTTTGTGAATACGTTGGCCAGAATATTCCATGTTTTTCTGCCCGCATATTTCAGTAATTCCGCTGTGATGCCGTCATTGCCGGCTGCTTTACCATTTTTCATTTGTTTCAGCGCCAGTTCCACTTCATCAATGAGAACTTCTGGTACCTCATCCTCAAGTGCTGCTATTATATATATACAGTCTTCCACAAAAGTCAAGGTAC
>OZ017738.1:276076399-276443899 GCA_963969285.1 Odontomyia ornata | reverse complement strand
ACGACACCAGTCCTCTACGTCTTCTCGAGCGTGGAGCCAGTAGAACCTTTCCCGCAATTTCGCCATCCGCCGTTTCCCATTTGCGCCACCCTCCACCTGAAGGGAGTTCCATTGTGCCCAATAGCTTTTCAGGGTTGCGCCATGCATTGAAACGTCTTTCCATTCAGGTCGCCCAGTCGTCTCCTTCCATACGAGCAATGGTCCGATGTCTTCATCGGCTAACTGGGCGTTTCGAATCTCCTCCGAAGACCAACCTTCATCGAATTCGGCCGTTATCAATCGCAGATCAACGAGCGGTTCCTTTTCCTCAATCCGTCGGCAATGCTTGCAGTTAGCTGGACATGGACGGCGGGATAGGGCGTCAACATTTCCATGAACTCCGCCCTTCCGATGAACAATTTTGTAGTCGTATGACTGCTATCTTTCGATCCATCTCGCAACTTGTCCCTCGGGGTTTTTGAAGTTGAGCAGCCATCTCAGTGATGCATGGTCCGTTCGGAGAACAAATTTCTGGCCATATAGGTACTTGTGGAACTGCTTGGTGGCCTCTATTATAGCCAATAGCTCCTTCCTGGTCACGCAGTAGTTCCTCTCACTTTTTGAAAGAACTCGACTGTAATACGACAGGACTCTTTCTTCGCCATCGATCTGCTGGGAGAGTACAGCTCCAATACCACCGTTGCTCGCATCGGTGTCAAATACAAACATTTTTCCGGGTTTTGGATATGCCAGCACGGGTGTCTCAAAGGCTACCTGGCATTGTTCATTCCAGACAAACGGACGATTTTTCTCGGTTAACTGATGGAGACACTTAGCTCTCCGGTCCCAACTGAAAATGCGGTCTTCTCTCGGTCCTTCTTGTCGATTTCTACCTGCCAGTAGCCACTCTTGAGATCGTGTGTAGAAAACCATTTTGCGTCGGCTAAAGTGTCCATGATGTCATCGATGCGTGGGAGCGGGTAACTATCTTTCTTAGTGACGTCGACACAAAAACGAGTGCTACCATCCTTTTTCTTTACTAGAACTACAGGCGCGGCCCATGGACTGACAGAAGGTTCAATAACGCCTTGTTTTTCCATGTCCGAGATCAGCGCGCTCAGTTCTCCTTGTTTGGCTATAGGGAGGCGTCTCGGTGCTTGTCGAATCGGCTTGGCTCCCTGTGTATCTATGACGTGAGTTACCAGACTCGTTCGGCCTTGGTCATCCGAGCTTGTTGAGAAGATGTCACTGTACTTGGTGACCAGATCAGAGGCTCGTTTGAATAGCTGCACTGGCAATTTGACCTGCTTCAATATTGCAGACGTGGATTCCCGATCTTTGTCTGTGTCTTGCCTCCTTTTCCAATGATGGTCATGAGTAGCTTCCAAAGAGATGATGGTGGAAACAGGCTGGCAGCTGCCGATGACTTCTCCCGCTTTGATGCTCGTGGTTGAGTCTGCGGTGTTAAGGACTCTAACCGGCACATATCCGATCCTTAAAGATCTTACAAGGCTTCGTCCTACAATCAAACTGCGCAATGCGGACGTCTTCGTTGGCTCTATCAGATAAGATCGGTGGTCTCCAGAATCATTATCAAGCTTGGCCCATACAATGCTTTCGGAAGAATTCGGTACATCAGTGTCAGTACATACCACTACATTCATCTTGGGAATTTGGACGCTGGGATCCTCCATCAGTACTTCGACATTCTTCCATTTCAATACATGTTTGCCCAAATCCAACGTGATTCCATGTGGTCGCAGAAAAACAATTCCGAGAATGCAGTCATCCATAATGTTCGCAACCAGAAAATTATGTCGGAACACAAGGACTCCCAACTGTATCTGGAGGTTGACCTCTCCATGAACAGGTGCAGTTTCTCCCGTAGCTTTCCGTAGTGAGAAAATTCTGCCTTGTGAAGTTGTTGCTGTCTAACTAGGTCTGGTCGGATAATCGATCGGGTTGCACCAGAGTCGATTGTTATGGTGCAGTGTTCTCCGTCAACTTGACCCGGAAGGCATAAGTCCGCTTCTCCACGATGTAGTCTTGACACGGTGATGGTGGTGCTGGGGATGTCAATCCTCCTAGCCAACCTCTGCCCCACGAAGTTGTCTCTTACATGTTTCCCGACCCCTCTGTTTGAAGGGCTTCCATTCTGGGCTCCTGACTCGGTCTGGATCTCCTCCCAGCTGCACACCCTGGACAAAAGCTCGGTTTTCTTCGCTTCTTGCAGTCTCTTTGCAGGTGCCCCTTCTCTCCGCAATTCCAGCATCTAGGCGCACCATTTACATGCGGGTCTCGCTCAATTTCCACGCGCTCACACCTGCACTCGTCTGTCACTACCTCACGAACCCGGGCAGTGGTACGAGTCATATGTTTCGCTGCCTCAAAGTTCAGACTGTAAGCCAATGCGTCCTTAAGCGTTTGCTTTGAGCTAAACGCTCGGCTTGTTGCAATTCCGGGTCCTTTAGTGCGCTGATGAATGCTTCTGTCGCTGCATCATCTCGATGTTCTGGGTCGTAGGCTGGGTAAGCCAAAAGCGCTAGTCGCTCAATGTCTTGGGCTAGCTGCTGTAGGGTTTCACCAGACTTCTGGGCCCGATGCCTTAGCTGTGACCGATAAATCTGCTTTAGATGATCATCTCCATAACGCATGTCGAGCGCATTCATTATAGCATTCGGGTTTGAGTGCAATTCAACAGGGATCGTCTGCAAAAGCTCGGCAGCTGGGCCTCTTAGAGCAAGAATCAATGCAGTTGCTCGTTCCTGCTCATTCCAGTGATTTGCACACCGCTGCATCCCCAATCCGATGGTATGGTCGAACGTTTCAACGGCACGCTCAATAAACACCTGGCCAAGATGGTTGACGAGAACCAAAGCTACTGGGACCGACATATCCCACTATTTTTGATGGCGTACAGAGCTGCCAAACATGCATCGACGGGCCAAGCTCCAGCCAAAGTCATTTTTGGGAAGACTATTCGTCTGCCAGCTGATATAAAGTTCGGAACACCCCCCGAGAAACCCCAAACCATCTCGGAGTACGCAAGTGAGCTAAGACAACGGTTGAACCAGATACATCGGGCAGTGCGAAAACACCTCGAATCGGCTACTGACCACATGAAGACCAGGTATGATCTAAAGGCAAATTCTACTGGCTTCCAGCAAGATGACTTGGTGTGGCCTTATTACCCCGCAACGGCGAAAGGGTAGGTCTCCAAAGTTACAACATAATTGGGAGGGACCATACCGAGTTACAAAGCGAATCAACGACGTCGTATACCGAATACAGGAACATCGTAAGCCGAGAGCTACAATGAAAATCGTGCATCTGGACCGTCTTGCCCCATATTACACCCAGGGAGAATTGACTACAAATAGCGACACATCTTTTCGGGGCGAAAAGAACTGAGGTGGGAGCAGTGTTACATGTACAAATAATTACATGTACAAATAATTCTGCGAGCTACTGTCGCAATTGTTTTCACAATCATTAAGAACATCAACAACTGAATTTACTCGAACCCACGAGAACCCAACAAGCATTATCAACATCTGAAAGTGAGTCACTGCCCATTCATGCTGGAACGTTCCCGCTTATTCACTAATGTACGAGAACTGAGTTGAATGATTAGAGATCCTATATAAAGGCGAGCTGAATGAATGGGGGGATTCATTCGAACGCGATAAGAACTGCGATAGTGTGTGGAAATCGAATAGAAAAGTGATTTTCGTAATTGTGAAGTGATTTAGAAGACAATTGCGATAAGAAATTTATGGACAAGTGCTACATTTTTAATAGTGAAAATTAAAATTAGTGAAAGTGTTAAATCGATTATTGTGCATTTTTAATTAAATAAACTCTTTTAACTTAAATAAAAAGACATTGCGTTTTCACTTTCCCGGAACATTAAAATTATTATTGGCCGCGAACCAAAAACACGCGACAATATATATATATATATATATATATATATATATATATATATATATATATATATATATATATATATATATATATATATATATATATATATATCTTGAATATTTAGTCAACTTGCTATATTTTATTCCTTTTAACTTTGTATTTCTTCAAAGCCCGAAGTAACTATAATACTAAGCATCGAAAAAAACTTCAATGTTCGATAAGATCCTGAAGGATTATAAATTTTATAAGTTCTGAAGATATTTATAGTGTATAATACCCGTATCTATGATATGTGGTGGAAGTGACTGTAAAAATAATTTCATCTGATTGCTTTATATCAGTATAATGGCTTTAAGCGTATCGTAAATATTTGAGAAATTATTAGCATCAGATGAAATAATAAATATAAAAAAACCAAACAGTGAAAACGAATAACGAATTAAAAATAAATATGTTGAAATTTTAATAAAAGACAAATGAAGAGTATATATGACATCGGAAATGGAAGATAAATGAACTTGGCTTGGTACATTGTTTTCCAATATTCAGTTTATATACTCATATATATAATCTAAAGACAGAAGTAGCTGCCAAATCCTAGTTGTTAATTGCTGAACTATTTATATGTATAAATTTTTGTTTTGTTTTTTTATTTTCATGGTCAAATGAGAAATTGATATTAAATTTAACTTTCTTTCATGCCACGATTCTAATCATAATCTTGTTAAAACTTCAATTTAATACTTTGATGGATGAAGTACGATTTGAATAAGCCGGGTTGAGAGCAATTGATAAATATATATCTCTTTAATTAATTAATAGCTATCAATACTTCATTAGAAAATAAAACAAGCATTCAGAACAACAATACAAAGGTTAGTTTATCTATCATTTTCCGTTTCAGCAATAAAATTCTTTCAGTAATACGTAACTTCGAATTTGGATTTTTCCCAATTTTAATTTTAGTTTTTTGTTTTCATTTTTCTTGTTGCAATTTTAATTGTGAAGTTTGATTGTGTGTTTGTGGAAAGTAAGTGCACGAGCATTTACTCCATTCCCATTTAGATACGTTATCAGTCACTGTCACTTCGTGGAGAGAATAGACAGTTTCAAAATAATCACAATACACAACAGTTCCCGGCTTTTCACACGTTTCTTCTCAAAGTATCTTCTATTCTACGATAAAAGATTTCTCTTAAAATTTCCCGTCTATAGTCTATCGCTTAACACCATTAGACCAGGGCGGATCTGTTTTCATTTATGACATGCGATTTAGTACCGAAATGAATAGTAGGTACTTCCCTGAACGTCCAACTATATCCCTGCTCACACAAATTCCTCCCTTATTGCGAACAATTTTGCTGTTGTCTTCGTTTTATTGAGCCATCGTCAGGAAATCTATAGTACAGCAGCAAGATGGCGGTTTTAAAAAGCGTAACCTCAGCACTAACAAAAGCACCGAGTAGTCTAACCTTGGCCTCCAAACAATTGCCGCTGCATTCGTCCGACTGCCCATGACCACCGCCAGTCGATCTGCACTGACAAAAAAGATTTGTGGTTAGGTGCTCCCTTTGTGTTCACACTTTACTCACTTGATTTTCACTTCGAATTATGTGGAGGAACTGAGCCCTCATGCAATACACTTATGTGGAAAGCAATAGAAATTAACACTTGCAATCTCCGGCAACTAAACCGCAAAACTATTCAAAGAATGTCACATAAAATTTATTCATAAGACAATTCATTACCTGTTCCGCACAAAATCCTGTTGAACAATGCGGAGTTTTATTCACGAACTATGAATGAAAAATATCCAAAAATATTTTTATTGATTGATTTAAAATACTAAAATTTCAATAAATTAAAAACCTTATCGCAAAACCATCACGCCATCTGGCCCGTATCTTCCGCTATCTGACGTTTACTCCCAGAGAAAACTGACGTAGGATGGGAAGTCATACGGTGGCAAATTGCATATGTATTAAGCGGCCTACTAATGGTCATATGTGTGATGGTGAAGTCTGCTGCTATGTGGCTTCTCATCAAACGTCAGTTTTCACACACATGATCACCTTCCTCTCAGCTGACCAAAAGCGGTTCAGGAACAGTGAAAGGTTAGAGGGTGCGTTCCGATTTCGTCGACGTCAATAACGACTGCCTAATAATCGGCAGTGGCGTAGGGCCGATTCATTACAATATCTGACCTGATATTTGCAAAATATATTATCAACAATCAACGTAAGAAAGAATGTTTTCTTTTTAAAGCAATATTTTATGTAAAGATTACTTTTTTTCTTTATAATATTTTTAAAATGTAAATCCTCATATCAAAAATATTACATACTATAGTTAGCTCGTTTAAAAGAGTTGGATATATCTGGCCTCAAGACCCTCTATACCCTCAGGGAATTTAAAAAAAAATTGTGTATTTTTTGGGATTTAAATCATATTATAATGAATGAAAGTCAGGATATTTTCAGCGGCGCCCTCATGTTATAGAAGTCGTAACACTAGTCACACGTCATCTTCTACCAGCAACCAAAGAAATAATACTCCATCACAATAAATTAACGGGGTTTCAATAAAACCATGTCCACTTTGAAAACAATATCCGGAAGAATGGAACTGGAAAGCCAGTTCAATCAGGCGGGTATTACGGTAGAGCAACCAAAGTTTAATTACTTGCTTTCAGGTCTTGATCAGGATATTTTCTGAATCTTAAGTGATCTTATATCTGCATCTCCTCCCAACAATCCATATTCTAATTTCAAACGAGCCTTAATAGACAAAAAATCTTCCTTATCATTGGGTGAATATTACTTTTTTATTGAATTACAAACGCGCGCTTCGAAAGGAACGTCATTTCTTCTTCAGTGCTTTTTTACTGCAGAAGAAAGGACGTTCCTTTCGAAACGCGCGTTTGCAATTCAATAAAAAAGTAATATTGACCCAATAAAAAGGAAGATTTTTCGGTTATTTAGTATCGTTAAAGCGAGATGAAAACAGCCGAGAAAGAACAAAAAACATTGCTTAATAGACAGACTATCAATTTCAGAGCCCGAGGAATTAAAACAAGTTCTAACTGAACTTACTCTCGGAGAAATTCTCCCTTCACAATTGCTCAGGGATATGAAAACAAAAAGTGAAAATGCTATAACGACGTTATGGCTCCAACGCTTACCTCCTCAAATGCAGGCAGTGTTAGCATGTTTTACAGGTGCATTAGAAGATATGGCAGTCTGCGCAGACAAAATTCATGAAATTCCTAGCGCAAATTCGATTTATTCATTAACAATATCTAGCTCTTCAACTTCAGGAGTTAGTAAGTTCTTGTGCTGCTAATAACGCAAATAGAGATTTTCTCAAGGAACTTACTCAATTAGTAGCAAATCTTTCAATGGAAGTACATTCAGTAAAGGTACAAACAGTTTCAATCACCAGATCTAGTTCTGATAGAAACAATCGTTTTCAAAGAGGTTCTAGTCCTAGAACTCCTCGAAGCAGTAATTTTAATATTTGTTTTTATCACAAAAATTTTGGCACAAAAGCGCGTAAATGTAAACAACCCTGGAAGTTTTCCAACGTTTCATTAAATCAACACCAAAACTAATGGGTGTATCCTCGCAAACGGTCGTTGACACTCACTGCCATAATAGTCGTTTAGAAAGTTTTGACCTCTCATCGAGATTAACATATCTCATTGGTACAGGATCAAAAGTTTCTGTTCTTCCTTTTAAGAATAATAACTCTTCTTCTCCAAATTGCAGTTTTTACTTACAGCTACTAATGCCACTAAAATTAAAACTTACAGTCTTAAGTCCATTTTTGTTAGTTTTGGCCTAAGAAGAAATTTTACATGGAATTTTATTATTGCTGATGTAACCAAACCTATCATTAGTGCTGATTTTTTACGGACATACGGCCTTATTATTGACATTAAACGTAGATCACTCATTGATCCGTTAACTAAATTATCTAGTAAAGCAAAAATTCCGCAATCACTTTATGTCTTTCGCAATCTTGCTTTCTATTGATAACAATATTAAATTGGAGCAATTCCAAAAAGTAAGCAATTATCTTCATTTATTTTATAACCGATTCCGATTACATGTTGCGCTACTGCCGATTTAATACTACTATTTACCTGCTTCCGTTCATTTTCTGCTTCCCTTAGGTGGTCCTGCATCCTAACTCCTATTAGCCGCTTAGTTAGGATGAACGTGCACCTGAGGGAACCAGAAAACCAGGCGCCACCCATTCAGCGAGTCGAAATAGCTGCTCCGATCCAACGCATAGAAGCCACCTCAGTGAAATCCATCCCGTTTTGGATGGAATTCTCTGAGGTGTGGTTTCTTCAATTTGAGGCTAAATTTTCTCGCTCTGAATTACAACAGAGCAGACGAAGTTTAACCATTTATTAGGTGCATTAGATCCGCATTTATTTCGGATCCTGATTAATTTAATTACAAATCCTCCATCTGCTAGTCCTTATACATCCTTTAAGAAAGCTTTAATCGACAGATCCTTTAAGAAAGCTTTAATCGGCAGATTGTCCATATCATAGAACGAAAAGTTAAAACAGGTTCTTACTGAACTTTCGCTGGGCAATAGTTCACCTTCTCAATTACTTTGGGGCATGCGAACAAAATACAGAGGCAGATTAGGTGATAATATAATTAAAACTTTGTTGTTACGAAGATTACCTCATATGCAGACTGTTTTAGCATATTATAATAGGGCATTACATGAGTTAGCTACTTGTGCTGATAGGATAAATAAAATTCCGTGGTCAAGTCCAATTTACTCTATAACTTCATCAAATGCTAATGTACTAATTAATAAACCACAAGCTCAAATGAACTCGGAAATACTCAAGGATCTGACACAGTTGATGATAAAACTCATCATATATTCTTGCCGCGATACATTAATAAGCATCTTAAAAGGAGTATTTCTTCTAATGTAAGGAGTATTTCTTCATAACAGATTCGGTGATAATGCTTATAAATATGTTAATCCATTCAAATTTGCTTCTTCACCATTAAAATGAAAGCCATCGCGGTAAACTAATGGGTTTACCTTCGAAGACGACCAGTGGTAATTCCAACCGAAATAGTCGTCTACACATCGGATGCGGATATATCTGCAAGCAACCAACATCCTGCACACAACAAGAATGCCAACAACAGCCAACTAATAACATTCAATTTATCCGCCGTAACAAACATTGTGCAGCGCTGCCAACTTTTATACAGACTGTAATAAAACTACTTTCCAATTATCAAATAATAAACTCACCCAACAACGACAAAAACTAATCATATTGATAATAAGTGAAATAAAGCTAGAGGTAGCAGGTTAGAGAACGATCAGTACTATATTCTGAAGAAATATCACCAGATCAAGATAAAGTAAAGATTTCATGCACTCTTACAGAAGTATCAGTAGTAAACAAAGTTGGGTAAACAGACCTACGGTCATGTCAGAACGGTTTTGTACCCAACGTCGAAATGCAGTCACCAGCAACGAAAAATCACTCTAATCATGAATTCCCAAAAAAATTATATTATCGATCTTATTTGAAAATTTCAAGAAGATAAAATCAAAACTGCAGTGTCTGATTCAATGGAAAGTCCGTAAAATACCAAAATCACGTGTTATTGTTGTTGTATTTGGAGAAATTTCAAATGGCTATAACTGCCGTGAATATGATTGGAATATCAATGAATTTAAGGGTATCCATACGATTTTATTGGGGAAAATGTGAAATTCGATGTTCATACTATTATTAACAAAGTTGAGCGAATTTTGACTCCTAAGGTATTTGTTGTTGTACTTATAAAGTCCTATCTACATAATTTTTTTTATATTTTTCGGATCACAGGTGTTCAATCGCGAGGGGAGAAGACACAAATTTTTCGTGTATTTCCTCTTCCGGTGCACTCCCTGAACCTAAAAATACCAGTTTAAGCCCTGTTTTGAAAAGTTCCCATTAATGCCTTTCATCTGATACCCATATTGGCTACCTTTGATGAAATTTTTTTTTCAGAGGCAAATCCCCTATATGGGGAGACCCCCCTTTAGCACGATGTTAAAAATTGTTCGTAGTGAAACTTTGAAGAGGGCATCACTTTACATCTCTGTACAAAATTTTATGTTCGTAGCTTATACGGTTTGCGAGAAAAAGTGCTGTGACACACGGATGGACGGACGGACGGACGGACGGAAAGATGGACAGACAGGCGCGATTTTAGTAGGGTTTTGTAAAATTATTTTACAAAACCCTAAAAACCATTACGTGATCAAAGGTTCTTTCTTACTGCTGTTAAAAAAAGAAGTTAAATTTCACGGGCATTCGGTTTCTGATAAAGGAATAGGATCATGTCCAGATAGAGTAGTGGTAGTCAAATCATTTCCGAAACTAGACACTGAAACAATTGAGAAGATTTTTAGGAATCGTAAAATTTTACAGACAGTTTCTTCCTAAAATGTATATATATATATATATATATATATATATATATATATATATATATATATATATATATATATATATAAATTTTTGATCGGTTGTAAAAAAATGGAAATAAAAGGATCATTTGGGATGATGTTGCCAAAGAGGCATTTAATAAATCAAAACAACAGTTCTTCTTCTTCTTCTTTTTAGCCCTATAGCCCCTGTCGGGCCTTCGCTTAGAGATAGTTAGTGTATCTCATTGTCGTGATCGAACGTATCGTCACTCCACAAGGCGATATGATCATTATCACGCTTTGGCCGTGTGTCCGTCCACCCAGCTGCGATGCGTTCTGATTTTAAACCAGCACGTATCATAACCGTATCCGAAGAACCACTCGAACTAAATCTCGTTGACACCAACGAGACTTGAACCAGAGACCTTCGGCTTACGGGCTTAGTGCTCTAACCACTAAGCCACGCGGACTACAAAAACAACAGTTAGCTGAATCAACTCTTTTACATTTTTCTTCAGCGAATGCTCATCTACCTTTAGTAGTAGATGCATCAAAGTTTGCCGGTCGGTGGTGTAGTTTAACAAAAAGTCAATAAGAAGTTACAATCACTAGGATTTTTCGGCTAAACTAACAGTCTCTCAACTGAGAAACAATGCATATGATAGAGACCATTTAGCAGTTTACTATGCAATCAAACATTTTCATTATCTGCTTGATGGACGTCCATTAACCATTTATACAGATAATAACCGTTGGTTTCTGCATTTAATCAGTCACCTGAAAAAGCCTCTCCTACTCAATCAGGGCACTTAAATGTTAGATCTCAATTTTCAATGAATATCGAACACATATAAGGAAAAGAAAATTTATCACGAATAGAAACAATTGAAATCACTTTAAAAATTGACTTTTATTTGCTAAAGCACAAAATAATGATCCTGAGTTAGATGAATTAATTAGAAAACCTAAATTTTAAATTGCTAAAGTTAAAATACCCAATTCCAAAATTGATATTTTCTGCGATACTAATCAGAATTAAAACAGACCATATATCCTAAAAGAATTCAGACAGCATATTTTTGAAAATCTGCACAATCTAAACCATCCACGTGTTAAAGCCCCGATTAAATTATTAACTAAAACATTTTTATAGAATAAAATGAAAACTGACATCCGTAACAGAGCCAAAGTTTGTCTAGTTTGCCACAGATCTAAAATTAGTCGTTATGTTTCTGCTCTGTTTTCTAAATTTCTATCTAGCTCCAACCGATTTGAAACAATTTATTTGGATATCATAAGTCCTTTACCGCGCTCAAACAATTTTAAATACTGTCTCACAATGATAGATAGAACTTCCAAATGGCCAGAAGCCATTGATATGTCAACGAAATCTATTGCTCAAGCATTTTGTAGTCACTAGGTTTCTAGATTTGGAGTACCTAGATATGAAATCCCGATTATACAACAAATTAAATAAAAATTTAGGCTTCTAACGTAAACGTACCACAGCGTATCATTCGCAATCTAATGGTCAAATAGAAAGATGGAATACGCCCTTAAAAGATGCCATTCGTTATCACGAGAATAATTCTTGGGCCAGAGATTTGACCATTTATTCTATTAGGTTTACGCTCTTCATTCAGTGAAGATTCGCAGGTTTCTCCGGCTATAATGCTTTATGGGGAAACTTTACGATTACCAGATCTTCTCACTCTTAATAGTAACAAACCAATTAAAATAAAATTTCTTTCATTTGCCTTTAAAAAACGTTAACTTTACTGAGAATTTGAGGCAAACACGTGTTTCGGAAACAACCGGTTTCCTTCATCAGTGCCGTGATTAAGAATTTGTTGCTGATTCATTGGGTTGCTCGATAATTATTGCTGTTTTTTTAATGTTTTTCGAAGTAAATTTATTTATATTAACAACAAACATTAATCAATGATATATTGACCATTTTGTTGGATGATCTTTTGCCATGTTTCGGTAAGTTGATAAATTCCACGTTCGAAGAAGTCTTGGTGTTTAGAAGTGAAGAACTGGCCCAACTCATTTCTTAACAGCTTGATCGGAATCGAAAGTTTTATGAATCAAATGGTTTTGAAGGAAGCGAAACAAATGATAGTCTAATGGTGCTGAGTCAGTGCTATAGGGTGGATGTGGCATCAGTTCCCAATTGAGCTACGGGTTATCAAAGAGGTGTGGGCTCATGATGGAACATCACGCCTTTGCGATTGGCAAGTTCAGGGCATTTTTTTCTTGATTTCTTCGTTGAATTTCGATAGTTGACGACAGTAGATATTGTTGCGAATTCCCGCGTACCGGCTGTCTCCCATACGCAACTTGTATTGCCGCCGCAACATCTCCATTTTCCTTTGGGCACTCCTACCTTTTCCTCAGTGTATTTATTAATATTAACATTTCTCCAATTTCCTCAAAATTTTTATTTCCCCATCATCACAACCCTACCCTTTTCCCTTATTTTCAATTACAAAAAATAGTATATAATAATAATTTTAATTTTCCAACCAACAACATTACATTCATTAATTCCTACTAACAAAACTTCATTCGATACATTTTCCCTAACAAATCCTAATTCCTTCCTTCATACTAACTAATTCTATTCACTAGCTCCCACTAACAATTTTTATTTTTTCATACTAATGAAAATTCATTCACGTTTCCCTACTAACAAATTTCATTCCCACGCCCATCAAGCAAAAGTTGAAGTTGCTAATTATATGAATGGGAAATCAGCAGAAGGTGGCTCCGTTGGGAGTCCGCTGGGACCCTGGGTTCAAGTTCCCCGAGCGCAGGGAAGCACTCTTTTTGGAGTATCGGCAAAAACAATATATAAACATATATATATATATACATATATATATATATATATATATATATATATATATATATATATATATATATATATATATATATATGTATATATATATGTATATATACATATATATATATATGTATATATACATATATCCATACATACTTAATATTGAGCGCGAGTGTATATATATATATATATATATATATATATATATATATATATATATATATATATATATATATATATATACATATATATATATATATATATATATATATATATACATATATATATATATATATATATATATATCTATATATATAAATATATATATAAATATATATATATAAATATATATAAATATATATATATATATATATATATATATATATATATATATATATATATATATAAATATATATATATATATATATATATATATATATATATATATATATATAAATATATATATATATATCTATATCTATATATATATATATATATATATATATATATATATATCTATATCTATATATATATATATATATATATATATATATATCTATATATATATATATATATATATATATATATATATATATATATATATATATATATATATATCTATATAAATATATATATATATATATATATATATATATATATATCTATATATATATATATATATATATATATATATATATATATCTATATATATATTTATATATATATATATATATATATATATATATATATATATATATATATATATATATATATGGGTCCAATGGGGTAAGGTCACAACTAGTTGGTGATGATATTCATTTAACATATCCTTGAACCTACATGAAATAATTATTTACTAATGTGTAGTATTGTCTGCAACGGCAGAACATATACTAAAGTAAATACCTGATTAGGATTTTGTATGATCTTATACAATTTTAAATATCTTCATAGACGTTTGAAACCTAAATTCTTACTTAATTCATCGAATAATCTGGATTCGAATTGAGCTCCCCGATCAGTAATTACATATCTAGGTACCCCAAATCTAGAAATCCAGTTACCACAAAGTGCTTGAACTATCGACTTTGTTGAAGTATCCAATAATGGAATGGCTTCTGGCCATTTGGAAAATCTGTCTATAATTGTTAGACAATATTTAAAATTATTTGAAGTAGGTAAAGGTCCTATAATATCTAAATGGATTGTTTCAAAACGGTTTCAGTTATTTTCGAAGTTAGAAAATGGAGCAGAAACATGACGGCTATCTTTAGATCTTTGACAAGATAAACAGGCTTTAGCTCTACTTCTGATGTCTGATTTCATTTTGTTCCAAACATATTTATTTGTTAACAATTTAATTGAAGCTTTAATACCAGGATGACTTAAATTATGTACACTTTCAAAGATCTGTTGTCTAAATTCTTTAGGAATGTAAGGTCTATTAATATTATTATTAGTATCGCAAAAAATTTCCATATTGGGGTTATCTAATTTAATTTTAATAATTTTAAATTTAGGATTTTTAATTAATTCCTGTAACTCAGGATCATTATCTTGAGCTTTAGCGATTTTTTTAAAATCGATATTAGATGAAATTTCAATTGCTTCTACTCGTGATAAAGCATCTGCAACTAAATTTTCTTTTCCTGAAATATGACGGATATCCGTTGAAAATTGCGATATAAAATTTAATTGCCTCGATTGAATTGGAGAGGCTTTTTCAGGAGATTGATTAAAAGCATAAACCAATGGTTTGTGATCTGTAAAAATTATAAATGGACGACCTTCTAGAAGATAACGAAAATGTTTTATTGCAGAATAAATAGCTAACAGTTCTCTATCATAAGCACTATATCTCATTTGAGAGGCTGTTAGTTTAGCCGAGAAAAATCCTAATGGTTGTAATTCATCATTAATTTTCTGATGAACTACCCCTCCTACAGCAAAATTTGATGCATCCACAACTAAAGACAGTTGAACATTTGCTGAAGGAAAATATAATTGAGTTGATTCAGCTAATTGTTGTTTTGATTTCATAAATGCATCTTCAGCAATGTCATCCCAAATTATTTGTTTGTTACCATCTTTTTTAGAACCTATTAAAAATTTGTTTAAATGCATATGTATTTGTGAAGCTTTAGGAAGAAATCTTCTATAAAAATTTAGCATTCCTAAATATCTTCTTAATTGTTTGATGGTTTCCGGTTTCGGAAATGATTTAATAACGTCTACTCTATCTGGACATGGTCCAATTCCATTATTGGAAACTAAATGTCTAAGAAACTTTACTTCTTTTTTAAGAAATAGACATTTTTCTAAATTTATTGTAAGTCCATAATTGCTTAAATTTTTAAACAACAATTCTAAATGCTTTGAATGTTCTTCATCGGATTTAGAAGCTATCAAAATATCGTCCAGGTAAACGAAACAGAATGGTAAATCCCTTAAAACAGTATGTATGAAACGTTGAAATGTTTGTGCAGCATTACAAAGTCCGAATGTCATTCTAGGAAATTCAAACAATCCAAAAGGAGTACAAATTGCTGTCTTTTCGATATCAATTGGATCAACAGGAATTTGATGGTATGCCTTCACTAAATCTATAGTGGAAAAAGTTTTGCATCCAAATAAGTGATTAGTAAAATCATGTATGTGGGGAATCGGATAATTATCCGATATTGTTATATTATTTAATCTTCTATAATCCCCACATGGTCTCCATTCACCATTTTTCTTTTTATCTACGTGTAAAGGGGAAGACCAAGGACTTTTGGAAGGACGACAAATTCCTGCTTCTATCATTTTATTAAATTCTTTTTTTGTTTCAATAAGACGTTCACCACTTAATCTGCGAACTTTTGAAATAATTGGTTGACCATTAGTTAAAATTCTATGAGTAACTGAATGTTTCATTGGTCGTAATTTACCATCATCAACGATAATGTTATTAAATTTCTTTAATAAATTTTTTAATCTCAAATCTATAGAATTATTAAAATAAATTGTTAACGATTCTAATGAAGAATTTGAAATCTTTGTTTTACTTTTCATATTTGTTAAAGGATCAACTAGATATCTATTTTTAACATCTATTATTAATCCAAAATTTTTTAAAAAATCTGCTCCCAAAATTGGTTTAATAACATCAGCTATTACAAAACTCCAAGAGAAAACTCTACGCAAACCACATTCGATTTGAATATTTTAATCCCATAAGTTTTTATAATAGAAGAGTTAGCAGCAGTAAGGAAGAAACTTTTGTCTTCCAAAGCTCTTCTTGAATTAGGAGGTACTACTGATACCTCTGAACCAGTGTCTATCAGAAAAGTTAATTTAGACAAAGGATCAAAAATGTATGGACGACTATTAAGTTAGGAACTAACTCCTGTCGTCTTCGAAGGTAGTCCCATTAGTTTACCGATGGTTTTGATTTTAATGGAGAAGAAGAAAATTTACATGGTAAAACGCATTTAAAAGCATTATCTCCAAATCTATTATGATAATAACAAATATTTGAATTACTATTTCTATTTGAAGAATTACTTCTTATATTAGGTTTATTGAAGTTATTACTACTAGAACTTCTACTACGGTTTAAAGATGTTATTTGGTTTTTTAATAATTAAACTTCAATAGTTAATTTAGACACAGATTGTGTAAGATCTCTCAAAATTTCTAAATTTATTTGATCTTGAGATCTTTTAATTTCCGCACAATTATTTATATTTTGATTTGATGCATTTATTGCATACATTGAATTATTTCTAGGAATTTCATTAATCCTATCTGCACAAGCAGCTAATTCATCTAAAGTTCCATTGTAGCACGCTAAAACAGTTTGCATAAAATTGGGTAATCTTTGTAACCACAAAGTTTTTATGTTATCACTTAATCTACTTTCATTCCTGGTACGCATATCCCTTAGTAATTGCGATGGAGAACTATCACCTAAAAAAAGTTCAGTAAGAACTTGTTTCAATTTTTCATTTTCAGAAATTGAAAGCCTCTCAATGAGAGCTTTTTTAAAACACGAATAAGGACTAGAAGCTGGAGGATTTGTTATTAAATCTGTAATGAATCTTGTGACGCCGCTGGCGACTCACTAACACACCTTGCCACCGAGTGGCTTGGCATCTCACGTCGGTTATGACGGTTGCACATCCCACGTCAATTTAGTCGTGGGATGTCAACTGGATTCTTTGTCTTGCATGGAGGCCGGCGTGATCGGCGTGTTCGGGCGCGTAATTTGGGAAATTTAGGTTATTAGGAGGCACGTATAAAATATTAATTATAATTTATACGGGTAAAAGAAGATACATTGTGCTTAGGTAAAACAGGTTGCGGAAAGCGTTTCCTACGACGGCTTTGGATGAAAATATTAGGCAGAACAAGAGAAATTGCACTTCGCGAGCTTCAACCTTTTTTAATACCGAAATCGGCAAAGTCGCCATCGTCGCAAGCTGCGCAGCGATTGAGGAGGCAGCCACCCCAAGAGGATATCCCGGTGGAGGCAGCGACAACAGCTAGGAGATATCAAGTAAGTGTAAAGTGCGAATGTAGAGGATCTGAATGGGAACGCGAAACTGTGAAAGAAGAGTGCGCGGACGAAAAAACAAGTCAAGTTTCCGATATTATAGTTGCCGCTTACTTAATTCTAACCAGCTACCTGTTACGAATCGGATCGGATGTCTTAAACCGTATCTCGGGGATACGTTGGGAGTTTCCATCCTGAGCCGAGTTTTCTGACCGCTGTTTTTGTTGTCGTGCTTACTCTTACCGTGGTGCCCCGGGTTGATTAATTGCGGTCTTGATTTTATTCGAACCTGGTGATTTGCGCTTTTTCCGGAAAATAAAATTACAGTATTTTCAAGCGCTAAATTCGAACGGGCTTTATGTTCATATGCTGGGTTGAACCTTTCGATTTGTTGTCTTGTTGACTGCACCCGCGACCGCATTGGAAAATTAGGTGGCATCTTCCTTCGATAAATTTTAATGCTTGTTGGGAAAGTTTCTGCGGATCGAAATCTGCTGGTCGGCAAACGCAATGACTTGTGTTTTTTATTCACCCCAGAAAAACCAAAGCATAATCGAACAAATTTTAGCTTGTCCTGAATCGGGTATCTGATCGTTTCTTTTCATAAAAGTGTGAAATAAACTTTTCTTCGAAGGAAAATTTGCAGGCGTTCGCCCCTATGTCTTGTCCATTGTACTGGGCCCCAATACAAATCCTGAAAATCTATTTATTGCAATATTTCAGTTGGCCGTATATCAAGTGAACCCCAAGTGCTTCGTTCGAAATGTGTGGAACAATGCTAATGGATCACTGTAATGAACCACACTTTAGGAAATTGAAGTGACAGTGTTATAGAGTTCGGAGTACAACTGTAACTCGGAACCGCTTATCTCATCTTTACTATTTGCATGGCCATGTGAATTAGCATGTGTGGTACGCGTACTCATATTTGAAATCGTCAACTTTGAGCGTAAGGTTCTTTTGAAAATTAGACAGTTCCGGACAAAAAAATTTCTAATGACGTCAACCCAGATCAAGAGCAGACGATTCACGAATTCAATGCTAGCGAATTTGCATGAAATGCGGAACACTCCCTTACATTGAGTAACTCTGGGTCAATTTCGTAATCGAATGTATTTAATCTTGCTTTTATCTTCCGTATTATCATATAACCTAAATACTAGCATTTCGCAGCTGTCGCGAGATTAATAATTTTCAATATACTTTAACTTGCGCGGGAAAACCCAGTGCTAATGAATCCGAACATACTCAGTTCTCAGAGTAAACAAGCCTGAATCATACCTAAATACATTATCCATCGAACCTCAAGATATGTTACTACCCTATCGAAATCATTTGAGTAGACTACGTGATTGTAGTGATGCTAACTACCGGATAATAATAAAACGTATTAAAGATTCTGATAAACTATTTGCAAATTCGAGTGAAATTGTGGATCGCCTGCAGATTGATTCGCCAGCAATCTTTCCCAGGTCTGTGAAGAATCGTCAAATTGACAGCAGTTATATGCAGAATTTAATTGCGAGTGGCCTCTACGTGGACGGAAAGCTGGGCCTACATCAACTGCATCGATTCTCGGATCGCTACTACGCACCCGAACATGCAGAACAAAACGGCTGGCGATTCGCTAATATTTTAATGAACTTGTTTCTGAGTTTCGACGATGTCGACGACTACGAGAACTGACCGGATAGCGCTTTGTAATGATTTTAACCTTTTTAGGTTCGAACGCGGAACCGACCTCTCATCGGTTCTAGACGTTAAGTCTGAGTAGTGCCAACGGATGGTACCAACCGGTCAACCAATCCGTGCACCGTAACCCATTCACGCGGTGGCTGCTTGTCGGCCAGCTAGTTCGGAGAGGATTTCGGTCGCGGGTCTCCGAATGGGTTACGCTCATTTACATATTTTCAGCCACCTGTACACGCCCGTTTTCAAAACGCGTTACAAAACAAAACCATACGGAGAAGAAACCTATTTTACGTTACTCCGTATTTCTTCCTATAACCAGTCAAAGAACAAAAACTAATTTTTATTTCGCGTTCCCGAATTTCCGACGCGGTACCGAAAAGTATGCTACTCTAACTCAACCCGACGAAAACTACTCTAATAAAACGACAAAACAACAAAGGTACCGCGTACCGCGCACGACGCGAAACCGACCTCAGCGGATTTTTCGAAACCCTACCCTCGCGACGGCATACCTACCCTGCACTCACTTTCCCGCTGAAACAAAAAGAACCACTGAAAAGGAAAGTCGTGATTAAATTTAGCAATCCATTTTAATTATTTAAACTGATAAAAATACATTCCTTCTTTTAATCTCATATGCGCGTAGTCTACTTCTAATAGAGCACTAAAATTCTAATAAACAGAGAAATTATATAGAGTTGTTGCTATTGAACGGAATATAGATATTATTACTTAGCATCGTGAAAATAAACCTCATCCTTTGTGTGATACAACGAAATCTTGAGCTAACTAGTAATGTAAATTTCATTGTTAATAATTATGTGAGCATATTTGTTTATACAATAGGATATAAAGTTGGTTTTAGCTTATTAGAAGTGCTGAAACTCATTCTAAATTCTTGCGAAATTAAATAACAGTATTATAAAATTATTTCTAAAAATTACAATTCGAAAGAATTCGAATTCAAAGTTAACTGGAATGGACTTATGTAATTTTTAACTCATTAAGAAAATATCTTGCGAAATGAAATAGTAAGTTAAATATATATATGAATTAAATCTTCATCACATTTAGACAATTGTTGAAAGCGTTTGTTAAAATTTACTATTTAATCAAATCTAGGCAATAATTTTATTTTTAATCAAATCTAGATATGATATTTATACTAAATGTAAGAGTAAATATCCAATTGAATAGTTGTATAATTTAGATTAATCAAATCCAATTGAACAAATCGATTTAATTAAATTACGCTTGAATTGCCAAGTCATAGAAGTAAATAATTACCTCAACTCACATCTCACAAGTCACAAATTCCTTTTAGAATCGCCATCATTACAATCATTTCAAGGAATGTTTGGTTTTCTTTTACGCGTTAACATAGTATGATACTTTGAAACCGGGAAGGGAACAGTGTACTGATCAGAATACTTTTCCTATGAAATTGATAGATGCTATTGAATGAATCTCAGATCGTGAGCTGAGCTTATGTACAGATTGTTTGCGTAATTGGGTCTTCCATTGACGGAGGACGGTAGATTGTATTTAGGAGATAGCGTAATTGGTAAAATCAATTATTTACTGTATAAGACCACGATTGTGATTTATCTATGAATAACAACATGAATTGCTAACGAGAAAAATAGACTTTCCTTTCCAGTAGCTCTGCTTTTCAGCGGAAAATGAGATGTAGGGTAAGTATGCCGTCGCGAAGGTAGGGTTTGTGAAAATCCGCTGAAGTCGGTTTCGCGTCGCGCGCGGTACGCGGTACCTTTGTTGTTTTGCCGTTTTATTAGAGTAGCTTTCGTCAGGATGAGTTAACGTAGGATACTTTTCGGTACCGCGTCGGAAATTCGGGAACGCGAAGTAAAAATTAGATTTTGTACTTTTGACTGGTTGATGAAGAAATACGGAGTAACGTAGAATAGGTTTCCTCTCCGTATGGTTTTGTTTTTGTAACGCGTTTGAAAACGGGCGTGTATAGGTGGCTGAATATTGTAAATGAGCGTAACCCATTCGGAGACCCGCGACCGAAATCCTCTCCGACCTAGCTGGCCGACAAGCAGCCACCGCGTGAATGGGTTACGGTGCACGGATTGGTTGACCGGTTGGTACCGTCCGTTGGCACTACTCAGACTTAACGTCTAGAACCGATGAGAGGTCGGTTCCGCGATCGTAAATAAATTTAAAAATCATTACAAATGGCGCCCAACGTGGGGCCCAAAACATCCTAAGGGGATAGGAGATTCGCGTCTTCTGACGAGTTGGTCCTTTACGGAGGATGTCAGGTACTTTGGTACTCGAGCCTCACAAACAGGAGCAGTGGAGTTGTGTGATACACACTAGCAGTCGCTTCACGTGAGTTGTAGCTTCCGCTCTCCTTTGTTTGATTTTTTTTCGCGACAGAATCCTTCCGATGTGTTGTCCCAGGCTAACCCCTGTAAGGACCTTCTATTTCCTTGATGGAACTGTCAGCCAGATGGGGTTTCTCCTGTCGGCCTGGACTCTCAAGAAAATAGAAGGCTACCTTGCCTTTATGTCGCGGAAGGATTCTACTTATTTCGTATGCGTGATAGACGAGTGGTATCGGTTCAACGTTCGGTGGCGTATGCTGGAGTTGCGGAGCCCGGAATGCTTCCACGCGTCGGGAATTTTGACCGCGTACAAAACCGTTACGGTAGCTCTACCACTTGTCTCGTCGAGTCATTTAACGTAGTTTAGAGACGGTTTTGTGATGTATATGGGTATGGGGATAAATTTTGTAAATCGACCGAAAGCACCCTTTCTTCGGCAGACTACCACGCACTCTCATTTTCCTCTGGAGGAGTCGACAACTGGAAAGGAAAGAGTGTAGCAGATAAATTTTTTTTTTCCATTTTATATAAATAGCTCGCCACTATCGGCCACTAAATTAGTCTTAAGCGTGAATAGATATACATGTAGTTTACATTATTAGAGTAGGCGTACTTTACATTTTTTTCTCTTTTTTCTTTATTTCTATGTGTAACTAACACATAGAATCAAAAATCCCCAGCAAAAACAAATATGGCAACGAAGCGGACCCCAGACAAGCGTTGGACCAGATCCAAAACGGTCCAACCAGCTAACTGCGGGATCTGCTTCGAGGACGTAGTGGAGGGCGTACACAGCGTGCGATTGGATTGTGGACACCTATTGCATCGTGCCTGTGTCCAACAGCTCCTCCTCACGGCCGAGCTTTGCCCGTTATGCCGCCGACCCATCGAGCGGACCGCCCTAGACGTCCCCCTCGGCACGCCCGTCCCAACGCGTGGAGCAGTGGCGAAAGGGGTTCCAGATGCCGAACCGCCCCAACCACTGTTGGACCTTCAAGGAGCCGTAGGCGGTGAAGTTCCGGCTGCAGTTGTCGCGTCCGAGGTTACACCCGCGCCTTCCACCCACTCCATTGACACCCTCGTGGCGTTAATGCGGGATATGTCGGAGAGGATTGGCACCCTGGAGGGAAGGCTCCAGAACCTCCCCATGAGTCAACCACCCAGCCGCGTGAGAACTCCGCTTGGCTGGGAGCCCAATCCCAGTGTGGCTATGCCCCCCTCTCGACCATCTGATCCATGGGCTCTACCTCCAAGAAACTCGGGAATGGATCCCAGAGCGCCCGAGTATAGACCACGACACAGCACCGCACCTCCGTTGGTACCTCCAGTCCGCGAGGCAGTCCCTTACAACAGGTCAATCGAGGACGCGATTCCCCCCCGGGAACGCATGGACACCTTTCCGAGACCCAACGCCTCGTATCATGGAGAGTTGGCGCCTGAACTTCACGGGTTTCAACGCTATGATATCGGCGGACCGGTTCCTTTTCCGGATTCAGGCGTTAGTATCCAGCACCTTGGGAGGTGATTTCTCGGCCTTCCTCCGGCATGCACATCTGTTGTTCAGCGGTGACGCTGCCGACTGGTACTGGAGTTTTAAGGAATCGACGCCACGTCCCACTTGGGATTCTTTCAGTGCAGCCTTCCGCAATCGATTTGAGGATGGCTTCACTGAGAGAGAATTAAGGGAACTGATAAAGAAACGGAAACAAGGCGCTCACGAACCGTTCGACCAGTACTACACAAGTATAGTGAGATTGAGCACTCGCTTGCGAACAAGCATGCCCGAGGACGAACTGGTAGAAATTATCAGAGAGAATATGCGTTGGGATCTTCAGAACAGCCTTCTGTATTTTCCCATCAACACCATACAGGGATTGCGCCTCCATGCCCGTAGGCAAGAACAATTGGATGAGCGGCGAGGTACCTTCCGTCCACAACCTCGCATAACGGGACCAAATCCCCGAAATCATCACACCGCGGAGTTGATGGCAGCGGACCACCTACTTGCTGATCCAGTACCAGTATCGAGGAGCGGAGCACCACAGAGGCTTGAGGACACAGCAATGATTGATAGACCCTCCCTTGAAGCAATTACCAGCCCGACGGTCTGTTGGAACTGCCGACAAACGGGGCATCGGTTCTATGCATGTCCGGCGGAACCGACGCTTTTCTGTTACCGATGCGGGAAGGCCGACACATACGCACCTGATTGCGCAAATTGCAAACTGCGAAAAAACTTGCCACCGAGTGCCGCGACCACCCGTCGGCACTCCTAAACCCCGGACGAACCAATCCTGACCCCATCACTAGCTATGACCAAGCCCCCGACATGACTCCAATTCTGTTGACTCGCACCGCTAAACACAGTTCTCCTGAAGTTCCACAACCGACGCCATCTTTTGCCGAGGCCAACGCGCAGGGAAATGATAGCGAGGCGAAAGTTCCTTGGCATGTCAAACCTTTCCACATCAGACTGCGGAATTATTTGGCCACTCGACAGCGCATCTTCCATGAGGAGTTGGCTACAACTGTCCCACCGCGAAGAAAGCGAGCCACGCGTCGGATGCGGAGCTTCTGGAGAAAAGTCAGGCAGTCGAGGAAGGTGTTGAAGGACATACACTTAGACGAATTATTGAGGGATGACGTTCGACCATATGCGTCAGTACACCTCCTGCAAAAACGAGTGTCAGGCTTAGTCGATACGGGAGCCAGTGTGAATTGCATATCAGCCGATTTTGCAGGGGAGGTACTGGCAATGCACGCGGACCAAATTCACCATTTTACCACCTGGTTAAGCACGGCGGACGGAACTCATCACTCTGTAGTGGGAAAAATTACGACGGATGTCACCTTTAAGGGAGTAACTAAACCTCTGGAATTTTACATCATACCTTAATTAACCCAGAATCTTTATCTAGGAGTGGATTTCGTTCGAAAATTTAACTTGGCCCCGGCACTGTTTTCCGGCACGACCCTGGAGTCCGTCACCACAGTTCCTGACCAAACTCAAACCACTCACTTATTACGACATACACTGGATGTGAATCAGCGACTGCGACTTGACTCGGCTATATCGGCTTTTCCATCGCATGAGAAGGAAGGTCTCGGGCGGACGGCACTGGTGTTACACACTATAGATGTGGGGGATGCTAAACCCATAAAACAGAGACATTTTGCCATATCTCCGGCGAAGGAAAAGTCGTTATATGCCGAAGTGGATCGAATGCTAGCATTAGGCGTGATCGAAAAATCGCAGAGCGCGTGGGCTTCCCCGGTCACCTTAGTTGTCAAGCCGAACAAGGTCCGGCTATGCCTAGATGCCAGACGCTTGAACGCCGTGACTGTCAAGGACGCATACCCTCTACCGTTGATTGAAGGCATTTTCGGTTGCCTAAAGCCCACTTCATCACGAGCTTAGACCTCAAGGGCGCCTTCTGGCAAATTCCTTTAGACCCTGGCTCAAAGGAGAAAAAGGCCTTCACAGTCCCAGGTCGGCCCCTGTATCAATTCGTGACAATGCCATTCGGATTGTGCAATGCACCTCAAACAATGACGCGCCTTATGGATAAGGTGATACCACTGCATTTACGGCACCAAGTTTTCGTGTACTTGGACGATCTGCTGCTTATAACCGAGACCTTCAACGAACACATCGACCTGCTTCAGGAGGTGGCGCTACACATCCGGAGGGCAGGGTTAACAATCAACATACAGAAGAGTCAGTTCGTGATGACGGAGGTGAAGTATCTAGGTCACATCATTGGGCATGGCAATATCAAAACCGACCCGGACAAGACTCAAGCGATTGACGTTTTTCCATTACCCAAGACCACCAAGCAGTTACGCCGATTCCTAGGCTTATGCGGATGGTACCAGCGTTTCGTACGTGACTATGCCACCATTACCACTCCTTTGACCGACATGCTGCGTAAGGGACGTAAGTTCATCTGGGAAGAGCCCAGCTTGCGAGCCTTTGAAGAGCTAAAGAAGAGTCTGACTACAGCCCCCGTACTGCACAGCCCGGACTTTGACAAACCGTTCTCAATCCATTGTGACGCGAGTCAACATGGGGTGGGAGCAGTCTTAGTCCAGGTTGCGCAAGACGGCGAGGAAAGACCTATAGCCTTCATGTCCCACAAGCTGAACCAGGCCCAGCGGAACTACACGGTCTCGGAGCAGGAATGCCTGGCGGCTGTGCTGGCAATGAAACGTTTTCGAGCATATGTAGAAGGGCATTCTTTTGAAATCGTCACTGATCATGCGTCACTGAAATGGCTGATGAGCCAAACTGACCTCCACGGTCGCTTGGCCAGATGGGCCTTGAAATTACAGGCGTTTGATTTCACGATAAGACACCGCAAAGGAAGTCAGCACGTGGTACCGGACACACTATCAAGGATGTTCGCCCCTGAAGGAGCTGAGTTGGCCCAGGAGGACGACAGCCCCCTATGGATCGACTTGGACCATTCCGCCTTCAAGTCAGCATGTTATACCCAGCTGCTGAATACGATTCAGAACCAGTTGCCACAGCTGCCAGAACTACGGGTCACGGAGGGATTTATATACAAGCGGACGAAACACGCCTCCGGAGACCCCATTCAAGAAGAGGAACAGTGGAAGTTATGGGTGCCCGAGGAACTGACATGCGAATTGATTAAGCGGGCTCATGACCACCCATTGAGTGCACACGGCGGTTATGGTCGGCACGCTTCGACGGCTGAAGACTTACTTCTTTTGGCCTAAGATGGCGCAGCAAGTGAAAAAGTACGTAGCCGCTTGTGAGCTGTGCAAATGCACGAAAGCGCCCAATGCTGTTCTTCGGCCCCCGATGGGAAAATTCGAACTCCCGGAGCGGGTGTTCCAGCGCTTGTATATAGATCTCATCGGTCCGTACCCTCGCTCGACCTCGGGATACACGGGAGCTGTCGTGGTCCTGGACCACTTGTCCAAATTTCCAATGGTGGAACCTCTTCGAAACCTGCACACCGGCCCCATAGTCAGTTTTCTGGAAAATCGCGTTTTCCATATATTTGGAGTACCGGAGAAGCTGGTCTCCGACAACGGAGTTCAGTTCACTTCGTCTAGATTCCGAGAATTAATGGAGAAGTATGGCATTACGCATCAGCGGACTGCCGTTTATTCCCCGCAAGCCAATGCGTCCGAGCGATTGAACCGCACCCTTATAGCCGCCATTCGGGCCTACGTCCAACCGGATCAGAAGGATTGGGACCGCAAGATTTCCGCCATCACCTGTGCCCTGCGTTCGTCTTACCACTGCACCACAGGCATCTCCCCATACTTTGCCGTATTCGGCCAGCATATGATTTGCCACGGAACCTCGTACCGACTATTGCGACAGTTGAAAGGGTTGGAAGACCCAATAGTGGTGCTGGAGCCGCACGAGAAACTCCAAATTCTACGAGAACAAATCCGGGAGAGGATTGAAGACAGTAGACGGGTGGGGGAGGAGCGGTACAATCTGCGATCCCATCCTTCTGGCTTCAAGGCGACGGAATTTTAGACAAAGTGAAGCAGGTCGGCACTACACTGCCAAGCTAGACAAGAAGTTCGTGAGATGTCGAGCCTTACAAGTTTTAAGTCCCACGCGTTACCTCATTGCGGACATGTCCGGAAGGGAGCTGGGAGTCTACCATGCTAAAGACCTACGACGCTGAGAGAGAAGAAAAAAAAACATCTTAGAGCCAAGCAGCGTTTCCTTCAGTCTCCCCATGCCTCGTAGGCATCGTCGACACTGCCCTGTAATGAATCTTGTGACGCCGCTGGCGACTCACTAACACACCTTGCCACCGAGTGGCTTGGCATCTCACGTCGGTTATGACGGTTGCACATCCCACGTCAATTTAGTCGTGGGATGTCAACTGGATTCTTTGTCTTGCATGGAGGCCGGCGTGATCGGCGTGTTCGGGCGCGTAATTTGGGAAATTTAGGTTATTAGGAGGCACGTATAAAATATTAATTATAATTTATACGGGTAAAAGAAGATACATTGTGCTTAGGTAAAACAGGTTGCGGAAAGCGTTTCCTACGACGGCTTTGGATGAAAATATTAGGCAGAACAAGAGAAATTGCACTTTGCGAGCTTCAACCTTTTTTAATACCGAAATCGGCAAAGTCGCCATCGTCGCAAGCTGCGCAGCGATTGAGGAGGCAGCCAGCCCAAGAAGATATCCCGGTGGAGGCAGCGACAACAGCTAGGAGATATCAAGTAAGTGTAAAGTGCGAATGTAGAGGATCTGAATGGGAACGCGAAACTGTGAAAGAAAAGTGCGCGGACGAAAAAACAAGTCAAGTTTCCGATATTATAGTTGCCGCTTCCTTAATTCTAACCAGCTACCTGTTACGAATCGGGTCGGATGTCTTAAACCGTATCTCGGGGATACGTTGGGAGTTTCCATCCTGAGCCGAGTTTTCTGACCGCTGTTTTTGTTGTCGTGTTTACTCTTACCGTGGTGCCCCGGGTTGGTTAATTGCGGTCTTGATTTTATTCGAACCTGGTGATTTGCGCTTTTTCCGGAAAATAAAATTACAGTATTTTCAAGCACTAAATTCGAACGGGCTTTATGTTCATATGCTGGGTTGAACCTTTCGATTTGTTGTCTTGTTGACTGCACCCGCGACCGCATTGGAAAATTAGGTGGCATCTTCCTTCGATAAATTTTAATGCTTGTTGGGAAAGTTTCTGCGGATCGAAATCTGCTGGTCGGCAAACGCAATGACTTGTGTTTTTTATCCACCCCAGAAAAACCAAAGCATAATCGAACAAATTTTAGCTTGTCCTGAATCGGGTATCTGATCGTTTCTTTTCATAAAAGTGTGAAATAAACTTTTCTTCGAAGGAAAATTTGCAGGCGTTCCCCCTATGTCTTGTCCATTGTACTGGGCCCAATACAAATCCTGAAAATCTATTTATTGCAATATTTCAGTTGGCCGTATATCAAGTGGCCATGTGAATTAGCATGTGTGGTACGCGTACTCATATTTGAAATCGTCAACTTTGAGCGTAAGGTTCTTTTGAAAATTAGACAGTTCCGGACAAAAAAATTTCTAATGACGTCAACCCAGATCAAGAGCAGACGTTTCACGAATTTGCATGAAATGCGGAACACTCCCTTACATTGAGTAACTCTGGGTCAATTTCGTAATCGAATGTATTTAATCTTGCTTTTATCTTCCGTATTATCATATAACCTAAATACTAGCATTTCGCAGCTGTCGCGAGATTAATAATTTTCAATATACTTTAACTTGCGCGGGAAAACCCAGTGCTAATGAATCCGAACATACTCAGTTCTCAGAGTAAACAAGCCTGAATCATACCTAAATACATTATCCATCGAACCTCAAGATATGTTACTACCCTATCGAAATCATTTGAGTAGACTACGTGATTGTAGTGATGCTAACTACCGGATAATAATAAAACGTATTAAAGATTCTGATAAACTATTTGCAAATTCGAGTGAAATTGTGGATCGCCTGCAGATTGATTCGCCAGCAATCTTTCCCAGGTCTGTGAAGAATCGTCAAATTGACAGCAGTTATATGCAGAATTTAATTGCGAGTGGCCTCTACGTGGACGGAAAGCTGGGCCTACATCAACTGCATCGATTCTCGGATCGCTACTACGCACCCGAACATGCAGAACAAAACGGCTGGCGATTCGATAATATTTTAATGAACTTGTTTCTGAGTTTCGACGATGTCGACGACTACGAGAACTGACCGGATAGCGCTTTATAATGATTTTAACCTTTTTATGTTCGAACGCGGAACCGACCTCTCATCGGTTCTAGACGTTAAGTCTGAGTAGTGCCAACGGATGGTACCAACCGGTCAACCAATCCGTGCACCGTAACCCATTCACGCGGTGGCTGCTTGTCGGCCAGCTAGTTCGGAGAGGATTTCGGTCGCGGGTCTCTGAATGGGTTACGCTCATTTACATATTTTCAGCCACCTGTACACGCCCGTTTTCAAAACGCGTTACAAAACAAAACCATACGGAGAAGAAACCTACTTTACGTTACTCCGTATTTCTTCCTATAACCAGTCAAAGAACAAAAGCTAATTTTTATTTCGCGTTCCCGAATTTCCGACGCGGTACCGAAAAGTATGCTACTCTAACTCAACCCGACGAAAACTACTCTAATAAAACGACAAAACAACAAAGGTACCGCGTACCGCGCACGACGCGAAACCGACCTCAGCGGATTTTTCGAAACCCTACCCTCGCGACGGCATACCTACCCTGCACTCACTTTCCCGCTGAAACAAAAAGAACCACTGAAAAGGAAAGTCGTGATTAAATTTAGCAATCCATTTTAATTATTTAAACTGATAAAAATACATTCCTTCTTTTAATCTCATATGCGCGTAGTCTACTTCTAATAGAGCACTAAAATTCTAATAAACAGAGAAATTATATAGAGTTGTTGCTATTGAACGGAATATAGATATTATTACTTAGCATCGTGAAAATAAACCTCATCCTTTGTGTGATACAACGAAATCTTGAGCTAACTAGTAATGTAAATTTCATTGTTAATAATTATGTGAGCATATTTGTTTATACAATAGGATATAAAGTTGATTTTAGCTTATTAGAAGTGCTGAAACTCATTCTAAATTCTTGCGAAATCAAATAACAGTATTATAAAATTATTTCTAAAAATTACAATTCGAAAGAATTCGAAATCAAAGTTAACTGGAATGGACTTATGTAATTTTTAACTCATTAAGAAAATATCTTGCGAAATGAAATAGCAAGTTAAAACTATGTAAATCTAATAAGGAATTAAAATGTTAGAATAAAAATAGCGTTTTGTAAGATCGAGTCAGAAACTTGAAGTTAACTAACTTATAAGTTATTAAATTTTTTTTTTTTTTTTAATTTTTTATGGTCGAAGTACATATGTTATCTGGAGTAACCAATTTTATTATTAAAATAGTTGCATTTATAGAAATCAACAATATGAACTTCATAGTGCGAAGTGGATAAATTATTTGTGTACGATCAAACGAATGAAACATTTTTGTTAAATAAATTCAAAAACAGCGAAATTTGTTTACGCTATGAACCAACTCAAAATTATAATTAGTATTTTTAAAATGTTCCAAGATCTTTTATTGGTACTTTGAACGAAGTAATTAAGCATCTTCAATCATGAAGAAACATGTTAAAAATTACATAAAAATTATTCAAATATGATTAAAATTTAAAGAATGTTGCATGAACAAATTAAGTTTAAACTAACATATATGTTGAATAAATAAATACTTCAAGTTTAATGAATAACATAACCTAAAATTGAAAATAATTTTATGGAAAACTTAAAATAGTTTTTTTTTCGGTCAGCAATTCATTTTAACTTCATTGTATTCTTCAATAAAAGAGAACCATAAAACAATTTTCAGATAAGAGTTAATGTGTTCAAAGTGACACACTTTTTGAAGATTATGAAACGTGTTTGCTTTTATAGAAAAGGACGAATTTCGTCTTTATCTTGTACTTGCGTCGAAAACAAGTTTACTTTACAAACATGCTACGTTACACGAGTTTTTTTTTGTTTTCTTAACAAAAAAAACACTGCGCCGTTTTACATGTCATTCTTAAAATTTTTTTGTCTTCTAAATTCGTTTATTGGTGGTGTTGCTTAAAAATTTCGTCTTAAATAACATAAACACAAAAACAAACTTATGGGATGGACTGGGAGTTGGTCACAACACTAATGAGGCCTCATTGTGAACTGCAATATTAATGTTGTTTTTGTTCATTTCTTTCGCATTTTACATTACATATGAATTGCGTAATCTACGAGTAGTATATTCAGTAGAAATTAGGCAATTTTGTCACTACCGAAGTCATTAGAAGCGTTATCACAAACGAATGCACGCGACAACTAACAACACCGCATTGTAAAAAAAAGTCACTTATTTTCTAACGAAGATTTCTATCCAACAAGCTTAAGCTCATCATACCATTATTTACCCAAGTTTTTTTTTTTTTTGTAAAGACGAAACAAAATTGCGTGCCCGGCACGTAAAGCAATTTCCACTGTGCCAGTAAATTCGGAAGGAAGAAATGAAAAAGCAAACACTCTCTTCAATACCGTATGCTTCGAACCAATCACCATGCACATTGAGTTTAGAGTATTGCATTAGATTGTAGGAATTTGCAAAAATTGTTTGTTATCATGTCCAACATAATTCTAGTCCTTAAATTAGTGATCACCGTTTTGATGGTTTCGAGCCGATTTTCTCCTCGTCATGATTCGCTGGTTGCTGGAAACAGGTGGGGCTGAAACGATGGTTGTATGTGCAGAAATCTCTTCATCATCACTTTCATCGGCTATTTGAGTGCCTTCTTCGTTGAGATCGATTGACAAGACCGACGAACGACGCTCTTTTTCTTCAAATTCTTATTGTTACGTAAAGTACAACCGTGGGTACTGCTATTTTCACTCGAATCACTATCGTAATTTCGCTTCCGTTGACTATTTGCAATTTTATTATCTTTCCTACTATTGTTACTAGCACCAATACTTTCCAGGTAACTATTGCTACTTGCCATCGTTGTTAAATCATTTTGTGCTTTGTCTGTATCACTCCCAATACCATTAAGATTCGTTGATAAGTCATTATGGTTGCCGTCATACACATTAGTTTTACGTGATGATTCTTCCGACATTAAATTGCTAGTCCTAAGAATTATGCTATTATTACCGTTATGGACACTATGATACGTGGTGGAATTTTATTATATTTTGGCGTTCGTTCTTCACTAATGCCATTTGAAAGAAGCAAAGGCCGCAATGATAAAAATAAATATGACAGAAATATTCTATTTTATTTGCACAGTAAAAATAAAAGAAGCATCCACTTAAAATAATATTTCGTACCTGTTAACGTAATGGCTGCTTTCCACTCTTCAATGAGAGATTTATTTTGGTTTTCTAGCTTGTAAGATGGAATTCCGATACCCTGGCGGTTATTAAATGCTCAATGAATCATCACTTTAAAGCCACCGAAGACGCATGGTCGAAGCAACTGTTGAAACTCTGGCCATCTAACACCCGAACCAAATAAATTAAACAAAAATATGCAAACTGCAACTTAAAATGCACTTCCACTTTTAAAGGTTATCTCCGAATGACACTTCTAACCAGTCCCACGTTTCTATCTATTCGATGTTTTGATGGCAACTGTGGGCGGCATTGCCAGATAGATATGCTTCGAAATGTATCGGTGTTTAATTAATATTATTTTTCAAATATTTATATCCACAGATATAAATATTTGAAAAAAAATATTTTCTGCGCAATGATATCCGCACGAAAGATGAAGTCCGCTTGCACTTCGAAGTCATACCTATCTGGCCGGTTGCCAGGGTTCGGGATCGGAATCACTTCGATTCCCGGGCGTAGGCGTCACATTACAGCTTAGGTATATCAAAGGTTTCGGTTTTATCTCGTTTGGATCGATTAAGATGAGAAGCGGAACGAGATTGTGAAGATATTTTGTAATTTTTTTTTTTAGGAATACTCAAACATTTTCTTTATGTTCAACGCGTATATGAATTAAATCTTCATCACATTTAGACAATTGTTGAAAGCGTTTGTTAAAATTTACTATTTAATCAAATTTAGGCAATAATTTTATTTTTAATCAAATCTAGATATGATATTTATACTAAATGTAAGAGTAAATATCCAATTGAATAGTTGTATAATTTAGATTAATCAAATCCAATTGAACAAATCGATTTAATTAAATTACGCTTGAATTGCCAAGTCATAGAAGTAAATAATTACCTCAACTCACATCTCACAAGTCACAAATTCCTTTTGGAATCGCCACCATTACAATCATTTCAAGGAATGTTTGGTTTTCTTTTACGCGTTAACATAGTATGATACTTTGAAACCGGGAAGGGAACAGTGTACTGATCAGAATACTTTTCCTATGAAATTGATAGATGCTATTGAATGAATCTCAGATCGTGAGCTGAGCTTATGTACAGATTGTTTGCGTAATTGGGTCTTCCATTGACGGAGGACGGTAGATTGTATTTAGGAGATAGCGTAATTGGTAAAATCAATTATTTACTGTATAAGACCACGATTGTCATTTATCTATGAATAACAACATGAATTGCTAACGAGAAAAATAGACTTTCCTTTCCAGTAGCTCTGCTTTTCAGCGGGAAATGAGATGTAGGGTAAGTATGCCGTCGCGAGGGTAGGGTTTGTGAAAATCCGCTGAAGTCGGTTTCGCGTCGCGTGCGGTACGCGGTACCTTTGTTGTTTTGCCGTTTTATTAGAGTAGCTTTCGTCGGGATGAGTTAACGTAGGATACTTTTCGGTACCGCGTCGGAAATTCGGGAACGCGAAGTAAAAATTAGATTTTGTACTTTTGACTGGTTGATGAAGAAATACGGAGTAACGTAGAATAGGTTTCCTCTCCGTATGGTTTTGTTTTTGTAACGCGTTTGAAAACGGGCGTGTATAGGTGGCTGAATATTGTAAATGAGCGTAACCCATTCGGAGACCCGCGACCGAAATCCTCTCCGAACTAGCTGGCCGACAAGCAGCCACCGCGTGAATGGGTTACGGTGCACGGATTGGTTGACCGGTTGGTACCGTCCGTTGGCACTACTCAGACTTAACGTCTAGAACCGATGAGAGGTCGGTTCCGCGATCGTAAGGAAATTTTAAAAATCATTACAAATCACTCAAGGTTCTAAATAAATCCTGATCTAGCGCACTTAATAAGTGGCTAAATTTGGTTTGTTCAGTAGTAATTCCTGCACGAGACAATTGTGCTTCGACCTGAAGAAACCATGCCTCAGGAAATTCCTTCCAAAATGGAATGGATTTCACCGAAACAGTTTCAATTCTCTGGACTGGAGCAGCCATATCCACTGGCCGTGTGGGAGATGTGTGATCTAATTGATCACCTTCATCTCTGTCGATGATGTCCTGAAAGTCAGGCATTAGCGTGTCGCGTACACAGATTATTTAAAAAAAATTAAAACGAAAATAAACCGCACTTAATAAATTATAAACGCACTTAATAAATTAAAACCGCGCTTATTAATTATAAACGCACTTAATAAATTAAAATTTGTGTACATGTAAGTGTATTACATTTGTGTTATAATCAAAGTTAATAATTATTTTAAATAATCAACTTACATGCCTTTCAGAAATTGTGAAGTAAGCAATAATATCCAATTGACTTAATTTTTCGTTAATAAATTGATATCGTTTCTTGAATATAATAATACTGAAGGCGCTTGTGCCTTTCGGAAAATATAAGGCGCTTGTGCCTTATTAGATACGGAAGGCGCTTGTGCCTTATTTCGGGATCACTAAATATGTAATCAATCGTTTATCTTGATTAATGAAAGTCGTCAATTCGTCGCGCCGTTTGTTCTTATAAAGTGCATATCCTGTTAATGGTAATTTCGGTGCACTTCACTCGCATTTCGACATTTTCCGATTCAATTGTTTGCCAACCGGTTGTTGATGTTGTTTAAACAGCAGGCGCTTGTGCCTTGTCGGGGTCACCAATTATGTGGGTCCAATGGGGTAAGGTCACAACTAGTTGGTGATGATATTCATTTAACATATCCTTAACCTACATGAAATAATTATTTACTAATGCGTAGTATTGTCTGCAACGGCAGAACATATACAAAAGTAAATACCTGATTAGGATTTTGTATAATCGTATACAATTTTAAATATCTTCATAGACTCCTTTACGTCTGGTAATATTAATTTATTACTCATAATAATATTAATAGACCTTACATTCCTAAAGAATTTAGACAACAGATCTTTGAAAGTGTACATAATTTAAGTCATCCTGGTATGAAAGCTTCAATTAAATTGTTAACAAATAAATATGTTTGGAACAAAATGAAATCAGACATCAGAAGTAGAGCTAAAGCCTGTTTATCTTGTCAAAGATCTAAAGTTAGCCGTCATGTTTCTGCTCCATTTTCTAACTTCGAAAATAACTCAAACCGTTTTGACCTTTACCTACTTCAAATAATTTTAAATATTGTCTAACAATTATAGACAGATTTTCCAAATGGCCAGAAGCCATTCCATTATTGGATACTTCAACAAAGTCGATAGTTCAAGCACTTTGTGGTAACTGGATTTCTAGATTTGGGGTACCTAGTTATGTAATTACTGATCGGGGAGCTCAATTCGAATCCAGATTATTCGATGAATTAAGTAAGAATTTAGGTTTCAAACGTAACCGTACAACAGCATATCATCCACAATCTAATGGACTTATAGAAAGATGGCATAGGACCTTAAAAGATGCTATTCGGTGCTATGAGAATCAGTCTTGGTCAGACATTCTCCCATTCATTTTATTAGGGTTACGTTCTTCATTAAATGAAGATTCTAAGTTTTCACCTGCTATGATGTTATACGGGGAAAATTTAAGATTACCTGGAGATTTTCTAAGTAATAATAATTTTTCTTAGAAAATAATAATTTTTCTTAGAAAACCTCCAATTAAAAACAGTCTTTCTCAACCATATTCCAGACCTTTCAAAGTTTTAGAAAGGAATGATAAAATATTTACTTTAGATATTAAAGGAAAGTCAGTTACTGTTTCCATAGATAGATTAAAACCAGTTTTTCATTTCAATGAAAATTTTATTATGACAGGAGCTCGAATTGAGGAAACTACTAAGAAAAAAATAAGGTTTAACGCAGCCTAAAGGCTCGCTGGTGGGGGAGTGTGTGGTGACATCATCGTCACCTCGTTTAAGAAGTTTAATAAGTTATTTTTTGTTATTAATTATTATTATTTATTTCCCACACACATACCTGTCATATGTATATATACTAATTTAAATTTAGATCAATCATGCTTTTTAAGAAGTAAAAATAAAATGTCAAATTAATTAATTATTAATTGAGAGTAGAGAAAATAGTTTGAATGCGATAAGTTGTTAATAAATATTTTACATATTAAATGTTATTAATTATTTTATCCAATTAAAATAAATAATTGAATTGTTCACCAGAAGGTCAAAGGTTATTTATTGAATTCTTTGGAGATTACCAGACTAGACAGGAATGAGTAATAAATTAATATTACCAGACGTAAAGGAGTCTATGAAGATATTTAAAATTGTATACGATCATACAAAATCCTAATCAGGTATTTACTTTAGTATATGTTCTGCCGTTGCAGACAATACTACGCATTAGTAAATAATTATTTCATGTAGGTTCAAGGATATGTTAAATGAATATCATCACCAACTAGTTGTGACCTTACCCCATTGGACCCACATAATTGGTGACCCCGACGTGTCTAATTACATATGACAGGTGTGTGTGTGTGGGAAATAAATAATAATAATTAATAACAAAAAATAACTTATTAAACTTCTTAAACGAGGTGACGATGTGTAACGGTTTCCTACCTCCGTCTCGTTCGATCGCAATCAGAACCGACCTCTCATCGGTTCGAGACGTGCAGTCTTGGAAATGACAACGGACTGTACCCTTCAGGTCAACAAGACCGGTCACACTTAGTGTACTCCGTGGTGGCTGCTTGTAGGCTAGCTAGTTCGGAGAGGAGTTTCGGTCGTGGGTCTTACGCGAGCAGACTAAGTCCGAGTTACGTAACTCAGCCACCGGTTCACATGCCCGATTTACAAACGCGTCAACAACTACTCATCCAGAACAGGAAACTACGTTACGTTGGTTCTGGATGTGATCTCTCCACAGATCTCAAATCAAAACGCTACAAAATCACCATAGGCGCGTTACCGAATCACCGACGCGGTACCAGAAAATAAGCTAAACTACCTCATGTCCAAAATAACCTACTCTAATAAAAAAACGAGCGCAAACAAGGGTACCGCGGACCGTAACCGACTAGAAATCAATCATCCGCAGATTATGAAAACCTAACCCTCTTCAAGACATACTTACCCTCGGTCATCACTTCCGCTGCAAAAGAAAGAGCATGCGGAACGGAAAGGCTTATGGCTTCTTTAGTAATTCATCTTTACTTTTCCGATATTTCATTTACAATAATCTTTTTCAGAATCCGAAACGTAAATTCAAAACGAACTGACAATATTCTCTTACGTTAATCCTTTTTTCCTTATTTATACAATTTTCATTTGAAGCCTGATCTTTCAACATGAAGAAAGCATTGATTGCAAAATTAACATTAAATGTACTTGACTTTAGGTTCATTCATTAATCAATTTAGCAATTAAACAATGTTACCAATCGATAAATTTAAAAGAAAAAAAAATAACCATCCGCTATTCAATAAAGACCATTTCTATTCCTCTGAACATTTTTAACATAATTGGCTTTTATGCAAATATATGGTTGAACGCAATTTTCACTCTATACGAAAACGTTATTATGGAACTTATATGTCAAAACTAGGGAAGTGAGTTAAAGGGATGCAATTTTAATGTTTTAACAGCGATTATTTCATATTAGAACTTGTAATGCTCAGCAAGTTATGCATATTATTAAAGAATGCTTTATTTATTGCAATAAATGGCGTAGGGTATTATAGAGAAAGTTGCCACATTTTCGCATAAATTTCATGATCTAGTTCCACCTTTCCGATTTTAAAATTATCATACAAATGTATGTGTTTATCGAAAAAGTTAAGTACTATATCTATTTTTAATTACAAAATTTTAATGCAATTCCTTGACTTTATAAATTTCGAAAAATATTAATTGCATGAAGTGGAGTTCCTCTTTGGGTAAAAAATATAAGTTTATTTTTAAAATTAAATTCACTCATATACATACATATTGTACATATTAAGGATAATCGCATTTTCTTCATTCATACGTTACATTGTTAAATTCGATGCACGAGTGTGCACAATATTTCCTTAGATATATCTGTAAAAGTTAAATATTAATTCATAGCTTTGGATGGAACTATACCTCTTTAGTACATTTAAATTTTTTTTTATATAGAAATATATTTATATATAATTTGTTAGTTTATGCTATTTAAGTGCTAAATGTTATTTTTTTCTTGTTTCACACAATTTTTTTAAAGAATATATAAGTTAACACTAGCGAAACTCACGGTTTTTTTTTCGATAAGCTCTTAGAATAAAAAAAAAAAATAATAGTTTAGCAAAGGTAAGATTACAAATTGATTAAGGTAAGGAATTACCTAGCGTTTTTTTTTATCATTCTCAAAATATTACAATTTAACAATCAGTTGTTATTTTGAATTCTAGCAATGTTTCTTACTTTCATCCTTCCGTTAACTCTTAGCAACGAATTGAAAGTAAAAATTGATTAGGGGTTAATAGTTTGCAACAAAAAGGATACAAAATTAAAAGCCAATGTTTGATGCTTAGTATAAACATTATTCTAGCAAAATTTCGCCAATGAAAAATTTATTAAAAATAAACTATTTAAAAAATATATATAGCATCAAGTTTTGATATTTATTTTCATGTAGATTTCTTTACCCCATTGTTTTCATTTTAATTTTATAATTAAAATGATCTCTGGATAAGTCTCATCGTATTAAAACAATATTTTAAATCGGCACATTTAAAAACACCTTATTTCAAAGGGTACGTACAATATTGAAGTGGAATACTTTGAAATCTATTGAGCAATATCTACGAGTATCTGTAGCCTTTACAATTATCGTTTCTTTAAACCAGAAATAAAACTTCAAATAATTATCCACACAAAAAATCAATTATGGAATCGTCACACGCCGAACCAAATATGTAAAAAAACTAATTTTAAAACTAAAATTAAACACAAAACAGAGCGCTTTTATATTATTTTTTTGTATAAATATATATATTTCGCTATTATCTTCAGTCAAGACTTTTTTAAATGAAAATTACCCAAAAGTTAAATTACTGAATTTCGACTTAATTTCAATCTGAAGCTGAATAGAAAGAATAGAAAGTTGAGTAAAGCATTTCATGAAAAATGCCAATGCGGAAAAATTACTTGTTGAAATTTTCGAAGTTAATTTTAGGATTCTGTAAGGAGTTGATATTCAGTTGCATGTTATTTTCATCTTATAGTTTATCTGATATTGCATAGTCGCCGGGGAAGAGGAGGCCGTGAATGTTACAATCTAAATAGATCGATCCTGCACTGTTTGCTATTTGCTTCCATCTTTTGATTACATTTGACATTAAGGAATTTATACTATTTGTTTTTATCCATATTTTTTTCATAGATTAATTTTTTTCAATTATTTAATTTTACTCGGTGGTCGCTTTTCACTATTTTTCCTATATCTACTCTAACCTGGAATTAAGTCGCCTGCCTCTTTCACTCTGCTGTATCCGTCACTTGCAACATCTGATGATACACGATTTCGTACATTATTCGAACATCGCATTCGTTTGCGCTTTTCTCTTCTATACAGATAGGCAGCTAACTGAAGTTGCGCTTTCTCTGCCAAATCCCGTTGTAGTTGACGATTTTCCTCAGTATCCTTAAGAACGAAATCCGAATTAACTCGTCGATCCCAAGATGAATTCCAACCTTGAAAATGAATTTTATATTGAATTAGTTTCTTGCCTCGCTTGTCTTTTGTTTCCACGAACCTAAGAACCTTAGAATCGTCCAATACTTTTGCCTTTGTTGGATCCGGTTCATAGCACAACACCCGTTCTCCTTCAGTAACTTATACCGTACGCCACGAGTTGATACCATCCGGCTATTTCGATCCTCATCTGACATTTGGATGGCAACTGTGGGAGGCATTGCCGGATAGATATGCTTCGAAATGTATCAGTGTTTTATTACAGCGGATCACATTGACAGAAAATACTTCTCCACAAATATAAATATTTGAAGAAAAATATTTTCGGCGCAATGATAGCTGCACGAAAGATGAAGTCTGCTTGCACTTCGAAGTCATACATATCTGGCCGGGTGCCAGGGTTCGGGATCGGAATCACTCCGATTCCCGTGATTCCCCCCCCCCCACAATCGAAGTAATTCCGATCCCGACTCCTATGTAAAAGGTCTTGGTTAGGGCCGTGGCGGGTCGAAGGTCGATTTCGAGGAATAGGCTACAACAATTTCAGTGAAGACTCGACACTGACTATACAGTAGGGAGTCAGGTGTTACTCGGAGGTCTTCGTCCAGACAGAAATTTAGATAAGCCATAGTTTTTCGCGTGAAATAGTTGCACTTCATCGTCTAAGGTCTTTTGCGTGGTAAATTCCCAGGGTTTTACCAGCCATGTCCGCGATGAGGTATCGTGTGGGGCTTATTACTTGTAGGACTCGACACTTCACGAATTTCTTGTCTAGTTTGGCATTGTAATGTCGGGTGGCATCGCTCTGCCGGAAGTTTCGACGATATATTTCGTCGCCTGCCTTAAAGCCAGAAGGATGGGATCGCAAATTGTACCGCTCCTCTCGCAGAATTTGGAGCTTTTCTTGCGGTTCCAGAACCACGATTGGGTCCTCTAGCGATTTCAGCTGCCGCAATAGCCGGTAAGCGCTTCCATGACAGATCATGTACTGGCCGAACAATGCGAAATACGGCGAAATGCCGATAGTGGCGTGGTACGACGAGCGCAGAGCACTAGTGATGGCGGACAACTTGCGTTCCCAGTCCTTCTGATTCGGATGGACATAGGCGCGAATGGCCGCTATAAGCGTACGGTTCAGTCGTTCGGATGCCTTGGCTTGTGGTGAATAGACGGCAGTTCGTTGGTGGATGATGCCGTATTTGGACATTAGGTCTCGGAACTTGCTTGAGGTGAACTGGACCCCGTTGTCGGAGACAAGTTTCTCCGGAAATCCAAACATGTGAAAGACTCGGTTCTCTAAGAAGCTGAGTATAGGTCCAGTGTGCATGTTACGTAGTGGTTCTATGATAGGGAATTTAGAGAGCTGGTCCTGGACCACGACAGCTTCCGTGTGACCAGAAGCAGATCGAGGGTAAGGACCGATAAGATCAATGTACAAGCGCTGGAACACGCGTTCGGGGACCTCAACCTTACCCATGGGAGGCCGAAGAATGGTGTTGGGCGCTTTAGTGCACTTGCATAGCTCACAGGAGGCTACGTACGATTTTACCTGTTGTGCCATCTTAGGCCAAAAGAAACAGGTTTTCAACCGCCTAAGTGTACGACCGTACCCGCCGTGCGCACTTGATGGGTGGTCATGAGCCCGTCTGATAAGATCAGTGGTTAATTCTTCCGGCACCCACAACTTCCACTGTTCTTCTTCTTGTATGGGGTCTCCGGATGCGTGTCCCATCCGCTTAAAAACAAATCCATCCGTCACCCGCAGTTCAGGAAGCTGGGACAGTTGATTCTGGATAGTGTGAATCAGTTGGGTGTAGCTGGCTGACTTGAAGGCAGGATGGTCCAGATCGATCAATTGGGGGCTGTCGTCCTCCTGGACCAACTCGGCTCCTTCAGGAGCGAACATTCTGGATAGGGTGTCTGGGGACTACATGCTGGCTTCCTTTTCGGTGGCGAATTGTGAAGTCAAATGCCTGTAATTTCAGTGCCCACCAGGCCAATCTACCGTTGAGATCAGTCTGGCTCATCAGCCATTTCAGAGAAGCGTGGTCCGTAACGATTTCAAAGGTGTGTCCCTCCACATAGGCTCGGAAGCGTTTCACTGCCAACACTGCAGCTAGACATTCCTGCTCGGAGACCGTGTAATTTCGCTGGGCTGGGTTCAACTTGTGAGACATGAAGGCTATCGGGGTCTCCTCGCCATCGTGCGTAACCTCAACTAAGACGGCCCCACTCCATGTTGACTCGCGTCGCATTGGAGTGAGAACGGTCTATCAAAGTCAGGGCTGTGCAATACGGGAGCGGTGGTTAGCTTCTTCTTGAGTTCTTCAAAGGCTCGCAAGCTGTTCTCTTCCCAGACGAACTTACGTCCCTTTCGCAGCATGTCTGTCAGAGGTGTGGTGATGGTGGCATAATCCCGCACGAAGCGTTGGTACCATCCACATAATCCTAAGAATCGACGCAGCTGTTTGGTGGTTTGTGGCAGAGAAAAATTGTCAATTGCCATAGTCTTTTCCGGGTCCATTCTGATGTTGCCATGGCCAATGATGTGACCCAGGTACTTAACCTCCGTCATTACAAACTGACTCTTCTGTATGTTGATGGTTAAACCAGCTTTCCGGATTTGCAAGGCTACTTCCTGGAGCAGACAGATGTGTTCGTCAAAGGTCTCGGTTATGAGCAGTAGGTCATCTAAAGAGACGAAAACCTGATGTCGTAAATGCGGTGGTATCACCTTATCCATAAGGCGTGTCATCGTTTGAGGGGCATTACATAACCCAAATGGCATGGTCACGAAGTGATACAGTGGCCGACCGGGGACCGTGAAAGCTGTTTTCTCTTTGGATTCCGGATCTAATGGAATTTGCCAAAAAGCGTCTTTGAGGTCCAGACTGGTAATGTAATGGGCCTTCGGTAATCGACTCAATATGCCTTCAATTAAAGGTAGAGGGTATGCGTCCTTGACTGTGACGGCATTCAAACGTCTTGCGTCCAAACATAATCTGACCTTGTTCGGTTTAACGACTAAAGTGACTGGGGAGGACCATGCACTCTGTGATTCTTCGATCACGCCTAGTGCTAACATCCGATCAACTTCGGCATATAACGACTTTTCCTTCGCCGGAGATATGGCGAAATGCCTCTGTTTTATGGGTCTTGCTTCACCTACGTCTATGGCGTGCGACACCAGGGTGGTCCTGCCAAGACCTTCCTTCTCATGCGATGGAAAAGCCGATATAGCCGAGTCCAATCGCAGCTGTTGATGTGCATTCAGAGCATGTCTTAGTGTGTGAGAAGTGTTGGTCGCATCATGGACTGTGTCGATAGTTTCGAGTGTCGGACCGGGAAATAGTGCCGGGGCTAAATTAAATTTCCGGGCGAAGTCCACTCCTAAGTAAAGATCCTGTGTGAGCTGAGGTATTATGAAGAATTCCAGAGATTTTGACACGCTCTTGAAAGTAATCTCCGTCGTAATTCGTCCTCTTACGGCGTGACGGGTTCCATCTGCTGTTCGTAACCAGGTGGTAAAATGCTGAATTTGATTGGCGTGGGACGTCAGAATCTCTTCCGCAAAATTGCCGGATATGCAGTTCACACTGGCTCCAGTATCAACTAGGCCCATCAGTCGCCTCTGTAGAAGGTGTACTGACGCATAGGGCCTAACGTCATCTTTTATCAATTCGTCCAAATGTATTGCTCGTAGGGCCTTCCTGGATTGCCTGACCCTTCTCCAGAACCTCCGCATCCGACGTGTGGATCGCTTTCTTCTGGGACGAGGTGCCGTAAAAATCTCCTCACTGAAGATACGCTGACGTATAACTAGATAGTCACGCAGTCTGATATGGAAGGGCTTGCGATGCCAAGGAATGTTTGACTCGCCCCCATTATTGTTTTCGTCCTGCTCGACAACGTGTGATGCCGGTGGCGGAACTTCAGGAGTAGTGTCTTTGGCGGTGTGAGTCAGTAAGGTTGGGGTCGGGTCTGGAGTTTGGTCGCAGCTAGCAACCGGTTCCGGGTCAATTTGTTCAGAACTTACGAGTGTCGACGGGTGGTAGCGGCACTCGCTGGCAAGTTTTTTCGTTGTTTACAATTGGAGCAATCCGTTGCATAAGTGTCAGCTTTACCGCATCGGAAGCAAAAAAGAGTCAGCTCCACCGGACATACAGCGAACCGATGTCCAGGTTGCTTGCAGTTCCAACAAGTCGTCGGACTGGTGAGCGCTTCGATGCTTGGTGGTTTAATTTCAAGCCTTGGTTCCGGAGTGCCGGAAACGCCAGTACGCATAACTAGAGCGGCTTCGTAGGACGGATCATCTTCGATCGAAAGTTCTGCATGGTGTCTGCGGTATCAGTTGGAATAGGGGTTGCTCGGAACATCCTCCTTCTCTCTTCGTGTCGTTCTTCCCTCCGGACATGCCTGCGCAGCGATTGGATGTCGTGGATTGGTACGTGTAGTAGTCGTGTCTGCAACTCCCAGCGCAACTTTTCACGTAAGCTCTCTACCAACTCCTCTTCACCCATTGGTGTCCTTCATCGCGACACGAGTCGTAGCATGCTGTCGTGACATTGGTCAAATATCTCTTGAGGTCCTTGCTTTCGTTTCCTAATTAACTCCAGTAGGTCTCGTTCGGTTAAACCGTCATCAAAATGATCACAGAACGCCCTGGAAAAGGAGTTCCAGTCCGGAAGAGGCACAGACTCCTTATAACGCCAGTAACATTCCGTGGCTTCTCCACTGAACAGAAGGTGTGCGTGGCGCAAGAATGCATGGAAATTCCCCCCTAGGGTACTCATCACTAGTGAGTGCACTCTGAAGAGGAAACGGTCTACCGGAGTGGAGGCATTGAATCCGGAGAATTTCAAGTGCCAACTCTCCATTATCCGTGGTGTTGGATCTTGAGGTGGTAGTGACATGTTCTGTGGCTGGGTTTCCAGTCCTGACTGACGTAGAGGTAACATAGTACTGAACCTTGGTCTATATTCGGGAGCACTTGGATCCATTCCTAGACTTGGTCGTGGAGGAATTCCCTCATCGAGTGGTCTAACGAGGTCGTTGTCGCGCCGTCGGGACGGTTCCCAGACTGCTGGCTGAGGTTCCGACTGGATGGACTGGTTGGCTTGTCGGGTCTGGATGCTTTGCTCCATTTTCGCCATCTGTTCGGTTAGACCCTGTAACACCCTCAGGAACACTTCATTTGCGACTGCTGTTGTTTGCGGTGGGGACTGGAGCGCTGGTTGCTGGTTTGCATCCAAGTGTTCGCCTCCGACAGCTCCTTCTCCTCCTCGGGACGAGCTTCTGTGGTTAGTCTTTGGATTATTTTTCGGCACTGCTCCTGGATGGCTAATCGGTGGCAAAGGTGGAACAGCGACATTAGCCGGATCGATGGGACGACGGCAGTTGGGGCATCGAGCGTTTGGTGTTGACAGTAGATCTTGAACATAGGTGCTGTGGAACACGTGTCCACATTCCAGCCTGCAGGTGTTGTTATCACTGAGGTCCTCCTGTTGGCAGATTCCGCAGATCGCCGCTTGATATGTCTGGGATCTTGTGTTGTGTTTGTTGTTTTTATTCAGCGTACGGAACGCCATCGTACTAATATGTATGAAAACTTATATGGTATGCCTAATAAGTTACTAGTAGCCGAAAGTGGCGAGCTAAAATTTTCCTCACAAAAAAAAATTTTAATGCCGCCTTTCAGTTCCGCAACTCCAACTCCTTCGTGCAGAAATGATGACCGATGATGGCCTGTCAAGAGAAGGGTGCTTCAGATTGATTTACTACTTTATTTTCCTCATTTCCCGTACGTTACAAACCGTTTCTAATCTACGTTAAATGACTCGACGAGACAAGTGGTAGAGCTACCGTAACGATTTTGTACGCGGTCAAAATTCCCGACGCGTGGAAGCATTCCGGGCTCCGCAACTCCAGCATACGCCACCGAACGTTGAACCGATACCACTCGTCTATCACGCATACGAAATAAGTAGAATCCTTCCGCGACATAAAGGCAAGGTAGCCTTCTATTTTCTTGAGAGTCCAGGCCGACAGGAGAAACCCCATTTGGCTGACAGTTCCATCAATAAAATAGAAGGTCCTTACAGGGGTTAGCCTGGGACAACACATCGGAAGGATTCTGTCGCGAAAACAAAATCAAACAAAGGAGAGCGGAAGCTACAACTCACGTGAAGCGACTGCTAATGTGTATCACACAACTCCACTGCTCCTGATAGTGGGACTCGAGTACCAAAGTACCTTACATCCTCCGTAAAGGACCAACTCGTCAGAAGACGCGAATTTCTTTCCCCCTTAGGATGTTTTAGGCCCCACGTTGGGCGCCATTTGTAACGGTTTCCTAATTAACTCCAGTAGGTCTCGTTCGGTTAAACCGTCATCAAAATGATCACGGAACGCCCTGGAAAAGGAGTTCCAGTCCGGAAGAGGCACAGACTCCTTATACCGCCAGTACCATTCCGTGGCTTCTCCACTGAACAGAAGGTGTGCGTGGCGCAAGAATGCACTTGAAATTCTCCGGATTCAATGCCTCCACTCCGGTAGACCGTTTCCTCTTCAGAGTGCACTCACTAGTGATGAGTACCCTAGGGGGGAATTTCCATGCATTCTTGCGCCACGCACACCTTCTGTTCAGTGGAGAAGCCACGGAATGGTACTGGCGGTATAAGGAGTCTGTGCCTCTTCCGGACTGGAACTCCTTTTCCAGGGCGTTCCGTGATCATTTTGATGACGGTTTAACCGAACGAGACCTACTGGAGTTAATTAGGAAACCGTTACAGATGATGTCACCACATATATATATATATACATATATATATATATATATATATATATATATATATATATATATATATATATATATATATATATATATATATATTTTTATCTATATACATATATATATATATATATATATATATATATATATATATATATATATATATATATATATATATATATATTTATATATATATATATATCTATATATCTATCTATCTATATATATATATATATATAGATATATATATATATATATATATATATATATATATATATAAATATATATATATATATATATATATATATATATATATATATATATATATATAAATATATCTATATATATATATATATGTATATATATATACATATATCTATATATATATATATATATATATATATATATATATATATATATATATATATATACATATATCTATATATATACATATATATACATATATATATATATATATATATATATATATATATATATATATATATATATATATATATATATATATATATATACAGTCTTCCACAAAAGTCAAGGTACAGAGAATCGGTAACTGAAAATTGTATTACTGAATCAATATTTTTATTTGAAAACCAAAAGTTATGAAATGGTAATAATACGAGTTCTGTTGAATTTAAGTTTTCATAAATTTAAAGGGATTCGGCAATAATGATCATTGAAGGCAATAATTTTTTGTTGGCAATGTCTCTTTTCTACTCCACAAAAGTCTTGGTACAGTTGCAGAAAATGCCCTGTTATTTGTAAAAAGGGGAATCCCCCAAGTTCATATTATCAGAGTGAGTTAACAACCGTAGGCCGCTGTCTTTAATATCGCGTCCGTATTCGTGGTGTATCTTTTATTTAATAAAATTTTAAAAAAATGACTCGAAAGGAGTTGAGTATTAAGGAGCGTGAAATAATTATTAATCTGCATTCAAATCAGAGCAAATCATATTCTGAAATAGCTGAACTAGTGTTGCGAAGTCGGTCAACCATTCAAAAAGTGATAAATCGATTTAAGAAGGAAAATAGAGTGGAAAATGTGCCCCGAACAGGTCGTCCATCTAAACTAAGTGCAAAGGACAAGAGAAAAATTTCGCGAATGGTAAAACAAGATCCATTTCTAAGCTGTAGAAAAATCTGCGATGTTCTTGGAATTAATGATAAGAAGGAGATTAGCGCAGAAACTGTGCGTAGAGCTGTCGTAGAAGCTGGATTTTCATCTCGTACGCCTAGAAGAAAACCTCTTGTAAGTTCCATAAACAAACAAAAGAGAATAACATTTGCAAAAGCATAACCAATAACGTTTTGGGATAATGTTTTATTTTCGGATGAGTCTAAATTTTGTATATTTGGTGTAATTGGGCATAAGAGGGTCTGGCGAAAAGTAGGAGAAGCATTTAATCCCAAGAACACTATTAAAACAGTAAAACATGGAGGCGGTGGTGTTATGGTTTGGGGTTGCATGGCTGCTGCTGGAGTTGGAAATCTGACATTCATCGAAAATACTATGGATCAGAACTCTTATTTAGAGATTCTACGAAACAACATGAAACAAAGTGCATCCAAATTAGGTATGCGAGAAGATTTCTTGTTTCAACAGGACAATGACCCTAAGCACACTGCGCATAAAGTTCGAATGTGGCTATTGTACAATCCTCGCATGCTTGCTACACCGCCTCAAAGCCCTGATTTGAACCCTATAGAGCATCTTTGGAATGAGCTTGAGACAAAAATCCGAAAAAGAGTGATATCAAGCAAGGCGCAGCTTAAGGATGCTATATTGGAGGAGTGGGCCAGAATCAGCAGCGAATTTACTAAAAAATTGGTATATTCTATGCCTAAAAGACTGAAGTCAGTAATTCAGATGAAAGGATATCCGACAAAATATTAAGAAAAGTATAATTCAAATAACTATGCAAGACTATAATTACAATTTGTATCATTTTTCTTTAGGTGTACCATGACTTTTGTGGACTTCATTCATTGACTTTCCAACACATAATATGTAATAATATATTAATACGACAGAATTTTCGTTTTATTTTACATGAATTTAAAGTGTAATGATTATAGTTGAAGTAATACCAAAAAAATTTTATCACTATAGGTTTTTTAAATAAAAATATCAAACGATTTTCATGATATTTATCACTGTACCTTGACTTTTGTGGAAGACTGTATATATATATATATATATATATATATATATATATATATATATATATATATATACATATATCTATATATATCTATATATACATACATATATACATACATATATATATACATATATATATATATATATATATATATATATATATATATATATATATATGTATATATATATATATATATATATATATATACATATATATACATACATATATATACATGTATATATACATATACAGAGGTGGCCAAAAGTGATCGGACAATACAAGAAACAAGCAATAAAATACTTTTACGAGCATAAGCTTTGAAATGAAATAAAAATTTTTCCCTTATATAAAAGTTACTTGTATTCTCAATTAATTGCACAAAAAAATAAAACAGAAATAAAAAGATTTTCACAAGAAAATTAACAACTAATTCAAATTCACATTGCATCAAGTGGACAAAAGTAATCGGACATTTTGAAAAGTGTGGAATTAGTCAATGAAGTTTGGAGCAATTCTTTTCTTTTCATTTCCGAGTTTAAAAGGGAATTCCCCTAATTATATGTTGATATGTGTTTTTCTGATATCAGTCATTTACTTGTCAGTTTTAAGTGAAGAAAGTTAAACATGGCTAAGAATCGCAAAGAAACCGGTATACATGAAAGAAAAGTTATAATAAAGTTGTATAAAGAGAATAAATCCTTTTCTGAAATATCAAAAATAATTGGAAGAAGTCGTTCGACAGTTTTCGATATCGTTCAGAAAAAATAATCAGGTGGAAAACGAAATCAGGGGTGGTCGACCATGTAAACTAACAGAGACAGACGCACGAAAAATCTTAAGAATTGTTAAAAAGAATCCGACTACAACGTCCAGAAGTATTAGGGATCAATTAGCAGATGTAAATGGTACCAATGTTAGTGCCCGGACTATTCGTAGAGCTCTCAGCCGTGCTGGTTATCAAGCGAGAGTACCTCGAAAGAAACCACTAATTAGCAAAGTTAATAAGAAGAAAAGATTATGCTTTGCAAAAGAATTTAAAAGCAAGCCGCTCGACTTTTGGACTCGTATAATATTCTCTGATGAGAGTAAGTTTAATATCTACCACTCCGACGGCAGGTTGTTGGTGTGGAGAACTCAAAATAGTGAGGTTCATCCCAAAAACATTCAACATACAGTAAAACACGGAGGTGGCTGTGTAATGGTCTGGGGTTGCATGGCTGCCAACGGTGTAGGAGAACTTGTTTTCATTGACGAACCTATGGACAAACTAGGTTACTTGTCGATTTTGAAAGAAAATTTGAAAAAAAGTGCACAAAAATTGGGTCTTGATGGTCATTATTTGTTCCAGCAAGATAATGACCCAAAGCATACAGCTCATGATGTTCGTATGTGGCTACTTTTCAACACTCCTGGTCAATTAAAAACACCACCGCAATCCCCAGACCTAAATCCCATCGAACATCTTTGGGATCATCTGGATAAAAAAATAAGGAACCATCACATTACTAATAAAAGTCAACTGAAGACGGTGTTATTAGAAGAATGGGACAACATTACTCCGGACGTTATCCGTAAGTTGGTACAGTCTATGCTCAATAGGTTAACAGAAGTTATAAAACAAAAAGGATACGCAACTAGATATTAAAAGCCTATGTTCTAATGGAATCATCAGAAAGAAAAGTATTACAATTGAATGTCCGATTACTTTTGTCCACTTGATGCAATGTGAATTTGAATTAGTTGTTAATTTTCTTGTGAAATTCTTTTTATTTCTGTTTTATTTTTTTGTGCAATTAATTGAGAATACAAGTGACTTTTATACAAGGGAAAAATTTTTATTTCATTTCAAAGCTTATGCTCGTAAAAGTATTTTATTGCTTGTTTCTTGTATTGTCCGATCACTTTTGGCCACCTCTGTATATAAATACATATATATATATATATATATATATATACATATATACATATATATATATATATATATATATATATATATATATATAGACATATATATATATATATATATATATATATATATATATATATATATATATATATATATATATATATACATATATATATATATATACATATATATATGCATATATATGCATATATATATACATATATATATATATATATATATATATATATATATATATATATATATATATATATATATACATATATATATATATATACATATACATATATTTTATATATATATATATATATATATATATATATATATATATATATATATATATATATATATATATATATATATATATATATATGTGTGTATATATATATATATATATATATATATATACATGTATATATATATATATATATATATATATATATATATATATATATATATATATATCTATACATGTATATATATATATATATATATATATATATATATATATATATATATATATATATATATATATATATATGGCCCGAGCATCTCAAGGAGCAAATCTTGAAACAACCCGATCAGTTTCAGAATTTGCACCTTGTAGATGGTCGAATATATATTAGTACTGGTTCTCCTGCAGTTCGCCTCCAAGGTATATATTCCATGGTTATGCAAATTGCCATATATGCAAAATAGAAATTGTTGCATTTGTCGGCACGAAAAAGATGTGTGGGTAGCGGAATCGAAATGTATTGAATTTCGATTACGTTACCCAGATGCGGCAGCGGTAATTAGAAATGAAATGTGCACGGGATTGGATTTTTGAGTGTGAAATGCTGGATTTTAGAAGGCAGTCAGGTTTTGGATTGGGGAGAGTTAGTTAGATTTGGCTGGTGAATAAGAGGGATAGTTTTTAGCAAGTTTTTCGATGATGACGGGGAAAGAATAAGAAAAGTCGATTTGAATTCAATGAGGAAAGTTTGAATCGACGAAATTATCCCAAGTTTGTGACGTACGTGCATATTTGGGGAGAATCGTAGGAGTGGTTCATGAAGTGTCGGAAATTACTGTGCGAATTGGATTGTGAATTGTGATTATTGGGACAGAAAGAAGGAAAAAACGAGAGAATTCAAGGGAAGTGATGTGGTTTTTGTTTACGGGCGTCTATTTCGCGAAGAATATCTATGTCCATGTAATGGCCAGCGAACCGTTCTTTAAATGCGTCCACTAAAGAGGACCATAACATTATGGAGCAGCTTTGGCAGAAGGTCCAATACAAATCTTCAGTGGGTCTCTTGAGGAGAAGATGGAAATCCAGGGCCAAAGTTTCGGAGGATACCCCGTAATGATGGGCTAGAGTCTCCACCCGGAAGAGAAACCGCTCTGCATCCAACCTTCGCGAGGTACCGTCAAAACTCACCGTCCATTTGTTGACCGGCAAGTATCTCGAAGGCTGTCTCTGAGGCTCGGCTGTTTGCCTATGGGTACTCGATAACCTGGGAGTTTCCATACTATGCGGTGATGGTCTAGGAATTGCGTCCATAGCTGGGTGCAATTCCAATGGTGAAGGAGGGTCGAGATTGTCCCCTAAATCTGTAAGGTGTCCTGCAGGACGTGGTGGTGACAGAGTCAGGCGATCTAGACTTCGCGTAAGGCGCGCAAGCCCAGAATAATCCGTCTTATCGTGTTTGGCATTATGACACATGATTGGCCGGTGACTAGTGTATTTTTTATTTTTTAATGAATCGCTAAAAGCAAGAGAATATTAAAAACAAGATATTGTTCCAAATACGGCGTACAACAAACCTCGTACAATTCCGTCAGCAAAGCAATCTACCAGCGCGTGATTAAATAAAAGATTCAATGCGATGATTATTAATTAAGGATGAATATAATAGACATTTTTCATTTCTCAAGATGATCCCCGTATTAAAAGGAAAGGAACAAGAAAAGGTAATAAAATGGGATGAAGGTTCAAATTTAGACAAGTCACAAAACAGACAAACCGCAACAGTGCCTGGCGTAGCCATGGAATCTGAAGGCGGACTCCACTCTAATTGTCACGTCAAAGGGCCGGCTCTGAGATCATTATGAAACACAACGGACTTCATGATGGCTCGGACAAGAGCCGCACCAATCCCAAAGCTAAAACCAGATAGATGATGGAAGGGCCGAAATTGTTGGCTAATTCAAAGTGTTGGATCCAAGTCCAACTATCCCGCGCAGGGAGATATAACCAACGACTTGAGATTCGGTTGATCCCAACCAACATCTTCATTGCCACAGCTTATCCGCTGTCATAGCCTGTGGAGACTATCAAACACAAATTCAGCACGATGGGTACCACTGCAACTGCGGTGAAGCCCGTGACCAAAAATCTATAAATTAAAATCAAACTCAAAACAGTCCATGAAATCATGAATAAACTATAAAATTCATCATTTGAAACATTTCCAAACTATCAAATCCAAGATTATAACTAAAAGCGTTGCAAATAGAAGAAAAAAAAATATTTCCCTGGAATGCACAATCCACTATTCAAGCTAGGCACTCCAGGTACTCAGCCCAACAAATCAAAAATTGTAAAATTTAAACTATAATAAAAACAAACAATCAAAATCAAGCTAAAACCATTAGGAAACCTAATTTGGGCGCCATCTTTTGCAACCGCGGAAGCCACCGCAGTTTCAGACATTAAGTTTCGGCAGAGGGGTGCTAGCCCGGGGTGGCATACTGAGGCCGGCTAGCGCTCAGTCGAGTCGTGAGACTTCCGGGACACCCTCTGCTCGTAAAGGTGAAGGGATTAGGACGGGAAAGGAGAGGACATATTGAGAAATGAAAAAATTATTTTTGCTTATAACATAGTGGCCGATTTATTTGAACTAAGAAAAATAAACACAACAATAATTAATGAACAAAAAAATATAATAGTATGAAGCAAGCTAACTTCTTTTGTTTTTAAATAATTTAATCCGAATTTCAAATATGACAAAAAAATATAAGTAAAAGAAAATATAATAAAAAATGTGTAATTTACTCACCCCTAATGATGCTGCAGAGCGCTCGGCAACCGAAGGGGGAGGAATCACATCTAATCAAACGCTTCCATGGTTATGCAAATTGCCACATATGCAAAATGGAAATTATTGCATTTGTCGGTACGAAAAAGATGTGTGGGTAGCGGAATCGAAGTGTATTGAATTTCGATTACGTTACCCAGATGCGGCAGCGGTAATTAGAAATGAAATGATTACGGGATTGGTTTTTTGGGAGTCAGTTTTCGGATTGGAGAGAGTTAGTTAGATTTGGCTGGTGAATAAGAGGGATAATTTTTAGCAAGTTTTTTGATGACGACGGGGAAAGAATAAGAAAGAGCCGAGCGCTCTGCAGCAGCATTAGGGGTGAGTAAATTACACATTTTTTATTATATTTTCTTTTACTTATATGTTTTTGTAATATTTGTAATTCGGATTAAATTATTGAACAACAAAAGAAGTTAGCTTGCTTCATACTAATTTTTTTTTTTGTTCATTAATTATTGTTGTGTTTAATTTTCTTACTTCGAATAAATCGGCCACTATGTTATAAGCAAAAATAATTTTTTCATTTCCCCATATGGCCTCCCCTGTCCCGTCCTTATCCCTTCATGTTAGTGTTATTATTTAGGGTGGTTCAGCACGAGCAGAGGGTGTCCCGGAAGTCTCACGACTCGACTGAGCGCTAGCCGGCCTCAATATGCCACCCCGGGCTGCGCATCCCTCTGCCGAAACTTAATGTCGGAAACTGCGGCGACTTCCGTGGTTGCAAAAGATGGCGCCCAAATTAGGGTTTCTAATGGTTTTAGCTTGATTTTGATTGTTTGTTTTTACTATAGCTTAAATTTTACAATTTTTGATTTGTTGGGCTGAGTACCTGGAGTGCCTAGCTTGAATAGTGGATTGTGCATTCCAGGGAAATATTTTTTTTTTCTTCTATTTGCAACGCTTTTATTATAATCTTGGATTTAATAGTTTGGAGATGTTTCAAATGATGAATTTATTTATAGTTTATTCATGATTTCATGGACTGTTTTGAGTTTGATTTTAATTTATAGATTTTTGGTCACGGGCTTCACCGCAGTTGCAGTGGCACCCACCGTGCTGAATTTGTGTTTGATAGTCTCCACAGGCTATGACAGCGGATAAGCTGTGGCAATGTAGATGTTGGTTGGGATCAACCGAATTTCAAGTCGTTGGTTATATCTCCCTGCGCGGGATAGTTGGACTTGGATCCAACACTTTGAATTAGCCAACGATTTCGGCCCTTCCATCATCTATCTGGCTTAAGCTTTGGGATTAGTGCATTGAATCTTTTATTTAATCACGCGTTGGTAGATTGCTTTTGTTGACGGAATTGTACGAGGTTTGCTGTACGCCGCATTTGGTACAATATCTTGTTTTTAATGTTTTCTTGCTTTTAGCGATTTAAAAACAAAAAATACACTAGACACCGGCCAATCACGTGTCATAATGCGCGTCTTACGCGAAGTCTAGATCGCCTGAGTCTGTCACCACCACGTCCTGCAGGACACCTTACAGATTTAGGGGACAATTTCGCACCTCCTTCACCATTTGAATTGCACCCAGCCACGGACGCAATTCCTAGACCATCACCACATAGTATGGAAACCCCCAGGTTATCGAGTACCCATGGGCAAACAGCCGAGCCTCAGAGACAGCCTTCGAGATACTTGCCGGTGAACAAATGGACGGTAAGTTTTGACGGTACCTCGCGAAGGTTTCCAAACCTTTTTTGACGATATTATGGCCAAGGTGGTACGACTGAAAAATTGCCTCTCCGACTGTAACCTTCAGCGCATACTCAGTCTGAACATGAGCCAGCGTCTGCGGGATCATTTGGCGGCCATTGATTTCTCTTCGGTAAGGGAGCTTTCCCGGCGGTGTCGAGCTATAGAGGCTGCCTGGTACCCTGATGGAATCCCAGAGCCACGAAATACAATGCGTGGGACCCATAAACTTCATGAAGTCTCCTGGGAGGAGGATAGATGGCCTTCGGAAAATATGACGGGAAGGCCAAGACCAGCGCAACCGTACAACCCTTATTCACCTGATATACCACAAACTCGGCAGTATACCGAACATGCTGAATTCACACCCCGTGGACAATATCCCGAATTATCTGCGATGGACTCGCAATTATCCGCAAGGAGCGCAGGGGTTGCAAATACCCACGGTATCTCAAACAATTCTCATGCTACTGGCAGTACCCAAACACCGCCACCCTTCCATAACGCTGACCTGTATGACTCAGTCCCTATCCCGGTGCAGTCCGAGTCAGCAGCAGTAGGGCCTCCGATGACCCCGAAGGTTACCTGGGCGAGCAAGGCAAATAAGAAACTGCCTCCAGCCGCTGCTCAAACTCGTTCTTTAGCCCCTCCGCGGCCCGGATATGAATTTAGTGTCTGCTGGAATTGCTTAGACCTTAGACATACTTACCGGTATTGTCCTCAAGTAGTCCAGCGCATGTTCTGTTTTGGATGCGGAGCTCAAAACGTCCTTCGTCACAACTGCCCTCAATGCCGAATGTCGGGAAACATCAGACTGCGTGCGCTGAATCAGGGGAACCAACCACACCCTCCGACGCCTGTCGCCTCAATATCCTACGAGACCAGCGCCACCACTACAGACCCCGAGTTGAGACGCCGTCTATGGAAGTTCGTGAACTTGCTTCCTCTGTCGGTCCGAGCACCTCTAACGCTGGTCCCAACTACGTTCGAAATAATGAAATGGCAGGCAATGCTCAAGAACCAGCCGCTAGTTTTAGAGCGCGACCTTTCCGTGATCGCTTCCGGAGATATTTCTTTGCCAGGCGTCTCTTGAAGCGTGCCTGGCTCCTGGCGACAATAGGCCCTACGCAGAGATTTCCGTCAAGGGTCGCAAATTGACGGGCTTGCTTGATAGCGGAGCCAGTGTCAGTATCCTCGGAGCCGGAGCCTTGGACCTGCTGCCAGACTTGGGCTTGCATATGCATTCCATGCATGCTCATGTCCAGACTGCAGCAGGGCACAAGGATCCAGTTCTGGGATACGTCAACACATTGGTGCAATTTAACAACACCACCAAATTGGTGAGATTCCTGGTTGTTCCTTCCTTGACGCACGCTGTGTATCTTGGAATTGACTTCTGGGATCTCTTCAATATAGTACCAATCCAGGTCAACGCTATCGAAGCAGCCGCAGAGCCTCCGAGTCCTGAATTCCATCTGCTGTCCCCAAAAGATCAGCAACGACTGGAATTCTTCAAACTTCAGTTTCCGTCGTATAATGCGAAAGGCTTGCGTAGGACCAGTCTCGTGTCTCATCAAATTGACACAGGTTCAGCTCGACCCACTAAGCAGCGGCATTATGCTGTCCCGCCTGTTATACAGAAACTGTTGTATGACGAACGCGATCGTATGTTGTCTTTGGGGGTAATAGAGGAAAGCCAGAGTTCGTGGAGTTCTGTGTGACGATCATTTCCTGTCTCCCGGAGCACGGGCACATTGGTGGTTCAATCCCGGAGTCTGCGTTTCAGGAGCCCGAGTATGAGCATCTCAAGGAGCGAATCTTGAAACAACCCGATCAGTTTCAGAATTTGCACCTTGTAGATGGTCGAATATATATTAGTACTGGTTCTCCTGCAACGTCGACTACTGATGTTCCCAGGACAAAACTATGGGTTCCTGAGGGTCACCAACGGGCTCTCATAGTACGAATTCATGATGATTCACGGGGCTCTCATTGTGGAATTCGCAAAACAATTGAAGTTTTGCAAAGGTATTATTATTGGCTTCGTTTGCGTCAAGATGTGATTCAGCACATCAAGAATTGCTGGATATGCAAACAGTTCAAGCCGTCAAATCCACAATGATGCCCCCTATGGAGGCATCACGAGACTCTGTACGACCTATGCAGCGCCTGTTTGTAGACTTCATGGGCCCATACCCTCGTTCAAGATCAGGGAATATCCAATTGCTCGTGGTCCTGGATCGTTACACAAAGTTCGTTTGGCTCAAGCCCATGATGAAAGCCGCTGCGGAGTAAGTCGTGCGATATTTGGAGCGCGAAATCTTTTTGACCTTTGGAGTTCCTGAATGGCTACGCTCTAACAATGGTGTACAGTTCGCCTCCAAGGTATTCGGCAAGCTTATGAATGACTATGGAGTGCAGCATTGCTTCACCCCATATCATTCACCGCAGGCGAATGCCTCGGAGACGTCAAACCAGTCGACACTGAATGCCATCAGAGCCTACATAGGGTCTGATCATGGCAAGAGGGACGAGAATCTTCCAGCCTCATGTTTTGCCTTCCGCAAGGTGATTCATGAGTCCACGGGATATTCGCCCTACTTTCTCATGTCCGGGTATAACCCTATCCAACATGGCTCTGAGTACGCCCTCCTCAGAAGCCTTAATACCTTTGAGGATGAGAGGTACAGCTAAATGCTAATAGTGATCGACTGCGAGCTGTACAGGACCCAGTCAGATGTAAATTGCAAGAAGCCTACCAAAAGGGAGCTCAACGCTACAACCTTCGTGTTCGTTCTCGTGAGCTACTTCAGGGTCATAAACTTTCCTTCGTGCGTAAGTTCACCGTGAGCAATGCAGCAGATCGCTTTGCTGCCAAATTCGCTCCACGATTCACTCCTGCAGTGGTCCGTCGCCGTATTGGACAAGTGGCATACGAGCTTGAAGATGAGTCCGGCAGGCTGCTTGGGACATTTCACGATAAAGACATCCGATCCGACTCATGATTACCCTGCCGACATTCTTTGGTTGCCCGGCTGAATGAGATAGTCAGGGTCTGGGTTGTCCCCACGATTGTTGCGAATTCCGGCGTACCGGCGTTCTCCCATTCGCAACTTAAATTGTCGCCGCAACATCTCCACTTTCCTTTGGGCACTCCTACTTTTTCCTCTGTGTATTTATTTTTATTAACATTTTTCCAATTTCGCTATAATTTTTATTTCCCCATCATCACAACCCTCCCCGTTTCCCCTATTTTAAATTACAAAAAATAATATATAATAATAATTTTAATTTTCCCACTAACAACATTCCCTTCATTAATTCCCACTAACAAAACTTCATTCGATACATTTTCCCTAACAAAACCTAATTTAATTTTTCATACTAACGAAAATTCATTCACGTTTCCCTACTAATAAATTTCATTCCCACGCCCATCAAGAAAGGGTCGAAGTTGCTAATTCGATGAATGGGAAATCAACAGAAGGTGGCTCCGTTGGTAGCGTCGTGGATTCTTGACCGGGAGTCCGCTGGGACCCTGGGTTCAAGTTCTCCGAGCGCAGGGAAGCACTCTTTTTGGAGTATCGGCAAAACAATTGTTTCCGTATATATATATATATATATATATATATATATATATATATATATATATATATATATATATATATATATATATATATATATATATATATATATATATATATATATATATATATATATATATGATAATTCGCATCTAATCAAACGCTTCCATGGTTATGCAAATTGCCATATATGCAAAATCGAAATTATTGCATTTGTCGGTACGAAAAATATGTGTGGGTAGCGGAATCGAAGTGTATTGAACTTCGATTACGTTACCGAGATGCGGCAGCGGTAATTAGAAATGAAATAATTACGGGCTTGGATTTTTGGGTGTGAAATGCTGGATTTGAAAAGGCAGTCAGTTTTTGGATTGGAGAGAGTTAGTTAGATTTGGCTGGTGAATAAGGGGGATAGTTTTCAGCAAGTTTTTCGATGACGACGGGGAAGGAATAAGAAAAGTCGATTTGAATTCAGTGAGGAAAGTTTGAATCGACAAAATTATCCCAAGTTTGTGACGTATGTGCATATTTGGGGAGAATCGTAGGAGTGGTTCATGAAGTGTCGGGTATTACTTTGCTAATTGGATTATGAATTGTGATTATTGGGACAGAAAGAAGGAAAAATTCCATTAATTTATCTGTAGCGATTAGACGTAAAAAGTTTAGGGTGAGATCGTAATGTGTTAAGAAGTGAATTTCCCTTTTCCTCGACGCTGAGAATATAAGTTGCAGCAAAGTGCTGGATTGTAGTAATATTAACTACTTTGCCAAGATTAAATTGGTGTGAGTTTGGGAGTGATGAAAAGAGTGGAAATTATTAAATTATGTAAAGAAACCAAAACAAGTGCAAAGTTTGATAATTTGTGAACAATCGGAAGTAAAGTTTGATTGTTTATTAAAACTGTATTGTTGGTTTATGGAGAGGGCTAAACTTTGGACGTTGAATTTTCTTCAATTTCATATGAACAGTAAAAGACTGAGACGGTGGATCGTAGTGATAAAAGTGGCCGGTTGGGTAGTTTGGTTTCTTGGAAGCAGCTCAAAATAGACTATACCCTTGTAATCCCACCACACAGAAAGCATAATCTTCTATTAGTGAATATTGGTTTTGCATGTCCATTGTGGAGGCTCATCTTGCTTGTTCCATGATCGTTTGCGGACTACGCTATCGTAAAAATTTTTTTTCATGACCCGTTATGATTCTTTTTAGAAATGGATCGTTTTGGTTACGATTCAGCAAAGATTCGCATATGTTAATGCGTTTGGTAATTCGGATTTCCTTTGATTCGTGAGGAACCCAAACATCCAGTATGCTTATGTAACCAAGCTGTTGTACTCGTAAGTGCAAGTAAACGGTTGAATTCGATATGTCGAGTTTCTCTGCTATCTCTCGAGATGTCGTACGCAGATTGGTTTCGATTAACGCCTTTATTTTATCGTTATCAGTAGTGGATAGACGATCAGTATGTCCAGAGCGAAAGCGAGCAAACAAACGGTGACACTGGTGTTCAGTAAGGCAGTCCTCACCATAAACTTCACACAATTTCGTTGGAGCTTGCACTGCATTTTTACGCTTCCGGAAGTAAAACAACAAAATATGCCGATCATGTTCTCTGTGGTTGTCCATTTTCAAGTTTATTTTTAGCCGACTTGTTGTTTAGTAATAACTCTCAGTTTTTGACTGAAGAAAGTCCAAAGTCGAATCTTTAAAATAGTATATAATTATATGAACCACGCAATCACTACTACATGAAATATGCAGTTCACGTTATCTATTCTGCAGTTCACGTCATCTATTCTGCAGTTCACATCATCTATTATCGAATAACCCAATACAAAACTTATTCAACGATGTAAGACCAGCAACAATTTTTAATCATTCTCATCACAAAATGTTTGTGTTCAAAGATTTACGTGATTGCTCTCATGTATATATTATCAGATAACCCCCAATTAAACAAATTCTTTCACAACCATATTTCAGGCCTTATAATTTGGTAGGAAGGAAAGATAACATTTTTTAAATCGATGTAAAAGGAAGGTTAGTGTTTTTCGTTGTGAACATATTGCTAAAACGAAGACAAAGCCTCAGATTGGAAAAGCCACCAAAAATAAAGTTTTCTCTAACGCAGCCTAAAGGCTCGCTGGTGGGGAAGTGTAGTGGTAATATCTTCGTTTTATTTTCTTCTTCGTAGCGCTACAGCCCCTCTCGGACCTTCGCTTCCTACAAATAGCGCCTCCAACTGTCTCGGTCCATTGACCGCATCCTCCAATATTGAAATCCAAGCAGCGATGAACTGTCTTCGTCGACCGAGTTAGACCAGCGTTTCCTCGGTTCCCCACTGGTCTCCGGCCTTCAGTTCTTCCAACGAATACCTCCGGGTCGTCAAAAATTGCATAGAGCTTATGCTTGTGTCGAATTTACCATTGGTCCACGTCTAGCTTCGCTCCAATTATTCGCCTCGGGACCCGTCGCTCAAAGGCGTTCAATATATTTGCGGATGCTTGGGTTAGGGTCCATGTTTCATACCCATAGCAAAACAGGTCTTATCACAGATTTGTATACTTGGAGCTTTGTTTTCCTGTGTATGTAGCTGATCTTCAAGATCATCAAAACTGAATAAAATATTTTATTTGCGAGCTGTATTCTTCGGTGTATTTCGTCTTTTTCATTACTGGTTCTCGTTATTTTGGCGCCTAACTCACCGATGCCTTTGACACAAATGTCGGACTAAAACAGGGAGATGGGCTGGCCCCATTGCTATTCAGTTTGGCTCTGGAGTACGTCATAAGGAAGCTACCTGTCGATACACGAGGTACATTGCCATACAAGTCGTGTCAAGTAATAGCATATCCTTACGATATCAACATTTTGTCACGATCATAAACAACTGCCAAAGAACTCTTCCTCTAACTAGTAGGACTGCAAATCACTGAACATAAAACAACGCTCATGACGAGGAAAAATACCTCTAGTACACAAAATCACACTTGGCGAATACAGTATCGAAAATGTTAGCGAATTTGTATATTTAGGCGCCAAAATAACGAGAACCAATAATGAAAAAGACGAAATTCGCCGAAGAATACAGCTCGCAAATAAAATATTTTATTCAGTTTTGACGATCTTGAAGATCGGCTATATACACAGGAAAACAAAGCTCCAAGTATACAAATCTGTGATAAGACCTGTGTTATGCTATGGGTGTGAAACATCGACCCTAACCAAAGCATCCGAAATATATTGAACACCTTTGAGCGAGACGAATCCTGAGGCGAATAATCGGAGCTAGACGGGGACCAATGGTGAATTCGATACAAGCATAAGCTGTATGAAATTCTTGACAAGCCGGGGGTCTCAACGATTGTAAGACTGCGGAAGCTGCAATGGTGTGGACACATGAATCGTATGGACGAACAACTGATACCCAAAAAGGTATTCGTTGGGAGAACTGAAGGCTGGAGACCAGTGGGGGAACCGAGGAAACGCTGGTCTGACTCGGTCGACGAAGACAGTTCATCGCTGCTCGGATTTCGAAATTGGAGGACGCGGTCAATGAACCGAGACAGTTGGGAGGCTGTAGTCAAATGAACTGGAAGCAGATATCTGTATAAGACTGCAGCGATGGTCTACTGTCTCGACAAGCGAGGATGTTGGTGCTCGCCGAGATTGGCCTTGTCTGAGGACGCGGGAATGCGCTTACAGGCTAGCATTGCGGTGTCGTGGGGTGGGTTCTTTTCACCAGCACAAGGGCCCACAAAAAAATAATTCGCATTCACGAATTAAGGGATACACGACTCGGTCCGACGGTGTCGAGGCCGAGGTAACCTACTAAAAAAAAATTTGCCAAAGCGAACAACTAACCAGGCTTCACGAAATCGAACGATATTTGATAATATCTCGTCTTTACCGACGATACTTATGGCCCCCAAACAAGAGTGGGGCATCCAGGTGGAAGCGATGCCGTCTCGCATCCCCCCATCCGGATGAAATCCATTGTAGACGTGGCCAAATGTTTTCCATTTGAATGAAAAACTCATGCAAACATAATTCGCATGAAATTTTCCCTCAAATGAAAAACGCCAACGTTTCAGATTTATGTTATAGTCTTATATGATGGAATCACATAATACTATAGCATAAATAAGAACGCAAGCGGAAGGCCACTACACTGCGAGAGCACCTGCAACGCAAAAAGAAAGGGTAAGCTCACCCGATAGCTAGCTCATGAGTGGAGGGGCCAGCCATTGTTTCGGGTCCCATACCGGGTCAAGGTTTCAAATAAATGAAAAGACCGAGAGTTGAGTTAATTTATATATTCATTCTTTCTTTTTTCGGATTTGCAAAAATATAAATTTTCTTAAAAATAATCCTAATAACTCGTATATGTACAGAAATACCTAAAAAATATGTTTAAAATTCTGGAATCTAGAATACTATTTCATAAAAATATATTAAAAATATTTAATCATATAAAGCCCACTTAATATAATTGTGTGGTTGGCCGAAACTCGAATAACAATAACTTTCTTGGTCATTTCCTGACTATTGTAAAGTGTGTGTTTGTGTGTTTTGGCATACATGAACCGTAATTTTCTTATTTAAAATTCATCTTTCAACAACTTCAATAAATATAAAACTAATACGATATATAAAATACTCTAGACAATAATTTAGGCAAATAAAGAGAGGGTACTTACCCAATCCTCCTCCGACGAGCCCTCGTTCTTGGGGTGGGTAAGGCCTTTATTGTAACTATACATCCTGCCAATGCAATGATGTTGCATAGCATATAATAGGAATCAATCACCAATGTAAGTGCATGAGTTATATAACTTAGAAATAATTGGATTATAAAATAACATATTGATAACGTGAGTACAACGTATAGTTATACTGGTTGCAATTGATAAATCCACTCTTTCATCGGCATATTACCATCGATAGTATTTTATATATTTTTGCTGGTGAATATGTAACGCTATAAGCGAGGTTTGTTGAGGTCATTTTATCGTCGTCGGAGTTATAAGATGATGAAATGGCTCAAATTTGCACGAAAGTGAACTCCTAACCTAGGAAACTAGATACCTGTATGTTGTTTTGCTACACGCTTTGATGCTGTTCTCCCTATTCAGACAACAGAGCAAACGCGTAAAGTAAAAATTTCTTGACCCTATTTGATGGGTGTGCAGATTCAGATCGCAGTAGTGTTGTATGAAAGATACACACCAAATTTAATCCAAATAACAAAAACTGCAAAACGAACCGTTTTCGAAATTAACATGAAGCGTACAAACAAAACACCAATATTTAAGTTTTACGCTGACGAGTTGATGCTGATAGTTAATTCAGTTAATTCACTCAACTAAATTCCGATCCAAACAAACGCGACAATTATCGTTTGTTGCACGGGAAATGGATTTAGCGCGCGGCACTTCACTTCTACAATGCTATACAACTATTCTATACCTATTATTGCAACTAAGCCAGATATGGCACCATTGACAATAGGTCCGTGAAAAGCGCGACCGTTTCTATTTATCGTCGTCGTCGCTGCTGCTGAGTATGTATTTGAAAATCAGCAACAAATGCCACAGCAAAATATATGAAAGTCACGAAATATTGACAACCCTTGAACGCATGCTATAACAGTAATACAATAACTGGAAAAATGCAATAAAAAATTGCATGTTGAAGGGTTTTGTCACGAATGTTGAATTCAGGTTATATGCAATTTCCGATGCAATTGATTGGAAAAATCACAAGAATCTTCTATATTTCATCGGTGATGATTTAAACCTCGTAGTCGTTATCAAAGTGGAAAACTCAAATTTCAGTGGATGTAATTTGGAGACTTTGTACGTTCACATTGAGCACTAAGCGCACAAATAACTCATGTAATTCGAAATTACATTAATTAACCGTAACTTTACAACTTGCACCAAACGCTCCGTCAGATACGAATTTTCTTAACGGTAAGAGATGTTGGTTGGTGGAAAGAGCGCTTCGACACCCGTCAAAACTTTTCCTCTGCGAACATTCAATGAATCCAGGCACATTTCACGGAAGCCCACACTAATCGATTCCCACTACTCATGCACTTGAGACCGCAAAAAATGACGATCACGTTAATTCGTTGCCGGCACGATTCTTCCGGCGTGCGCAACGTGTCAATCAAAACCAAGACTCCTTGTGTCGCAACTGTGGTTTTTTTAAGTGAATTTCTTTTCATTAAGGAAGTTTTGCAGAGACCGAAACAAATTGTAGTCTGATAGTGCAAAGTCTAGACTATACGGTGGATGCATTAAAACTTCCCAACCAAACTCTGTCAATTTTTGCCGGGTCATCAAAGATGTGTGTGGTCTGGCATTGTCATGATGGAAGACAACGCCTTTTCTGTTGATCAATTCTAGCCAGTTTATTTGAATTGCTTGCTGCAATCTGGTTAATTGCCGACAATACAGAACCGAATTGAATGTTTGGCCAGGTTCTAGCACCTCATGATAATCAATTCCCTTCCAATCCCACCAGACACACAGCATAACCTTATTTGCTGTCAATCCTGGCTTTGAAGTCGTTTGTGATGATTCACCTTTTTTTGACCATGATCTTTTTCGAACGACATTCTGTATGTTACCCATTTTTCATCGCCCGTAATGATTTGCTTCAAAAATGACTCGATTTCGTTGGGCTTTATTAGCATTTCGCAAATGGAAATTCGGTCGATCTAATTTTTTTGGGTTTATTCATGCGGCACCCAAACGTCGAGCTTCTTTGTGTATGGTTCAAAACTGTTTGGTGATGGATATTCAGTTCCTCAGCAATGTCATGGCTGCTTATGTGTCGGTCTTCTTCAATTTTTTGTAAGATTTCATCGACTTTTTCAGTGACTGGTTGACCTGAGCGAGGTGCATCTTTGCCATCAAAATTTCCAGAACAAAAGCAAGCGAACCATCACATGGCTGTGGCTTTTGATAAAGTATCTTGACCGTAGACATCACAAATTTTTTCACGAACTTGCGATGCATTTTCACCTTGATCGTAGTGATATTGTAAAATATAACGAAGTGTGACAAAAAAGGCTCAATACTTTTTAGACTATCCAATATTTATATATATATATATATATATATATATATATATATATATATATATATATATATATATATATATATATTTACATATATATTTATATGTATATATATATATATATATATATATATATATATATATATATATATATATATATATATATATATATATATATATATGTACGTATATTATATATATTTATATATATATATATATATATATATATATATGTATGTATATATATACAATATATATATATATATATATATATATATATATATATATATATATATATATATATATATATATATGTATGTATGTATGTATATACAATATATATATATATATATATATATATATATATATATATGTATATATATATATATATATATATATATATATATACATATATATATATATATATATATATATATATATATATATATATATATATATATATATATAAATATGTATGTATATATATATATATACAATATATATATATATATATATATATATATATATATATATATATAAATATGTATGTATATATATATATACAATATATATATATATATATATATATATATATATATATATATATATATATATATATATACATAATATATGTATATATATATATATATATATATATATATATATATATATAATATATATGTATATATATATATATAGATATAAACACACACACACACACACACATATACAGTGAAACCTCCCATAGCCGGACACTCACGGTTCCAAGCTTTTTGTCCGGCTGTAAGAGCATTTTCCCTGCATACTTCGTTAATATAATAAATAAAAGGAAGTTTTTTGCGTGCTGAAATTTCTGCATTCTGTTCCAATTTATAGTTTTATTTTCTTATTTACATATTTGTTCTTACATATAATGATTTTTATAGAATTTTGATATACACACATAATTATATTACGAATAAACATAAAAAAACAGTTACCTGCGTTGGAAAAATTGATTAATTTTTGTTTGTTGAGTTTTGGTTTGTCTCATTTTCAACTGTTCGTTCTCAAAATAATTCTCTGCATTTTTCAAGTGTTGAAATGCTAAATAATCATTTCTTGCGAAATGTTTCAAACGTGCCAATTGCTTTAGTGCTTCATCAAATGAATTTATAGGATTGATGTTTTCATCGATCACCTCGTCTTCGAAACTACTTAAACTTATATTGTCAAGTGGAGCATCGCACGAAATTTCAATGTTGTCAGCTTCAGTGGTAACATTTTCATTGATGTTCAGATATTCCTCCAAATGTCGATGCCTTAATGCAACGATCTCATTTTGTAGACTCAAAAGTGTTGCCAATGGCAGTTCATCTTCGGCTTCAAATTCTGAAAGACTCGTATCAGAATTTATAAATGACGCTTTTCGAAAGCAGTTTTTTATAGTTGCTACTTCAACTTTATCCCACGAGGCTTTGATAAAATATAAGGCTTTAAGAACATTTATAGATTTGGCTAGTTCTGATGCTGATTTGCTGGTTTCTATTTTCGATATTATGTGTTTTAAAATTAAGATTCTGTAGTGCACCTTGAAATTCTGTATAATGCCTTGATCTAAAGGTTGGCATAGTGCAGTTGTGTTAGCTGGTAAAAAAATGATGTTTATGTTGGTAATATTTAAATTTTTAGGATGAGATGCTGCATTATCCAAAAACAAAAGAATTTTCCTGTTCTGAGCCCTCATTTTTCTGTCAAATTAAAGCAACCATTCAGACGTGATGCTTTCCTATTCGAATTCCAGCGTGCTGGCAAATCATTGATGCAAATATTTTTGAAAGCTCTGGGCTGCTTTGCCGATTACAAGCAGCTTCTCTTTTTCTCCTGCCATATTGACACAAAATAAAACAGTGAGTCTTTCTTTCGACAGTTTGCCACCGATACATTTCTCCGATTTCAGGGCCAGCGATTTCTCAGGTAAAGCACGAAAAAGAGCCCACTCTCATCAGCATTGTAAATATTTTCTGGCTTGTGCCCACGTAAAATTGAAGGTAGCTTCGACTTAAATTGTTCAATGTCTTCTTGACTTACATCAGAAGCTTCACCAGATATGCACTTAAAAGTTTTGTTGTGCCTTTTACGCCATTTTTCCAGCCACCCATTGGACGCTGAAAATCCTGAGTAACCTACTTGTTCAGCTTTTTCTTTTGCCTTTGCCTTCACGATTGGACCTGAAATCGGAATGTTATGGCTTCTCGCATTTGCGAACCAATTGAAGCACGTTTGGTCTATTTGAGAACCACCGAGCTTAAGGAAAATCTTCTTCTGGTTTATGTTTCTTCCAGACTGCCATTGTAACCGAATAGCTTCTTTATTTTTTAAAATATTTCCAGCCTGTGTTTTCCCGATATTGAACCTAGTAAAAATATGATTTTTGCAAAAATTTTCCATTTTCTATCATGTTGAAAAACAAAAACCTCTTAGCTGCATCCCGAATTGACAGTTTTTCTTTCTCGATTGTATTTATAACATTCTTCTATAACATTCTTCTTTCAAAGAAAGGATTTTCCTTCGCGAGGTCATGATGCGGCTATGCAACCAAAAAAAAGCAAACAAACACACGAGCTTTACCAAGAATAAGAGAAAACCCCGAAACGATTTTCTAGTCACAGATACTCGTACAGTGTATAAACGACGCACACCAATTATTAAATTTCACTGACTGAACAGATATATTGCAATCAACGACACACATCATGCAACCGAATATAAAGAAAGAGGAATCACCAAATCCATTGGAATCAACGATAAAGATCATGCAGCCGAATATCCAGAAAGGGGAACCACCAATTTATTTTATGACAGTGCTTAGTGTCCGCTTGTGGGAGGCATTTTGGATGAAATGTATATGAATGCAGTGTCCGCGACCGTTCATTGGAGGGTCCGCTTATCGGAGGGAATATTGTACCAAAAACGTAACCAGAAACTTGTGTGTATGAATTCTGTCGGTTTATGGGAGGTGCCCGCTTATGAGAGGTGTCCGCGAAGAGAGGTTTTACTGTATATATATATATATATATATATATATATATATATATATATATATATATATATATATGCGTGTGTGTGTGGGTGTGTTTATATAATCAAATATATATAGACATACATATATGTATGTATATATATATATATATATATATATATATATATATATATATATTATATATAGATATATTATATATATATATATATATATATATATATATATATATATATATATATATATATATATATATTTATGTATATATATATATATATATATATATATATATATATATATATATATATATATATATATAATTTCATTCTTTTTAAATTTTAGGATTCCCATATAATCTTCAAGGCAAAGTAAGCAAAGTTGGGGAAATGATGCACTATATAACTGATAATCTCGAGTACAAGATCAGATATGCAAATCCTATTACTAATAGTGGTACAATGTATTTCATTTATTAATAAATTTAGATTTTTGGAATTATATTTTTAACTAGTAGAAGATGTTAGTCTAGAAAACAACATTCAAGCGCCAAATTTAAATTCTGGTCGACGGTATTTGATTCCACAGAAAATCTCACCATTTTCACAACTGGACGTAAATTTGGTGAATTGTATGGAGATCGAAGTTCAGTGCTTAGCTTCTTCTTTAGACAACCTTACGGAAAATCTGTGCAGCTTATTACACTCTGTAAGTTTTTTTCGTTCTTATTATGTCTCATTGTTTGTTATATTGTAGATTTCATCGATTTCTGCTGATAATGTCGAAATTCATAAAAACACTGTTCATAAATTGACAGACAGCATGGATACTAATATAAAGAGTATGTACACAATAATGGCGAAAACAGAAGAAGCCACAGAATCAATGAAATCAATGGAACAATTAGCTTATCGAATGTAAGAAAAAAAAGAAAAAAATAATTTAATTATTAATATTATTCTATAATTTTAGACATGAAATCAAAAGATTGGTAGATATGCTCGAAAGCAACTTATACTGAGCATTAGTTTGTGAAATTTATTTGATTAGGGCTGTTATGCAAGTGATACAGAAAATCTTTCAGTGCACGCCTAATTTGGAGAAAATTACTCAAACGTTTAGCACATACTACTGCGATCCCAAAATAATATAGCAGTCATTGACGTATAGTGAATCTATTAGATGCCGAAATAATTAATAACTTTACTTTATGTTCATAAAATACGAAGGAGTACTTCTGGAACGAATTTTCGACATAGGGAATAGTAATAGATTTGTTGCTTTTCAATAACTGTTGGGATAAGAGGGTGTTTCAGGTTTCTTTACATATTATTTCAATCACAAACCGGTCATTAAATATAATTCCCATAACTACAAATTAAATTGAAATTTTGCGTAGTGGAATGAAACGTTTTATTTGTAATTAAGTACAATTTTCAAAATCGCATTTGAAGGTAATGAATGCAGCGTTAATGTGAAATTATTGTTTTCGTCAAAGATCACTATACAACATTTAAGGTCTTGATTTGCTGTAGACAAATTGCGTCGACGAAATGACATGTTTTTGTAGGGTTGTTCAATTATAAATGACGTGAACTGCATAATAGATGTGAACTGCATATTTCATGTCCTAGTGAGTGCGTGGCTTATCTAATTATATACTATTTTAAAGATTAGACTTAAGATTTCTTCTTCTTCTTCTTCTTCTTAGCACTACAGCCCCTCTCGGGCCTTCGTTTCCTGCAAATAACGCCTCCAACTGTCTCGGTCCATTGACCGCGTCCTCTAATTTCGAAATCCGAGCAGCGATGAACTGTCTCCGTCGACCGAGTCAGACCAGCGTTTCTTCGGTTTCCCCACTGGTCTCCAGCCTTTGTTTGTCCTTACAATTCATGTGGCCAGCCCATTGCAGCTTCCGCAGTCTTACAATCGTTGAGATCTTGTAATGGTTTTAAACATTTTAAGTCCAACGCGGAACCGACCTCTCATCGGTTCTAGACGTTAAGTCTGAGTAGTGCCAACGGATGGTACCAACCGGTCAACCAATCCGTGCACCGTAACCCATTCACGCGGTGGCTGCTTGTCGGCCAGCTAGTTCGGAGAGGATTTCGGTCGCGGGTCTCCGAATGGGTTACGCTCATTTACATAATTCAGCCACCTATACACGCCCGTTTTCAAACGCGTTACAAAAAAACAAAACCATACGGAGAGGAAACCTATTCTACGTTACTCCGTATTTCTTCATTAACCAGTCAAAAATACAAACGCTAATTTTTATTTCGCGTTCCCGAAGTTCCGACGCGGTACCGAAAAGTATACTACTTTAACTCATCCCGACGAAAGCTACTCTAATAAAACGACAAAACAACAAAGGTACCGCGTACCGCGCACGACGCGAAACCGACCTCAGCGGATTTTTCTAAACCCTACCCTCGCGACGGCATACTTACCCTGCACTTCCTTTCCCGCTGAAAAAAAAGAAGAACCACTGAAAAGGAAAGTCCGTTGGTTGGTTAGCAATTCATTTTAATGTCAAAGCCTGTAGGTGAGCACTATACTCGTATTTCAAAAATTACAATAATATACAGGATGCTTTTCAATTGTTTCAACTAATTCAATGGTATTCCAATCATTCTTCAGATTATTTTAATTTTCTCTTAGTTTAAAGGAACAATCAAATTGAAATCATTTAAACGATATCGATGGTTACGTTCTAACACTTACAAGGATAGAGTACCAGACTGTGATGTTTTTCCTATATTTATGTTTATTTATAATAATTAAGAATTACCAAACTATATAAAAAAAATGAAATCATTTAGTTTCAACTACTTATCTCGATCGATTATTGTTTATATTATTTTTTTCATTCAATATAAAACCAAACAGTATTCTTACAATATTGTCATAACTTTAAATGCCGATGATAATACTAGTCAAGAACTTTTTTTTTCGTTTAAATTTAATCACAATAGAGTATGTTGCGAAAACAAACAAAAATAAAGCAACATAATGATATATCTGAACGTGTAAAGCATAACAAAGGAAAACAAAGAAATTTTATAAAAACGATATTTTAAATCTTTTTCTTATCGACGTAAAATTTTAATTTTAAACGAACGATTCTGTTCAGCTATAAATGACGTGAACTGCATAATAGATGTGAACTGCATATTTCATGTCCTAGTGAGTGCGTGGCTTATCTAATTATATACTATTTTAAAGATTAGACTTAAGATTTCTTCTTCTTCTTCTTCTTCTTCTTCTTCTTAGCACTACAGCCCCTCTCGGGCCTTCGTTTCCTGCAAATAACGCCTCCAACTGTCTCGGTCCATTGACCGCGTCCTCTAATTTCGAAATCCGAGCAGCGATGAACTGTCTCCGTCGACTGAGTCAGACCAGCGTTTCTTCGGTTTCCCCACTGGTCTCCGGCCTTCAGTTCTGCCACCGAATAACTTTTTGAGTATCCGTTGTTTGTCCTTACAATTCATGTGGCCAGCCCATTGCAGCTTCCGCAGTCTTACAATCGTTGAGATCTTGTAATGGTTTTAAACATTTTAAGTCCAACGCGGAACCGACCTCTCATCGGTTCTAGACGTTAAGTCTGAGTAGTGCCAACGGATGGTACCAACCGGTCAACCAATCCGTGCACCGTAACCCATTCACGCGGTGGCTGCTTGTCGGCCAGCTAGTTCGGAGAGGATTTCGGTCGCGGGTCTCCGAATGGGTTACGCTCATTTACATAATTCAGCCACCTATACACGCCCGTTTTCAAACGCGTTACAAAAAAACAAAACCATACGGAGAGGAAACCTATTCTACGTTACTCCGTATTTCTTCATTAACCAGTCAAAAATACAAACGCTAATTTTTATTTCGCGTTCCCGAAGTTCCGACGCGGTACCGAAAAGTATACTACTTTAACTCATCCCGACGAAAGCTACTCTAATAAAACGACAAAACAACAAAGGTACCGCGTACCGCGCACGACGCGAAACCGACCTCAGCGGATTTTTCTAAACCCTACCCTCGCGACGGCATACTTACCCTGCACTTCCTTTCCCGCTGAAAAAAAAGAAGAACCACTGAAAAGGAAAGTCCGTTGGTTGGTTAGCAATTCATTTTAATGTCAAAGCCTGTAGGTGAGCACTATACTCGTATTTCAAAAATTACAATAATATACAGGATGCTTTTCAATTGTTTCAACTAATTCAATGGTATTCCAATCATTCTTCAGATTATTTTAATTTTCTCTTAGTTTAAAGGAACAATCAAATTGAAATCATTTAAACGATATCGATGGTTACGTTCTAACACTTACAAGGATAGAGTACCAGACTGTGATGTTTTTCCTATATTTATGTTTATTTATAATAATTAAGAATTACCAAACTATATAAAAAAATGAAATCATTTAGTTTCAACTACTTATCTCGATCGATTATTGTTTATATTATTTTTTTCATTCAATATAAAACCAAACAGTATTCTTACAATATTGTCATAACTTTAAATGCCGATGATAATACTAGTCAAGAACTTTTTTTTTCGTTTAAATTTAATCACAATAGAGTATGTTGCGAAAACAAAAAAAAATAAAGCAACATAATGATGTATCTGAACGTGTAAAGCATAACAAAGGAAAACAAAGAAATTTTATAAAAACGATATTTTAAATCTTTTTCTTATCGACGTAAAATTTTAATTTTAAACGAACGATTCTGTTCACTTTCAATAAAAGACAAAATTTGAAAAATAAATATAAACTACAAGAAAAATATTTATTCTGACTAAGCGATTAATGATTCTTTAATTTTTAATGAAGAAAATTAATACAGCTAAATTTTGAAAATGTTTACTTATCTATTAGAAATCCATAAAACCGATTATGCAAGTTTTAAATTTCGTTTAAGCTGTTTATAAGCTATTTACTAATTTCGAAAAGAAAATAATTAAATAATTATGAATTTACGTCTTTTTATTATAATCTAGAATTTTATTAATTCAATTATTTAATTTTAAGTTACGCGCATATCAATTCATTATGCTAGCTTTTCATAATTTATATTACTTAATGTGTTTCCCTTTAATATGTTGCTTAAAGTATAATGAAAGAAAAATTTCATTTGATTTAGTTCTTATTTTCATTGTTTCTGTTTCGATAATTATTTTTTTTATAATTTGCAAAAATTTCGAAAAGTGGTTTCCTTTTTTATTTACTATCTAATGTTAATAACCTAAACCGTTTACTAAATCGCGATGATAATTTTGATTATTAATTCATTGCAATGTGGGAAGACATAATGTGACGATACGATTTCCCCACTACTAAGATATTCAACCGAAAATGCAGACTTGATTCTGCAGTCGAATCCAACTAGGTTTGCAGATGAAAATCAAGAAGGGTTTCAACCGGACCACAATATCCGTCATTAAGAAGTATCACGGCACTACTTCACAACATAATAGAGTGATCAATCTTAACAACACACTGATCCCAATCGAAAGGCGATAGAATAAAGATAGATTTTAGAGCCAATTCAGTTCGATTCAAGTATCCATCAAGCTTTCACTCTAAATTTACTTCAGTGTTGAACAATTTTTGAAAAGCACTTTCCGAACTACGAAAATTCGTAACCACAAATTGAATTAACTCAGTTCCTAAAAAAAACATTCTCCACTTTAAAGACGAGAAGAAATCCAAAACATGACACAACTCAATCCAAAAAACTAGCCAATTCCATTTCTTTTTTATGGCGTTGCAATTACTAACTAAGATTTTCAACCCTATTCTGACTCAACCTATTAAAACCTATCGTTTTTATGACTGCATCGCCAACGTCTTCAGAGTATATGCAACATTGTATTCCGTAAAAATTGTAAGCAACATTCCCTAAAGTTAGACATTAGAGAGCAATTCCATTTTAACCTGTTTCTCTTCATACGATCATCCTCTGAGTGTGTTCATATTTTATATCCTAGCAGCTTATCCTCAACTGACCCAAAACCAATGGTTTCAATGTATTCCCAACCTTTGAGGAACAAGATAAAACCGGAGTGGACATCCATGTGTACACGTTGTCGCAACTACCCCTGCGACCGCCTGCCTAACTACGTGTCTTTTTGCACCTACCCCTGCGACCGTGATTCTAAAGCTAGTTAAGGGGAACCCAATAGTTGTCACAAGAAAGTAAACAAACGCTTATGCACTCGTAAATATGGTTTTATTGCAAATAACACTTCACAGAACAAGAAAATAGCATTGAATACAAATAAAGCATCATGGCCACTTAAGATAGAAAACACTGTCGTATCGATAACCCATCGTTTTCTAGCAATAACGCACATTACACTTTTAATTGAGTTCCTCGCTCCGATTTACAATGTCACTCCTTAAAATGTTGTTATCCCTTAACCAGGTGTAATATTGCTTTCACTACAGTCAATATGTACCTCCGGACACGTTCTCGAACCGAAAAAACGACTAAATTCCGAATCGTATCTTACGCGCCAGGTAAATTTCGCGTCCATGTTTAGTCGTCAAATTGACAATCTGGCTCTCGAGAGGAGAAATTGTGGAAATTATTGGAAATGAAATGACAATCATGCTCAGAAGGTGGTCGTATCATTTTCTATGGAGCTTATATGAGCATAGCCTCTCCATTTGTTCCGTTCCTCAAAGTTCCCAACAAATACATTCATATTTAATCTCAATCCGATTCACCATACCCGTAATCGGTTTGTAATAGAAAAAAAACGAAATTGTCTTATTTCATTATACACACACGTCAATGAACTTTGTGCATAACATTCCTTATCTCTTACTAATTGTTTAACTAAAATTTTTGTTATTATATATGATAAAGTAATACGACATTGCCATAGAACAAAATTTTTTTGACTTGTTTAACTGCGATTCGCGCTGCTTTCTATGAGAAATTTACAATTACACGTTAAAATCTGCCTTGAGACAATTTTGCTTTGATTGGTCCATGTAACCAATTGACGACAAAGATCAGGGAAAACGACAACCCTTTGTCAGTTGGGTTACGATTACTCTATATTTTATGCTGAACTTTAATGCGGTACAAATCTCTTTTACCGTTGTTTAATTTATATGTCCCTGAGATTGGAGTGGATTTGACTGGTATGCAACATACTCACTGTGATATGGCTTTGTAGATCCGGGGTTTACAAGCAAGCATAATGTTTCCAGCTTTTCGAGGTGCCAATTCAGTTTTTCTTCGCGGATGGTGGTTCAATTTTAGGCCGATGCAATTTCGATGGTGTCCTTTTCTACATAAGTTGATCAGCCTTCCGTACTCCCTTCGAGTTAATATTTTTTTGCCGTGTTAAACGGATTCAAGCGAACCAGCTTCTGCGTAACCCGTTTGGATTTCGACATATGGATTTACTTTGCTGGGGACGTACCTAATGTCATATGGCAGCAATTAGTCTCGGCCCCGTGCGCTGGCTTTACCGCCATTAATGTGTAAAAAAATGTATGCCAAGGCGCGTTTATATCACCAACGTAGACGTGCGAGCCCCATGCACTATTGTAACCTCGTGGAGCTCCACACCAGTGGCAAATGCTACAATGTTGCATGATGAAATCTTACATTTTGTTTATCTTGGATAGGAAGTCAGGAAACTCACCTCCAGTATGACACAGATCGTTTATTTTCCATCAATATAATCCTGGATACGCAGCTTCTGGTGGCGTACAAACTCACTGTATTTCTAATATTGAAGGTTAGGGGGATTAACCAACCCTATTTGACTCTATTTGGACTAAGCTCTCTGTACACTCTGAAAGTTGTAATCCGAATGACACTTTGAAGGTTATATCCAGAATGACACTTCCAACCAGTTTCTACTTTTCTATCTATTCGATGTTTTGATGGCAACTGTGGGCGGCATTGCCAGATAGATATGCCTCGAAATGTATCGGTGTTTAATTGATATTATTTTTCAAATATTTATATCCACAGATATAAATATTTGAGAAAAAAAAAAATTTTCTGCGCAATGATATCCGCACGAAGGATGAAGTCCGCTTGCACTTCGAAGACATACATATCTGGCCGGTTGCCAGGGTTCGGGATCGGAATCACTTCGATTCCCGGGCGTAGGCGTCACATTACAATCTCCGGCTCGTCAAAAATTTCATAAAACTCATGGTTGTATCGAATTCGCCATTGGTCCCCATCTAGCTTCGCTCCGATTATTCGCCTCAGGACCCGTCGCTCAAATGTGTTCAATGTATTGGCGGATGATTGGGTAAGAGTCCATGTTTCACACCCATAGCATAACACAGGTCTTATCACAGATTTGTATACTTGGAACTTTGTTTTCCTGTGTATTTAGCTGATCTTCAAGATCGTCAAAACTGAATAAAATATTTTATTTGCGAGCTGTATTCTTCGGCATATTTCGTCTTTTTCATTACTGGTTCTCGTTATTTTGGCGCCTAGATACACAAATTCGATACATTTTCGATACTGTATTCGCCAAGTGTGGTATTTTGTGTATTTTTCCTCGAATGCGTCATGAGACTTTAGACTATCTTCAGTCAAAAACTGATCGTCATTATTAAACAAGTTGGCTAAAAATAAACTTAAGAATGGACAATCACAGAGAGCATGATCGCCATATTTTATTGTTTTACCTCCGAAAGGGCAATGAAATGTGGTGCAAGCTCGAAAGAAATTGTGTGAAGTTTATGGTGAGGACTTCCTTACTGAACGCCAGTGTCAGCGTTGGTTTGCTCGCTTTCGTTCCGGAAAGTTTAATTTGCAAGATGCACCACATACTGGTCGTCCAACCACTACTGATGACGACAAAATAAAGGCGTTAACCGAAACTAACCGGCATACAACAACTCGAGAGAAAGCAGAGAGCTCGACATATCGAATGCAACCGTTTACTTGCACTTACAAAAGTATAGTCTACTTTGAGCTGCTTCCAAGAAACCAAACTATTGATTCGAATGTCTACTGTCGTCCACTATCGAAATTCAACGAAGAAATGCCCTGAACTGGCCAATCGCAAACGTGTGATGTTCCATCATGATAACGCCAAACCCCACACCTCTTTGATAACCCGTCAAAAATTAATGGAGCTTAATTACAAACTGATGCCACCCTATAGCCCTGACAGCACCATCAGGCTATCATTTCTTTCGCTTCCTTCAAAACCATTTGAATGGTAACAATTTCAATTCTGATCAGGCTGTTTAACATGAGTTGGACTAGTTCCTCGCTTCTAAACACCAAGGCTTCTTTGAACGTGGAATTTTTCAACTTGCCGAAACATGGCAAAAGGTCATCCAACAAAATGGTCAATATATCATTGATTAATGTTTGTTGTTAATATAAATAAATTTACTTCGAAAAACATGAAAAAAAAACAACATTAATGATCTAACAACCCAATACTTCTTACTAAATAGTCTATCTTCCTTTTCATAGCCGCACTTAGTCAAACTTTTTGTATTGTTTTTTTCGTCTTATAAGGTTAGATACTCATTCTACGTCTAGCGTACATTGCGTACAGACGTGTTTTTAGTTCTACCAGAGCTTATAAACTAACGAGCTAGTGCACTTCGTCAGCTGATCAATAAAAAGAGATGAATAACTTTGCAAGTTTTCCCATGGCATTCCAGGGTGCGAAAGAGACAAAAAAATTTAAACGATTGGTACGCCGTGGGAAAACTCGATAGCGATAAATCGGTTCCCTCGACTTGCATGTGTGCGTGTGCAAAATTCCCGGGCATTCATATGCGTGCTTGAGAAATTTCACATTTAAATGTGTGTGTTGTGTACGAGCACAAAATGAGAGCAAATGTTAATGTTGTCACATGGAAATTGTTTCCCTTTGATCGAAATCATAAATCGGGTAACGTTTGCAAAATGGCGCTTAAATAATTTGAATTTATAAAGTTTCATATTGATTTAACTGCAAAATGAAAAGAAATAGGCAATTCATGTGTAAATATCGGTTTTTACATATTGAAGAATGGTCACTTGCTATTTTGAAGTGTGTTGCGAAGAAAAACTATTCTCTTTTGTTAGTTGTGCAATTTCCATGAAAGAAATTCAACGAAGGATTGTGTCGAAAGTTCAACAGATGGCGGCAGTAAACCTATAATCAGATGATGGAACATCTTACGTCAGTTTTGAGGCAGCAAGCTTAGATCGAATCGAAGTTTCTTTGCAAACGAAAAACGAGCCCATATCTGCTCACATCCCAAAGTTATTGGCACAATACTTGCTCCTGCGTTCAGGGTAGCCGAAATCAAAGGAATGTTTCGATTATTGAGCACATCGCGGAAAGGTTCGGTCGTGAAATGAATGCAGCATGTACGCGAAGAGAGGAACCAGATGCAAAAGCCATATGTTCATTGTGGATTGTGTATGGAATTATGTTTTCGGTATCGACAGCAAATGCCTTGAAAATCAAGACAGTGAGTTCTTTTGTTTTTCATCCATGTCGCACTGTACAAGTATGCAGAAACATTAAGGCTGAAAGTATTTAGGGATGAAGTTTTGGAGTGCTTCACAAAGGTTGTAAAACAATTTTTGAAACTACGCTTAAGCAAAAATGAACGTCGTTTCTATAGGACAGGCACTTTAGTCAAGGCTTGCAAAAATCGAGAGATGACTTTCAACGTTGTCCTTGCTCAGTCTTTTGGATTTCTGATTGCTTGCTACGAGAATTCAGCGTCAACTATGCAGTTTTGCCTTTATCAGTTGGCAAGGAATCCAATGATTCAGGAGAAAAGTAGAAATTATATACAACAATTTTTAGAAAAGCACAACAACGAGTTAACTTTCGAAGCTGCGATGGAAATGAAATACATGCATGGATCAATTGCTTTGTGGTAAATGTCTTGTTCTTTTTCTGAGTATCACTTAAGTAATTGCATCGGAATGATATTTGGGATTATGCAGACCAAGTTGGGGACTATAAATACATTGCGGCAGTATCCGTATTCAATTTCTCCCAAGAAATTGCCAATCACGCTTCAAACAAAGTCTTTTGTCACTTGTCGTGCAGAGAAAATATGGTTAAAAGTTGAAACAGTAGAATTGATAAATTACAAGTCAAATTGTATGAGAATAAAATGAATGGTTCAAAAATCTTTGCATGTCTCAGAAGTTACACTGAACAGAGTTTTAAAAAAGTTCCCCCATAAATAAAAGCCAACAATTTATGAAAATACTTTAAAGGCTCGGATTTTATTAAACAGAAAATTTAATTGCAATTATGTCCAAAAACGAGGCTAAGTCAACTATCTAAGAAATACCAAATACGGGTCTTCACCTTCTTGCAAAAATTTCGAGCATTTCCGAACCGAGTTAAAAAGTATATAGTGAACCTAAAACCTTAAAATGCCTATAAAACAGCACACTTCCGTATCTCTTACATATTGATGTGACTTGTTTCTGATAAAAAGGCAGGGCCTTCCTGCAGTTGCAGGCCATGGCAATTTTTCTGTCAAAAAGTTAGTCTGTAATGTAGACAGTCAGGGGTAGTCCCCATAGAAGAAAATATAAAAACCAAAAATCTCCATGAGCTCTCCATCTTTTGTTCCTTAATCCGCGGATACTGAATACCATGCGGTTTTTAAATCTTAATCTCTGCAAATTCAATAACCGTTCTGAACTCAACGATCAAATTCCGGTCATTTTTTATCAGGATATTCCTTACTGTGACAAACCCTTTGAATTTATGAAGAAACCAAAATCGTCTCTAATTATTTTGTGTCACATCAAAAAAATTAGTGATCTAGGTCATCCACTTGATTCCGCCGTCGTCAGTCCCAATCCAGGTTGAGAAAGATAGAGGGATCCCCTTGTTTCCCTAACCCCCAGCTTCCATGATCTCTCATCCTAAATTCCACGAAATGGTAGTAAATGGACTCGGGTCGCACATTGATTTTGCTGGTTCAATGATGGCCCATTGAGCTGAAGCTCTGCTACTAAATCCTCCCTACATCTCCTTTATGGCGACGCAAGAGGGTAAAGGCAAGTCCCCCGCACCTTGTAACAGAATTGAAGTTAATAACCATGCCGCCAGAATTGGCGTCTGACGATGGGCTAACTCCTCATCTCTGGATAAAGCTATACTATATTGTTTCGAAACCTGCAACCGAGCCTCGAAACGGATTGGATGTTCCGCAACGGCTCAGAACAACAAAAGGACAAACGTTTTGGATCCTGGAATGTCTGATCACTGAACAAGCCCATTATAAAAGGGAACCTTGTGCAAGTAAAAAACTTCTGGTTCTCAATCTCCTTCCTTCGCCTTTTAGCGGCGGTTCTGTAAGCAGAAAAAGTAAGTTGAGCCCTTATGTTTTCTTCCAATTAACGCAGCAATTATGCTGAAGCATGAGCAATATCCTCAAAACAATCACGCGGAATGAAGAAACTTGGAAATTAATACAAAAAAAACTTTGGAAAACAGATTTATTTAAATTTATAAAATGTAAATAACTGTATAAATAGTAGAATTTTAAATATACAGAAATTAACTTGAATCGATTGTTTACAGTATTGAAAATTAAATTGGGCTTATTTTCGAATGAACAGTGAATATAGTAGCAGCCTAAGTTTGAAATAACTAAGAATACATGTCATATATACATTTGGAGAGCTATTTAGGCTATAAATTTTAGTAGAATGCTAGACGCAGGATTTGGGTATCTGATTTTAGACAAATCATAGAAATAATCGAGTCCTTGACCGAACTCCCACAAAGAAATACCAACGCTAGGTTCATGTGCCAATTTTAAACATTCATTGATCGAGTACAGAGTAAGATAAAAGTTGAAGTGACGCGCAGAAGTTTCTGAAGAAAAAACATTGAATTGACAAATTAATACGAACTTCCTTTAATTCAAACAAATTCTCCATATCACGTTCCGACAGTAACAATCACTTATCATATCCTTTTACTAAATCTATGAATTTTGTACCAATAATTGGATTGCCACCATCAGCAGTGTAATAATTCCTCTAAAAGTTCATTCCCATAATGATCTTCCTTCTTTTTATTCTAAAATCACGCATTACATTCGGGCAAATATGTTCACAATTCCAACTTGGAAGTCATAGGTCATCAAGGCGAAGGTATGAACGTGGGCGGCGGGTATGAACGTGGGAAATTTGGTGAAATCGTTAATCGGTCAAGGAACACTAAAATCATATGGACATGTTAAATCTGGATAGAATTTATTTATATGAAGATTTCTTGTTTCTCAACTGCTTTCATCCAATCCGCATCCACGTCGTGCGTTCCGTGAATTTCCTAGCTATTGGTCCCATTGCGACGTATTTGGAGCCAAGCTGGTGAAATGACGAATTTCTCAGCCTAAATTTCCGCCACATCGTTACCATGATCGTTCGCAATGGAAGTAAGGCAAAACGGAGTAACGCCAAGAGAACAAAGGTTGACTTTGATTTACCTCAACTTAATGCTATACGCCTCCTTTAACCTTTTTAAGGTTAAAATCAATAATTTTGAATCGTGCTTGTATGACAGGGAAGGGAATGAGTGCAAACCGTCTTGATTCCAACCAATGCACGGTATTGTTTAGTTCGCCACAGCGTCTTCGGGTGATATACATATATGGGCCATCCTTCAGAACAAATACCTTCAAACAAAAATTAAAAGTTTAATACGAGATTGAATTTATTTGTAAACACTCCTACCGTTTATTCTGTGGTTTCGGTCGGCGATGCTTGAACGCATTCAATACATAATATTCAAGTAACTTTTGATGACTCACGTGAACCTGCACTGGATGGCCAGGAGGACAATGTTCTTTGTACCACGACTTAACCAATAGAATATCGATAACGCAACGTGTCCGCCCTGATCGTAGATTGAATGGTCGTGGCGCCCACAAAAGTGCAATTCTATTGGCGGCATTGTCTGTATACAGAGGGGTGTCTTGAAGGATAACTTGTACTTCTTTTGGTAGCGTATACTCTTCGTTATCGTCCGGTAATGGTTCAACGATCTAAAATGTTTTAAAAAGTGAAGAAATTCGTTAGCAACTTATTCATCAAGCCTTACTTTAACTGTGTGTCGATGCGAAATAGGATTGATGAGGAGATCAAATCTGGTTCTTCTGTTTTAATGTAAACCACATTAGACGTATGATACCTGAATATTTCTGATTTTCTAAAGGCCTTTGGAAATTTATGTTTGTAATTTTCAGCAGTAAACTGAAACATTACCAACTCTCGACAGAAGACATTTTTATCGACAGGACCTGCAATGAATCGGCCCTACGCCACTGGCGACCAACACACATGTACATTGCTACCATATAGCTTCCCATCTCGCGTCAGTCGTGACGACTTCACACCCCACCTCAGTTTTGTCGGGGAACGTCAAAGTCGCAGTTTGACGCAGCTATGTGGGGAGTGGGTGTGCGAAATCTCCAATTAGTTAACGGAATAGGTTAAACATTTTCTGCCATGTGCGTATGTAATGTGCAATAGATAGATTGGCGGGATGAAGATTAGTTTGAGTCCGAAGTATATATAATTATAAATGAGGCAGAATCGAATCGCGTTATTCTACGAATCGTGTGGCTTTCTTGCTATGAATGGTGGCAAATTCTTTCGTTGGTAAATTCATTTTTGCCGTTGCACTCATAGTATTCCTTTATTAATTCTTCTCGTTATCGGTGCTGCCGTTTATGCTGATTAAAGAAGATAATTGGATTCGCGGTTTATTCCCGCCCTAACAATATGAATCCGCAATCCCGGCAGCCATATGGGGAAGTGAGTTGGGTGAGTTGTAGTTTTATCTCGCGAAATTAAGGCAAGTTTTAAGAGTTGATTAAACAATAAAATAAATAAATTAAATTATCAACAGTGAAAACATCAAACACTCCGCTATTTATTGCATTTACGTGTACTTGAATGTGCATTTTAACGTGAAAATCATGCGGAGAAAACTAAGGCACCCAGCAGAAGGTTTTTGACGAATGTCAAGCAGTAGAGAAGTCAATGAACAAATTTTCTGGTTCCAAGATTGACGTTTGAGAAAATGGTGCTATTAAACCACCATACCTTATGGGAACTATTTGGTCCCTTCGGAGCGTGAAAATCATTAAAGGCCAAGACGATAACCAATGCAAAGGATACGGATTCGTGTCGATGACAAATTATGAGGAAGCGGAAATGGCGATATGTGCTCTTAATGGATACACGCTCGGCAATCGGCTGTTGTAGGTTAGTTTCTATGAATAAATCCAAGTAAGGAGCGCAAGTAACCGGTGCGTAGATGCCTTCTAGCCATAAGAAGCTTGCGCAATCTCTCCATATTAATAAAAAAAAGACACCCGCCAAGTTGCTTGCCATATAACCAAAGATCTCAGAGAAATGGATGCGAAATGCATCGAGAGAATGAAAGCACCTTGCAAGCATTCGTGAAGTGGTGTGAAGTTGAGGCTGAAATTTATTCGAAAGAGAAAGATAGCGTTTGTAGGAGGGGGCAAAAATTTGAATTGGCATGTTTATGATTCAAAAAATTAAAATTTAATAATTGTCGTTTATATGCTTTTGGGGCTCACCGACATGTTTGATGGATTGATGAGAGTGAATCGCACATGCACCAATATTTCTTCCGCCTAAAAGTTTTTTTATTACCAGTTAAATGTATGAAATTAATGTTAATAATTTGGTGGGTTAATTTTTAAAACTTATTTAATATATTCGTATGCATAGTTTCAGGAATTCATAAAGTTTAAAAATGAGCTCATAATTAATAATATGTATTTATACGTATTATACTGGTGCTATGCAGATTTCCACACCACCTAGGAGGTACTGCAAGTTGGCGCGTTAACCTTTTTAAGATGGTGGGTTTCTCCAGTAGACCTATAACTCCATCCCCGCTAAAGCTAGTTGATAAGAATAGAAGAATAGATTATTTTAGAACTGTAATATAAGATTTGAAGTGTTAGAAAAATTGTTGAAAATACATGAAAAAGTGTATCATGCAAATACTTAAAAATGCTTATACTCGTATATTGTAAGAATTTGGAACCCAAAACAAGCCTACATACATAATTGCAACTATTGGCAAGCATATTGGCCATAAACGATAAGTTTTTCAGTTTCTTTCTATATACGTATCTACATACTATACAATATATGCATATATTAATGCGTATAAATAAATAAATAAATAAATATATTTGTATATACAGGGACTGTATTATAAGTAACCGGACTTAGCCTGCCCTGTGCCGTCAAAGCGTCTGCTAACGGGTATCTGGTGCTGTAGTGGTGGTGGGGGTCTAGGTAGAGGGAACCAAGCTGCAGCAGTTGCCTCCAAGCCCTTGGAGAGATAGCATCGAGCAAGAGCGGAGTGCGTGTTCAATAACGTCGTCGGAGTGAAAATGGAGCGAACGATCGAGCAACCGAACCAGAGTTTTTTAATCCACGTTATTACAGGAGACGAGACGTAGGGTTTCGAATACGATCCTGAAACGAAGCGGCAGAGTTCGGAGTGGCACACACCGGCGTCACCACGACCGAAAAAAGCGCGCATGAGCAAATCGAAGGTGAAGTCGATGCTCATTGCTTTCTTTGACGTGAAAGGCATTGTTCACAAAGAGTTGGTGCCACCCGGCCAAACTGTAAACGCCCAGTACTACAGAGAGGTGCTCCGTAGACTAACCGGCCGGGTTCGCCGAGTCCGTCCGGAGATTGCCGATTCGTGGATCCTCCATCACGACAATGCTCCGTCGCACACCTGCCTGCTCGTCACCGAGCAGTTGGCTAAACAGTCGAGGGCAACGTTGCCACAGCCTCCTTACAGCCCGGATATGGCACAAGCGGACTTCTTTCTGTTCCCCAAGATCAACAGACACCTTAAAGGGACGCGGTTCGGGACTCTGGGCTACGACGAGGGCTCTAGACAGCATCGAGGCTGCCGACTTCCACGGAGCGTTCGGGGATTGGAAAATGGGGACTACTTTGAAGATTTCTAAAGAAAAATTGTACATATTATGCCAATAAAAAATTTCCTGAGGTCAGTTCGGTTACTTATTATTCAGACCCTGTATATATGCATAAATATATGCATTTATGTATATATATATATATATATATATACATATGTATATATATATATATATATATATATATATATATAAATATATATATATATATATATATATATATATATATATATATATATATATATATATATATAATATATATATATATATATTGTTACATGTACAAATAATTCTGCGAGCTACTGTCGCAATTGTTTTGACAACAATGAAGAACACGAATTCACTCGAAACCACGAGAACACAACAAGCATGATCAACATCTGCAAGTGACGTCACTCCATTCATGAATTTGCTCGAACCTACCAGGTACCTCTCGGTCGAACATTCGCCCATGTGCGAGAAATGGGTGAATAGGTAGAGACCCTATATAAAGGCGAGCTGAATGAATGGGGGGATCATTCATTCGACCGCGATAAGAACTGCGAAAGTGTGTAGGAAGTGTGGTTCGTAATAGTGAAGTGATTTAGAAGACAATTGCGATAAGAAATTTATGGACAATTGTTAGATTTTATTTTAATAGTGAAAATTAAAATTAGTGAAAGTGTTAAACTGATTTTCTTGAATTAAATAAACTCTTTTAACTTAAATTAAAAGACATTGCGTTTTCACTTTCCCGGAACGTTAAAATTGTAGGCCGCGAACCAATAACACGCGACAATGGTGTCAAGAAGTGCGAAAGAAAAATTTTGAAAGTGAAAATTTGAACATTTTTATAGTGCACAATAGTAAAATTTAAAGAAACATTAAAAATGCCACGAAGCTTAAACTCAAAAATTAATGAATTGACCATATCGGAGCTCAAGGAGGAGTTGGAACAGCGGAATCTGGCCACACAAGGTACAAAGGCCATACTGATTGCACGCTTGCGTGACGCGATCGAGTCGGAAGGCGTGAATCTGGATTCGGCTGAGTTCTCAGGTGCGGAAAAAGGCGCAGAAGGTGGAGAAGTAGAAACACCAAAATCAAAGGAGCCAGAAAATGCGCTAATGCAAATGTTAATGCTGATGTCATCGAGTCTGACTGCGAAGCTAGATGAACAATCAACGAAGCTTAATGAACAATCAACGAAGTTAAATGAACAATCAGCGCAGCTAAATGAACAGACATCCAGTTTAGCTGTGAAGCTAAATGAACAATCAGTGAAGCTAGACCAACAAGCGTTCGAAATCAAGGCAGACATCGCACAGAAGCTGGAAAAACAGTCAACCGAAATAAAAGCGGAGCTCAGTAGTCTCAACAGCCAAATTAAATGCGTCGAGGAGAAGGTATACCAGGTCGAGGAGAGAATCAACCTTGAGATTAGCCAGGTCAACCATGAGATGGAAAAAGTTAAAAAGGAATTGGAAGCAGCGAAGGCAGTAGTAACCGCCTCACCAGCCCCAATTATAACCGCAGCGCAAAGCTCATCTAGAAATGTGCAAGCACCAATATTCGATGGGCAAACGGTCTGGAGTATTTACAAAATCCAGTTTGAAGCCGCCGCTAGGATAAATCACTGGAATGAGCAGGAACGAGCAACTGCGTTAATTCTGGCTCTAAGAGGCCCAGCTGCCGAGCTGTTGCAGACGATCCCCGTTGAATTGCACTCAAACCCGAATGCTATAATGAATGCGCTCGACATGCGTTATGGAGACGATCATCTAAAGCAGATTTATCGGTCACAGCTAAGGCATCGAATGCAGAAGTCTGGTGAAACCCTACAGCAGCTAGCCCAAGACATTGAGCGACTGGCACTTTTGGCTTATCCAGCCTACGACCCAGAACATCGAGATGATGCAGCAACAGAAGCATTCATCAGCGCACTAAAGGACCCGGAATTGCAACAAGCCGTGCGTTTAGCTCAAAAGCAAACGGTGAAGGACGCATTGGCTTATAGTCTGAACTTTGAGGCAGCGAAAAATGTGACTCGTACCACTGCCCGGGTTCGTGAGGTAGTGACAGACGAGTGCAGGTGTGAGCGCGTGGAAAATGAGCGAGATCCGCATGTAAATGGTGCGCCTAGATGCTGGAATTGCGGAGAGAAGGAGCACCTGCAAAGAGACTGCAAGAAGCGAAGAAAACCGAGCTATTGTCCAGGGTGTGCAGCTAGGAGGAGATCCAGACCGAGTCAGGAGCCCAGAATGGAAGCCCTTCAAACAGAGGGGTCGGGAAACATGTAAGAGCCAACTTCGTGGGGCAGAGGTTGGCTAGGAGGATCGACGTCCCCAGCACCACCATAATCGTGTCAAGACTACATCGTGGAGAAGCGGACTTATGCCTTCCGGGTCAAATTGACGGAAAACACTGCACCATAACAATCGACACTGGTGCAACCCGATCGATTATCCGACAAGACCTAGTTAGACAGCAACAACTTCACAAGGGCAGAATTTTCTCACTACGGACAGCTACGGGAGAAACTGCACCTGTTCATGGAGAGGTCAACCTCCAGATACTGTTGGGAGACCTTGTGTTCCGACATAATTTTCTGGTCGCAAACATTATGGATGACTGCATTCTCGGAATGGATTTTCTGCGACCACATGGAATCACGTTGGACTTGGGCCAACGTGTATTGAAATGGCAGAATGTCGAAGTACTGATGGAGGATCCCAGCGTCCAAATCCCCAAGATGAATGTAGTGGTATGTACTGACACTGATGTACCGAATTCTTCCGAAAGCATTGTATGGGCCAAGCTTGATGGTGATTCTGGAGACCACCGATCTTATCTGATAGAGCCAACGAAGACATCCGCATTGCGCAGTTTGATTGTAGGACGAAGCCTTGTAAGATCTTTAAGGAACGGATATGTGCCGGTTAGAGTCCTTAACACCGCAGACTCAACCACGAGCATCAAAGCGGGAGAAGTCATCGGCAGCTGCCAGCCTGTTTCCACCATCATCTCTTTGGAAGCTACTCACAACCATCATTGGAAAAGGAGGCAAGACACAGACAAAGCCCGGGAATCCACGTCTGAAATATTGAAGCAAGTCAAATTGCCGGTGCAGCTATTCAAGCGAGCCTCTGATCTGGTCACCAAGTACAGTGACATCTTCTCAACAAGCCCGGATGACCAAGGCCGAACGAGTATGGTCACTCACGTCATAGATACACAGGGAGCCAAGCCGATTCGACAAGCACCGAGACGTCTCCCTATAGCCAAACAAGGAGAAGTGAGCGCGCTGATCTCGGACATGGAAAAACAAGGCGTTATTGAACCTTCTGTCAGTCCATGGGCCGCGCCTGTAGTTCTAGTAAAGAAAAAGGATGGTAGCACTCGCTTTTGTGTCGACTATAGGCAGCTTAACGACGTCACTAAGAAAGATAGTTACCCACTCCCACGCATCGATGACATCATGGACCCTTTAGCCGACGCAAAATGGTTTTCTACACTCGATCTCAAGAGTGGCTACTGGCAGGTAGAAATTGACAAGAAGGACCGAGAGAAGACCGCATTTTCAGTTGGGACCGGATTGTGGCAATTTGTGGTGATGCCGTTTGGGCTTTGCAATGCTCCAGCCACTTTCGAACGCTTGATGGAATATGTGCTACGTGGTCTAACCTGGAAAACCTGCTTGGTATACCTAGATGACATCATCGTCATCGGTAGAACGTTCGAAGAGCATGTGCGGAACTTAGAAGAGGTTTTCTCCCGATTACGACTGGCAAATTTGAAACTTAGTCCCGAGAAGTGTACTCTTTTCGCAGATGAAGTAAAATACCTGGGACACGTCGTATCAGCAGAAGGGGTCAAAACAGACCCTGAGAAAATTGAAGCCGTGAAAAGCTGGCCAACACCAAACAACAAGCGCCAACTACGAAGTTTCCTGGGTCTGGCGACCTACTATCGAAGATTCGTCAAAGACTTTGCCAAAATAGCTAAGTGTCTCCATCAGCTAACCGAGAAAAATCGTCCGTATGTCTGGAATGAGCAATGCCAGACAGCCTTTGAGACCCTGAAGGAAAAGCTGTGTGAATCACCCGTGCTGGCGTATCCGAAACCCGGAAAAATGTTTGTAGTTGACACCGATGCAAGCAACGGCGGTATTGGAGCTGTACTCTCCCAGCAGATCAATGGCGAAGAAAGAGTCCTCTCTTATTACAGTCGAGTTCTCTCAAAAAGTGAGAGGAACTACTGCGTGACCAGGAAGGAGCTATTGGCTATAATAGAGGCCACCAAGCAGTTCCACAAGTATCTATATGGCCAGAAATTTGTTCTTCGCACGGACCATGCATCACTGAGATGGTTGCTCAACTTCAAAAACTCCGAGGGACAAGTTGCGAGATGGATCGAAAGATTGCACTACGAAATTGTTCATCGGAAGGGCGGAGTTCATGGAAATGCTGACGCCCTATCCCGCCGTCCATGTCCCGCTAACTGCAAGCATTGCCGACGGATTGAGGAAAAGGAACCGCTCGTTGATCTGCGATTGATAACGGCGGAATTCGATGAAGGTTGGTCATCGGAGGAGATTCGAAACGCCCAGTTAGCCGATGAAGACATCGGACCATTGCTCGTATGGAAGGAGACGACTGGGCGACCCGAGTGGAAAGACGTTTCAATGCATGGCGCAACCCTGAAAAGCTATTGGGCACAATGGAACTCCCTTCAGGTGGAGGGTGGCGTACTCAAGCGGAAATGGGAAACGGCGGATGGTAGCTCCTATAGGATGCAAATTATACTTCCCAAAAGCCGAATCCACGATGTGGTTAAGGAAATGCATGAAGGATCCTCGGGAGGCCACCTTGGTGTTAACAAGACCTTACGAAATTGTTCATCGGAAGGGCGGAGTTCATGGAAATGCTGACGCCCTATCCCGCCGTCCATGTCCCGCTAACTGCAAGCATTGCCGACGGATTGAGGAAAAGGAACCGCTCGTTGATCTGCGATTGATAACGGCGGAATTCGATGAAGGTTGGTCATCGGAGGAGATTCGAAACGCCCAGTTAGCCGATGAAGACATCGGACCATTGCTCGTATGGAAGGAGACGACTGGGCGACCCGAGTGGAAAGACGTTTCAATGCATGGCGCAACCCTGAAAAGCTATTGGGCACAATGGAACTCCCTTCAGGTGGAGGGTGGCGTACTCAAGCGGAAATGGGAAACGGCGGATGGTAGCTCCTATAGGATGCAAATTATACTTCCCAAAAGCCGAATCCACGATGTGGTTAAGGAAATGCATGAAGGATCCTCGGGAGGCCACCTTGGTGTTAACAAGACCTTAGCGAAATTGCGGGAACGGTTCTACTGGCTCCACGCTCGAGAAGACGTAGAGGACTGGTGTCGCATATGCACAATTTGCGCTTCCGTCAAAGGCCCAAAGCGACGACTGAGAGGACAAATGCAAACCTATAACGTAGGCGTGCCATTCGAAAGGATTGCTGTTGACATCGCAGGACCCTTTCCTGAATCCGATTGGGGAAATCGATATACGCTGGTTGTAGCCGATTATTTCAGCAAGCGGCCCGAGGTCTACCCCATTCCCAACCAGGAAGCAACTACCGTAGCTGAACAGCTAGTGTTAAATTGGGTCAGTAGGTACGGCGTACCTTGTGAATTACATTCGGATCAAGGCCGAAACTTTGAATCACTAGTTTTTGGCGAAATGTGCGAGCTGCTCGGAATACGGAAAACGAGGACAACACCGCTGCATCCCCAATCCGATGGAATGGTCGAACGTTTCAACGGCACGCTCAATAAACACCTTGCCAAGATGGTTGACGAGAACCAAAGGGACTGGGACCGACATATCCCACTATTTTTGATGGCGTACAGAGCTGCCGAACATGCATCGACGGGCCAAGCCCCAGCCAAAGTCATTTTTGGAAAGACTATTCGTCTGCCAGCTGATATAAAGTTTGGAACACCCCCCGAGAAACCCCAAACGATCTCGGAGTACGCAAGTGATCTAAGACAACGGTTGAACCAGATACATCGGACAGTGCGAAAACACCTCGAATCGGCTACTGACTGCATGAAGACCAGGTATGATCTAAAGGCTAATTCTACTGGCTTCCAGCAGGATGACTTGGTGTGGCTATATAACCCGCAACGGCGAAAGGGTAGGTCTCCAAAGTTGCAACATAACTGGGAGGGACCATACCGAGTCACAAAGCGAATCAACGACGTCGTATATCGAATACAGGAACACCGTAAACCGAGAGCCAAAATGAAAATCGTGCATCTAGACCGTCTTGCCCCATATTACATCCAGGGAGAATTGACTACAACTGGCGACACATCTTTTCGGGGCGAAAAGAACTGAGGTGGGGGCAGTGTTACATGTACAAATAATTCTGCGAGCTACTGTCGCAATTGTTTTGACAACAATGAAGAACACGAATTCACTCGAAACCACGAGAACACAACAAGCATGATCAACATCTGCAAGTGACGTCACTCCATTCATGAATTTGCTCGAACCTACCAGGTACCTCTCGGTCGAACATTCGCCCATGTGCGAGAAATGGGTGAATAGGTAGAGACCCTATATAAAGGCGAGCTGAATGAATGGGGGGATCATTCATTCGACCGCGATAAGAACTGCGAAAGTGTGTAGGAAGTGTGGTTCGTAATAGTGAAGTGATTTAGAAGACAATTGCGATAAGAAATTTATGGACAATTGTTAGATTTTATTTTAATAGTGAAAATTAAAATTAGTGAAAGTGTTAAACTGATTTTCTTGAATTAAATAAACTCTTTTAACTTAAATTAAAAGACATTGCGTTTTCACTTTCCCGGAACGTTAAAATTGTAGGCCGCGAACCAATAACACGCGACAATATATATACACATATATATATATATATATATATATATATATATATATATATATATATATATATATATATATATATATATATATGTACAAATATATATATATATATATATATATATATATATATGCATATATATATACATATATGTATATATATGTATAAATATACATATACTCGTATATATATATATATTTATTTTTATATATATATATATATATATATATATATATATATATATATATATATATATATATATATATATATATATATATATATATATATATATATATATATATATATATATATATATATATATATATATATATTTATACATATATATATATATATATATATATATATATATATATATATATATATATATATAAAATATGTATAAATACTTTATTTATAACGTACAAGAGGCCTACATACCACTAAAGTGAATATTTTTGGTAAATTTATTTCTAATAGATAATTTTGCCGACATCTTATTGCATATAAAAAAGAACCGAGTGTTTAAATAAATATCGATAATACTTTGAACTAAACTTAAAAGATGGTTTCGCTCTAACATGTGAGATTGGAAATCCTCAAAAAGTGCTTTGTGCATTAGCTTTTCTTTCACATTCATTGAAATACGGCTACGCAGATCCTGTTTTTTGTGGTAGGGAGGTGAAGCCATTTACGCCCGCCGAGTCTGGCAGTGTTTGTAAATGCCTTCCTTACTCACATATAGTTGAACTCTGTCTTGCAGGATTATCTGCAGTTTTATCTCTTTTTCGGAAACCTGGCAAACATCAACCACAGATTTCGAAGGTGACATAAGATAACCTTTTGTCTTATAAGCCATTAAAGAGTGCTCGTTGAATTCACCCTGGATCGCAGACAAGCATATTTGGCACTGAATTTTTTTGTGCAACTTGTGCACTACAAATCCTGCAATATATTCAACAACATGTGAAGCATACACTGATAAGCTGTCAATGTTGAAAATGTGGCTGTTTTGAAGAAGGATATGTTCATCGTTTGGATATTCCGTCTGTTCTGTTGTATATATATATATATATATATATATATATATATATATATATATATATATATATATATATATATACATATGTATAAATATACATATATATATAATATATATATATATATATATATATATATATATATATATATATTTATATATATATATATATATATATATATATATATATATATATATATATATATACATACATATATATATATATATATTTATACATATATATATATATATATATATATATATATATATATATATATATATATATATATATATATATGTATATTTATATATATATATATGTTGTGCTTTATACATTAGCTTTTCTTTCACATTCATTGAAATACGGCTACGTAGATCCTTTTTTTGTGGTAGGGAGGTGAAGGCATTTACGCCCGCCGAGTCTGGCAGTGTGCGTAAATGCCTTCCTTACTCACATATAGTTGAACTCTGTCTTGCAGGATCATCTGCAGTTTTATCTCTTTTTTGGAAACCTGGCAAACATCAACCACAGATTTCGAAGGTGACATAAGATAACCTTTTTTCTTATAAGCCATTAAAGAGTGCTCGTTGAATTCACCCTGGATCGCAGACAAGCATATTTCGCACTTAATTTTTTTGTGCAACTTGTGCACTACAAATCCTGCAATATATTCAACAACATGTGAAGCATACACTGATAAGCTGTCAATGTTGAAAATGTGGCTGTTTTGAAGAAGGATATGTTCATCGTTTGAATATTCCATCTGTTCTGTTAAATCAGACATAGCATTTCTTTCGCAAGTATTATTGATCTGATCCACAGGGTTAAGGTGAAAATGAGCATTGAGGCTCGATATATTTTGCAGAGGTATACAATTACCTATTCCACTCTCTCTTATTTGACAACGAACCAACAGTTTTTTTATAACAATTACGGAATTGTTTAACGGACGGATTGTTATTCTGCCCCAAGCCGGATCTGATTGATGAAAAAAATAACTCAATATGATCCTGATTCAACTTATTGGTATGAAAGATAATTTTTTGTTCTCAATTAGCCGTCTGTATAAAATTGTCAAGCTTTTTAATGCTGCAATCATGCCAATAAACCCAGTTTTTCTAGAAGATGAAATAATAGAGTCACCATCTTTTGACCGAAGACTAGAAAAATATTCAATTGCTTTACGGGAAAATTCTGACAAGAATGTGAAACTATGTTCGCTCAACGCTTTTATGCAACCAAAATCGTTGACTCTTCGAGAATTAAGCGTATCAAAGGCATCATTACAGTATCTAATAAAACTTGCAGTTGCCTTGCTACCTTGGAAATGTGGAAGGTGAAGTTCTTCCCTACAGAAATCCAGAGCATCTGCAACTGACTTGCTTAAGGTTTGAACCGCAAGGCGAACTTTCATTTTCTGATCATGGAAGAAAATATGGGCTTTTCTTAGCTTATTACCTAAACGCAGTTGTTCCCTTTCTTGTAGAATTAAAAGGCTTTCTAAACAGTCCCACCTTATTTCTTCTCCTTCTGCGTTTCTCAATTTCCTCATTTCACCAAAAGCGTTCCTTATAAGCTTAAGCATATGGACGGGGTCAGGGAGAACAACATATGCTTCAGAATCATCGAAAATTTTAAAAACTGGCTCATTTGTTGTGTTCATAATATCACCCCAATAATTTGAGCATCAGTTTTTTTAAATTTATTCAGGCAGTGGCAAATCAAATTCTTTTTCTGCTCTGCGCCTAGGGACTTGATAGGAAAGTAACCAAGAGGAATTTTCCATGCTTGATTTATGCAAACAGCCATAAAAACTAAAATTTGTGTCGCTTGAACATTCGATGTTGATTGATCACCAACATCAACATAGCCCCATGCCCTAGTTATATCCCATTCAATTTGCTGTCGAATGAAAATTTCATCAAAAACAACATTCAAATATAAATTCTCTCCATTTTCATTAGCTTTCATAACCGCCAAACGAATGGCATTAAAAGATTCTGAAGTGAATCTAGGATCGCAATTAACTGTTCGATACCAGTTGGATATTGTTCTTTGATGAGGAAGAACATTACAAAAATTATCCCGGATAAAGTTGTATGCTTTTGGTGATAGAAAATTTAAATTAAGTGTGAAAGAACGCAAGGCCGATGTGTATACCTGCGAAACAGATGCTCCTTGCGTCTTTAGAAGCACTCGTTCAATGAACTCTCGCTGTGAATCGTTCAGATTATCCAGCGTGTCAAAATTCTCCTGCGAAAGAATATTCTTATCTAACGCTTCGCCTAGCAATTTCCTTAAACTATCGATTTTTTTTATCCCTACGTATTTTTTGATTAAGTGTTTTTAATTTTAAATTTTACTTTTTTAAATTTTTCCTTAGTGTTCTAACCTTACCAAATAATCTTTTTTTTAGGGCTTGCCTCTGATGACTCACTAGGAGTTGATACCATAGCCTGTTTAACGGTGATTTTTGGGATCTGAAATAAAAATTCAAATAATGGTGATTATGCATAATTTACCTAAGCTAAAACTTACGACTTTGAACAAAGCAGATGTACAGGGCTTCAGAAATACACTTATCGCTGGATTCAATTGAGATCCTTCAGCAATTCCTTCCTCCTGCAAAGAATTTATCGAATGAAATTTCAATTTTTGTAAACAAGTCAGATCTTACCGTTAAAGTTTTTACAAGTTCTGACTCAACATCATTACCAGTTCCCTTCAAAAGGTAGCACGGGGAATGAGTACTACCTTCTTCGATGATTTGAGGTATATCCTTTAGATGATTTATAATAATTATACAAACTAAAAACTTTAAAAATTATTTCTTTACCATATTTTCATCCTGTGATGAATCAAATCGAGTCCCTGATGATGTTTCGGATTGCGGTCTTGCTATTATAAAATTCAGCTGAAATTTTACAAAGAAAAACATTCTAGAAGCAAGAAAATTTTTACCGTATTATAATTTTCATACTTCTTTCCTTTCTGCAGAATGTGTAGAAGGACCGGCTTCACTGATTTGTGGGAAAGCCATGATTCCTTCTCCAGTCACTTGAAAAGTATCCTACAATTCAAATTATTTGTAATTAAGTAAGTCAAAGCTTTCATAATCTTCAGGTTATCTTACCATATTTTCATTCTGTGAAGAATAAATACGAGAACTAGACGAGGACTCTGAATATAGCATCCCGATAGCAGGATGCTCCTAAAATTTGTATTAACAAATCATTATGCAGTTACGAACAAAATTAATGTATTTTCAAACCTTTTCCTCTATTTCAACAGGCAAGTATAGAACAGCGTCGTGGCGTAATCGCTTCGCTTTGGCCATGGTTAAAATTTCTTCTGGCCGGAAATGAAGGGAGCAAACTTTATGTTTTTTTGCGGAACTAAATCCACTTCTCCAATCGCAATAAGCCACATTTTCTGCAGCTCTTTGTCAGGAGGAAACCAATTTTTTTTTTATATTCTTGCATAAATTATTTAATTTCTACATGAATTTGAAGATTATTAAATAAACATCCGTTTTCATAACAAAAACAGGCTAGCTTTTGTATACGAGTACTTCCCTAATGAATCAAACCCACTCATACATTCAACAACGATCGGAATAAATTAAAGATAAAATCGAGATAGTATATATCTTTCTATCAGTAAATAACCTTTCCAACTTTTCCATTAACATGACCTTTGCATAAAAGTTCGCCTAAAGTAAACTCAGCAATTTTACAAGAATAGTATTAAAATCTCTATCCTCCTTCGGATAGTTTTAAACAAAATTTCATAAAATGCTGAATGTGGCCCATGCGTTAGAGTTATCTCAAATATAAAGGAATCACGACGAAAAGCTAAAATAGTATTCAACAATATGTTGCCTTTCAATTCATTCATTCAGGTTGTTAAGGTTGCACTTCAACAACTTGAATCTATCCACAGGCCGATTTTTGACGAAGATAAATCGTTACCGAAATCAGGAAATTGCATTTTACCTAAAGTATTTTATTTTTGGATGGTCCCGATAGCTTAAAATTGCTTATGGCAATTCTTTGTGCGCAGCTACATAATTGAGTTGCTTTTTAATAATTTTTCTGAACAATGATTAGAGAAGAAAAATGTTAGAAGAGGGTGGTTCCGACGTGTGTACTAATTCTCCTCAGGCCATCACTCTTATTAGATACAAACCGGTGATGGTGACCACCATGCTTAGAGATGAGAGAATTATTTTTTATTTTCCTATTTATGCGAACTCAATATTTTTTTTTGTACCTACGAATTATGTTCAGGTTAATTTTCTCCTGTAGGTACTTGTCTTCGCTAAACTTTTAATTGATCATTTACCCTTTTTACATCAATTTAATGTAATGATGTAAAAAAGGTGAAATGAGCAATTTAAATTTTAGCGAAGACAAGTACTAACACGAGAATTTTAACTTGAACATAATTCGTAGTTACAAAAAACATAACGAATTCGCATAAGTAGGAAAATAAAAAATTATTCTCTCACCTCTAAGCATGGTGGTCGCCATCACCGGTGTGTATCTAATAAGAGTGATGGCCTGAAGAGAATTAGTACATAAGTCGAAACCACCTTATTCTAACATTTTTTTTCTCTAATAATTTTTCTAATTTTTTCTAACATTTTTCTTCTCTAATCATTGTTCAGAAATGTTATTAAAAAGCAATACAATTATGTAGCTACACACAAAAAGAATTTCCATAGCAAAGCTTATTAGCTTGGCAAATACAGAATTCGAATACCTATCCACGCTCTAAAGTTATGCATGAACTTACATAGCTAAGCGAATAATTTATATAAATAAGAGAAACTGATAATCATCTATTCCACGTAAGTCAATTGAAATACATGAAATGCAAACCAAGCATTTAGAGAAAAAAAAACTGACTTCAAAATGTCCTGCAGAGAGTTGAATAAATTTTTTAGAATCAATGCCAAACCGAATTTCCTGTTTTTATACCAGAATTCAAAATATATTCAGCAATATAAATAAACTAGCGAAAAATTATTTTGCACTAACTCCATGAAAATTTTTTCAAAGTTAACGCATTCGAAGTCAGTTTTTGGTTACTAAGTTTTAATACACTATTCATTGCACTTATCATATTGAATTATTATGAGAGTAATGGAAACTCGCATTAATGCAATGTGGTTTTCACATGTTCAGCATGTAAGTTTTTAAATGCAACATGCATTAAAATCTATCCACATTAATAATCACTCCACAATAAACTACTAGCGAAAATATTCACGTTTTTATAACATTAATATTTCAAACTAAAAATGTCAATATTTTCAAACGAGTAAATTTGCCCCCAAAAAATTAATTTACGACCGTCTCTATACTTCATCAGCTGTCGATTACAACTTCTGTTCATTTTGACGTGACGTCTCCCACGGAGTTTTGCGTTTTCAATTAAATGTATTTTTTATGTGGCAAAGTTACTTACAACGAAATAAAAAGTGAAACATAACTCACCCAAAGAACGATACGTCTCCGGCTCGTTTCCGGTAGCTTGTTTTGCAGTATTTCACACAGCACTTCATTATTGCTTTTTCGGCACAACGAATCACGTGACCACTGTAAGTTGTAAAAGTTTGTTTGTTTGGCTTTCTTTATACACTTTCGCACTACACTCACCACTTGTTATATCAAAAAAACAGTTTCATTTGCAAATTTCACTTTTAGTTTGACGTCACGTATCCCATCGATTTTCAACATTTAAATGATCATATCTTTCGATCATATGATGATATTTTATGGGAGTGTTACGCGGTCGAGGTGTAGGAGGAGTGGGGTTTCGGTGAACGAATTAGGGAGAGGCATGAATCTGTTGGTGTCGTAGCGAGAGGAGTTTCATTGCAATGAGAGAGTAAGGTATGCATGTTGTAAAAGTACTTCACTCACATATTAGTTTCTATAGGACCATTTCGGGTCCATTACTTTATATGTCTTTGCATATAACACTACATACTAGCAAAAGCAATGACGGATCTGTCGATGTTATAAATACAAACCTAACTCAAGGCATTTGTGAACGTTGCATTGATTTGCTAGTTTTCAACTCACCGTGTGTTGTTGATTCAAGTGTGGGCTGATGAAAAGCACGGCCTCGAAGTAATTGGCGCTTTGCTTGACAATCTTGACCACATCTTTGCGTATTCTGGAGTATTATATTTACTCGTTCTTAAACCAAATCGCCCAGATAATTTAAGAAAAATTTAAAAAAATTCGGACTCTACCCAGAAATTTTCATGGATCATAAAATTCTTGGTGGTTATTTACCTGTGAAAATTACACGTTTATTAAATTAACTAGGAATTAAAAATCAAAATACAACGTTTGGTTTGTTAAATAGTCCTCCATTAATTCTTTCACGTCATTTTTAAAGTGTTTTGTAAAATAATTTTACAAAACCCTACTAAAATCGCGACCTGTCTGTCCGTCCGTCCGTCCGTGTAACACAGCACTTTTTCTCGCAAACTACTTAAGCTAGAAACATCAAATTTTGTATGCAGGTGTAAAGTGGTGCTCGCTTTAAATTTCAACGATAAAAAATTTTATAAAGTATTTAAGGGGGGGTCTTCCCATATAGGGGAGTGGCCCCCGAAAAAAATTCATTAAAAGTAGCCGATCTTGGTGTCAAATGAAAGGTCTTGATGAGAACTCTTCAAAACAGGTCTTAATTTGATACTTTTCGCTTCGAAGGACGCGCAGCGAGGGGAAATACATAAAAAAATGGTGTCCCCCTTGCGATTGGACATCTGTGATGTGAAAAAAATTATGGTGGTAGGTGTTTACGAGTACAACAGCAACAAATACCTTAGATGTCAAAATTCGCTCAACTTTGTTAATAATAGTATGTCTAGTGTTAATAATAGTATTTCTCAGGAAATTTAATTTTTATTACAATTTAAAAATTTCATTTCTTTACTTCATCTAAATTTCTTCACTTCATTTAAATTTTCCTTGCTTCGTTTAAATTACCTTACTTCGTCTAACTTCACTTCATTTAGCTTTCCTTACTTCATTTAAATTTCTTTAGTTAATTTAAAATATTCCTACTTCAGGTAAATTTTGGTTTTTAAAAATTTAAATCTGCCCATTGCAATTTTGGAGCTGGAAACACTGATTTAGTGCAGAACAACGGTGCATTACATGACGGAATGTATTCGAGTTCAGCTGGGTGGACAGCTGATGGGAATTCACCGTAGGCACGGGATGGAGAAGAAGACAAGTTTTGGACGGATTGTAATGATTTTTTTTTGTCTAAGTCCGAACGAGGAACCGACCTCTCATCGGTTCTAGACGTTAAGTCTGAGTAGTGCCAACGGATGGTACCAACCGGTCAACCAATCCGTGCATCGTGATCCATTTTCGCGGTGGCTGCTTGTCGGCCAGCTAGATAGGAGAGGATTTCGGTCGCGGGTCTCCAAATGGGTTACGCTCATTTACAATCTTTCAGCCACCATTAAACGCCCGTTTCAAACGCGTCAAAAACACAATCATACGGAGAGGAAACCCACTTTACGTTACTCCGTATTTCTTCATCAATCCAGTCAAAGAACAAAAATCTAATCTCCATTTCGCGTTCCCGAATTTTAACGACGCGGTACCGAAAAATATACTACGTTAACGTAAATCCGAAAAAAACTACGCTAAAGAAACAATAAACCAACAAAGGTACCGCGTGCCGCGCGCGACGTGAAACCGGCCTCAGCGGATTTTCTCAAACCCTACCCTCGCGATGGCAAACTACTTCCCGCTGAAAGAAAGGACCACTCGAAAGGAAAATCGTGTTTTGAGTTAGCAATTCAAGTAAAATAAAATTTTTTTCCATTACAGGTACATTTTTTTTCTTTCGTTTTTCACCTAATTTATAACATTCGGCATATTAAGGGAGTGGAACAAAAACTAAAGAATTATAATAGTCTTTTCTTTTTGAAGTTGAATGATGAATTTTCACAACAATTGATACGTATCAATGTCAGTGTACGTTAAACATTCGATGAAACAAAATGAATACATCGTTTTCATCAAAACCATTTGAATACTTAACTAACGCTGCTCTCATGTTTTCTTTTTCAACATAAACAAGAAAATTATATAACATTACAAATTTACAAAAAAAAAATTATAATGTATATATATCGTCCACTTCAAAATAAAGTTTGTTTAGTATAAATCAACGGAATTTAATCTAGTCAATATTTCAATGGAATCTCTTTCTTTATTATACCGAAGCACTTGCAATAGGCCGCGGAATATTTAACTTGTTTCTTCTATACGTGTTTGAACGGGAGGAAAAAATAAAGTATACCGTAAAATAATTAATATTAGCTATTTCCAAAATTTAAAAGCGCTTTAAAATAAAGGAAGATAACCTATCGAGTATATATTCTATTATACTTAATATTAATAAACGTCATTAAATTTTTATTTTGCTAAATATTTTCTGAGAAATAATGTTTGTTGTTTTATTTTGGAATTGAAAATATTTCATTTACGATTCTTAAACTTCTCGTCTCTATTTTTTTTATATTAGATTTGAAAATTGTGCTGTAAAATTTTTTTTTGAATGGTATCTCGAGTTGAACCAACAAAATATAAATCTTAAGGAAGGCGTCTACAGAGTAGAACGAATTTTTTTTATAATCATTTCTAAATATAAACTATGGAAGAATGAAATAGTTTTCCCAAATCGCCAAAGTGTTCTTTTCTATTCCGTTTAATTGTTTCGAAGCAATTCAGTGCATCATTATTTGCAAATACAAAGCAAATAAAGCTTCACCACATTATAAAATGTATTAAATATTTCTGCGCCGAATTCTGCAGCCAATATTTAGTTTAGATTTGGTTTACTCATACTTGTAAATTTAAAAGGACAGGTTATGCCTTCCTATTAGAGACTTAAAATTTTATCAACTTTCATGGCATTTTATGTTTGCAACTTGAAAATAATTCGCATATTTTCCCACCTCATTCGTCTAAAAACAACACACTCTTAGGTCGAATATTGTGTTCTGTTTGGAACTGCTATCCTCAAGGCTCTGATTCAAACCGGCCGTTCAAAACACATTCTAAGATTTCGCCGGAAGGAAATTCAGAAATTCTTATCCACGTTACCAATCTTTTTCAGGACTCTTGACAAATCAACAGCAACAACTTCAATCTTTCGCGTTTCTAATCACTACACCACGCATCCGAACCGAAAGCGCTGAACCGCATAGTCTCGTATTACATCAAATCCCGCCCGCTCACCTTCTGATCTCTTTTCATAAATTGAGCTTTTTTGAATTTCCATCAAACTGTCATTCTGCTTTTACAATCTGACGACCATTATCCATTTATAGGAATCGTCCGAGTTCTTGTCCAAATTCGCTTCACGCAACTGTACCGTCCACGCACATAGTTACTTTTCAAATTGTCAGGACTAAAGGCACCCACAATTCCACTTTTCTCTAATGATCTTTGGTGGATTATTGTTCAACTGGGAATTATTTAAGTATTATTCTTTTGCAACACAAAACCAACGAAAAACAATTAAATTGAACGTGAAATTTATAAGCGATACGAACAGCACGCCGATTGTCGACAGTTCTTTGGTGGCGGCCACTACTCCCACACTCTCTTCCCATGTGGCTGTCAATTCACTTTGACATCGCTCGACAAAATTGACGTGGGATGTGAACCCTTCACAACCAACATGAGATGACAAGCCACATAGCAGTAAGGTGTGTTGGTAGTGGTCGCCAGTGGCGTCGCATGATTCATTACAGGGCAGTGTCCACGATGCCTACCAGGCATGGGGGACTGAAGGAAACGCTGCTTGGCCCTATGATGGCCCCTTTTTTCGCCGTCGTAGGTCTTTGGCATGGTAGACTCCCAGCTCCTTTCCGGAGTTGTCCGCAATGAGGTACCGCGTGGGACTTAAAACTTGTAAGACTCGACACTTCACAAACTTCTTATCTAGCTTGGCAGTGGAGTGCTTCACTTTGTCTTAAATTCCGTCGGTAGATTTTGTCGCCTGCCTTGAAGCCAGAAGGATGGGATCGCAGATTGTACCGCTCCTCCCCCACCCGTCTACTGTCTTCAATCCTCTCCCGGATTTGTTCTCGTAGAATTTGGAGTTTCTCGTGCGGCTCCAGCACCACTATTGGGTCCTCCAAACCCTTCAACTGCCGCAATAGCCGATACGAGTTTCCGTGGCAGATCATATGCTGGCCGAACATGGCAAAGTATGGGGAGATGGCTGTGGTGGAGTGATAAGACGAACGCAGGGCACAGGTGATGGCGGAAATCCTGCGGTCCCAATCCTTCTGATCCGGTTGGACGTAGGCCCAAATGGCGGCTATGAGGGTGCGGTTCAACCGCTCGGACGCATTGGCTTGCGGGGAATAAACGGCAGTCCGCTGATGCGTAATTCCATACTTTTCCATTAATTCCCGAAATCTAGACGAGGTGAACTGAACTCCGTTGTCGGAGACCAGCTTCTCCGGTACTCCAAATATATGGAAAACGCCATTTTCCAGAAAACTGACTATGGGACCAGTGTGCAGGTTTCGAAGAGGTTCCACAATCGGAAATTTGGACAATTGGTCCAGGACCACGACAGCTCCCGTGTATCCCGAAGTCGAGCGAGGGTACGGACCGATGAGATCTATATACAGGCGCTGGAACACCCGCTCCGGTAGTTCGAATTTTCCCATCGGGGGCCGAAGAACAGAATTGGGCGCTATAGTGCATTTGCACAGCTCACAGGCGGCTACGTAATTTTTCACTTGCTGCGCCATCTTAGGCCAAAAGAAGTAAATCTTCAGTCACCGAAGCGTACGACCATAACCGCCGTGTGCACTCAATGGGTGGTCATGAGCCCGCTTAATCAATTCGAAGGTCAGTTCTTCGGGCACTCATAACTTCCACTGTTCCTCTTCTTGGGGGGGGTCTCCGGAGGCGTGACCCATCCGCTTGTATATAAATCCCTCCGTCACCCGTAGTTCTGGCAGCAGTGGTAACTGGTTCCGAATCGTATTCATCAGCTGGGTATAACATACTGACTTGAAGGCGGGATGGTCCAAGTCGATCCATAGGGGGCTGTCGTCCTCCTGGGCCAACTCGGCTCCTTCAGGGGTGAACATCCTTGATAATGTGTCCGGTACCACGTGCTGACTTCCCTTGCGGTGTCTTATCGTGAAGTCAAACGCCTGTAATTTCAAGGCCCATCTGGCCAAGCGCCCGTGGCGATCAGTTTGGCTCATCAGCCATTTCAGTGACGCATGATCAGTGACGATTTCAAAGGGATATCCCTCTACATATGCTCGAAAGCGTTTCACTGCCAGCACAGCCGCCAGGCATTCCTGCTCCGAGACCGTGTAGTTCCGCTGGGCCTGGTTCAGCTTGTGGGACATAAAGGCTATAGGCCTCTCCTCGCCGTCTTGTGCAACCTGGACTAAGACTGCTCCCACCCCATGTTGACTCGCGTCACAATGGATTGAGAACGGTTTGTCAAAGTCCGGGCTGTGCAGTACGGGGGCTGTTGTCAGACTCTTCTTTAGCTCTTCAAAGGCTCGCAAGCTGGGCCCTTCCCAGACGAACTTACGTCCCTTACGCAGCATGTCGGTCAAAGGTGTGGTAATGGTGGCATAGTCACGCACGAAATGCTGGTACCATCCGCATAAGCCTAGGAATCGGCGTAACTGCTTGGTGGTCTTGGGTAATGGAAAAACGTCAATCGCTTGAGTCTTGTCCGGGTCGGTTTTGATATTGCCATGCCCAATGATGTGACCTAGATACTTCACCTCCGTCATCACGAACTGACTCTTCTGTATGTTGATTGTTAACCCTGCCCTCCGGATGTGTAGCGCCACCTCCTGCAGCAGGTCGATGTGTTCGTTGAAGGTCTCGGTTATAAGCAGCAGATCGTCCAAGTACACGAAAACTTGGTGCCGTAAATGCAGTGGTATCACCTTATCCATAAGGCGCGTCATTGTTTGAGGGGCATTGCACAATCCGAATGGCATTGTCACGAATTGATACAGGGGCCAATCTGGGACTGTGAAGGCTGTTTTCTCCTTTGAGCCAGGGTCTAAAGGAATTTGCCAGAAGGCGCCCTTGAGGTCTAAGCTCGTGATGAAGTGGGCTTTAGGCAACCGAAAATGCCTTCAATCAACGGTAGAGGGTATGCGTCCTTGACAGTCACGGCGTTCAAGCGTCTGGCATCTAAGCATAGCCGGACCTTGTTCGGCTTGACAAATAAGGTGACCGGGGAAGCCCACGCGCTCTGCGATTCTTCGATCACGCCTAAGGCTAGCATTCGATCAACTTCGGCATATAACAACTTTTCCTTCGCCGGAGATATGGAAAAATGTCTCTGTTTTATGGGTTCAGCATCCCCCACATCTATTGTGTGTAACACCAGGGCCGTCCGCCCGAGACCTTCCTTCTCATGCGATGGAAAAGCCGATATAGCCGAGTCAAATCGCAATTGTTGATTCATATCCAGTGTATGTCGTAATAAGTGAGTGGTTGGAGTTTGGTCAGGAACAGTGGCGACGGACTCCAGGGTCGTGCCGGAAAACAGTGCCGGAAAACAGTGCCGGGGCCAAGTTAAATTTTTGAACGAAATCTACCCCTAAGTAAAGATTCTGGGTTAATTGAGGTATAATGTAAAATTGCAGAGGTTTAGTTACTCCTTTAAAGGTGACATCCGTCGTAATTTTTCCCACTACAGAGTGACGAGTTCCGTCCGCCGTGCTTAACCAGGTGGTAAAATGATGGATTTGGTCCGCGTGCATTGCCAGCACCTCCCCTGAAAAATCGGCTGATATGCAATTCACACTGGCTCTCGTATCGACTAAACCTGACAATCGTTTTTGCAGGAGGTGAACTGACGCATATGGTCGAACGTCATCCCTCAATAATTCGTCTAAGTGTATGTCCTTCAACACCTTCCTCGACTGCCTGACCCTTCTCCAGAAGCTCCGCATCCGACGCGTGGCTCGCTTCCTTCGCGGTGGGACAGTTGTAACCAACTCCTCATGGAAGATGCGCTGTTGAGTAGCCAAATAAATCCGCAGTCTGACATGGAAGGGTTTAATATGCCAAGGAACCTTCGCCTCGCTACCATTCCCCTGCGCGTCCGCCTCGACAAAGGGTGGCGTTGGCTGTGGAACTTCGGGAGAAATATGTTTGGCGGTGCGAGTCAGCAAAGTTGGGGTCATGTCTGGGGCTTGGTCATAGCTAGTGATGGGGCCAGTATTGGTTCGTTCGGGTCCTAGGAGTGCCGGCGGGTGGTCGCGGCACTCGCTGGCAAGTTTTTTCGTAACTTGCAATCTGCGCAATCAGGTGCATAAGTGTCTGCCTTCCCGCATCGGTAACAGAAGATCGTCGGTTCCGCTGGACATGCATAAAAACGATGCCCCGTATGTCGGCAGTTCCAACAGACCGTCGGACTTGTAATTGCTTCAACGGATGGTCGATCAATCATTGCTTGGAACTCGGGCTCCAGGGGTGCTCCGCTCCTCGGTACTGGTACTGGGTCAGCCAGTAGGTGGTCCGCTGCCATTAACTCCACGGTATGATGATTTCGTGGATTTGGTCCCGCTATGCGAGGTTGTGGACGGAAGGTACCTCGCCGCTCATCCAATTGTTCTTGCCTACGGGAATGGAGGCGCAATCCCTGTATGGTGTTGATGGGAAAACGAAGAAGACTGTTCTGAAGCTTCCAACGAATATTCTCCCTGATAATTTCTACCAGTTCGTCCTCGGGCATGGGTGTTCGTGATCGAGTGCTCAATCGCACTATACTTGTGTAATACTGGTCGAATGGTTCGTGAGCGCCTTGTTTCCGTTTCTTTAGTTGTTCCTGTAGTTCTCTTTCAGTGAAGCCGTCATCAAATCGGTTGCGGAAGGCTGCACTGAAAGAATCCCAATTGGGACGTGGTGTCGATTCCTTAAAACTCCAGTCGGCAGCATCTCCGCTGAACAGAAGGTGTGCATGCCGGAGGAAAGCCAAGAAGTCACCTCCCAGGGTGCTGGAGACTAACGCCTGAATCCTAAACAGGAACCGGTCCACTGATGTCGTCGAGTTGAAACCAGTGAAGCTGAGGCGCCAACTCTCCATGATACGAGGCGTCGGGTCTCGGAAAAGTGTCAACGCGTTCGCGGGGGGAGTCGCATCCTCGATGGGCCTGCTGTAAGGGACTAACTCGGGGACTGTGGGTACCAACGGAGGTGCGGTGCTGTGTCGTGGTCGATACTCGAGAGCTCGGGGATCCATTCCCGAGTTCCTTAGAGGTAGGGTCCAATGATAAGCCGGTCTAGAGTGGGGCATAGCCACACTGGGATTGGGCTCCCAGCCAAGCGGAGTTCTCACGCGGTGGGGGGGTTGGCTAATCGGGAGGTTCTGGAGTCTGCCCTCCAAGTTTCCGATCCTCTCGGACATAACTTGCATTAAGGCCACGAGGGTGTCAATGGAGTGGGTGGAAGGCGCGGTTGGAACCTCGGCCGCGACAACTGCAGCAGGAACTTCTCCGTCCACGGCTCCTTGTAGGTCCACCAGTGATTTGGGCGGCTCAGCACTCCACTACGTCCTCGAAATAGATCCCGCAGTTAGCTGGTTGGACCGTTTTGGATCGGGTCCAACGCTTGTCGGGTGTTCGTTTCGTCGCCATGTGTGGGTTTCCTATGAGTGTTGGTACGATGTAATACTGAAAAAAGAATGTAATTGACTCCTACCACTATTTCTAATCTATACGTACATATATAAAAAAACTTATTAATACTTTAGTGGCCGATAGTGGCGAGCTATTTAATATAAGCAAAAAAAATTGATTTGATACACACTTTCCCTTCCAGCAGTCGACTCCTCCAAAGGGAAATGAGAGTGAATGGTAGTCTGCCGAGAAAAGGGTGCTTTCGGCCGATTTACAATACTGTATCCCCAAACCCACATACATTACAAAAAAAACCGTATCTAAACTACGTTAAATGAATCGACGAGACAACTGGTAGAGCTACCGTAACAGTTTTGTACGCGGTCGAAATTCCCGACGCGTGGAAGCATTCCGGGCGCCACAATTCCAGCATACGCCACCGAACGTTGAACCGATACCACTCGTCTATCACGCATACGAAATGAGTAGAATCCTTCCGCGACATAAAGGCAAGGTAGCCTTCTATTTTCTTGAGAGTCCAGGCCGATAGGAGAAACCCATTTGGCTGACAGTTCCATCAAGAAAATAGAAGGTTCTTACAGGGGTCAACCTGGGACAACACATCGGAAGGCTTCTGTCGCGAATAAAAACAATCAAACAAAGGAGAGCGGAAGCTACAACTCACGTGAAGCGACTGCTAGTTTGTATCACACAACTCCACTGCTCCTGTTTGTGAGGCTCGAGTACCAAGGTACCTTACATCCTCCGTAAAGGATTAACTCGTCAGAAGACGCGAACCTTTTATCCCCTTAGGATGTTTGGGCCCCACGTTGGGCGCCATTCGTAATGATTTTTTTTTGTCTAAGTCCGAACGAGGAACCGACCTCTAATCGGTTCTAGACGTTAAGTCTGAGTAGTACCAACGGATGGTACCAACCGGTCAACCAATCCGTGCACCGTAATCCATTTTCGCGGTGGCTGCTTGTCAGCCAGCTAGATAGGAGAGGATTTCGGTCGCGGGTCTCCAAATGGATTACGCTCATTTACAATCTTTCAGCCACCATTAAACGCCCGTTTCAAACGCGTCAAAAACACAATCATACGGAGAAGAAACCTATTTTACGTTACTCCGTATTTCTTCATCAATCCAGTCAAAGAACAAAAATCTAATCTCCATTTCGCGTTCCCGAATTTTACCGACGTGGTACCGAAAAATATACTACGTTAACGTGAGTCCGAAAAAAACTACGCTAAAGAAACAACAAACCAACAAAGGTACCGCGTACCGCGCGTGACGCGAAACCGGCCTCAGCGGATTTTCTCAAACCCTACCCTCGCGACGGCATACTTACCATGCACTCTACTTCCCGCTGAAAGAAAGGACCACTGGAAAGGAAAATCGTGTTTTGAGCTAGCAATTCATATTATTCTCTTTCAAGTAAATAAATTTTTTTCCATTACATGTACATTTTTTTTCTTTCGTTTTTCACCTAATTTACAACATTCGCCATGTCAAGGGAGTGGAACAAAAACTAAAGAATTATAATAGTCTTTTCTTTTTGAAGTTGGATGATGAATTTTCACAACAATTGATACGTATCAATGTCAGCGTACGTTAAACATTCGATGAAACAAAATGAATACATCGTTTTCATCAAAACCATTTGAATACTTAACTAACGCTGCTCTCATGTTTTCTTTTTCAACATAAACAAGAAAATTATATAACATTACAAATTTACAAAAAAAAAATTATAATGTATATATATCGTCCACTTCAAAATAAAGTTTGTTTAGTATAAATCAACGGAATTTAATCTAGTCAATATTTCAATGGAATCTCTTTCTTTATTATACCGAAGCACTTGCAACAGGCCGCGGAATATTTAACTTGTTTCTTCTATACGCGTTTGAACGGGAGGAAAAAATAAAGTATATCGTAAAATAATTAATATTAGCTATTTCCAAAATTTAAAAGCGCTTTAAAATAAAGGAAGATCACCTATCGAGTATATATTCTATTATACTTAATATTAATAAACGTCATTAAATTTTTTTTTTGCTCAATGTTTTCTGAGATATAATGTTTGTTGTTTTATTTTGAAATTGAAAATATTTCATTTACGATTCTTAAACTTCTCGTCTCAATTTTTTTATATTAGATTTGAAAATTGTGCTGCTAAATTTTTTTTTGAATGGTATCTCGAGTTGAACCAACAAAAAAAAAATCTTAAGGAAGGCGTCTACAGAGTAGAACGAATTTTTTTACAGTCATTTCTAAAAATAAACTGAGGAAGAATGAAATAGTTTTCCCAACTCGCCAAAGTGTTCTTTTCTATTCCGTTTAATTGTTTCGAAGCAATTCAGTGCATCATTATTTGCAAATACAAAACAAATAAAGCTTCACCACATTATAAAATGTATTAAATATTTCTGCGCCGAATTCTGCAGCCAATATTTAGTTTAGATTTGGTTTACTCATACTTGTAAATTTAAAAGGACAGGTTATGCCTTCCTATTAGAGACTTAAAATTTTATCAACTTTCATGGCATTTTATGTTTGCAACTTGAAAATAATTCGCATATTTTCCCACCTCATTCGTCTAAAAACAACACACTCTTAGGTCGAATATTGTGTTCTGTTTGGAACTGCTATCCTCAAGGCTCTGATTCAAACCGGCCGTTCAAAACACATTCTAAGATTTCGCCGGAAGGAAATTCAGAAATTCTTATCCACGTTACCAATCTTTTTCAGGACTCTTGACAAATCAACAGCAACAACTTCAATCTTTCGCGTTTCTAATCACTACACCACGCATCCGAACCGAAAGCGCTGAACCGCATAGTCTGGTATTACATCAAATCCCGCCCACTCACCTTCTGATCTCTTTTCATAAATTGAGCTTTTTTGAATTTCCATCAAACTGTCATTCTGCTTTTACAATCTGCCGACCATTATCCATTTATGGGAATCATCCGAGTTCTTGTCCAAATTCGCTTCACGCAACTGTACCGTCCACGCACATAGTTACTTTTCAAATTGTCAGGACTTAAGGGACCCACAATTCCACTTTTCTCTAATGATCTTTGGTGGATTATTGTTCAACTGGGAATTATTTAAGTATTATTTTTTTGCAACACAAAACAAACGAAAAACAATTAACTTGAACGTGAAATTTATAAGCGATACGAACAGCACGCCGATTGTCGACAGTTCTTTGGTGGCGGCCACTACTCCCACACTCTCTTCCCATGTGGCTGTCAATTCACTTTGACATCCCACGACAAAATTGACGTGGGTTGTGAACCCATCACAACCAACATGAGATGACAAGCCACATAGCAGTAAGGTGTGTTGGTAGTGGTCGCCAGCGGCGTCGCATGATTCATTACAGGATCCAAAATTGAAAACGGGGAGTCCGCTGGAAATCGCGGGGAGTTCAAGTCGGGTATCCGTGGAGGATGTGGAGAATATTGAAAACCTTGTTGCCTTTAACGTGAAAAACACTGGCGAGAAACGAGAAAAGCGGCATTTGAGTCTATGTACGTTTTAAAAAGTGATTTCTTGACAATCGTTCGTGCAAGCGTTGAGTGAAGAAAATTAGTTTGCAAACAAAGGTGAAAAGTTAGCGCGACGCAAACAAACGGCAATTTTGACGCCATTCAATCAACCTCCACGCGAATTTTCATTTCCCGTCTGTAAATAAACGAACTTTCGAAATTAATCACGCACGTTCATTGTGCTCTTGTGATGATTCGAGTACAATAGCATGCAAATAATTTATATGAATAGTTTCTAAATTCGCGAGCTCTTATGTAGGACATCTATGATATGGCTGATGCTGGCGGTGATATGACGATAGTGGTAGTTGGTGATATTTGATTGGTCAGCCCAAATCAAGGTTCATCTAGGTGTAAACTGCGAATTCGATGCCCACTGCTACATTAAAGTTCACTTTTCTTATTTGTGCATCGCCACGACTTGCTCTCCGATGAATTAAATTTCAGTTGAAGAGGAATGCAAAGTTGACGTTTCGCGTCAAAGTTGTTTAATCAGATGATTTGGATGATGCTACGCGATTCAGACGGGTTAAGAAACACGTACAAGAGGAAGCAGCGTATTGCGATAGCAGATAGTACCGGTGGAACTCTGGCATGGAAGCTTGAAAGCAAGATACATTACTTAGATGTTGCGGACTCTTATGTTTGTGTATGGGAACGACCGAAACATAAGAAATGATCTTTTGCACGTTATTGATGTGTTTGAGCTTTGAGATCGCAATCGTAGAATTCAACGTTAGTTGCAGGAAGTGATCATCAATAAGAAATTTAGAGCATGATTGTGATGTGCAGGTTTTTGCTCATAGGAAAACAGTTAACGTGTGCCAATAGCTTAAATGGATCAGTTTGTTATGGCATAAGTCTCCTAAAGGTGGTTTAATCTAATGTTATATGGACCTAAAGTTGAGATTTATGGTGTTCGTAGCTAAAGTCGTTTTGACTGATTATGGGAAAAATCCGATTCATGCCGGGTACACGAAAAGTAGTAAATCGCATTTTGCATATTGTGGCGTTTATACGTTTATTTATTAGAATTACGGGCTTTCATCAAATTTTACCTTTGTTAATGAAACATAGTGGCGTAAGAATCGAGTTCGTAAACCTTTAAATTACAGGAAATTCAGTTATCAGCAACTCACCACATCGTCAGCGAGCGCTCGTGAGGATGTGGGTATTTTATTTTTCTCTTAAATTATAAATTTTTTTCCAATTGTTTTCTAATTTTGTTCGTTATAAAAATTTATTATTTGCATGATTTTATATATTATTTCACATGTTTGGTTTTTTATATAAAAATTTTCAATTTATAAAGGGACAGTAAAAAAAAAACAGCAAAACAAGGTAGCGTTTTTTTCCGATTATTTACGTCTTCCGCCTGCTATTCCTATAGTGTAAGGTATTTTTTTTCTTCAGATAAAATAAATTAAAAATAATTGTACAGCCTGTGTAGTTATTTGATTCGCGCAATCGACACAATTTGTTTTTAATAAAAACGCGTTACATAAGCACGGTATCTTTGTAAGCCCAGATTGAGAACCCCATATCGCAAAGATCTGTAGAATGGTTTTGACATTATATTCACAAATAAAATGAATTGTTAAACTTTAAAAACGCGTTCGTTCCATTTTGGCTCTTTCTGACCGGGTACAGGACCCGGCACGGTGGGAAGTTTTTTTTCAGAAAAATGAGCTATTCATCGGACGCGAGTTAATAAAAGACGTTTTTCTTTTATTGTACAGACTTCATTCCATGGCGGTTGGAATTCAAGTGACTTAAAATTCTTAATTCTACTTATATTCTATGCATCTACCAAACATTATACTACGCATCGCATGCTTATTTAAGCAAATTTCGTTTGTGCACAAGTATTAAGCACAGACGTTACGTAGTCAAAAAGGTAATTAAACACCATGCATATTCCATTCATTATACAAACATTGTATGGAAATGCTGATGTGTACAAAAAGATAGTAAATTGTTATTATCAATAACTCGCTGTTCCTAGCTATTACTTTTACTCCTGAAAAAGTTATCCAAATGGTGTATGAATTTTCTTTTTGGGTGATTTCCCAATTTCCGATGCTTCTGTTTCTTGTTCATTGGATCAATTTTTTCGCGGATGAGTGTATGCTTTTCAAGTAATGGTACGTAATCTCTATTTTTAGTGTCTTGGTACCCTTATATTGCTAAACTCGCCCTTCCTAGTTATTACTTTTACTCCTGAAAAAGTTATCGAAATGGTGTATGAATTTTCTTTTTGGGCGATTTCCCAATTTCCGATGCTTCTGTTTCTTGTTCGTTTTGGATCAATTTTTTCGCGGATGGGTGTATGCCTTTCAAGTAATGGTACGGATTCTCTATTTTTAGTGTCTTGGTACCCTTATATTGCTTAATAAGCTTAGGATGCACTTTTTCTTGATTAGTTATATTAAAGTTATTTTTTATTTTATTCACTATATATCTATTAGGTTGCCTCTTATTTCTGTGCACTTTGCCCGGTTTATTTAACACTAAATGATTTCCACTTAGATTTGGAAGTTGCACTCTGTTTTTATTATATTTCCTTGCACACTGTTGTTTCTATTTATTTAATGTTTCCTTCACCGTGGTCCGATTGACTGTGTGGAGTTCGACTTCCGCTGGTGTACACTTATGTGATACATGATACGCTCTGTTGTAGGCGTCCGTTGCTATGCACATTATTTCTTCTGCAGACAAGTGTGTGTTTTGGGCTCTAATTATTCTTATTATTTCGCTTAAGGTTCTATGGGCAGTGTTGATATCCGCGGTTCCATTGTGGTTATTCGGAGACGTAATGAGATAAGTTATTTGCTGTTGTTGCAAGAACTTGATTAAGATATGATTGTCATAGTCGTTTTCCATACATAATGTTTTGTAATTTACAAAATTGATTATCCTGTTCTATATATATTCCGTGCTTTTGGTTCGGATTGGCGTTCTCTTTTAACCCATTCTGTAAGTTTATTTTCGTCGTTTATTAGTTCATCATAAATTGTGTACACATTATTGTTAAATTGTTTAGTTTTGGTTAGTACGTGTCCCCATACTATTTGGTTTTTGTATTGGCTTACTGGGTGATTTTTCATAACGATTAAGGGGTTAGGATTTTCAACGTTGGTGGGCCTCGTTGCTTGTCCTGAAATGTTATCGATTTTCATTGTATTGATTTGTGATCTGAGTGGTTTTGACAGGTTATCTGCCACAACGTTCGTTTTACCTTTGAGGTATTTAATTTCATAATCAAAGTCTGTTAGCTGTTGCTTCCAACGAAATAATTTAGAGTGTTGGTCTTTATGGTTTTCCAGCCATTGCAGGGGCTTGTGATCAGTTTTGATGATAATTTGACGTCCGTAAATATAATGACGAAACTGTTTTAATGTCCATATTATCGCGAGCAGCTCCTTCTCAATCGTCGAGTAGTTTCTTTCAGCTTTGTTTAACGTTCTTGATACGTAGCCTATGGGTCACCCTTCCTGCTCCAGAACTCCCCCTATTGCATAGTCTGATGCATCTGTTGCTATCTCGAATTTAATGTTGTAGTCGGGTGTCTTGAGAACGATGTCCCCAGCCAATATACTTCTTAGTTTGTTAAAGGACTGTATAAATCTCGGATTTAAGTAGTCTACCTCTTGGTCTTTCCGTAACGCATTGGTTAACATCTCTGCTATTTTGGCATAGTTTCGGATGAATTGCCTATAATATCCGCTTAGCCCTAAAAACGATCGCAATTGTTTTATGGTTTTGGGTATGTGTGCCTCCTTAATTTTCTTCAGATATTTGTCATCTGGTTTGAGTCCTTCTTTTGTTACTTTGACTCCTAGAAAAATCGTTTCGTGTTGGAAAAACTTGCATTGCTCTAGCTGAATGCGAAATCCGTGTTTGCGTATGATTTTTAGCACTTTCTTTGTGTTGTCGAATATTTCTTGTGGGCTATGTCGAAATATAAGTATGTCATCTAAATTCACCACACATTTGTCCGGTATAAGTTCGTTCAACATATAATTGACCGCTCTCTGGAAGGTTGCAGGTGCTATGCACAAGCCAAATGGCATACGTGTGAAATGAGAACGCCCGAAGGGTGTTGAAAACGTTGTTTTTTCCTGGCCTTCTTTCCTGATATTAATCTAGTGATAACCGCGTGCTAGGTCTAACGATGTGAAGTACGTGCAATTTCCCATCACGTGAAGGTTTTCCTCTTGCACTGTTATGTTATTTAGCTTCCTAAAGTCGATTACTAAACGGTGTCTAGGTTTCCCATCTAACTATGACCCCCAAGTCTAGTAACTCCTGTACTTGTTTTTTCAATTCGCCCTGTAGTGAGGTAGGTGTTCTGTATGGTTTTATGTAGATTGGATCATCGCTCGTGACTTAGATTTCATGTTCCAAAATATCTGTAACCGTAATTGGTTCATTCTTGTCGTAGATTACGTCCTTAAATTCTTTCAGTAGTTTCTTCACTTCATGAATTTCTTCCGTGTTGACGTTTTGATGCAAATTTTGCTGGACTAGCTCCTCTTGAGTCTTCGTTTGGGCAAACTGGTTGATTTCTTCCTCCGTTAACGTATTTTTCTTCGTCGGTTCTGGTTCCTGTTCCTTTGGTATCAGAACGCCTTTGCTCGGATGAAATGCTAGTTGCAGTTTATGGATTATGTCCATACCTATTAAAGCATCGTAATGTCAGCTAAATGTATCAATTATTTTGAAGGTTAGTTTTTGCGCAACTTCAGGAATAGTGAATGACGCTGAACATGAAGAATATGTATCCCCACCTATGGTTGTCAATTGTACACATTTTGAATCACGTATCGGCAAATCGAGAGGATATTTCATTATAGATACCACTGTTCCAGTGTCAAGTAGAATTCTAATGGGTCTATTATTTTTGACGATACGTGTTTTGATTATGGGTAGTTTATTTTGTAAGTCAGTATCTAAAGTGTTATAGTTTTCAATATTAATGTGGTTACTCTCGGTTGGTAACTTGTGTAATAATAGTTTTAAGTCACGTATTTGTTTTTGTATTTCTTCCTGTGTTAAATTAATATTGTCAACTGACATTCGCGATATGTGCGAGTTTTGGTTATTTGATTTGCGAGTTAGGTGTGATTTATCTACATCCATTTGGTTATTGTCGTTTTCCCGGTTGTTGTATTTATTATTTTGTTTATTATCCCCGTTTTCCCGTGGTTTATATTCTTTATTGTCGGAAGTTTTTCCTTTGTTATAATGCGCTTCGCGTTTATAATTTTGGTTGAATCCTTTATCTTGGTTGTTATATTTGTTATTATTGTCCTTGGACTGATTATTTGAATAGTTTTTATTGTTGTTGTTATATTTTTGTTATAGTTGCTGTTTTCATTTTTATCGTTTGAATCACGACTTCGCTCTATTTTATTCAAAATATCTGGTCTTTTCATTAAGGTGTCAAATGCTGAATAAATGTCGTTACAAGCCATTACGAGTGCGTGTCATCCTGTAGTTAGTTGATTTCTGAATTGATTATAAACAAATTGTTCATTCTGTTTTATTGTATAGCCGGAATCTTGTTCCATAGATCATCTAATATTTAGATCATCTAATTGGTCCATTAAATAATCGTAGTAGTCACGTAAATTCTTGAAGTCTTTTACGCTACTTTTAACTACATTTGCCATTATTGCCACGTGTTCCTGGTGAATTCCGTATTCTTGGAGTAATGCCTTACGGACCCTTCTTTACCTCCTCGACGTACCAATTTTGTGTTCTACCTAGAAAGTGTGTATCCCAAAATGGCGATGTCGGTTTGTTCGAGTCTTTCTGCCTCTGCGAATAACTTGCCGACGATTTCAACCCATTGTTGCACTTAGATTTTTTCTGGATCTTAGTTCAAATTAGGAAGTTTTTCTATTTTCTTTGAAATGTATTCGAATCTCGCCTTTTTCTCCACTGTACACATTTCACTACTCGGTCCTTCTGTCGCCATTGCGTTTCCAGAATGATTTTCCGGTGTTTGTACCACGAGTTTCTGCTCAAATGATTTGATGAGTTTCTCTACTTCGTCCTCACTGCAATCACTTTCGTTAATTGTTTCTAGCTCATCGCTCACTTCTAGCAATTAGAATTTGTGTGTACTTACCAGGTTTTTGTACATTTCCTGATAGTAATGAATGTTCTCTAATTCTGAATGCCTTATATGACGTACAACGTTCACTTCGGGTTAGTTAGTTTTACACTTGTTAGGGTTATTTATATATAGTTGTTATTATTGTTAGTCCCCTGTCTGCGGTTTACTTCGATTTTAGTTAAGTAATTTTACACCGATTATAGACGGGATGAAGTTAATAGGGAAATTTAAAAATCGGGTTGTTGTATTAATTATTTCTGATATTTCTACTTTAAATTGAATTATTTATTGTGGAGCGAATTATAAGTTTTTCGCGTTAAACTGTATATAGTATAAATCACAGTTGTACAATTTAGTCTACACCAATGCAATTATTGCGAAAAATATTCCTCTTGTAATTTCCGTTTCCGGCTACGCCAGTTAATAAAAGACGATTTTTTTTATTATACAGACTTGATTCCATGGCGGTTGGAATTCAAGTGACTTAAAATTCTTAATTCTACTTATATTCTATGCATCTACCAAACATCATACGATGCATCGCATGCTTATCTAAGCAAATTTCGTTTGTGCACAAGTATTATGCACAGACGTTACGTAGTCAAAAAGGTAATTAAACACCATGCATATTCCCTTCATTATACAGGGTCTAAATAATAAGTAACTGGACTGACCTCAGGAAATTTTATTATTGGCAAAATATGTACAATTTTTCTTTAGAAATCTTCAAAGTAGTCCCCATTGGAGTCGATAACACGCTCATACCGGATTTTCCAATCCCCGAACGCTCCCTGGAAGTCTGCAACCTCGATGCTGTCTAGAGCCCTCGTCGTAGCACGTTGAACGTTTTCCAGAGTCCCGAACCGCGTCCCCTTAAGGTTTCTCTTGACCTTGGGAACAGAAAGAAGTCCGTTGGTGCCATATCCGGACTGTAAGGAGGCTGTGGTAACGTTGCCCTCGACTGTTTGGCCAACTGCTCGGCAACGAGCAGGCAGGTGTGCGACGGAGCATTGTCGTGATGGAGGGATCCACGAATCGGCAATCTCCAGACGGACTCGGCGAACCCAGGCGGTTAGTCGACGGAGCACCTCTCTGTAGTACTGGGCGTTTACAGTTTGGCCGGGTGGCACCAACTCTTTGTGAACAATGCCTTTCACGTCAAAGAAAGCAATGAGCATCGACTTCACCTTCGATTTGCTCATGCGCGCTTTTTTCGGTCGTGGTGACGCCGATGTGTGCCACTCCGAACTCTGCCGCTTCGTCTCAGGATCGTATTCAAGAACCCACGTCTCGTCTCCTGTAATAATGTGGTTAAAAAACTCTGGTTCGGTTGCTCGATCGTACGCTCCATTTTCACTCCGACGACGTAACTGAACACGCACTCCGCTCTCGCTCGATGCTATCTCTCCAAGCGCTTGGAGGCAACTGCTGCATCCTGGTTCCCTCTACCTAGACCCCCACCACCACTACAGCACCAGATATCGATTAGCACACGCTTTGACGGCGCGGGGCAGGCTCAGTCCGGTTACTTATAATACAGCCCCTGTAGATACACTGTATGGAAATGCTGATGTGTACATAAAGATAGAAAAAGATAGTAAAATGTTATTATCAATAACTCGCGCTCCAAATGTTTTCTAGTTTCGGGGAATCTTGCGGGTTGGGTGGCCTCTAGTCAAGGTGCCTTTTTATGGCATAAGGTTATGTGATTCGATCACATAACTCTTTGACATAAATTGGTCACCGTTATATTTCTTTTCTGATGAGAAGGCTCATGCAAGGTATGTTTGTATGAGTAACGCCAAGAGAACAAAGGTTGACTTTGATTTACCTTAACTTAATGCTATACGCCTCCTTTAACCTTTCTAAGGCTAAAATCACTAATTTTGAATCGTGCTTGTATGACAAGGAAGGGAAGGGAATGAGTGCAAATCGTCTTGATTCCAACCAATGCACGGTTGATGTTTCGTTCGCCACAGCCTCTTCGGGTGATATATATGGGCCATCCTTCAGAACAAATACCTTCAAACAAAAATTAAAAGTTTAATACGAGATTGAATTTATTTGTAAACACTCCTACAGTTTCTTCTGTGGTTTCGGTTGGCGCTGCTTGAGCGCATTTAATACATAATATTTAAGTAACTTTTGATGTCTCACGCGAACCTGCACTGGATGGCCAGGGCAATGTTCTTTGTACCACGACTTAGCCAATAGAATATCGATAGCGCAACGTGTCCGCCCTGATCGTAGATTAAATGGTCGTGGTGCCCACAAAAGTGCAATTCCATTGGCGGCATTGTCTGTATACAGAGGGGTGTCTTGAAGGATAACTTGTGCTTCTTTTGGTAGCGTATACTCTTCGTTATCGTCCGGTAATGGTTCGACGATCTAAAATGTTTTAAAAAGTGAAGAAATTCGTTAGCAACTTATTCATCAAGGCTTACTTTAACTGCGTGTCGATGCGAAAAAGGATTGATGAGGAGATCAAAGTAGAATGCAGGCAAATCTGGATCTTCTGCTTTAATAAAACCACATTAGACGTATGATACCTGAATATCTCTTTGGAAATTTATGTTTGTAGTTTTCAGCAGTAAACCAAAACATTACCAACTATCGACAGAAGACATTTTTATCGACAGGACCTGTAATGAATCGGCCCTACGCCACTGGCGACCAATACACATGCACATTGCTACCATATAGCTTTCCATCTCGCGTCAGTCGTGACGACTTCACACCCCACGTCAGCTTTGTCGGGGAACGTGAAAGTCGCAGTTTTCGCAGTTTGACGCAGCCATATGGGGAGTGGGTGGGGGAAATCTCCGATTAGTTAACGGAATAGGATAAACATTTTCTGCCATGTGCGTATGTAATGAGGGATAGATAGATTGGCGGGATGAAGATTAGTTTGAGTTCGAAGTTAAATTTACGGATGTGTTTTTGATCAAATAACGGTCAATGAGGCAGAATCGAATCGCGTAATACGTATCGTGTGGCTTTCCTGCTATGAATGGTGGCAAATCCTTTCGTTGGTAAATTCATTTGTGCCGTTGCACTCATAGTATTCCTTTATTAATTCTTCTGGTTGTCGATGCTGCCGTTTATGCTGATTAAAGAAGATAATTGGATTCACGGTCTTTTCCCGCCCTAACAATATGAATCCGCAATCGCGGCAGCCAAATGGGGAAGTGAGTTGGGTGAGTTGCAGTTTTGTCTCGGGAAATTAAGGCAAGTTTTAAGAGTTGATTAAAGACTAAAATAAATAAATTAAACTATCAACAGTGAAAACATCAAACACTCCGCTATTTATTGCATTTACGTGTACTTGAATGTGCATTTTAACGTGAAAATTGTGCGAAGAAAACTAAGGTACCCAGCAGAAGGTTTTCGATGAATGTCAAGCAGTAGAGAAGTTAATGAACAATTTTTCTGGTTCCAAGATTGACGTTTGATAAAATGGTGCTATTAAACCACCATACCATATGGAAACTATTTGGTCCCTTCGGAGCTGTGCAGAGTGTGAAAATCATTAAAGACCAAGACGATAACCAATGCAAAGGATACGGATTCGTGTCGATGACAAATTATGAAGAAGCGGCAATGGCGATACGTGCTCTTAATGGATACACGCTCGGCAATCGGCTGTTGTAGGTTAGTTTCCATGAATAAATTCAAGTAAGGAGCGCAAGTGACCGGCGCGTAGATGCCTTCTAGCCATAAGAAGCTTGTGCAATCTCTCCATATTAATAAAAAAAAGACACCCGCCAGGTTGCTTGCGATATAACACTACATACTAGCAACGGCAATGACGGATCTGTCGAAGTTATAACTACAAACCTAACTCAAGGCATTTGTGAAAGTTGCATTGATTTGCTAGTTTTCAACTCACCGTGTGTTGTTGATTCAAGCGTGGGCTGATGAAAACCACAGCCTCGAAGTAATTGGCGCTTTGCTTGAAAATCTTGACCACATCCTTTCGTAGTCTGGAGTATTATATTTACTCGTTCTGAAACAATTAAGCCCAGATATTTTAGAAAAAATTTAAAAAAATTCGGACTCCACCGAGAAATTTTCATGGATCATAAAATTCTTGGTGGTTATTTACTTGTAAAAATTACACGTTTATTAAATTAACTAGGAATTAAAAATCAAAATACAACGTTTGGTTTGTTAAATAGTCCTCCATTAATTCTTTCACGTCATTTTTAAAGTGTTTTGTAAAATAATTTTACAAAACCCTGCTAAAATCGCGACCTGTCTGTCCGTCCGTTCGTCCGTCCGTGTGTCACAGCACTTTTTCTCGCAAACTACTTAAGCTGGAAACATCAAATTTTGTATGCAGGTGTAAAGTGGTGCTCTCTTAAAATTTCAACGATAAAAAATGTTATAAGGTATTTAAGGGGGGGTCTCCCCATATAGGGGAGTGGCCCCCGAAAAAAAATTTCATTAAAGGTAGCCGATATGGATGTCAAATGAAAGGTCGTGATGAGAACTTTTCAAAACAGGTCTTAATTTGATACTTTCCGCTTCGAAGGACGCGCAGCGAGGGGAAATACACGAAAAATTTGTGTCCCTATCTTGCGATTGGACACCTGTGTTTATGAGTACAACAACAAAAAATACCTTAGAAGTCGAAACTCGCTCAACTTTGTTAATAATAGTATGTGTAGTAATCGAGCAGTTATACTAGCAAATTGCTCGAACACCCTCCTATCTCCTATCCAAAATTGTAATGGCAGATTAAAGAAAACAAAATATGTAAGTTTTTCCCCTGTAATTGTGATTTGTAGAATAGTTTTTCTTCTTCTTATTATTATCAAATGTAACTTCAGATCAATTTTCCTCGATAGTAAATTTAAACGCTTTCCTTTAATTATATTTCTGAGGAAATTTAATTTTTATTACAATTTAAAAACTTCATTTCTGTACTTCATCTGAATTCCTTCACTTCATTTAAATTTTCCTTGCTTCGTTTAAATAACCTTACTTCATCTAAATTTCTTCACTTCATTTAGCTTTCCTAACTTCATTTAAATTTCCTTAGTTATTTTAAAATATTCCTACTTCAGGTAAATGTTGGTTTTTAAAAATTTAAATCTGCCCATTGATATTTTGGAGGTGGAAACACTGATTTAGTGCAGAACAACGGTGCATTACATGATGGAATGCATTCGAGTTCCGCTGGGTGGACAGCTGATGGGAATTCACCGTAGGCACGGGATGGAGAAGAAGACAAGTTTTGGACGGATCCAAAATTGAAAACGGGGAGTCCGCTGGAAATTGCGGGGGAGTTCAAGTCGGGTATCCGTGTTGAATGGGGAGAATATTGAAAACCTTGTTGCCTTTAACGTGAAAGACAGTGGCGAAAAACGAGAAAAGCGGCATTTGAGTTTATGTACGTTTTAAAAAGGGATTTCTTGACAATCATTCGTGCAAGTGTTGAGTGAAGAAAATTAGTTTGCAAATAAAGGTGAAAAGTTAGCGCGATGCAAACAAACGGCAATATTGATACCATTCAATTAACCTCCACGCAAATTTTCGTTTCCCGTCTGTAAATAAACGAACTGTCGAAATTAATTACGCACGTTCATTGTGCTCTTGTGATGATTCGAGTACAATAGCATGCAAATAATTTATATGGATAGTTTCTAAATTCGCGAGCTCTTATGTAGGACATCTATGATATGGCTGATGCTGGTGGTGATATGACGATAGTGGTAGTTGGTGATATTTGATTGGTCAGCTCAAATCAAGGTTCATCTAGGTTTAAACTGCGAACTCGATGCCCACTGCTACATTTAAGTTCACTTTTCTTATTTGTGCATTGCCACGACTTGCTCTCCGATGAATTAAATTTCAGTTGAAGAGGAATGCAAAGTTGACGTTTCGCGTCAAACTTGTTTAATCAGATGGTTTGGATGATGCTACGTGACTCAGACGGGTTAGGAAACACATACGAGAGGAAGCAGCGTATTGCAATAGTAGATAGTAGTAGATGTTGCGGACTCTTATGTTTGTGTATGGGAACGATCTTTTGCACGTTATTGATGTGTTTGAGCTTTGAGATCGCAATCGTAGAATTTAACGTTAGTTGCAGGAAGTGATCATCAATAAGAAATTTAGAGCAAGATTGCGATGTGCAGGTTTTTGCTCATAGGAAAACAGTTAACGTGTGCCAATAGCTTAAATGGATTAGTTTGTTATGGCATAAGTCTCCTAAAGGTGGTTTAATATAATGTTATATGGACCTAAAGTTGAGATTTATGGTGTTCGTAGCTTAAGTCGTTTTGACTGATTATAGGAGAATTCCGATTCATGCCGGGTACACGAAAAGTAGTAAATCGCATTTTGCATATTGTGGCGTTTATACGTTCATTTATTAAAATTACGGGCTTCGATCAAATTTTACCTTTGTTAATGAAACGTAGTGGCGTAAGACTCGAGTTCGTAAACCTTTAAATTACAGGAAATTCAGTTATCTGCAACTCACCACATCGTCAGCGAGCGCTCGTGAGGATGTGGGTAAATACCCTTTGTTATTTTTCTCTTAAATTATAAATTTTTTTCCAATTGTTTTCTAATTTTGTTCGTTATTGAAATTTATTATTTGCAGGATTTTATATTATTTTTTCACATGTTTGGTTTTTTATATAAAAATTTTCAATTTATAAAGGGACAGTAAAATAAAACAACAAAACAAGGTAGCGTTTTTTCCGATTATTTACGTCTTCCGCCTGCTACTCCTATAGTGTATGGTATTTTTTTTCTTCAGATAAAATAAATTAAAAATAATTGTACAGCCTGTGTAGCGATTTGATTCGGGCAATCGACACAATTTGTTTTTAATAAAAACACGTTATATAAGCACGGTATCTTTGTAAGCCCAGATTGAGAACCCCATATCGCAAAGATCTGTAGAATGGTTTTGACATTATATTCACAAATAAAATGAATTGTTAAACTTTAAAAACGCGTTCTTTCCATTTTGGCTCTTTCTGACCAGGTACAGGACCCGGCACGGTGGAAGGTTTTTTTTCAGAAAAATGAGCTATTCATCGGGCGCGAGTTAATAAAAGACGTTTTTCTTTTATTGTACATACTTTATTCTATGGCGGTTGGAATTCAAGGGACTTAAAATTCTTAATTCTACTTATATTATATACATCTACCAAACCTTATACTACGCATCGCATGCTTATTTAAGCAAATTTCGTTTGTGCACAAGTATTATGCACAGACGTTACGTAGTCAAAAAGGTAATTAAACACCATGCATATTCCATTCATTATACAAACATTGTATGGAAATGCTGATGTGTACAAAAAGATAGTAAATTGTTATTATCAATAACTCGCTGTTCCTAGTTATTACTTTTACTCCTGAAAAAGTTATCCAAATGGTGTATGAATTTTCTTTTTGGGTGATTTCCCAATTTCCGATGCTTCTGTTTCTTGTTCATTTTGGATCAATTTTTTCGCGGATGAGTGTATGCTTTTCAAGTAATGGTACGTAATCTCTATTTTAGTGTCTTAGTACCCTTATATTGCTAAACTCGCCCTTCCTAGTTATTACTTTTACTCCTGAAAAAGTTATCGAAATGGTGTATGAATTTTCTTTTTGGGCGATTTCCCAATTTCCGATGCTTCTGTTTCTTGTTCGTTTTGGATCAATTTTTTCGCGGATGGGTGTATGCCTTTCAAGTAATGGTACGGATTCTCTATTTTTAGTGTCTTGGTACCCTTATATTGCTTAATAAGCTTAGGATGCACTTTTTCTTGATTAGTTATATTAAAGTTATTTTTTATTTTATTCACTATATATCTATTAGGTTGTCTCTTATTTCTGTGCACTTTTTCCGGTTTATTTAACACTAAGTGATTTCCACTTAGATTTGGAAGTTGCACTCTGTTTTTATTATATTTCTTTGCACACTGTTGTTTATATTTATTTAATGTTTCCTTCACCGTGGTCCAATTGACTGTGTTGAGTTCGACTTCCGCTGGTGTAAACTTATGTGATACATGATACGTTCTGTTGTAGGCGTCCGTTGCTATGCACATTATTTCTTCTGCAGAGAAGAGTGTGTTTTGGGCTCTAATTATTCTTATTATTTCGCTTAAGGTTCTATGGGCAGCGTTGATATCCGCGGTTCCATTGTGGTTATTCGGAGACGTAATGTGATAAGTTATTTGCTGTTGTTGCAAGAATTTGATTAAGATATGATTGTCATAGTCGTTTTCCATACATACATGTACGGGTTTTGCCCATGTGTCGAATATTTTTTGCAATGCTGCAATTTGCGTCGTCATGTTCTTGTCCTCTATGTAGTGTGATAATAGGAATTTTGAGAATCTGTCCATGATGGTGAGGTACATGTTTTGATCAATCGTAAATAAATCGAAAACGATTTTATGTTTCGATTGCTCTGGGATGGTTAATGGGATGTATTCGTATTTAGTTCTATTCTTTTCGTCCTCATTTTTCTGGCAAATAATGCAATTGTTGATCATTTCCTGTATATGTTTCCTGGCATTCAGGAAATAGTAGTTTTTGTAGAAATGTTGTCGATTTTCCCAACATCCTCTATAGTATCCCTTAATATGGTTTTCGGTGTGATTTTATCAAACTCGGTTCTGTTTGTTATTGTTTGTTTCAGGATATTAGTTCTTGTAAAACTGTTAACTTTGTTTGGGAATAGGTTTACAATAATATTTTGTAATTTACAAAATTGATTATCCTGTTCTATATATATTCCGTGCTTTTGGTTCGGATTGACGTTCTCTTTTAACCTATTCTGTAAGTTTATTTTCGTCGTTTATTAGTTCATCATAAATTGTGTACACATTATTGTTAAATTGTTTAGTTTGGTTAGTACGCGTCTGTTGCTATCTCGAATTTAATGTTGTAGTCGGGTGTCTTGAGAACGATGTCCCCAGCCAATATACTTCTTAGTTTGTTAAAGGACTGTATAAATCTCGGATTTAAGTAGTCTACCTCTTGGTCTTTCCGTAACGCATTGGTTAACATCTCTGCTATTTTGGCATAGTTTCGGATGAATTGCCTATAATATCCGCTTAGCCCTAAAAACGATCGCAATTGTTTTATGGTTTTGGGTATTTGTGCCTCCTTAATTTCCTTCAGATATTTGTCATCTGGTTTGAGTCCTTCTTTTGTTACTTTGACTCCTAGAAAAATCGTTTCGTGTTGGAAAAACTTGCATTGCTCTAGCTGAATGCGAAATGCGTGTTTGCGTATGATTTTTAGCACTTTCTTTGTGTTGTCGAATATTTCTTGTGGGCTATGTCGAAATATAAGTATGTCATCTAAATTCACCACACATTTGTCCGGTATAAGTTCGTTCAACATATAATTGACCGCTCTCTGGAAGGTTGCAGGTGCTATGCACAAGCCAAATGGCATACGTGTGAAATGAGAACGCCCGAAGGGTGTTGAAAACGTTGTTTTTTCCTGGCCTTGTTTCCTGATATTAATCTAGTGATAACCGCGTGCAAGGTCTAACGATGTGAAGTACGTGCAATTTCCCATCGCGTGAAGGTTTTTCTACATATTTGGTATAGGATAACGGTCTTGCACTGTTATGTTATTTAGCTTCCTAAAGTCGTTTACTAAACGGTGTCTAGGTTTCCCATCTAAACCTGATTTTTTGCTAACAAGGCAGCAAGGTGCACTATATGGTGATTTTGAGTTAACTATGATCTCCAAGTCTAGTAACTCCTGTACTTGTTTTTCAATTCGCCCTGTAGTGAGGTAGGTGTCCTGTATGGTTTTATGTAGATTGGATCATCGCTCGTGAGTTAAATTTCATGTTCCAAAGTATCTGTAACCGTAATTGGTTCATTCTAGTCGTAGATTACGTCCTTAAATTCTTTCAGTAGTTTCTTCACTTCATGAATTTTTTCCGTGTTGACGTTTTGATGCAAATTTTGCTGGACTAGCTCCTCTTGAGTCTTCGTTTGCGCAAACTGGTTGATTTCTTCCTCCGTTAACGTATTTTTCTTCGTCGGTTCTGGTTCCTGTTCCTTTGGTATCAGAACGCCTTTGCTCGGATGAAATGCTAGTTGCAGTTTATGGATTATGTCCATACCTATTAAAGCATCGTAATGTCAGCTAAATGTATCAATTATTTTGAAGGTTAGTTTTTCCGCAACTTCAGGAATAGTGAATGACGCTGAGCATGAAGAATATGTATCCCCACCTATGGTTGTCAATTGTACACATTTTGAATCACGTATCGGCAAATCGAGAGGATATTTCATTATAGATACCACTGTTCCAGTGTCAAGTAGGATTCTAATGGGTCTATTATTTTTGACGATACGTGTTTTGATTATGGGTAGTTTATTTTGTAAGTCAGTATCTAAAGTGTTATAGTTTTCAATATTAATGTGGTTACTCTCGGTTGGTAACTTGTAGAATAATAGTTTTAAGTCACGTATTTGTTTTTGTATTTCTTCCTGTGTTAAATTGATATTGACATTCGCGATATGTGCGATTTTGGTTATTTGATTTGCGAGTTAGGTGTGATTTATCTACATCCATTTGGTTATTGTCGTTTTCCCGGTTGTTGTATTTATTATTTTGTTTATTATCCCCGTTTTCCCGTGGTTTATATTCTTTGTTGTCGGAATTTTTTCCTTTGTTATAATGCGCTTCGCGTTTATAATTTTGTTTTTATCCTTTATCTTGGTTGTTATATTTGTTATTATTGTCCTTGGACTGATTGTTTGAATAGTTTTTATTGTTGTTGTTATATTTTTTGTTATGGTTGCTGTTTTCATTTTTATCGTTTGAATCACGACTTCGCTCTATTTTATTCAAAATATCTGGTCTTTTCATTAAGGTGTCAAATGCTGAATAAATGTCGTTACAAGCCATTACGAGTGCGTGTCGTCCTGTAGTTAGTTGATTTCAGAATTGATTATAAACAAATTGTTCATTCTGTTTTATTGTATAGCCGGAATCTTGTTCCATAGATCATCTAATATTTAGATCATCTAATTGGTCCATTAAATAATCGTAGTAGTCACGTAAATTCTTGAAGTCTTTTACGCTACTTTTAACTACATTTGCCATTGTTGCCACGTGTTCCTGGTGAATTCCGTATTCTTGGAGTAATGCCTTACGCACCCTTCTTTACCTCCTCTACGTACCAATTTTGTGTTCTACCTAGAAAGTGTGTATCCCAAAATGGCAATGTCGGTTTGTTCGAGTCCTTCTGCCTCTGCGAATAACTTGCCGACGATTTCAACCCATTGTTGCACTTTGATTTTTTCTGGATCTCAGTAGAAATTAAAAAGTTTTTCTATTTTCTTTAAAATGTATTCGAATCTCGCCTTTTTCTCCACTGTAGACATTTCACTACTCGGTCCTGCTGTTGTCATTGCGTTTCCAGAATGATTTTCCGGTGTTTGTACCACGAGTTTCTGCTCAAATGATTTGATGAGTTTCTCTACTTCGTCCTAACTGCAATCACTTTCGTTAATTGTTTCTAGCTCATCGCTCACTTCTTGTAATTAGAATTTGTGTGTACTTACCAGGTTTTTGTACATTTCCTGATAGTAATGAATGTTCTCTAATTCTGAATGCCTTATATGACGTACAACGTTCACTTCGGGTTAGTTAGTTTTACACTTGTTAGGGTTATTTATATATAGTTGTTATTATTGTTAGTCCCCTGTCTGCGGTTTACTTCGATTTTAGTTAAGTAATTTTACACCGATTATAGACTGGATGAAGTTAATAGGGAAATTTAAAAATCGGGTTGTTGTATTAATTATTTCTGATATTTCTACTTTAAATTGAATTATTTATTGTGGAGCGAATTATAAGTTTTTCGCGTTAAACTGTATATAGTATAAATCACAGTTGTACAATTTAGTCTACACCAATGCAATTATTGCGAAAAATATTCCTCTTGTAATTTCCGTTTCCGGCTGCGCCAGTTAATAAAAGACGTTTTTTTTTATTGTACAGACTTTATTCCATGGCGGTTGGAATTCAAGTGACTTAAAATTCTTAATTCTACTTATATTCTATGCATCTACCGAACATCATACGAGGCATAGCATGCTTATCTAAGCAAATTTCGTTTGTGCACAAGTATTATGCACAGACGTTACGTAGTCAAAAAGGTAATTAAACACCATGCATATTCCATTCATTATACAGGGTCTAAATAATAAGTAACCGGACTGACCTCAGGAAATTTTATTACTGGCAAAATATGTACAATTTTTCTTTAGAAATCTTCAAGGTAGTCCCCATTGGAGTCGATAACACGCTCATACCGGATTTTCCAATCCCCGAACGCTCCCTGGAAGTCTGCAACCTCAATGCTGTCTAGAGCCCTCGTCGTAGCACGTTGAACGTTTTCCAGAGTCCCGAACCGCGTCCCCTTAAGGTGTCTCTTGACCTTGGGGAACAGAAAGAAGTCCGCTGGTGCCATATCCGGACTGTAAGGAGGCTGTGGCAACGTTGCCCTCGACTGTTTGGCCAACTGCTCGGTGACGAGCAGGCAGGTGTGCGACGGAGTATTGTCGTGATGGAGGGATCCATGAATCTGCAAAATCCGGACGGACTCGGCGAACCCAGGCGGTTAGTCGACGGAGCACCTCTCTGTAGTACTGGGCGTTTACAGTTTGGCCGGGTGGCACCAACTCTTTGTGAACAATGCCTTTCACGTCAAAGAAAGCAATGAGCATCGACTTCACCTTCGATTTGCTCATGCGCGCTTTTTTCGGTCGTGGTGATGCCGGTGTGTGCCACTCCGAACTCTGCCGCTTCGTCTCAGGATCGTATTCAAGAACCCACGTCTCGTCTCCTGTAATAACGTGGTTAAAAAACTCTGGTTCGGTTGCTCGATCGTACGCTCCATTTTCACTCCGACGACGTAACTGAACACGCACTCCGCTCTCGCTCGATGCTATCTCTCCAAGCACTTGGATGCAACTGCTGCATCCTGGTTCCCTCTACCTAGACCCCACCACCACTGCAGCACCAGATACCGGTTAGCACACGCTTTGACGGCGCGGGGCAGGCTCATTGTATGGAAATGCTGATGTGTACAAAAAGATGGAAAAAGATAGTAAAATGTTATTATCAATAACTCGCGCTCGAAATGTTTTTTAGTTTCAGGGACTCTTGCGGGTTGGGTGGCCTCTAGTCAAGGTGCCTTTTTATGGCATAAGGTTATGTGATTCGATCACATAACTCTTTGACATAAATTGGTCACCGTTATATTTCTTTTCTGGTGAGAAGGCTCATGCAAGGTATGTTTGTATGAGTAACGCCAAGAGAACAAATGTTGACTTTGATTTACCTTAACTTAATGCTATACGCCTCTTTTAACCTTTCTAAAGTTAAAATCAATAGGCTTCTTCGGGTGATATATATGGGCCCTCCTTCAGAACAAATACCTTCAATCAAAAATTAAAAGTTTAATACGAGATTGAATTTATTTGTAAACACTCCTACAGTTTCTTCTATGGTTTTGGTTGGCGCTGCTTGAGCGCATTTCATACATAATATTCAAGTAACTTTTGATGTCTCACGCGAACCTGCACTGGATGGCCAGGAGGACAATGTTCTTTGTACCACGACTTAACTAATAGAATATCGATGGCGCAACTTGTCCGCCCTGATCGTAGATTACATGGTCGTGGTGCCCACAAAAGTGCAATTCCATTGGCGGCATTGTCTGTATACAGAGGGGTGTCTTGAAGGATAACTTGTGCTTCTTTTGGTAGCGTATACTCTTCGTTATCGTCCGGTAATGGTTCAACGATCTTCAATGTTTTAAAAAGTGAAGAAATTCGTTAGCGGCTTATTCAACAAGCCTTACTTTAACTGCGAGTCGATGCGAAAAAGGATTGATGAGGAGATCAAAGTAGAATGCAGGCAAATCTGGATCTTCTGCTTTAATATAAACCACATTAGACGTATGATACCTGAATATCTCTGGTTTTCTAAAGACCTTTGGAAATTTATATTTGTAGTTTTCAGTAGTAAACTAAAACATTACCAACTATCGACAGAAGACATTTTTATCGACAGGACCTGTAATGAATCGGCCCTACGCCACTGGCGACCAATACATATGCACATTGCTACCATATAGCTTTCCATCTCGCGTCAGTCGTGACGACTTCACACCCCACGTCAGCTTTGTCGGGGAACGTGAAAGTCGCAGTTTTCGCAGTTTGACGCAGCCATATGGGGAGTGGGTGGGGGAAATCTCCGATTAGTTAACGGAATAGGATAAACATTTTCTGCCATGTACGTATGTAATGAGGGATAGATAGATTGGCGGGATGAAGTTTAGTTTGAGTTCGAAGGTAAATTAACGGATGTGTTTTTGATCAAATAACGATCAATGAGGCAGAATCGAATCGCGTAATACGTATCGTGTGGCTTTCCTGCTATGAATGGTGGCAAATCCTTTCGTTGGTAAATTCATTTGTGCCGTTGCACTCATAGTATTCCTTTATTAATTCTTCTGGTTGTCGATGCTGCCGTTTATGCTGATTAAAGAAGATAATTGGATTCACGGTCTTTTCCCGCCCTAACAATATGAATCCGCAATCGCGGCAGCCAAATGGGGAAGTGAGTTGGGTGAGTTGCAGTTTTGTCTCGGGAAATTAAGGCAAGTTTTAAGAGTTGATTAAAGACTAAAATAAATAAATTAAACTATCAACAGTGAAAACATCAAACACTCCGCTATTTATTGCATTTACGTGTACTTGAATGTGCATTTTAACGTGAAAATCGTGCGAAGGAAACTAAGGTACCCAGCAGAAGGTTTTCGATGAATGTCAAGCAGTAGAGAAGTCAATGAACAATTTTTCTGGTTCCAAGATTGACGTTTGATAAAATGGTGCTATTAAACCACCATACCATATGGAAACTATTTGGTCCCTTCGGAGCTGTGCAGAGTGTGAAAATCATTAAAGACCAAGACGATAACCAATGCAAAGGATACTGATTCGTGTCGATGACAAATTATGAAGAAGCGGCAATGGCGATACGTGCTCTTAATGGATACACGCTCGGCAATCGGCTGTTGTAGGTTAGTTTCCATGAATAAATTCAAGTAAGGAGCGCAAGTGACCGGCGCATAGATGCCTTCTAGCCATAAGAAGCTTGTGCAATCTCTCCATATTAATAAAAAAAAGACACTCGCCAAGTTGCTTGCGATATAACACTTCATACTAGCAACGGCAATGACGGATCTGTCGAAGTTATAACTACAAACCTAACTCAAGGCATTTGTGAAAGTTGCATTGATTTGCTAGTTTTCAACTCACCGTGTGTTGTTGATTCAAGCGTGGGCTGATGAAAACCACGGCCTCGAAGTAATTGGCGCTTTGCTTGCCAATCTTGACCACATCCTTTCGTAGTCTGGAGTATTATATTTACTCGTTCTGAAACAATATAGCCCAGATATTTTAGAAAAAATTTCAAAAAAATTCGGACTCCATAGAGAAATTTTCATGGATCATAAAATTCTTGGTGGTTATTTACTTGTGAAAGTTACACGTTTATTGAATTAAATAGGAGTTAGAGATCAAAATACAATGTTTGGTTTGTTAAATAGTCCTCCATTAATTCTCTTATGTGATTTTTAAGGGGTTTTGTAAAATAATTTTACAAAACCCTGCTAAATCGCGACCTGTATGTCCGTCCGTCCGTCCGTGTGTCACAGCACTTTTTCTCGCAAACTACTTAAGCTGGAAACATCAAATTTTGTATGCAGGTGTAAAGTGGTGCTCTCTTAAAATTTCAACGATAAAAAATGTTATAAGGTATTTAAGGGGGAGTCTCCCCATATAGGGGAGTGGCCCCCGAAAAAAAAAATCATTAAAGGTAGCCGATATGGGTGTCAAATGAAAGGTCTTGATGAGAACTTTTCAAAACAGGTCTTAATTTGATACTTTCCGCTTCGAAGGACGCGCAGCGAGGGGAAATACACGAAAAATTTGTGTCCCTATCTTGCGATTGGACACCTGTGTTTATGAGTACAACAACAACAAATACCTTAGAAGTCGAAATTCGCTCAACTTTGTTAATAATAGTATGTGTAGTAATCGAGCAGTTATACTAGCAAATTGCTCGAACACCCTCCTATCTCCTATCCAAAATTGTAATGGCAGATTAAAGAAAACAAAATATGTAAGTTTTTCCCCTGTAATTGTAATTTGTAGAATAGTTTTTCTTCTTCTTATTATTATCAAATGTAACTTCAGATCAATTTTCCTCAATAGTAAATTTAAACGCTTTCCTTTAATTATATTTCTGAGGAAATTTAATTTTTATTACAATTTAAAAACTTTATTTCTATATTTCTCTAAATTCCTTCAGTTCATTTAAATTTTCCTTGCTACGTTTAAATAACCTTACTTCATCAAAATTTCTTCGCTTCATTTAACTTTCCTTACTTCATTTAAATTTCCTTAGTTAATTTAAAATATTCCTACTTCAGGGAAATGTTGGTTTTTAAAAATTTAAATCTGCCCATTGATATTTTGGAGGTGGAAACACGGATGTAGCAGCCTTTAGTTGCTGACTGGGAAGTTGCAAAATTTGATAGAAGAGTAAAATTGTTGGAAAATTTTGAAATTAATACGAAAAGAGCTTCTTCTTCTTCTTTTTTGTTCTTGTTTTTAGTTACTAACGTCACATATCCTCTAATTGGTTATATGTGTGTGCTATCCTACAATCCAATAGTTAGGTTATGTGTCTTCATCATTGTTAATAATAATATTACTAACAAAATTAAAAAATATATAAAAATGAAAAAAAAATTAATAATTAATTTGAATATTTGTGTTGTGAGTGTGGTTATGGTAGCAATCCATATTCTTTCTCCTTTCGGAATATGATGAAAGAGGATATGAAAAAGATGAAATGAATAAGTGTATCACTGGTTCTTTCTGAAGAAGCTCAGTATCCAATCTGATTCCACTGTCCACTGTTAGTGCAGAACAACGATGCATTACATGATGGAATGCATTCGAGTTCAGCTGGGTGCATAGCTGATGGGAATTCACTGTAGGCACGGGATGGAGAAGAAGACAAGTTTTGGACGGATCCAAAATTGAAAACGGGGAGTCGGCTGGAAATCGGGGGGAGTTCAAGTCGGGTATCCGTGGAGAATGGGGAGAATATTGAAAACCTTGTTGCCTTTAACGTGAAAGACAGTGGCGAAAAACGAGAAAAGCGGCATTTGAGTTTATGTACGTTTTAAAAAGTGATTTCTTGACAATCATTCGTGCAAGTGTTGAGTGAAGAAAATTAGTTTGCAAACAAAGGTGAAAAGTTAGCGCGACGCAAACAAACGGCAATATTGACGCCATTCAATCAACCTCCACGCAAATTTTCGTTTCCCGTCTGTAAATAAACGAACTGTCGAAATTAATTACGCACGTTCATTGTGCTCTTGTGATGATTCGAGTACAATAGCATGCAAATAATTTATATGGATAATTTCTAAATTCGCGAGCTCTTATGTAGGACATCTATGATATGGCTGATGCTGGTGGTGATATGACGATAGTGGTAGTTGGTGATATTTGGTTGGTCAGCCCAAATCAAGGTTCATCTAGGTTTAAACTGCGAACTCGATGCCCACTGCTTCATTTAAGTTCACTTTTCTTATTTGTGCATTGCCACGACTTGCTCTCCGATAAATTAAATTTCAGTTGAAGAGGAATGCAAAGTTGACGTTTCGCGTCAAAGTTGTTTAATCAGATGATTTGGATGATGCTACGTGACTCAGATGGGTTAGGAAACACGTACGAGGAAGCAGCGTATTGCAACAGCAGATAGTACCGGTGCAATTCTGGCATGGAAGCTTGAAAGCAAGATATATAACTTAGATGTTGCGGACTCTTATGTTTGTGTATGGGAACGACGGAAACATATGAAATGATCTTTTGCACGTTATTGATGTGTTTGAGCTTTAAGATCGCAATCGTAGAATTTAACGTTAGTTGCAGGAAGTGATCATCAATAAGAAATTTAGAGCAAGATTGCGATGTGCAGCATTTTGCTCATAGGAAAACAGTTAACGTGTGCCAATAGCTTAAATGGATCAGTTTGTTATGGCATAAGTCTCCTAAAGATGGTTTAATATAATGTTATATGGACCTAAAGTTGAGATTTATGGTGTTCGTAGCTAAAGTTGTTTTGACTGATTATGGGAAAAATCCGATTCATGCCGGGTACACGAAAAGTAGTAAATCGCATTTTGCATATTGTGGCGTTTATACGTTCATTTATTAAAATTACGGGCTTCGATCAAATTTTACCTTTGTTAATGAAACGTAGTGGCGTAAGACTCGAGTTCGTAAACCTTTAAATTACAGGAAATTCAGTTATCAGCAACTCACCACATCGTCAGCGAGCGCTCGTGAGGATGTGGGTAAGTACCCTTTGTTATTTTTCTCTTAAATTATTAATTTTTTTCCAATTGTTTTCTAATTTTGTTCGTTATTGAAATTTATTACTTGCATGATTTTATATTATTATTACACATGTTTGGTTTTTTATATAAAAATTTTCAATTTATAAAGGGACAGTAAAATAAAACAGCAAAACAAGGTAGCGTTTTTTCCGATTATTTACGTCTTCTGCCTGCTATTCCTATAGTGTATGGTATTTTTTTTCTTCAGATAAAATAAATTAAAAATAATTGTACAGCCTGTGTAGTTATTTGATTCGCGCAATCGACACAATTTGTTTTTAATAAAAACGCGTTATATAAGCACGGTATCTTTGTAAGCCCAGATTGAGAACCCCATATCGCAAAGATCTGTAGAATGGTTTTGACATTATATTCACAAATAAAATGAATTGTTAAACTTTAAAAACACGTTCTTTCCATTTTGGCTCTTTCTGACCAGGTACAGGACCCGGCACGGTGGAAGGTTTTTTTTTCAGAAAAATGAGCTATTCATCGGGCGCGAGTTAATAAAAGACGTTTTTCTTTTATTGTACAGACTTTATTCCATGGCGGTTGGAATTCAAGTGACTTAAAATTCTTAGTTCTACTTATAGTTATCGCAACACCACCAACGATGATCACCCGTACAAGAGGATCTATATTCTGAATACTTACCCTTATCTATCTCTTGACTTTGTTTACTTTGAAACGCGAAGATGTTATTAAAATCTAACGACCAACGTATTGTGTTGCGCTCGCGTTTATCTTAAGTCGTAAAGATTGTTTTTAAAATCATCACGCAACACATACGGTTTAGATAAATTATACAAGATCCTTTAAGGCATCCAATTTCAATCTCTGAATATACGATTCAGCAAATCTCGAGTGCACTTTGGTAGAAATATTAGTTTTTTAGTTAGTCCGTTTTCTGTACTCGATAGACGAGCATTAAAAATAAGTTTTTTGAAGTTAAAAGGACGTGTTTTATTTAAAGTTTTTATGAAAGTAAGGACGATCCGATTACTGGCGCAGTCGGCTTCGAACAAAAAATCAATTTAGTGCTTTTTGCGTGGAAACTGATTGTGCTAAAATCAGCCAAGTGAACTGCGAGCTACAATTAATTGATTACACATTAAACAAGTTGAGTAAGCAGGAGATTGCTTCTACCAGAAAGTCTTTGTAACCATCCTCGGGTTAGAAACAAGTTTTTTAATGGCGTGAATCGATATCTTGAATTATTCATCCAATACTTGGATATGAAATCGTTCAAATTTATACAAAAGATACACAGTTTCTTTCATAAGCACAGTGCAGCCGCCATTTCGATCTAGCTTAAATGATTTTTCTGAATGCTCGGCCGATTGAACATGTTCAAGTTACACAACATTCCTTAAATTTTCATGTAAATTGAAAGAAAATAAAAGTGCCTAGGTCAATTTTAAATACTCGTATATAGGGTTTTCCAATAAGAGGTGTTATTTTGAATAGATCTTGTGATTTAACACTTTGCGACTTCTTCCTTTGGAGCCACGTGATATAGAAGGCCTACGCTAATAGCCCAGCGTCGATTCAAGATCTCAAAGATGAAATTTGAGAGGCTATCGAGGACATAGGGCAGCCACTCTGCGATTTGGTTATGGAAAATTTAATGAAGAGGATATGGTCCTGTAAGCGTGTCGTAGTTGTTATTTGCCTGATGTTAGCTTTTGCTATTAACGGCATATCTTCTTCTTTATAATAAAATAAACATCCGATCAGTTATATTAGAAAATGGCATTTTTCTTTTAATATCAAAATAACACCTCTTATTGGAAAACCTTATATCAACCATAAACACGTGTTATTGTTGTTGTAATTCCATATAATTGAAATGGCTATAACTCACTTTATTATGATTCGATCTCAATTAAATTTTGTGAACATATATATCTTATGTCATTCTATATAATTGCAAAATTTCAAGACGTTTTAATGTATCGTTTTGATTTTATGGGCAAAAATGTAAAATCTACAAATCATACTATTATTAACAAAGTTGAGTGAATTTCAATTCCTAAGGTATTTGTTGCCCTTCTACTCATAAAGGCCCACGTCCATGATAATTTTCAGATTTTTCGGCTGATAGGTGTCCAATCACGAGGGGGGGGGGGGGGGGGGGGGGGGCACAAATTTTGGGTACATTTTGCCTTCCCCTGGACCCCTAAGTTCATAAAATGATTTTTTTATTTTTGAGGGCCAATTCGTTATTAGGGGGGACCCCCTTAAAAAATTTTTAAATTTTTGTTAAGGCCCTAACTTTTGAGAGACCATTACTTCTGACCTTTTCACAAAGTTTGAGCATTCTAGCTTCTATAGTTTCTGAGAAAATCAGCTGTGACGCACGGACAGACGGACAGACGGACAGACGGACGGACGTACAGAAGGACGGACAGACGGACAGACAGGTCGCGAAACTAGTAGGTCTTTTTAAAAAAAAATTTTACAGAAACCTAAAATTTAGATTTGTAGAGATACCCTTCCACAAATTTTTTGATGGACTTATAGGTAATAATATTCTTTTAAAGTACAAAACGAAAATAGATTTTGAAAATAGAAAATTAATCGTAGACAATAAGCCAATCCCTATATATTTTGATACAGAAGAAGAAAAATATGACCAAGTAGCCCAACTTCACTGTTATACTGTCGATATCGAAGAACGCCAAATCACAGTTGATCCAATGAATGCTATTCGTGTGACTCACTTGAATAAAGAGGAAAAGAATGGCCTCCTAAAACTTTTAAATAAATACAAAACTGTCTTTTATCACGAAGGAACCGATCTGTCCTTCACACATTCCATTAAACACGAAATTAAAACGCTAAATAGCAACCCTCAAATCCACAGGCAAGAAGTGGATAATCAAATTCATGAAATGCTTCGGCAGGGAATTATCCGACCCAGCTTTTCACCATACTCGTCTCCACTGTGGATTGTTCCCAAAAAACTAGACGCATCAGGTGAACAAAAGTGGAGAATAGTCGTCGACTACCGTAACCGTCACCATAGACGACAAATTCCCTATACCAAATATAGATGACATTCTCGGTAAACTCGGTCGGTCGATGTATTTCACGAGGACGTTTCCACCAAATTGAGATTTTAGAGTCAGACATTCTTAAAGCAGCTTTTTCCACGAATAATGGACACTTTGAAATCACAAGGATGCCTTTTGGACTTAAGAATGCACCTGCTGCTTTCCAGAGGCTTATGAACTCTATATTACAGCCATTCATAGGAAAAATTTGCTTTGTGTACCTCGATGACGTTATAATATTCAGCACATCGCTCGAAGAACACTTAACGTCATTGGAGAAAATTTTGAAAATCTTACACGAGCATAACTTGAAAATACAAGTGGACAAATAGGAATTTCTTAAAAGTGAAACCGAATTTTTGGGTCACATTGTAACACAAGCAGGAATCAAACCTAATCCAAAGAAGGTGCAGGCCATTCAAGAGCTCAGAATCCCCAAAACAACAAAACAAATTAAACAGTTCCTTGGACTCGTTGGTTTTTACAGGAAGCTTATTAAGGATTTTTCTAAAATTGCTAAGCCCTTGACCTTGCGATAGAAAAAGAATGCAAAAATAAACCCTCAAGATAATGATTACATCGGATCTTTTGAAAAACTCAAATTAATTATTATGAATGATCCTATCCTGATCTACCCAAACTTTGATGAAAAGTTTGTACTTACAACAGACGCTTCAAACTATGCAACCGGGGCAGTTCTGTCTCAAAAAGGACATCCCGTTTGCTTTGCCAGTCGTACTCTCAACGAACATGAGATAAACTACTCCGTAATTGAAAAGGAGCTGCTGGCAAGAATCTGGGCAACTCAGTATTTCCGACCATACCTCTATGGCAGGAAATTCACGATTAGAACAGATCATAAGCCCCTCACATGGGTTGCAAATTTAAAGGAGCCAAATCCGAAACTCCAAAGGTGGAAGTCCAAATTAGAAGAATATAATTATGAAATCGAGTATATTAAGGGTAAAGACAACGTCGTAGCAGATTTCCTTTCACGACCTGAAATAAATATGAAAGAAGAAGAAAACTATTCCACAAAAGCTAAAGTCCACAGTGCAGAAGAGGATAACTTACTCTATATACAAATATCTGAACAACCCCTTAATCTCTATAGAAATCAAATTATAATAAAAAAAAGGTTATACTAACATAACAAAGAAAAGAAAATTATTCTGACCTTTTCACAAACTTTGAGCATTCTAGCTTCTATAGTTTCTGAGAAAATCAGCTGTGACGCACGGACAGACGGACAGACGGACAAACGGACGGACGGACGGACGGACAGACGTGTTACATAACCAGTATACCCTATGTATACTGGTAAGAACTGGGAGCTCAACTTGATGCGTATCCTATATACAACATCAAGGCTCCCGGGGAAAGAACTCCTATTAACACCACTTACCTGCTACTCTGTCCATTTTCACTAAATCAACAAGAAGACGGGAGTTACATGATGAAACAATTCAGTTTTATTTTATATTTTAAATTAATTACTTTAACACTTACAATTATTTTAACATTTCAATTATTATTTTAACAACTACCCATACTAATTACTTTTACACTTCGTTAAGTATGTTAATATCTATCCATACTGTGTCTTCGCGGACGGAAGTTGCCTGGAAGAAAGTAAAGTCAGTTAATGGTAGCCAGTAGTGGTTACGCTATAAGGCATAGAGGAACTCGGCTAACAATGCCAACACCTCACCATTTGACTCTTCGATTCATATCTGCTGATGTTTACCGTGGATGCGCGTCGTTGCGCATTCGGCTTCCAACTCCCTTTTCCACCTCGCTCAAGAAGTTTTAGTACTATTCTTTGACCTAAATTCTCTTAAAATGCGCTGAGTAGTCAAACACGTGCGCTCTCGTTCCACGAACGTTTTTCCTCCCCGCTTCGTCTCGCTTGCTCGACTGGTGAATTTGCGAAACTGGAGAAATTGAGCGAAAGAGTGTTTCTCGCTTAAGCTTACGACTTCGAGAGAGTACTTTCGGGTTAAGCTTTCGGCTTTCTCACTATCTCCTGAGGTGAAATAGCGAAACTGGGGACATTGAGCGACAGAGTGTTTTAGCCAGAACTTTTGGCTTTCCCACGATCGCTCGTGGTCAAATAGCGAAAGTGGGAATACTGAGCGAAAGAGTGTTTATGTCGGAACTCTCGGTTTTCCTCTCCGCTTACCTCACTTCGAAGCACCCCGTTTGTTCATGATGTAAATATTGTTACGGGTTGAGCTTTCTCGTTCACTTAACTGCTCGCTTATTTACTTGCGCATGTGTTTCCATGGCTAATTTTCATTGGCGAAGTGCGAGTACATAGGTTTTGTTTGCTCGCTACTATTGCAGCTATGAGGCGGGAATATATCCGAGCATGTTTTATGTGTTCGCTCGCAACTAATTACTAATTGCAGTAGTTTACCAATGCAACAGACGGACGGACAGACGGACAGACAGGTCGCGAAACTAGTAGGTAAAAAAAAAAAAAAAATTTTTTACAGAAACCTGAAAACGGTTCAAGTGCACTTCATGTTACAAAATTTTGTGATAGTGAAAGAATTTATGCAACTATTTTCGATTGAACGATTTATCTTAAGATAAGTAATTTTGCTACGTATTTAACTATATATTCTAACTATATGTTTGTGGATATCTCTGATATTTTTGTGCGTATTTGTGGGTTTCAACGATTGTTGTGAATAATTGTGTTTGAACATATATAGAATAATATTAGCGGTTTAAAGATACATTTGTGAATAATTCTAAAAATTGCAAAGCACATTCGCAGATGATAATCGTGAGTCAATTTTAAATGCATTTAAATGATCAAAGAATATTTTTGACCTCCCGACGGAATATTTACGAAAAATTTGACAATTTTGTTTTGCGGAGGAATTCTCCACCAATCTGAAATAAATCTTTTTAGATTACTTGAAAGTAGGTTATTCTCCATGTACCGAAATTGAGAAGGTCAACACAGGAAGACCTTCGAAATATTTAAATAACCAAAAACAACAAAAAAAGTTTAGATTCATTTCAGGAAGACCTTTTTGAATACTGTGCTTTAATAATGGTGAACAACGACACCAACCCAGACCACAACCAAATGTACCGAAATTGAGAAGGTCAACACAATAACCCCTTCTAAATATTTAAATAACCAAAAACAACAAAAAAAGTTTAGATTCATTTCAGGAAGACCTTTTTGGATACTGTGCTTTAATAATGGTGAACAACGACACCAACCCAGACCACAATCAAATGGCTCAAAAACAAGAGGACAACTTTGTGCAGAAATCAGAAGCAGAAACCTTAAACCTGTGTGTGAACCCAATTTCCTACATCAACCAGATCCCGATATACGATCGAGAGAGAACACCCTTAAAGCCATTTTCGGACGCAGTGGACATCCTTTTGCCAACTTTGGAAAAATACAACCGACCATCTCAGCTCATAATTTCAAACCTGATCAAAAACAGGATTCGAGGTAAAGCTAGAGTAATAGTAGATATAAATAATCATATTATTAAATGGAGCGAAATTAAGGCCCTAATTTATGCAAATTTCACCGATGGGCGAAGTAGTTTTTTGATTGCTGACGAATTGGGCAGAATAGTCCCTAATGATAATATTTTAGATTTTTACAATGATATAATTAGCAAATTATGCGAATTAAACCTTAAGACCGAAACAAAATTGGGAAGAACATCACCAGAGTTCGCTCTGAGAATCGAGTCCAACAAAAGATTGGCTCTTGATGTTTTTACAAAGAAATTATTCGAACCATTTAAAACCTTTTCGGCTTGTAAAAACCCCTCATCTTTAGAAGGGGCTCTAAGCATGTTGCAAAAAGGAGGTTTTCTCCAACCAAAAGTAACGGAGTCAAAAGATTGTTTCAGCAGAAATTTTACTAACAAAAAAGTTTTTCGGAATCAACCCCATTATAATAACCCTCTTAATAGCAACCCACTACCTCAATTTTCAAGCCAACAACAAGGAAATATGAATTATCGTAGACCTCGAAACAACTATCTAACAAATCCTTCTCAAAGTACTAATTTTAGCCACAATCAAAGCCTCACACAACCTCACTTTTATCAACAGACTCTTAATGACCAATTACAGGGCCCCAATTTCTACCAGGTGCAAAGTAATTATCCATTGCAATCTCAGGATGCACTCGGTAGTAACACTAATCAATTTCAGAATTCAAACCCTTATCAATTTGGAAATTTACAGTTTTGGCTCCAGCAAAACCCCAACATCACTAACCAGGCCCGTAACACCAACCCGTACTCATTCCAATACAATTTTCAAACCCAAAACCAACTGCAACCTAACACATTTGCAAGTCCAAACCCTCAACAATCTAACCCCTCACAGCAAAGTTGGACAAAACGCTTCAGCAGACCTACACCGATGGAAATCGACCACTCAACACAGACAGCCCATACAAATCAAATTGAGGATTTTCATTTGATTGCCATCAATCAAGACTCCCATATATTACAGTAAACTCCAAATCTCGACCACTAAGGTTTATTATCGACACGGGTGCCAGTATGAGTATAATTCAAGCAGGATTATGCGCCAATCACCTTAAGGTACCAACCCCTAAGTTCAACGTTTCAACACTTAATTCAAGTATTCAGTGTGGCAATTCAAAATTTAGATTTGTAGAGATACCCTTCCACAAATTTTTTGATGGACTTATAGGTAATAATATTCTTTTAAAGTACAAAACGAAAATAGATTTTGAAAATAGAAAATTAATCGTAGACAATAAGCCAATCCCTATATATTTTGATACAGAAGAAGAAAAATATGACCAAGTAGCCCAACTTCACTGTTATACTGTCGATATCGAAGAACGCCAAATCACAGTTGATCCAATGAATGCTATTCGTGTGACTCACTTGAATAAAGAGGAAAAGAATGGCCTCCTAAAACTTTTAAATAAATACAAAACTGTCTTTTATCACGAAGGAACCGATCTGTCCTTCACACATTCCATTAAACACGAAATTAAAACGCTAAATAGCAACCCTCAAATCCACAGGCAAGAAGTGGATAATCAAATTCATGAAATGCTTCGGCAGGGAATTATCCGACCCAGCTTTTCACCATACTCGTCTCCACTGTGGATTGTTCCCAAAAAACTAGACGCATCAGGTGAACAAAAGTGGAGAATAGTCGTCGACTACCGTAACCGTCACCATAGACGACAAATTCCCTATACCAAATATAGATGACATTCTCGGTAAACTCGGTCGGTCGATGTATTTCACGAGGACGTTTCCACCAAATTGAGATTTTAGAGTTAGACATTCTTAAAGCAGCTTTTTCCACGAATAATGGACACTTTGAATTCACAAGGATGCCTTTTGGACTTAAGAATGCACCTGCTGCTTTCCAGAGGCTTATGAACTCTATATTACAGCCATTCATAGGAAAAATTTGCTTTGTGTACCTCGATGACGTTATAATATTCAGCACATCGCTCGAAGAACACTTAACGTCATTGGAGAAAATTTTGAAAATCTTACACGAGCATAACTTGAAAATACAAGTGGACAAATCGGAATTTCTTAAAAGTGAAACCGAATTTTTGGGTCACATTGTAACACAAGCAGGAATCAAACCTAATCCAAAGAAGGTGCAGGCCATTCAAGAGTTCAAAGTCCCCAAAACAACAAAACAAATTAAACAGTTCCTTGGACTCGTTGGTTTTTACAGGAAGTTTATTAAGGATTTTTCTAAAATTGCTAAGCCCTTGACCGTGCGATAGAAAAAGAATGCAAAAATAAACCCTCAAGATAATGATTACATCGGATCTTTTGAAAAACTCAAATTAATTATTATGAATGATCCTATCCTGATCTACCCAAACTTTGATGAAAAGTTTGTACTTACAACAGACGCTTCAAACTATGCAATCGGGGCAGTTCTGTCTCAAAAAGGACATCCCGTTTGCTTTGCCAGTCGTACTCTCAACGAACATGAGATGAACTACTCCATAATTGAAAAGGAGCTGCTGGCAAGAATCTGGGCAACCCAGTATTTCCGACCATACCTCTACGGCAGGAAATTCACGATTAGAACAGATCATAAGCCCCTCACATGGGTTGCAAATTTGAAGGAGCCAAATCCAAAACTCCAAAGGTGGAAGTCCAAATTAGAAGAATATAATTATGAAATCGAGTATATTAAGGGTAAAGACAACGTCGTAGCAGATTTCCTTTCACGACCTGAAATAAATATGAAAGAAGAAGAAAACTATTCCACAAAAGCTAAAGTCCACAGTGCAGAAGAGGATAACTTACTCTATATACAAATATCTGAACAACCCCTTAATCTCTATAGAAATCAAATTATAATAAAAAAAAAGGTTATACTAACATTACAAAGAAAAGAAAATTATTCGGTAGACAGAGAGTCACATTCATAACAAAAGAACCCAACGAGAAATTTATGAATTATATTTTGAAGAATCACTTACCTCAGAAAGGAATTGTCGGATTATATACACCCGATGTTGAAATATTTAATTTATTCCAAAACGAGTACCTTAACTTTATAAACCCACATAATAAAACTAAATTACTGAAATGCCCTTACGTCCTCTACGATTACGAAGACTTAAGCCAAATCTAAGAAGAAATTCTCAGAGAACACCTAAGAAATAATCATAGAGGGATTGACGAGGTTTATAGAGAGATTAAGAACAAATACTATTACCCTAATCTAAAAATCGAAATAACTAAAGTTATAAACAACTGTGCCACTTGTAACATAGCAAAATACGAAAGGAAGCCTTACAAACCACCCCTTTTTAAGACAGAAATCCCTTGCAAACCACACGAAGTGGTAAACATGGATATATGGTTTAAAGATAAAAATACCATGTTTTTAACCCTTACCGATAAGTTTTCAAAATTTGCCCAAGCAATTCCAATCAAAAGTCGTAATTGGCCTGACGTAAAATCAGCCTTAAATACATATTTTGGATCATGTTTTACCCCTAAAAAAATTGTCACAGATAACGAAACAACAATGAGACTTTATTTGAGAAATTTCCTCGAAAATGAAAATATTGATCTCCATTTTACAACCCCCGGATTAAAAACTGGCAATTCCGATATAGAACGATTTCATAACACCCTAAATGAACACATCCAAATAATGACAGTAGAAAAACAAGCCAGACCCGATAACTTTGTCTGCGTACAGCAAGCTATTAAATACTATAACCACACCCATCATTCGACCACCAAAGAAAAACCAATAGAACTCCATAATGGCATAATACCCCCTGAGAAGTTTGAGATAATTAAGGAAAGAATTTCTAATGCTCAGCAAAAACGACTAGAGTACCATAATAGAAATAGGACTGAGTGTGACCTTAATCCAAGCTACGTAAAAAACATTCACAGAACGAAAAAAATAAGAACCCCACTTTAGACACAAACCGAAACTTAAGAGACCCGCTCATAAAAAACTCCTCATGAGAGCAAAAAATTTCCAACCTAATAGGATATCTTTTCAGGCATTACCATCCTGCTCGCCTTATATCTCTGTATCGCAAGGGCAAATACGCAATACATAGAGGTCAACGAAATAAAGCAAGGAAATGGCTTCATTCTTGTTCAAACGGAATCTATTTATATAGTTGATAATTTTACAAACACAATACACATTGTAAATTTAACACTTTTTGAAGAAGCATTAGAACCAGTACAGTTCAGTATTAAGAACACAAATATTTACAATGATCCATCAATTAATCTTTTAGAACAACAAATTTTTGATAAATTGAGCACACTTAAACCCCACAGAGTTAGCAGAGGGTTAATTAATTTGCATGGAAAGGTTTTGAAATGGGTAGGAGGCACAATGGACAATGACGACAGACAAGACATAAACAACCACTTCGAAAAAATTGAAAACGACATGAACACTATTGCGGACGACATAAATAAACAAATAACTATTAACAGAAACATTGACAATAGTATCCGAAAATTAACCAACCATATAAGCTCTCAACAAATTCTTATAACTAACAAAATTAACCAATTCATGGCTGAAACAAGCTCCCTACAGAGAAACTTAGAAGAATACAAACTAAAAAACGATGTTAAAGAAAACTTGAGAACAATATTGGACTCAATATCTAAAATCGAAGACATAATCATGGCAAGCAAACTGGGAATTCTGAGCAGAAGCATCTTAAATTCAAAAGAGATAAATTATTATGAAATAGATATTTATAAATTACAGAACATTAGAATTTCAGTAGCCCAGCAAAATACTTTGATATTAATATTCCTCCAAATTCCAAATTTCACAACAGATAAATACTATAAGACATTAATTGTACCCATTCCAAACAAAGAAGACAACCTTGAATTACTTACCGGCCATTCTGAAGTCATAATTAATCACTTGAATGTATATAAATATTCTAGCGAAAATTTAAAAAGAAAACTCAAGCCAATCTCAGACAAATGTATTCAAAATATATTAAAAATAAATGTTCACAATTGTAAAATGATCACAAATACTGAGCTTAATATTGTAAAAGTTGCTCCAAACATTGTCATAACAACAAATCTAAAGCAGACCAAAATATTTCACACATGTAATGATCACAACATAGAAATTAAAGGAAACAATATCATTGAGTTTGAAAAATGTCAAATAAAAATCCAAAACAAAACTTTTATTAACAATTTGGATCAATATAACGAATATATAATTCTACCAAATATTATAAAAAACATTAATTTTGTAAGAGAAGATCCATTCATAATGGAAAAAGCGTACTCGAGAAGCTTAGATAACCTGAAAGAAATTAAAATTCAAAAATATAAACATCTTACTACCAATTGGATTAGCGCTACAACCGACTTAATCATTATATTTTCAATCATTTTAATTTTGCTAATAATATACATAAAGTACAAAAATAGAATTCAATCATTCACCTTTCATAATTTAATTCGTCAAGAGCTGAATCTTGAGGAGGGAGGAGTTATCGCAACACCACCAACGAAGACCACCCGTACAAGAGAATCTATATTCTAAATACTTACCCTTATCTATCTCTTGACTTTATTTACTTTGAAACGCGAAGATGTTATTAAAATCTAACGACCAACGTATTATGTTGCGCTCGCGTTTATCTTAAGTCGTAAAGATTGTTTTTAAAATCATCACGCAACACATACGGCTTAGATAAATTATACAAGATCCTTTAAGGCATCCATTGTCTGGAAATGCTGATGTGTACAAAAGGATAGAAAAAGATAGTAAAATTTTATTATCAATAACTCGCTGTTCCTAGTTATTACTTTTACTCCTGAAAAAGTTATCCAAATGGTGTATGAATTTTCTTTTTGGGCGATTTCCCAATTTCCGATGCTTCTGTTTCTTGTTCGTTTTGGATCAATTTTTTCGCGGATGGGTGTATGCCTTTCAAGAAATGGTACGGAATCTCTATTTTTAGTGTCTTGGTACCCTTATATTGCTTAATAAGCTTAGGATGCGCTTTTTCTTGATTAGTTATATTAAATTTATTTTTTATTTTATTCACTATATATCTATTAGGTTGTCTCTTATTTCTGTGCACTTTGTCCGGTTTATTTAACACTAAGTGATTTCCACTTAGATTTGGTAGTTGTACTCTGTTTTTATTATATTTCCTTGGACACTGTTGTTTATATGTCCAATTAGCTGTGTGGAGTTCGACTTCCGTTGGTGTACACTTATGTGATACATGATACGCTCTGTTGTAGGCGTCCGTTGCTATGCACATTATTTCTTCTGCAGACAAGTGTGTGTTTTGGGCTCTAATTATTCTTATTATTTCGCTTAAGGTTCTATGGGCAGCGTTGATATCCGCGGTTCCATTGTGGTTATTCGGAGACGTAATGTGATAAGTTATTTGCTGTTGTTGCAAGAACTTGATTAAGATATGATTGTCATAGTCGTTTTCCATACATACATGTACGGGTTTTGCTCATGTGTCGAATATTTTTTGCAATGCTGCAATTTGCGTCGTCATGTTCTTGTCCTCTATGTAGTGTGATAATAGGAATTTTGAGAATCTGTCCATGATGGTGAGGTACATGTTTTGATCAATCGTAAATACATCGAAAACGATTTCATGTTTCGATTGTTCTGGGATGGTTAATGGGATGTATTCGTATTTGGGTCTTTTCTTTTCGTACTTATTTTTCTGACAAATAATGCAATTGTTGATCATCTTCTGTATATGTTTCCTGGCGTTCAGGAAAAAGTAGTTTTTGTAGAAATGTTGTCGATTTTCCCAACATCCTCTATAGTATCCCTTAATATGGTTTTCGGTGATGATTTTATCAAACTCGGTTCTGTTTATTATTGTTTGTTTCAGGATATTAGTTCTTGTAAAACTGTTAACTTTGTTTGGGAATAGGTTTACAATAATGTTTTGTAATTTACAAAATTGATTATCCTGTTCTATATATATGCCGTGCTTTTGGTTCGGATTGACGTTCTCTTTTAACCCATTCTGTAAGTTTATTTTCGTCGTTTATTAGTTCATCATAGATTGTGTACACATTATTGTTAAATTGTTTAGTTTTGGTTAGTACGTGTCCCCATATTATTTGGTTTTTGTATTGGCTTACTGGGTGATTTTTCATAACGATTAAGGGGTTAGGATTTTCAACGTTGGTGGGCCTCGTTGCTTGTTCTGAAATGTTATCGATTTCCATTGTATTGATTTGTGATCTGGGTGGTCTTGATAGGTAATCTGCCATAACGTTCGTTTTACCTTTGAGGTATTTAATTTCATAATCAAAGTCTGTTAGCTGTTGCTTCCAACGAAATAATTTAGAGTGTTGGTCTTTATGGTTTTCCAGCCATTGCAGGGGCTTGTGATCAGTTTTGATGATAATTTGACGTCCGTAAATATAATGACGAAACTGTTTTAATGTCCATATTATCGCGAGCAGCTCCTTCTCAATCGTCGAGTAGTTTCTTTCAGCTTTGTTTAACGTTCTTGATACGTAGCCTAAGGGTCGCCCTTCCTGCTCCAGAACTCCCCCTATTGCATAGTCTGATGCATCTGTTGCTATCTCGAATTTAATGTTGTAGTCGGGTGTCTTGAGAACTATGTCCTCAGCCAATATACTTCTTAGTTTGTTAAAGGACTGTATAAATCTCGGATTTAAGTAGTCTACCTCTTGGTCTTTCCGTAACGCATTGGTTAACGGCTCTGCTATTTTGGCATAGTTTCGGATGAATTGCCTAAAATATCCGCTTAGCCCTAAAAACGATCGCAATTGTTTTATGGTTTTGGGTATTTGTGCCTCCTTAATTTTCTTCAGATATTTGTCATCTGGTTTGAGTCCTTCTTTTGTTACTTTGACTCCTAGAAAAATCGTTTCGTGTTGGAAAAACTTGCATTTCTCTAGCTGAATGCGAAATCCGTGTTTGCGTATGATTTTTAGCACTTTCTTTGTGTTGTCGAATATTTCTTGTGGGCTATGTCGAAATATAAGTATGTCGTCTAAATTCACCACGCATTTGTCCGGTATAAGTTCGTTCAACATATAATTGACCGCTCTCTGGAAGGTTGCAGGTGCTGTGCACAAGCCAAATGGCATATGTGTGAAATGATAACGCCCGAAGGGTGTTGAAAACGTTGTTTTTCCCTGGCCTTCTTTCCTGATATTAATCTAGTGATAACCGCGTGCAAGGTCTAACGATGTGAAGTACGTGCAATTTCCCATCGCGTGAAGGTTTTCCTCCATATTTGGTATAGGATAACGGTCTTGCACTGTTATGTTATTTAGCTTCCTAAAGTCGATTACTAAACGGTGTCTAGGTTTCCCATCTAAACCTGATTTTTTGCTAACAAGGCAGCAAGGTGCACTATATGGTGATTTTGAGTTAACTATGATCCCCAAGTCTAGTAACTCCTGTACTTGTTTTTTCAATTCGCCCTGTAGTGAGGTAGGTGTTCTGTATGGTTTTATGTAGATTGGATCATCGCTCGTGAGTTAGATTTCATGTTCCAAAATATCTGTAACCGTAATTGGTTGATTTTTGTCGTAGATTACGTCCTTAAATTCTTTCAGTAGTTTCTTCCATTCATGAATTTTTTCCGTGTTGACGTTTTGATGCAAATTTTGCTGGACTAGCTCCTCTTGAGTCTTCGTTTGGGCAAACTGGTTGATTTCTTCCTCCGTTAACGTATTTTTCTTCGTCGGTTCTGGTTCCTGTTCCTTTGGTATCAGAACGCCTTTCCTCGGATGAAATGCTAGTTGCAGTTTATGGATTATGTCCATACCTATTAAAGCATCGTAATGTCAGCTAAATGTATCAATTATTTTGAAGGTTAGTTTTTCCGCAACTTCAGGAATAGTGAATGACGCTGAACATGAAGAATATGTATCCCCACCTATGGTTGTCAATTTTACACATTTTGAATCACGTATCGGCAAATCGAGAGGATATTTCATTATAGGTACCACTGTTCCAGTGTCAAGTAGAATTCTAATGGGTCTATTATTTTTGACGATACGTGTTTTGATTATGGGTAGTTTATTTTGTAAGTCAGTATCCAAAGTGTTATAGTTTTCAATATTAATGTGGTTACTCTCGGTTGGTAACTTGTGTAATAATAGTTTTAAGTCACGTATTTTTTTTTGTATTTCTTCCTGTGTTAAATTGATATTGTCCACTGACATTCGCGTTATGTGCGAGTTTTGGTTATTTGATTTGCGAGTTAGGTGTGATTTATCTACATCCATTTGGTTATTGTCGTTTTCCCGGTTGTTGTATTTATTATTTTGTTTATTATCCCCGTTTTCCCGTGGTTTATATTCTTTATTGTCGGAAGTTTTTCCTTTGTTATAATGCGCTTCGCGTTTATAATTTTGGTTGTATCCTTTATCTTGGTTGTTATATTTGTTATTATTGTCCTTGGACTGATTGTTTGAATAGTTTTTATTGTTGTTGTTATATTTTTTGATATGGTTGCTGTTTTCATTTTTATCGTTTGAATCACGACTTCGCTCTATTTTATTCAAAATATCTGAATAAATGTCGTTACAAGCCATTACTAGTGCGTGTCGTCCTGTAGTTAGTTGATTTCTGAATTGATTATAAACAAATTGTTCATTCTGTTTTATTGTATAGCCGGAATATGGTTCCATAGATCATCTAATTGGTACATTAAATAATCGTAGTAGTCACGTAAATTCTTGGTCTTTTACGCTACTTTTAACTACATTTGCCATTATTGCCACGTGTTCCTGGTGAATTCCGTATTCTTGGAGTAATGCCTTACGCACCCTTCTTTACCTCCTCTACGTACCAATTTTGTGCTCTACCTAGAACTTGTGTTGAAATTACGTATCCCAAAATGGCGATGTCGGTTTGTTCGAGTCCTTCTGCCTCTGCGAATAACTTGCCGACGATTTCAACCCATTGTCGCACTTATATTTTTTCTGGATCTCAGTTGAAATTAGGAAGTTTTTCTATTCTCTTTAAAATGTATTCGAATCTCGCCTTTTTCTCCACTGTAGACATTTCACTACTCGGTCCTTCGGTCGCCATTGCGTTTCCAGAATGATTTCCCGGTGTTTGTACCACGAGTTTCTGCTCAAATGATTTGATGAGTTTCTCTACTTCGTCCTCACTGCAATCACTTTCGTTAATTGTTTCTAGCTCATCGCTCACTTCTTGCATTTAGAGTTTGTGTGCACTTACCAGGTTTTTGTACATTTCCTGATAGTAATGAATGTTCTCTAATTCTGGATGTCTTATATGACGTACAACGTTCACTTCGGGTTAGTTAGTTTTACACTTGTTAGGGTTATTTATATATAGTTGTTATTATAATTAGTCCCGTGTCTGCGGTTTACTTCGATTTTAGTTAAGTAATTTTACACCGATTATAGACGGGATGAAGTTAATAGGGAAATTTAGAAATTGGATTGTTGTATTAATTCTTTCCGATATTGCCACTTTAAATTGAATTATTTATTGCGGAGCGAATTATAAGTTTTTCGCGTTAAACTGTATATAATTGCTATACACTGGTCGCACGATAAAGTGTAAATCACAGTTGTACAATTTGGTCTACACCAATGCAATTATTGCGAAAAATATTCCACTAATAATTTCCGTTTCCGGCTGCGCCAGTTAATAAAATACGTTTTTCTTTTATTGTACAAACTTTATTCCATGGCGGTTGGAATTCAAGTGACTTAAAATTCTTAATTCTACTTATATTCTATGCATCTACCAAACATCATACGATGCATCGCATGCTAATCTAAGCAAATTTCGTTTGTGCACAAGTATTATGCACAGACGTTACGTAGTCAAAAAGGTAATTAAACACCATGCATATTCCATTCATTATACATACATTATATGGTGGAAATGCTGATGTGTACAAAAAGATAGAAAAAGATAGTAAAATGTTATTATCAATAACTCGCGCTCCAAATGTTTTTTAATTTCAGGGACTCTTGCGGGTTGGGTGTCCTCTAGTCAAGGTGCCTTTTTATGGCATAAGGTTGTGTGATTCGATCACATAGCTCTATGACATAAATTGGTCACCGTTATATTTCTTTTCTGATGAGAAGGCTCATGCAAGGTATGTTTTTATGAGTAACGCCAAGAGAACAAAGGCTTACTTTGATTTACCTTAACATAATGCTATACGCCTCTTTTAACCTTTCTAAGGCTAAAATCAATAATTTTGAATCGTGCTTGTATGACAAGGCAGGGAAGGGAATGAGGGCAAATCGTCTTGATTCCAACCAATGCACGGTTGGTGTTTCGTTCGCCACAGCTTCTTCGGGTGATATATATGGGCCATCCTTCAGAACAAATACCTTCAAACAAAAATTAAAAGTTTAATACGAGATTGAATTTATTTGTAAACACTCCTACAGTTTCTTCTGTGGTTTCGGTCGGCGATGCTTGAGCGCATTCAATACAAAATATTCAAGTAACTTTTGATGTCTTACGCGAACCTGCACTGGATGGCCAGGAGGACAATGTTCTTTGTACCACGACTTAACCAATAGAATATCGATAACGCAACGTGTCCGCCCTGATTGTAGATTAAATGGTCGTGGTGCCCACAAAAAGTGCAATTCCATTGGCGGCATTGTTTGTATACAGAGGGGTGTCTTGAAAGATAACTAGTACTTCTTTTGGTAGCGTATACTCTTCGTTATCGTCCGGTAATGGTTCAACGATCTAAAATGTTTTATAAAGTGAAGAACTTCGTTAGCGACTTATTCATCAAGCCTTACTTTAACTGCGTGTCGATGCGAAATAGGATTGATGAGGAGATCAAAGTAGAATGCAGGCAAATCAGGATCTTCTGTTTTAATATAAACCACATTAGACGTATGATACCTGAATATCTCTGGTTTTCTAAAGACCTTTGGAAATTTATGTTTGTAGTTTCCAGCTCTCGACAGAAGACATTTTTATCGACAGGACCTGCAATGAATCGGCCCTACGCCACTGGTGACCAATACACATGCACATTGCTACCATACAGCTTCCCATGTCGCGTTAGTTGTGACGACCTCACACCCCACGTCAGTTTTGTCGGGGAACGTCAAGGTCGGAGTTTGACGCAGCCATATGGGGGGTGGGTGTGCGAAATCTCCGATTAGTTAACGGAATAGGTTAAACATTTTCTGCCATGTGCGTATGTAATGTGCGATAGATAGATTGGCGGAATGAAGATTAGTTTGAGTCCGAAGTTAAATTTACGGATGTGTTTTTGATCAAATAACGATCAATGAGGCAGAATCGAATCGCGTAGTTCTACGTATCGTGTGGCTTTCCTGCTAGGAATGGTGGCAAATTCTTTCGTTGGTAAATTCGTTTTTGCCGTTGCTCTCATAGTATTCATTTATATAATTCTTCTGGTTGTCGGTGCTGCCGTTTATGCTGATTAAAGAAGATGTTTGGATTCACGGTATATTTCCGCTCTAACAATATGAATCTGCAATCGCGGCAGCCAAATGGGGAAGTGAGTTGGGTGAGTTGCAGTGTTATCTCACGAAATTAAGGCAAGTTTTAAGAGTTGATTAAAGAATAAAATAAATAAATTAAATTATCAACAGCGAAAACATCAAACACTCCGCTATTTATTGCATTTACGTGTACTTGAATGTGCATTTTACCGTGAAAATTCTGCAAAGAAAACTAAGGCACCCAGCAGAAGCTTTTCGATGAATGTCAAGCAGTAGAGAAGTCAATGAACAATTTTTCTGGTTCCAAGATTGACATTTGATAAAATGGTGCTATTAAACCACCATACCATATGGGAACTATTTGGTCCCTTCGGAGCTGTGCAGAGTGTGAAAATCATTAAAGACCAAGACGATAACCAATGCAGAGGATATGGGTTCGTTTCGATGACAAATTATGAGGAAGCGGCAATGGCGATACGTGCTCTTAATGGATATACGCTCGGCATTCGGCTGTTGTAGGTTAGTTTCTATGAATAAATCTAAGTAAGGAGCGCAAGTGACCGGCGCGTAGATGCCTTCTAGCCATAAGAAGCTTGTGCAATCTCTCCATATTAATGAAAAAAAGACACCCGCCAGGTTGCTTGCGAAATAACACTACATACTAGCAACGGCAATGACGGATCTGTCGAAGTTATAAATACAAACCTAACTCAAGGCACTTGTGAAAGTTGCATTGATTTGCTAGTTTTCAACTTACCGTGTGTTGTTGATTCAAGCGTGGGCTGATAAAAACCACTGCCTCGAAGTAATTGGCGCTTTGCTTGACAATCTTGACCACATCCTTTCGTAGTCTGGAGTATTATATTTACTCGTTCTGAAACAATATAGCCCAGATATTTTAGGAAAAATTTAAAAAAATTAGGACCCCACACAGAAATTTTCATGGATCATAAAATTCTTGGTGGTTATTTGCTTGTGAAAATTACACGTTTATTGAATTAAATAGGAATTAGAGATCAAAATACAACGTTTGGTTTGTTAAATAGTCCTCCATTAATTCTCTTATGTGATTTTTAAGGGGCTTTGTTAAATAATTTTACAAAACCCTGCTGAATCGCGAGCTGTCTGTCCATCCGTTTGTCCGTCCGGGTGTTGCAGCACTTTTTCTCGCAAACTTCTTAAGCTAGAAACATCAAATTTTGTATGCAGGTGTAAAGTGGCGCCCTCTTAAAATTTCAACGATAAAAAATATTATAAGGTATTTAAAGGGGGGTCTCCCCATATAGGGGAGTGGCCCCCGAAAAAAAAATTCATTAAAGGTAGCCGATATGGGTGTCAAATAAAAGGTCTTGATGAGAACTTTTCAAAACAGGTCTTAATTTGATACTTTCCGCTTCGAAGTACGCGCAGCGAGGAGAAATACACGAAAAATTTGTGTCTCCCCCCTCGCGATTGGACACCTGTGATCCGAAAAATGTGAAAAAAATTATGGTGGTGGTGTTTAAAAAAATATGGTGGTGGTGTTTATGAGTACAACAACAACAACAACAAATACCTTAGAAGTCGAAATTCGCTCAACTTTGTTAATAATAGTATGTGTAGTAATCGAGCAGTTATACTAGCAAACTGTTCGAATACCCTCCTATCTCCTATCCAAAATTGTCATAGCAGATTTAAAAAAAAATATGTAATTTTTTCCCCTGTAATTGTAATTTATAGAATAGTTTTTCTTCTTCTTATTATTATCAAATGTAACTTCAGATCAATTTTTCTCGATAGTAAATTTAAACGCTTTCCTTTAATTATATTTCTCAGGAAATTTAATTTTTATTACAATTTAAAAATTTCATTTCTTTACTTCATCTACATTTCTTCACTTCATTTCAATTTTCCTTGCTTCGTTTAAGTAACCTTACTTCATCTAAATTTCTTCACTTCATTTAGCTTTCCTTACTTCATCTAAATTTCTTCAGTTAATTTAAAATATTCCTACTTCAGGTAAATGTTGGTTTTTAAAAATTTAAATCTGCCCATTGCAATTTTGGAGGTGGAAGCACTGATTTAGTGCAAAACAACGGTGCATTACATGATGGAATGCATTCGAGTTCCGCTGGGTGGACAGCTGATAGGAATTCACCGTAGGCACGGGATGAAGACAAGTTTTGGACGGATCCAAAATTGAAAACGGGGAGTCCGCTGGAAATCACGGGGGAGTTCAAGTCGCGTATCCGTGGAGAATGTGGAGAATATTGAAAACCTTGTTGCTTTTAACGTGAAAGACAGTGGCGAGAAACGAGGAAAGCGGCATTTGAGTTTATGTACGTTTTAAAAAGGGATTTCTCGACAATCGTTCGTGCAAGTGTTGAGTGAAGAAAATTAGTTTGCAAATAAAGGTGAAAAGTTAGCGCGACGCAAACAAACGGCAACATAGAAATTAATCACGCACGTTCATTGTGCTCTTGTGATGATTCGAGTATAATAGCATGCAAATAATTTAAAAGGATAATTTCTAAATCCGCGAGCTCTTATGTAGGACATCTATGATATGGCTGATGCTGGCGGTGATATGACGATAGTGGTAGTTGGTGATATTTGATTGGTAAGCGCAAATCAAAGTTCATCTAGGTTTTAACTGTGAATTCGATGCCCACTGCTTCATTTAACTTCACTTTTCTTATTTGTGCATTGCCACAACTTGCTCTCCGATGAGTTAAATTTCAGTTGAAGAGGAATGCAAAGTTGACGTTTCGCGTCAAAGTTGTTTAATCAGATGATTTGGATGATGCTACGTGACTCAGATGGGTTAGGAAACACGTACGAGAGGAAGCAGCGTATTGCAATAGCAGATAGTACCGGTGCAATTCTGGCATGGAAGCTTGAAAGCAAGATACATTACTTAGATGTTGCGGACTCTTATGTTTGTGTATGGGAACGACGGAAACATATGAAATGATCTTTTACACGTTATTGATGTGTTTGAGCTTTGAGATCGCAATCGTAGAATTCAACGTCAGTTGCAGGAAGTGATCATCAATAAGAAATTTAGAGCAAGATTGCGATGTGCAGGTTTTTGCTCATAGGAAAACAGTTAACGAGTGCCAATAGCTTAAATGGATTAGTTTGTTATGGCATAAGTCTCCTAAAGGTGGTTTAATCTAATGTTATATGGACCTAAAGTTGAGATTTATGGTGTTCGTAGCTAAAGTTGTTTTGACTGATTATGGGTAAAATCCGGTTCATGCCGGGTACACGAAAAGTAGTAAATCGCATTTTACATATTGTGGCGTTTATACGTTCATTTATTAAAATTACGAGCTTCGATCAAATTTTACCTTTGTTAATGAAACTTAGTTGCTTAAGACTCGAGTTCATAAACCTTTAAATTACAGGAAATTCAGTTATCAGCAACTCGCCACATCGTCAGTGAGCGCTCGTGAGGATGTGGGTAAGTACCCTTTGTTATTTTTCTCTTAAATTATTGTCACGTTTTATGGTTCGCGGCCCATAATTATAATGTTCTGGGAAAGTGAAAACGCAATGTCTTTTAATTTAAGTGAAAAGAGTTTATTTATTTACAAAAAAAGGCACAATCACTTATTTAACTATTTCACAATTTTAATTTTCACTATTTAAAGTCTAATACTTGTCCATAAATTTCTTATCGCAATTGACTTCTAAAATCACTTCACTATTACTCGATCAATATCGCTTTCCACACACTATCACCGTTTTTACTATCGCGGTTGAACGAACGATCCCCCATTCATTCAGCTCGCCTTACATATAGGGTTTCCATCCGTTCAATGCATTTCTCGTACATTGGCGAATATTCTGGCGAGAGGTATCTGGTGTATTTGAGCAGATGAATGGAGCAGTGACTCACTTCCAAATGTTGATCATGCTTGGTCGGTTCTCGTGGTTTCGAGTAAACTCATTTTGTTGATGTTCTTAATGGTTGTGAAAACAATTGCGACAGTAGCTCGCAGAATTATTTGTACATATAACACTGCCCCCCCCTCAGTTCTTTTCGCCCCGAAAAGATGTGTCGCCAGTTGTAGTCAATTCTCCCTAGATGTAATATGGAGCAAGACGGTCCAGGTGCACGATTCTAATTTTGGCTCTTGGCTTATGGTGTTCCTGTATGCGGTATACGACGTCGTTGATTCGCTTTGTAACACGGTATGGTCCCTCCCAATTATGCGGCCGGCAGCTTTGGCGGGTTATATAGCCACACCAAGTCATCTTGCTGGAAGCCAGTAGAATTTGCCTTGAGATCATACCTGGTCTTCAGCCGATTTGAGGTGCTTTCGCACTGTCCGATGTATCTGATTCAACCGTTGCCTTAGCTGACTTGCGTACTGATGGTTTGGGGTTTCTCAGGGGAAGTTCCGAACTTTATATCAGCTGGCAGACGAATAGTCTTTCCAAAATTGACTTTGGCTGGGGCTTGGCCCATCGATGCATGTTCGGTAGCTCTGTACGCCATCAAAAATAGTGGGATGTGTCGGTCCCAGTCCCTTTGGCTCTCGTCAACCATCTTGGCCAGGTGTTAATTGAGAGTGCCGTTGAAACGTTCGACCATTCCATCGGATTGGGGATGCAGCGGTGTTGTCCTCGTTTTCTGTATTCCCAGTAGTTCACGTATTTCGCTAAAAACTAGTGACTTGAAGTTTCGGCCTTGATCTGAATGTAGTTCACAAGGTACGCCGTACCTACTGACCCAATTTAACACTAGCTGTTCGGCTACAGTAGTTGCTTCCTGGTTGGGAATGGGGTAGACCTCGGGCCACTTGCTGAAGTAATCGGCTACAACCAGCGTGTATCGATTTCCCCATTCAGATTCGGGAATGGGTCCTGTGATGTCAACAGGAATCCTTTCAAACGGTACCCCCACGTTATAGGTTTGCATTTTTCCTCTCAGTCTTCGCTTTGGACCTTTGTCGGAAGCGCAAATCGTGCATCTGCGACACCAGTCCTCTACGTGTTCTCGAGCGTGGAGCCGGTAAAACCTTTCCCGCGATTCCGCTAAGGTCTTGTTAACACCAAGGTGGCCTCCCGAGGATACTTCATGCGTTTCCTCAACCACATCGTGGATTCAGATTTTGGGTATTATAGTTTGCATCTTATAGGAGCTGCCATCCACCGTTGCCCATATCCGCTTGAGTACGCCAACCTCCACCTGCAGGGAGTTCCATTGTGCCCAATAGCTTTTCAGGCCGCCCAGTCGTCTCCTTCCATACGAGCAATGGTCCGATGTCTTCATCGGCTAACTGGGCATTTCGAATTTCCTCCGGTGACCAACCTTCATTGAGTTTGGCCGTTATCAATCGCAGATCAACGGGCGGTTCCTTTCCCTCAATCCGCCGGCAATGCTTGCAGTTGGATAGACGTGGACGACGAGATAGGGCGTCAGCATTTTCATGAACTCCGCCCTTCCGATGAACAATTTCGTAGTCGCATGACTGCAATCTTTCGATCCATCTCGCAACTTGTCCCTCGTTATTTTCGTAGTTAAGTAGCCATCTCAACGATGCATGGTCCGTTCGAAGAACAAATTTCTGGCCATATAGGTACTTGTTGAACTGCTTGGTGGCCTCTATTATAGCCAATAGCTCCTTCCTGGTCACGCAGTAGTTTCTCTCACTTTTTGAAAGAACTCGACTGTAATAAGAGAGGGCTCTTTCTTCGCCATCGATCTGCTGGGAGAGTACAGCTCCAATACCGGCGTTGCTCGAATCGGTGTCAACTACAAACATTTTTTCGGGTTTCGGATATGCCAGCACGGGTGATTCACATAACTTCTCCTTCAGGGTCTCAAAGGCTGTCTGGCATTGTTCATTTCAGACATACGGACGATTTTTTTCGGTTAGCTGATGAAAACACTTAGCTATTTTGGCAAAGTCTTTGACGAATCTTCGATAGTAGGTTGCCAGACCCAGAAAACTTCGTAGTTGCCGCTTGTTGTTTGGTGTTGGCCAGCTTTTCACGGCTTCAGTTTTCTCAGGGTCTGTTTTGACCCCTTCTGCTGATACAACGTGTCCCAGGTATTTTACTTCAGCTGCGATAAGGGTACACTTGTCCGGACTACGTATCAAATTTGCCAGTCGCAATCGGAAGAAAACCTCTTCTAAGTTCCGCACATGCTCTTCGAACGTTCTCCCGATGACGATGATGTCATCTAGGTACACCAAGCATGTTTTCCAGGTTAGACCACGTAGCACGTATTCCATCAGGCGTTCGAAAGCATTGCAAAGCCCAAACGGCTTCACCACAAATTGCCACAATCCGGTCCCAACTGAAAATGTGGTCTTCTCTCGGCTTTCTTGTCGATTTCTACCTGCCAGTAGCCACTCTTGAGATCGAATGTAGAAAACCATTTTGCGTCGGCTAAAATGTCCATGATGTCATCGATGCGTGGGAGCGGGTAACTATCCTTCTTAGTGACGTCGTTAAGCTGCCTATAGTCGACACAAAAACGAGTGCTACCATCCTTTTTCTTTACTAGAACTACAGGCGCGGCCCATGGACTGACAGAAGGTTCAATAACGCCTTGTTTTTCCATGTCCGAGATCAGCGCGCTCACTTCTCCTTGTTAGGCTATAGGGAGGCGTCTCGGTGCTTGTCGAATCGGCTTGGCTCCCTGTGTATCTATGACGTGAGTTACTAGACTCGTTCGGCCTTGGTCATCCGGGCTTGTTGAGAAGATGTCACTGTACTTGGTGACCAGATCAGAGGCTCGTTTGAATAGCTGCACTGGCAATTTGACCTGCTTCAATATTGCAGACATGAATTCCCGGGCCATGCCTGTGTCTTGCCTCCTTTTCCAATGATGGTCGTGAGTAGCTTCCAAGGAGGTGATGGTGGAAACAGGCTGGCAGCTGCCGATGACTTCTCCCGCTTTGATGCTCGTGGTTGAGTCTGCGGTGTTAAGGACTCTAACCGGCACGTATCCGTTTCTTATAGATCTTACAAGGCCTCGTCCTACAATCAAACTGCGCAATGTGGACGTCTTCGTTGGCTCTAGCAGATAAGACCGCTGGTCTCGAGAATCACCATCAAGCTTGTCCGATACAATGCTTTCAGAAGAATTTCGTACATCAGTGTCAGTACATACTACTACATTCATCTTGGGAATTTGGACGCTGGGATCCTCCATCAATACTTCGACACTCTGCCATTTCAATACCTGTTAGCCTAAATCCAAGGTGGTCGCAGGAAATCCATTCCGAAAATGCAGTCGTCCATAATGTTCGCGGCCAGAAAATGATGTTGGAACGCAAGCTCTCCCAACTGCATCGGGGGGTTGACCTCTCCATGGACAAGTGTAGTTTTTCCTGTAGATGTCCGTAGTGAGAAAATCCTGCCATTTTGAAGTAGTTGTTGCCTCACATGGTCTGGTCGGGTAGTCGGTCGGGTTGCACCAGTGTCGATTGTTATGGTGCAATGCTCCGTCAACTTGACCCGGAATGCATAAGTCCGCTTCTTCACGATGTAGTCTTAATACAGTGATGGTGGTGCTGGGGACGCCAATCCTCCTTTCCAACCTCTGCCCCACAAAGTTGGCTCTTACATGTTTCCCGATCCCTCAGTTTAAAGGGCTTCCATTCTGGGCTCCTGAATCGGCCTGGATCTCCTCCTAGCTGCACACCCGGGACAATAGCTCGGTTTTCTTCGCTTCTTGCAGTCTCTTTGCAGGTGCCCCTTCTCTCCGAGTTCCAGCATCTAGACGCACCATTCACCTGCGGCTCTTGCTCAGTTCTCACGCGCTCACAACTGCACGCATCTGCCACTATCTCGCGAGCCCGGGCAGTGGTACGAGTCATTTTTTTCGCTGCCTCAAAGTTCAGACTGTAAGCCAATGCGGCCTTAACCGTTTGCTTTTGAGCTAAACGCACGGCTTGTTGCAATTCCGGGTCCTTCAGTGCGCTGATGAATGCTTCTGTCGCTGCATCATCTCGATGTTCTAGGTCATACGCTGGGTAAGCCAAAAGTGCTAGTCGCTTAATGTCTTGGGCTAGCTGCTGTAGGGTTTCACCAGACCTCTGCACGCGATGCCTTAACTGTGACCGATAAATCTGCTTCAGATGATCGTCTCCCTAACGCATGTCGAGCGCATTCATTATAGCAGCCGGGTTTGAATGCAACTCAACGGGGATGGTCTGCAAAAGCTCAGCAGCTGGGCCTCTTAGAGCAAGAATCAACGCAGTTGCTCGTTCCTGCTCATTCCAATGATTTATGTGAGCTGCTGCCTCAAACTGGGTTTTGTAAATACTCCACACCGTTTGCCCGTCGAATATTGGTGTTTTCACATTTCTGGATGAGCTTTGTGCTGCGGTTGTAAGTGGGACTGGTCCAGTAGTTACAACTGCCTTTGCTGCTTCCAATTCCTTTTTGATGTTTTCCATCTCTCCTCGACCTTGCTGACATTTTCCTCGACCTGGCAAACCTTTTCCTCGACCTGGTCAACCTTTTCCTCGACGCCTTTAATTTGTTTGTTCAGATAACCGAGCTCCGCTTTTATTTTGGTTGACTGTTTTTCCAGCTTCTGTGTGATGTCTTCCTTGATTTCGATCGCTTGTTGGTGCAACTTCGCTGATTGTTCATTTAACTTCGCTGATTGTTCATTTAGCTTCACTGATTGTTCATTTGGCTTCGCTGATCGTTCATTTAGCTTCGCAGCTAAACTGGAGGTCTGTTCATTTAGCTGCGCTGATTGTTCATCTAGCTTCGCAGTTAGACTGAATGACATCAGCATTATCATTTGCATCAGCGCATTTTCTGGCTCCTTTGATTTTGGTGTTTCCACTTCTCCACCTTCTGTGCCTTTTTCCGCACCTGAGAGCTCACCCGAATGCAGATTCCCGCCTTCCGACTCGATCGCGTCACGCAAGCGTGCAATCAGTATGGCCTTTGTACCTTGCGTGGCCAGATTTCGCTGTTCCAACTCCTCTTTGAGCTCTGATATGCTCAATTGATTAATTTTTAGATGTAAGTTTCCTGGCATTTTTGTTGTTTCGGCCTTTTTTACACCAGTTTCCACGTTAATTTACACTATTGTGCACTTTTAAAAATGTTTAAGCGTTTTCACTTGCTAAATTTTCTTTCTCACTTCTTGACACCAATGTCGCGTTTTATGGTTCGCGGCCAATAATTTTAATGTTCCGGGAAAGTGAAAACGCAATGTCTTTTAATTTAAGTTAAAAAAAATGTATTTAATTACAAAAAAATGCACAATCACTTATTTAACTATTTCACAATTTTAATTTTCACTATTAAAAGTGTAACACTTGTCCATAAATTTCTTATCGCAATTGTCTTCTAAAATCACTTCACTATTACTCGATCAATATCGCTTTCCACACACTATCGCCGTTTTTACTATCGCGGTTGAATGAATGATCCCCCCCATTCATTCAGCTCGCCTTACATATAGGGTTTCCACCCGTTCAATGCATTTCTCATACATTGGCGAATGTTCTGGCGAGAGGTATCTGGTATATTCGAGCAGATGAATGGAGCAGTGACTCACTTCCAAATGTTGATCATGCGTGGTTGGTTCTCGTGGTTTCGAGTAAACTCATTTTGTTCATGTTCTTAATGGTTGTAAAAACAATTGCGACAGTAGCTCGCCGAATTCTTTGTTCATGTCACATTATGAATTTTTTTCCAATTGTTTTCTAATTTTGTTCGTTATTGAAATTTATTATTTGCATGATTTCATATATTATTTCACATGTTTGGATTTTTTTATATAAAAATTTTCAATTTATAAAGGGACAGTAAAAAAAACAGCAAAATAAGGTAGCGTTTTTTTCCGATTATTTACGTCTTCCGCCTGCTATTCCTATAGTGTATGGTCCTTTTTTTTCTTCAGATAAAATAAATTAAAAATAATTGTGCAGTTGTTATTTGATTCGTGCAATCGACACAATTTGTTTTTCATAAAAAGCATGGTATCTGTAAGTCCAGATTGAGCACCCCACATCGCAAAGGTCTGTAGAATGGTTTTGACATTATATTCACAAATAAAATGAATTGTTAAACTTAAAAAACGCGTTCTTTCCATTTTGGCTCTTTCTTACCAGGTACAGGACCCGGCACGGTGGAAGGTTTTTTTTTCAGAAAAATGAGCTAGCCATCCGGCACGCTCCAAATGTTTTTTAGTTTCAGGGACTCTCGCGGGCTGGGTGGCCTCTAGTTAAGGTGCCTTTTTATGGCATAGGGTTATGTGATTTGATCACATAACTCTATGACATAAATTGGTCACCGTTATATTTCTTTTCTGATGGGAAGGCTTATGCAATGTATGTTTGTATGAGTAACGCCAAGAGAACAAAGGTTGACTTTGGTTTACCTTAACTTAATACTGTACGCCTCCTTTAACCTTTCTAGGGGTAAAATCAATAATTTTGAATCGTGCTTGTATGACAAGGAAGGGAAGGGAATGAGTGCAAACCGTCTTGATTCCAACCAATGCACGGTTGTTGTTTCGTTTGCCACAGCTTCTTCGGGTGATATATATGGGCCATCTTTCAGAACAAATACCTTCAAACAAAAATTAAAAGTTTAATACGAGATTGAATTTATTTGTAAACACTCCTACCGTTTCTTCTGTGGTTTCGGTCGGCGATGCTTGAGCGCATTCAATACATAATATTCAAGTAACTTTTGATGTCTCACGCGATCCTGCACTGAATGGCCAGGAGGACAATGTTCTTTGTACCACGACTTAACCAATAGACTATCGATAGCGCAATGTGTCCGCCCTGATCGTAGATTAAATGGTCGTGGTGCCCACAAAAGTGCAATTCCATTGGCGGCATTGTCTGTACACAGAGAGGTGTCTTGAAAGATAACTAGTACTTCTTTTGGTAGCGTATACTCTTCGTTATCGTCCGGTAATGGTTCAACGATCTAAAATGTTTTATAAAGTGAAGAACTTCGTTAGCGACTTATTCATCAAGCCTTACTTTAACTGCGTGTCGATGCGAAATAGGATTGATGAGGAGATCAAAGTAGAATGCAGGCAAATCAGGATCTTCTGTTTTAATATAAACCACATTAGACGTATGATACCTGAATATCTCTGGTTTTCTAAAGACCTTTGGAAATTTATGTTTGTAGTTTTCAGCAGTAACCTAAAACATTACCAACTCTCGACAGAAGACGTTTTTATCGACAGGACCTGTAATGAATCGGCCCTACGCCACTGGTGACCAATACACATGCACATTGCTGCCATACAGCTTTCCATGTCACGTCAGTCGTGACGACTTCACACCCCACGTCAGTTTTGTCGGGGAACGCATTGAGTAATTAAATAATACTGGAGTGGACAACCACGTGACAATATGGTTGCACCAACCCCTGCGACCACTTTCCCTACTGCTACGCTCTTGTTTACAACTTTAGAGAGAGCCAAATTGCACAAGCAAACATGGCTGCTGCTCAATGTAAACAAATTTTCATACAATACCAAAAACTTGCTTTCTATTAGAAAAACCTTCAGCATTGTATGAAAAACATGCAAAACATTAATATAATAACTACTCACTTGTGAAAACAAACACGTCCAGATCCTTTTCCACTATTATTTTTTCACGAAGGCACTACACATTTCATTTTGAAATTCTAAGTTAATTACACAGTGTCACACGTTAAAGTAACTTGAATCACAAACTCCAATCGAATGTTTAAGCACTTGGAACAAATTTAGATCGCGAACACTTTCCACAGTTTTAATATCGGATAAAATTCGCGACGAAACTTGCAAATTGGCCAATTTGGCGTCCAATTTGCATCAGTCAACTTGACAGTCAGTTCACACCTAGTCAGCTTTTGGAACAAGAAAGTGACCAGCAAGAGGTAGACGGGGAGGAAATGACAGACTGTTCACTTGGAAAAGAGCAGAAACCGGTCGCATGCCCTCTCATGTATTTTATATGAGCTTAGCCCATCCAGTTCTTATTAATCTTAGGGGGAACGTGAAAGTCGCAGTTTGACGCAGCCATATGGGGAGTCGGTGGGCGAAATCTCCGATTAGTTAACGGAATAGGTTAAACATTTTCTGCCATGTGCGTATGTAATGTGCGATAGATAGATTGGCGGAATGAAGCTTAGTTTGAGTTCGTAGGTAAATTTACGGATGTGTTTTTGATCAAATAACGATCAATGAGGCAGAGTCGAATCGCGTAATACGTATCGTGTGGCTTTCCTGCTATGAATGGTGGCAAATCCTTTCGTTGGTAAATTCATTTGTGCCGTTGCGCTCTAGTATTCCTTTATTAATACTTCTGGTCCTCGATGCTGCCGTTTATGCTGATTAAAGAAGATAATTGGATTCACGGTATATTTCCGCTCTAACAATATGAATCCGCAATCCCGGCAGCCAAATGGGGAAGTGAGTTGGGTGAGTTGCAGCTTTGTCTCGGGAAATTAAGGCAAGTTTTAAGAGTTGATTAAAGAATAAAATAAATAAATTAAACTATCAACAGTGAAAACATCAAAAACTCCGCTATTTATTGCATTTACGTGGATTTGAATGTGCATTTTAACGTGAAAATCGTGCGAAGAAAACTAAGGCACGCAGCAGAAGGTTTTCGATGAATATCAAGCAGTAGAGAAGTCAATGAACGAATTTCCTGGTTCCAAGATTGACGTTTGATAAAATGGTGCTATTAAACCACCATACCTTATGGGAACTATTTGGTCCCTTCGGAGCTGTGCAGAGTGTGAAAATCATTAAAGACCAAGACGATAACCAATGCAGAGGATACGGGTTCGTTTCGATGTAATTATGAGGAAGCGGCACTGGCGATACGTGCTCTTAATGGATACACGCTCGGCAATCGGCTGTTGTAGGTTAGTTTCTATGAATAAATCCAAGTAAGGAGCGCAAGTGACCGGCGCGTAGATGCCTTCTAGCCATAAGAAGCTTGTGCAATCTCTCCATATTAAAAAAAAAAAAGACACCCGCCAAGTTGCTTGCGATATAACACTACATACTAGCAAAGGCAATGACGGATCTGTCGATGCTATAAATACAAACCTAACTCAAGGCACTTGTGAAAGTTGCATTGATTTGCTAGTTTTCAACTTACCGTGTGTTGTTGATTCAAGCGATGGCTGATCAAAACCACGGCCTCGAAGTAATTGGCGCTTTGCTTGACAATCTTGACCACATCCTTTCGTAGTCTGGAGTATTATATTTACTTGTTCTTAAACAAACTTGCCCAGATATTTTAGGAAAATTAAAAAAAAAAATAGGACTCCAAACAGAAATTTTCATGGATCATAAAATTCTTGGTAGTTATTTGCTTGTGGTAATTACAAGTTTATTGAATTAAATAGGAATTAGAAATCAAAATACAACGTTTGGTTTGGTAAATAGTCCTCCATTAATTCTCTTATGTGATTTTTAAGGGGCTTTGTTAAATAATTTTACAAAACCCTGCTAAAATCGCGACCTGTCTGTCCATCCGTTTGTCCGTCCGTGTGTCACAGCACTTTTTCTCGCAAACTACTTAAGCTAGAAACATCAAATTTTGTATGCAGGTGTAAAGTGGTGCTCTCTTAAAATTTCAACGATAAAAAATTGTTATAAGGTATTTAAAGGGGGGTCTCCCCATACAGGGGAGTGGCCCCCGAAAAAAAATTCATTAAAGGTAGCCGATATGGGTGTCAAATGAAAGGTCTTGATGAGAACTTTTCAAAACAGGTCTTAATTTGATACTTTCCGCTTCGAAGGACGCGCAGCGAGGGGAAACACACGAAAAATTTGTGTCTCCCCCCTCGCGATTGGACACCTGTGATCCAAAAAATGTGAAAAAAATTATGGTGGTAGGTGTTTATGAGTACAACAACAACAAATACCTTAGAAATCGAAATTCGCTCAACTTTGTTAATAATAGTATGTGTAGTAATCGAGCAGCTAGTATAACTGCTCGAATACCCTCCTATCTCCTATCCAAAATTGTCATGGCAGATTAAAAAAAAAATATGTAATTTTTTCCCCTGTAATTGTAATTTATAGAATAGTTTTTCTTCTTATTATTATTATTAAATGTAACTTCATATCAATTTTCCTCGATAGTAAACTTAAACGCTTTTCTTTAATTATATTTCTCAGGAAATTTAATTTTTATTACAATTTAAAAATTTCATTTCTTTACTTCATCTACATTTCTTCACTTCATTTAAATTTTCCTTGCTTCGTTTAAATAACCTTACTTCATCTATATTTCTTCACTTCATTTAGCTTTCCTTACTTCATCTAAATTTCTTCAGTTAATTTAAAATATTCCTACTTCAGGTAAATTTTGGTTTTTAAGAATTTAAATCTGCCCATTGCAATTTTGGAGGTGGAAGCACTGATTTAGTGCAAAACAACGGTGCATTGCATGATGGAATGCATTCGAGTTCAGCTGGGTGGACAGCTGATGGCAATTCACCGTAGGCACGGGATGGAGAAGAAGACAAGTTTCGGACGGACCCAAAATTGAAAACGGGGAGTCCGCTGGAAATCACGGGGGAGTTCAAGTCGCGTATCCGTGGAGAATGTGGAGAATATTGAAAACCTTGTTGCCTTTAACGTGAAAGACAGTGGCGAGAAACGAGGAAAGCGGCATTTGAGTTTATGTACGCTTTAAAAAGTGATTTCTCGACAATCGGTCGTGCAATTGCTGAGTGAAGAAAATTAGTTTGCAAATAAAGGTGAAAAGTTAACGCGACTCAAACAAACGGCAATATTGACGCCATTCAATCAACCTCCACGCGAATTTACGTTTCCCGTCTGTAAATAAACGAACTGTCGAAATAAATCACGCACGTTGATTGTGCTCTTGTGATGATTCGAGTACATTAGCATGCAAATAATTTAAATGGATAATTTCTAAATTCGCGAGCTCTTATGTAGGACATCTATGATATGGCTGATGCTGGCGGTGATATGACGATAGTGGTAGTTGGTGATATTTGATTGGTCAGTGCAAATCAAAGTTCATCTAGGTTTAAACTGCAAACTCGATGCATACTGCTTCATTTAAGTTCACTTTTCTTATTTGTGCATTGCCACGACTTGCTCTCCGATGAATTAAATCTGAGTTGAAGAGGAATGCAAAGTTGACGTTTCGCGTCAAAGTTGTTTAATCAGATGACTCAGACCGGCTAGGAAACACGTACGAGAGGAAGCAGCGTATTGCAATAGCAGAAAGTACCGATGCAATTCTGGCATGGAAGCTTGAAAGCAAGCTACATTACTTAGATGTTGCGGACTCTTACGTTTGTGTATGGGAACGACCCAAACATATGAATTGGTCTTTTGCACGTTATTGATGCGTTTGAGCTTTGAGATTGCAATCGTAGAATTCAAAGTTAGTTGCAGGAAGTGATCATCAATAAGAAATTTAGAGCAACATTGCGATGTGCAGGTTTTAGCTCATAGGAAAACAGTTAACGTGTGCCGATAGCTTAAATGGATTAGTTTGTTATGGCATAAGTCTCCTAAAGGCGGTTTAATCTAATGTTATATGGACCTAAAGTTGAGATTTATGGTGTTCGTAGCTAAATACGTTTTGACTGATTATGGGAAAAATCCGATTCATGCCGGGTACACGAAAAGTAGTAAATCGCATTTTGCATATTGTGGCGTTTATACGTTCATTTATTAAAATTACGGGCTTCGACCAAATTTTACCTTTGCTAATGAAACGTAGTTGCTTAAGACTCGAGTTCGTAAACCTTTAAATTACAGGAAATTCAGTTATCAGCAACTCACCACGTCGTCAGCGAGCGCTCGTGAGGATGTGGGTAAGTACCCTTTGTTATTTTTCTCTTAAATTATTAATTTTTTCTAATTTTGTTCGTTATTGAAATTTATTATTTGTATGATTTTATATATTATTTCACATGTTTGGTTTTTTATATAAAAATTTTCAAGTTATAAAGGGACAGTAAAAAAAAACAGCAAAACAAGGTAGCGTTTTTTTCCGATTATTTACGTCTTCCGCCTGCTACTCCTATAGTGTATGGTATTTTTCTTGATCAGATAAAATAAATTAAAAATAATTGTACAGCCTGTGTAGTTATTTGATTCGCGCAATCGACACAATTTGTTTTTAATAAAAACGCGTTATATAAGCACGGTATCTTTGTAAGTCTAGATTGAGAACCCCACATCGTAAAGTTCTGTAGAATGGTTTTGACATTATATTCACAAATAAAATGAATTGTTAAACTTAAAAAACGCGTTCTTTCCATTTTGGCTCTTTCTGACCGGGTACTGGATCCGGCACGGTGGAAGGTATTTTTTTCTCAAAAAAATGAGCTAGCCATCGGGTTCGCTCCAAATGTTTTTAGTTTCATGGACTCTTGCGGGTTGGGTGGCCTCTAGTCAACGTGCCTTTTTATGGCATAGGGTTATGTGATTCGATCACATAACTCTATGACATAAATTGGTCACCGTTATACTTCTGTTCTGATGGGAAGGTTCATGCAAGGTGTGTTTGTATGAATTTTCCACTCAGAAGGGAAACATGTGGCCGATGCAACGTTTCTGGATCTTGATACGGTTGAGCGGGTGCGAGGGGGCACCACCACCATCCGGCTTCCTCACTCTTATTTGTGGTTCATGAAAATCGTCGGGTAACGCCGAGTTTCCCCTAAGTCCGTCTGTTTTGACTTCTGACGACTTATTCTTTGAACAAGCAATTCTTTCCTTTTGTAGTTACCTACAATTTTTCGACTTCAGTTGCCCTTTCTTTTGAGACCCGAGAATTCGTGAATGCGGAATCCTTTTGTAGTGGGTCCTTGTGCTGGGGGAATGAGCCCGCCCCACGACACCGCAATTCTAGCCTGCCAGTGCATTCACGCGTCTCCAGACAAGGCCGATCTCGGCTGACATTACCATCCTCCTTTGCCGAGGCAGCAGACCATCGCTGCAGTCCTTTGCGGACATCATTTGACCTACATATCATTACAATGATATTCGAATTCCACATTTTCCCCAATAAAATCGTATCGGTACCCTTAAACTGAACGGAATGCGACGTTTACGTAGTCCTACTAAGGGTTCTTAAACTTTGTAAGTTTGATGAAAATCGAATGATAAACACGGAAGTTATAGCCATTTGAAATGTCTCCAATAACAACAACAATCACACATGATTTTGGTATTTTATGGACTTTCCATCGAATCAGTCACAGCAGTTTTGACTTGATATTTTTGAAATTTTCCAATAAGGTCAATAACATTTATATTTTGAGAGTTCATCATTTGAGTGATTTTTGTCGGTTTGCAACAAAATGGCGACTGTTGAAAGTAGAAAAACAATGGGTTTACTTTTGAACGTGCACATCTCTTTGATATATTTCTTGACATTATTCATTGCTGGTGATTGCATTTCTGAGGAGTTGGGTACAAAACCCGTCTGACATGAGCGTAGGTCTGTTTACCCAACTTGTTATTATATAATTCTACGTTTTCTCCATTTCAATTTTTGATAATTATTATCAGTTATTATGTTACTTGTTACAATTTACTACTGGCACAAAGTATTGGAAGATCCACTAAACAAAAGAATGCGTGATCAATTCAACTACTCAAATTGCTGCGAAAAATTGTCAATATAGTTTTACTCAAGAAAATTGCTAGTATAATGGCTCTCGAAAGGGAAATATCAATTTAATAGCAAAAAACTAACCGCAATAGCAGCAAAAGGATGAGTCCACAATTTATTTTACTACTATCATCATCTAAAACTAGATTTGAAAGAAACATACTAAATACTTAAAATTTAACACCCTTCCAGTAATGGCCATCAGCTGAACAAATGATCCTCCTATACCTATACAAGCATCCTTCCCGTGTTGCCTTATTTCACATTCCAATTAGCACATTCTCTTCCTCTCTAAATAAGTAATTTGTATTTTTGTATGATATATCAATTATTGAACCAAATATTAATTAGACTTTTGTCCTGTTTTTTGGCTCCAATGAAAATCTTAAAGTAGACTTAGAATGAAAACAAAACCATAAGACATATTTTGATGAAACAAAGGAAAAAACAATTAGCACATACACTAAAAAATACATGAAAATAGTTAAAATACAAGCTGAAATAAGATTCAAGGGAGACCGATTCGAATAAATTCTGGAAATAAATAAATAATACAAAAATATTTAACAAATAAATCAGAAAGAACTATCAATCGAGATTTTAGAGATTATATGTATTATAATTGTCCTATAATATAATTATCGGGAAAAATAAAATGAAATGATTTTTGTATGCCATATAAAAATAACTGATTACCATTATGCTAGTAATTAATTTCAAATACTAATCAAGGTATATGATTGACGCGAAAATGGATCTATTTTTTTGTTGTGGAATGAGAGAATGAAAGAAATACGGAATAACGTAGAGAAAGGCTTTGTTTCCGTATGTTGAACTTTTAACGCATTTGAAATTGGCACTTAATGGTGGCTGAAACACGTAATTGAGCGTAGTCCATTTTGAAGATCTGCGACCGAAATCCTCTTCAAACTAGCTGGCTGACAAGCAGCCAGCGCGAAATGGATTACGGGTGCATGGACTGGTTCATCGGTTGGTACCATTCGTTGGAATGACTCAGGCTTCACGTCTAGAACCGATGAGAGGTCGGGTCCGATTTCGTTCGAGTGGATGTAAAGGAAAATCATTTCAAATATCGCCAAAAACATACTAATGGGTAAAAGATTCGCGTCGTTGGTCCTTTACGGATGATGTAAGGTACCTTGTTACTCGAGCTCCACAGACAGGAGCAGTGGAGTTGTGTTACACACACTTGTAGTCGCTTCACGTGAGTTGTAGCATCCGCTCTCCTTTGTTTGATTTTTTTTCGTGACAGAATCCTTCTGATGTGTTGTCCCAGGTTGACACCTGTACGGGTCTTCTATTTTCTTGATGGAACTGTCAGCCAGATGAGTTTCTCCTATCGGCCGGGACTCTCAAGAAAATTGAAGGCTACCTTGCCTTGATATCGCGGAAGAATTCTACCCATCTTTTAATGCGTGATAGACGAGTGGTTTCAGTTCGACTTTCGGTGGCGTATGCTGGAGTTGCGAAGCCCGGAATGCTTGTACGTGTCGGGAATTTCAAGCGCGTACAAAGCTTGTTACGGTAACGCTACCACTTGCCTCGTCGAATCAATTAACGTAGTTCAGGAACGGTTTTGTAATATATATGGGTTTGGGGATAGATTCTTGTAAATCGGCCGGAAGCACCCTTGTCTCGGCAGACTACCATTCGCTCTCATTTCCCTATGGAGGAGTCGGTCCAGTTGGAAAGGAAAGTGTTAAATAAATATTTTTTATATATATAGATAGTTAGCTCGCCACTATCGGACACTTAATTAGATTAACGAAATTTTTCTTATATTTAGGAACTATTTATCGATATATACACCTGCACATCATCCTCAACCACCCTAAGACAAAACCCAAATATGGCAACGAAGTGAACTCCAGACAAGCGGTGGACCCGTTCCAAAACGTTGCAACCCGCTAACTGTGGGATTTGCTTCGAGGACGTGATGGAGGGTGCATCAAGTGTGTGACTGGAGTGTGGACACTTGTTCCACCGCACCCGTGTCCAGCAGCTCCTGTTAACATCAAACTTCTGTCGCTTATGCAGACGACCAATCGACCGAATTGCCCTAGACGCCCCCCTCGGAGCGCATGTCTCGACGCGCGGAGCGGTAACGAAGGAACCTCAGAATGCTGAACCGCCTCAACTGCTGTTGGACATCCAAGGAGCCGTGGGCGGAGAAGTTCCTGTTACTGGTGTATCGGCCGAGGCCCCAACAGCGCCGTCAAACAACTCCGTCAACCACACAATCCTGACCTTACTGCAAGGGTTGCCCAAAAGGATCGGACACTTGGGGAGAGGCTTCCAGGACATCCGGATCAGCCAACCACACAGCCACGTAAGAACTCCATCTGGCTGGGAGCCAAATCCCAGTGTGGCTATGCCCCACTCTAGGCCAGCTGATGATTGGACCCTTCCTCAAAAGAGCTCGGGAATGGATCCCAGAGCCCCTGAGTATCGACCTCGAGACAGCACCGCCCTCCACTGACACCTACAATGCACGGAGCGGTTCTCTATAACAGGCCCGTCGATGATGCGATTCGCCCCGCGAACGTATAGAGACCAATCCGAGACCTTACGCATCGCATCATGGAGAGTTGGCGACTCGGCTTCACCGGCTACAACTCGACGACACCGGTTCCTGTTTAGAATTCAGACTCCGGTCACCAGTACACTGGGAGGTGACTTCCCGGCTTTCCTTAGACACGCACACCTCCTGTTAAGCGGAGATGCTGCCGAGTGGTACTGGAGCTTCAAAGAATCAATACCACGCCCCGATTGGAATTCCTTGTGTGCAGCTTTCGGCAACCACTTTGACGATGGCCTCATGGAAAGAGAATTACAGGAACAACTGAGAAAACGTTGAAGTAGTTACAAGTTCGACGGTCTGCCGACGGGGCACCACTTCTATGCATGTCCAGCGGAACCGACGATCTTCTGTTACCGATGCGGAAAGGCAGACACGTATGCACCAGATTGCGTAGATTGCAAATTACGAAAAAACTTGCCAGCAAGTGCCGCAACTACCTGTCGGAACTCCAGAACCAATATTGACCCTCTTACTAGTTGCGACCAAGTCCCAGACATGACCCCAACTTGTCGACGCGTTGTCGAGTCGGACGCACAGGGGAATGGTAACGAGACGACGGTCCCTTGACATGTTAAGCCCTTCCACGTAAGACTGCGGGAATATCGAGCTACTCGCCTGCGCATCTTCAATGAGGAAATGGTTACAACTACTCCTCCGCGAAGGAAGCGAGCCACGCGTCAGATGCGGAGCTTCTGGAGAAGGGTCAGGCAGTCGAGGAGGGCGTTGCGGGCAATACACTTAGACGAATTATTGAAGGATGACGTTTGGCCATACGCGTCAGTTCACCTCCTGCAAAAGCGACTGGTAGGCTTTTTCGATACCGGAGCCAGTGTGAATTGCATATCGGCCGAGTTTGCAGGAGAGGTTCTGGTGACTCACGTGGATCTAATCCAGCATTTTACCACCTGGTTAAGCATGGCGGACGGAACTCGTCACTCCGTAGTGAGAGAAATTACGACGGATGTCACATTCAAAGGGGTGTCTAAATCTCAGGAATTCTGCATTATACCCTAATTAACACGGAATCTTTACCTAGGGGTGGATTTCGTTTGAAAATTTAATTTGGCTCCAGCACTATTTTTCGGCACGACACTGGACTCCATCGCCACTGTCCATGACGCGATCCGAACTTCCCACTCACTACGACATAAACTGGATGTGAATCAACCACTGCTTTTCCATCGCATGAGAAGGAAGGTCTTGGCAGGACAGCCCTGGTGTTTCAAACAATAGATGTGGGGGATGCTAAACCCATAAAGCAGAGATATTTTGCCATAAATCCGGCGAAAGAAAAGTCGTCATATGCCGAAGTTGTTCGAATGCTGGCACTAGGCGTGATCGAAGAATCGCAGAGCGTGTGGGCTTCCCCGGTCACTTTGGTGGTTAAGCCAAACAAAGTCTGGCTATGCTTAGATGCCAGACGTTTGAATGCCGTCACTGTCAAGGACGCATACCCTCTACCGTTGATTCAGGGCATCTTGAGTCGATTGCCTGAAGCCCATTGCATGACGAGTTTGGACCTCAAGGACGCTTTCTGGCAAATCCCGTTAGACCCTGGCTCAAAGGAGAAAACCGCCTTCACGGTCCCAGGTTGCCCACTGTACTAATACGTGCCATGCCATTCGGACTGTTTAGTGCCCCGTAGACAATGATGCGCCTTATGGATAAGGTGATACTACCGCATTTACGGCACCAAGTTTTCGTATACTTGAACGATCTGCTGCTTATAACCGAGACTTTTAACGAACACCTCGACCTGCTTCAGGAAGTGGCTTTGCACACCCGGAGGGCAGGGTTAACCATCAACATATAGGGGGGTCAGTTCATGACTTCGGAGGTGAAATTTTTTTTTCATTTTTTTTGTGGTAGGGAGGTGAATGATATTTATGCACAGAGTGTGAGACTCCCATGCGCGACTGGACTAACCACTAAACACCTCTCCTGTCAATCTGAGAACCCAGCCTGGAACCGTTTGACACATTACTTCGGGCCAGGTCTCGTTTTGTTACGCCGTGGGCCGCCTTTAAGCTGGGTATTCCCTTTTATAGCGGGAGGGGAGAGGGGAGAGGGGAAGAGGAAATGTCCGAAGAGCGATCCCCCAGCCCCAGCGCCCCCGGCTGCTGTGATTCCCTTTTATATTTTAGGACTGCCCGAGCATAATGTGCCACCTGGTTCATTTGTCAACCGATTCGAGCATCACCGCAACTATATTATCCGGGGTGAGCTCTCCCGTCTCCCTGTAGAGTTCCCTTCGCAGCCTGACCCATTTGGTACACGCAAAAAATGTGTGACAAGCATTGTCCTCCTCTCCTGGGCAAAACCGACAATCGGGAGACCGTGACTTACCGACCTTATGCAGGTAAGACTGAAAACACCCATGCCCGCTCAAAAGCTGGGTCAGGTAGAAGTCAGTCTTTACCATGCCTTCGATTTAGCCACGGTCTCACATCCGGGATGAGGCGCGCAGTCCACCGTGCAATTGACCCAAGACTGCTGCCAGTCGTTGAGTGAGCGCTGTCTCTCCTCGCGGACAACCATCTCCATCGCGTCCTCGTTTCGGCACAGGTAAATAGCAAGCAGGGTGACAGGTATCACGCCTGCAATAACTCTCACCGCCGAATCAGAGACTGTTGGATACGAAGATGCAATTCTCAGTGCTCCTCTTCTCTGTACCTGTGCCAAACGTTTTCGGTATACCTCCCTGCTGAGGGCGTCACCCCATATCTCTGCTCCGTACAGCAGCACTGACCCTACAGCACCTATCAAGAGGCGTCTTCTTGATGGGCTGGGTCCCCCTACGTTGGCCATAAGACGACTCAGAGCCGATATTCCCGAAGAAGCCTTCTCAGCCGTTGCCCTGATTTGCTCTGAGAAACTCATCTTTGAGTCGATCAGTAGCCCCAGGTACTTCACCGCTGGCTTCGATTCGATTATACTGATCATCCTCACTCTAGGGACTCTCTTTTTTGTCAAGATGCTCACTTCAGTTTTCTCGAGTGCTAAACGAGCAGTCATCCAGTCCCTCACTTGGCGTACTTTGCCCTTGTTCAGGAATTGTTCCGTGTCCTTTTCGGTCAAGTCAACTATGGCCATGCGTTGTCCCTTGATGTTTTCTAGTGTCAGTCTCGCTTTAATCTATCTCACGCTAGGGAACTCCCTGTTGATGGCCTCTTCTACCTCGGCCAGATCCGTCACGCAGTCAATGTCTCGTATTTCGATCGTTGCCATCGGCTCGAGCGGGGTTATAGTTGCGCTTTTGCCGAGGACTTTCTTTACTGCGTCACAGTATGCTTCTTTATTGCCCATCTCTGCTCAGAATTCGACCAGTATGTGGCCCAACCACGTTGGTTGTACTACGTTAATGGTAGTATTGGTGTCTTCGGGCCTTACGTTCCCCCTGATGTCCCGCAGGACCTCCGCGTAGGATGGGCCATCTTGGGGCTTACAAGCAGTGCCTACTGCCGGGGTCTTCGTCGGGGCGTCTGCCTCTCCTGTTTTGCATCAGGTCCTTTTTCTACTTGGGCGTCCGTGCGAATTTTACTTTCTGGCACTTTTTGAAGTAGCTTCTTTGTGGCTTTCTTCACTCCTTTTGTAAGCACTGTCTGGAACCCGTGATCTGGTGCTCCACGCCCTTCAAGTGCCTCTTCCTTCCTTCTTTTATCCCGATCTCCTTCGATTGGGCTAGACGCCATTCTTTTATTGACTTTTAATGGTGGAGCTATCTGCATGTCACCCCTAGATTTAGCCCCAAGAGCCTCTTTAGCCTTATGTTCGTCTTCGGCCCTTAACCAGCTAGTGCCCTATACGATATAGGAGCTCCTCTAGTTCAAGGAGCCCCACCTTTGCTGCTTCGCTGATTTTTGGGGAGTCGCATGCAGATTGTATTCTTTTCAGAACATCTCCCGCTTTCCGGAGTAGAAGTATTTGGGCCACATCATTGGTCACGATAACATCAAGACCGACCCGGACAAGACTCAAACGATTGACGCTATTCCACTACTCAAGACCACCAAGCAGTTACGCCGATTCCTAGGGTTATGCGGATGGTATCAACGATTTGTACGTGACTACGCAACCATCATCACACCGTTGGCCAGCATGCTGCGAAAGGGACGTAAGTTCGTCTGGGAAGGGCCCAGCTTGCGAGCCTTTGAAGAGCTAAAGAAGAGTCTGACAACAGCCTGGACTTTCGTAAACCGTTCTTAATCCATTGTGACGCGAGTCAACATGGAGTGGGAGCAGTCTTAGTCCAGGTTGCGCAAGACGACGAGGAGGGACCTATAGCATTTATGTCTCACAAGTTGAATCCTGCCCAGCGGAATTACATGGTCTCGGAGCAGGAATGCATGGTGGCTGTGCTGGCGACGAAAAGCTTTCGAGCAGGTGTGGTGGGACATCCCTTTGAAATCGTCATGGAACATGCGTCTCTGAAATGGATGATGAGCCAGACTGATCTCCACGGGTGTTTGGCCAGATGGGCCTTGAAATTACAGGCGTTTGCCTTCACGATTCAACACCGAAAAGAAGCCAAATTGTGGTACTGGACACTTTACCAAGGATGTTCGTCCCTGAGGGAGCCCAGTTGGCCCAGGAGGACGACAGCCCCCTATTGATTGACCTGGACCAGCCCGTCTTTAACTCAATAGGTTACACCCAGCTGATGAATACTATTCAGAGCCAGCTACCACAGCTGCCAGAGCTGCGGTTGATGGAGAGATTTATATACAGGCAGATGGGACACGCATCCGGAGACCCCATACAAGAAGAGGAACGGTGGAAGTTATGGGTGACCTAATTAAACGGGCTCATGACCACCCATTGAGTGCGCACGGCGGTTACGGTCATACGCTTTGGAGATTGATAACCTACTTCTTTTGGCCTAAGATGGCGCAGAAAGTTAAAGCGTACCGAGCCACCGAGCTGCGCAAGTGCACGAGAGCGCCCAATTCTGTTCTTCGACCTCCGATGGGCAAACTTGGGCTACATGAGCGTGTGTTCCAGCGCTTGTATATAGATCTCATCGGTCCGTACCCTTTCTTGACTTCGGGTTACACGGGAGCTGTCGTGGTCCTGGACCAATTGTCCAAATTCCCAATTATTGAAACAATTCGGAACATGCACACCGGCCCGATAGTCGGCTTCCTGGAAAATCGCGTTTTCCATATATTCGGAGTACCGGAAAAAATGGTCTCCGACAACGGGGTTCAGTTCACCTCGGCTAGATTTCGGGACCTAATGGACAAGTATGGTATTACTCACCAACGGACTGCCGTCTATTCCCCTCAAGCCAATACGTCCGAGTGGCTGAGCCATACCCTCATAGCCGCCATTTGCGCCTACGTTCAGCCGGATCAGAAGGATTGGGACCGCAGGTTTTTTGCCATCACCTGTGCCCTGCGTTTGTCATACCACTCCACCAAAGCTATTTCCCCGTACTTTGCCGTGTTCAGCCAGTACATGATCTACCACGGTAACTTGTACCGGCTATTGCGGCAGTTAAAATGTTTGGAAGAACAAATAGCAGTTCTGGAGCCGCACGAAAAACTCCAAATTTTACGAGAACAACTTCGGGAGAAGATCGAAGATAGTAGACGGGCAGGGGAGGAGCGGTTTAATCTGCGATCCCATCCTTCTGACTTCAAATGAGGTGACGGAATTTCAGGTAGAGTGAAGCAAGCCGGCACTACAGTGCTAAACTGGACAAGAAGTTCGTGAAGTGTCGTATCCTACAAGTTTTAAGTCCCTCGCGATATCTCATTGCGGACATGTCCGGGGAGGAACTGGGAGTCTACCATGCCAAGGACCTACGACGGTGAAGAGTGCAATCGAAGAGTTTTTGTTTTATTCACGTTGTTTCCCGGTGCCATTTTCTGCTTAGCATCGATCACCTTCACCTGGGCTCAAAAAAAAAAAAAAATCAGTGATCTCTTCTTGCTAGTAAGTGCCGTGGGAAGATTAGCCATCCACACGTCACACGACCTCTTCTGCCGCCATGCAAGTAAAACCAGCTTATGGCTAAGCAACGTGTTCTTCAGTTTCCCAATGCCTGGTTGGCGTCGTGGACACTGCCCTGTAATGAATCGGCCCTACGCCACTGGTGACCAATACACGTGCACATTGCTACCATGTGGCTTTCCATCTCGCGTCAGTTGTGATGACTTCACATCGCACGTCAGTTTTGTCGGGGAACGTCAAAGTCGCAGTTTGACGCAGCCATATGGGGAGCCATATGGGGAGGTGTGCGAAATCTCCGATTGGTTAACGGAATAGGTTAAACATTTTCTGCCATGTGCGTATGTAATGAGGGATAGATAGATTGGCGGGATGAAGCTTAGTTTGAGTTCGGAGTTACGTTTACAGATGTGTTTTTGATCAAATAACGATCAATGAGGCAGAATCGAATCGCGTTATTCTACGTATCGTGTGGCTTTCCTGCTATGAATGGTGGCAAATTTTTTCGTTGGTAAATTCATTTGTGCCGTTGCACTCATAGTATTCCTTTATTAATTCTTCTCGTTGTCGATGCTGCTGTTTATGGTGATTAAAGAAGATAATTGGATTCACGGTCTATTCCCGCTCTAACAATATGAATTAGTAATCCCGGCAGCCATATGGGGAAATTGAGTTGGGTGAGTTGCAGTTTTGTTGTCTCGGGATATTAAGGCTAGTTTCAAGAGTTGATTAAAGAATAAAATAAATAAATCAAACTATCAATAGTGGAAACATCAAACACTCCGCTATTTATTGCATTTACGTGCACTTGAATGTGCATTTTAACGTGCGAAGTAAACTAAGGCACCCAGTAAAAGGTTTTCGATGAATGTCAAGCGGTAGAGAAGTCAATGATCAAATTTCCTGGTTCCAAGATTGACGTTTGATAAAATGGTGCTATTAAACCACCATACTTTATGGGAACTATTTGGTCCCTTCGGAGCTGGGCAGAGTGTGAAAATCATTAAATGCCAAGATGATAACCAATGCAGAGGATACGGATTCGTGTCGATGACAAATTATGAGGAAGCGGCAATGGCGATACGTGCTCTTAATGGATACACGCTCGGCAATCGGCTGTTGTACGTTAGTTTCCATGAATAAATCCAAGTAAGGAGCGCAAGTGACCGGCGCGTAGATGCCTTCTAGCCATATGAAGCTTGTGCAATCCCTCCATATTAATAGAAAACAAGTTGAGTAAGCAGGAGAGTGCTCCTACCAGAAGGTCTTTGTAAACATCCTAGGGTTAGAAAAAAGTTTTCTAATGGCGTGAATCGATAACTTGAATTATTCATCCGATACTAGGATATGAAATCGTTCAAATTTCGCAAATTTTGGGTACATTTTGCCTTCTCCTGGACCCCCTCATTCATAAAATGATTTTTTTATTCCAGATTCTAAAAGTTCTAATCAAGACCTTTCATTTGATACCCCACTCGACTACCTTTGATTAAATGATATTGTGAAGACCTTAACTTTTGAGAGACCATCACTTCTGACCGTATCACCAAGTTTGAGCATTCTAGCTTCTATAGTTTCTGAGGAAATTAGCTGTGACGCACGGACAGATGGACAGATGGACGGACAGACAGACAGACGGACAGACAGGTCGCGAAACTAGTAGGTCTTTGTAAAAAAATTTTTTACAAAGACCTAAAAAGACGACCACCAAGTTGCTTGCGATATAACACTACATACTAGCAAAGGCAATGACGGATCTGTCGATGCTATAAATACAAACCTAATTCAAGGCATTTGTGAAAGTTGCATTGATTTGCTAGTTTACAACTCACCCTGTGTTGTTGATTCAAGCGTGGGCTGATGAAAACCACGGCCTCGAAGTAATTGGCGCTTTGCTGGACAATCTTGACCACATCCTTTCGTAGTCTGGAGTATTATATTTACTCGTTCTCAAACAAAATCGCATAGATATTTTAACAAAAATTTAAAAAAAATAGGACTCCACAAATGAATTTTCATGGAGCATTAAATTTTTGGTGGTTATTTACTTGTGGTAATTACACGTTTATTAAATGAAATAGGAATTAAAAATCAAAATACAACATTTTGTTTGTTAAATAGTCCTCCATTAATTCTTTCACGTCATTTTTATTATATAATTCTACGTTTTCTCCATTTCAATTCTTGATAATTATTATCAGTTATTATATTACTTGTTTCAATTTATTACTGGCACAAAGAATCGGAAGATCCACTAAACAAAAGAATGCGTGATCAATTCAACTACTCAAGTTGCTGCGACAAATTGTCAATTTAGTTTAACTCAAGAAAATTGCTAGTATAATGGCTCTCGAAAGGGAAATATCAATTTAATATCAAAAAACTAACAAAATTTATTTTACTACTATCACCATCTAAAACTAGATTTGAAAGAAACATACTACGGGCTCGTTAACCTTAACACTTAAAATTTAACACCCTTCCAGTAATGACCATCAGCCAAACAAATGGTCCTCCTATACCTATACAAGCATCCTTCCCGTGCTGCCTTATTTCACATTCCAATTAGCTCAATCTCTTCCTCTCTAAGTAAATAATGTGTATTTGTGTATGATATATCAATTATTGAACCAAATATCAATTAGACTTTTTTCCTGTTTTTTGGCTCGAATCAAAATCTGAAAGTAGACTTAGAATGAAAACAAAACCATAAGACATATTTTGATGAAACAAAGGAAAAAATAATTAACACATACACTAACAAATACATGAATATAGTTAAAATACAAGCTGAAATAAGATTCAAGGGACAACGATTCGGATAAATTTAGGAAATAAATAAATAATACAAAAATATTTAACAAATAATTCAGAAAGAACTACCAATCGAGATTTTAGAGGTTCTATGGATTATAATTGTCCTATAATATAATTATCGGGAAAAATAAAATGAAATGATTTTTGTATGCCATATAAAAATAACTGATTATCATTATGCTAGTAATTAATTTCAAATGCTAATCAAGATATATGATACCCATCAAACTGAAAATAGTTGTTTAAGTTTATGTACGAATTAAATTTGCATTTTAGTCGTAGAAGAAGGATTAGCAAGACTTTTCCGTGTAAAAGTGTATTTCTAAAATTAGAATAAAATATGAAGAAAGAAATGGATAACATGAATCGTTAAGTGATAACACGACTTTCCTTCCCAGCCTGCCCTTCTTTTTCAGCGGAACAAACTGTAAGTATGCCATGAAGAAGGTAGGGTTGTACAAATCCGCGGTACCTTCGTTCGCTTTGCATTTTTCTTAGAGTACAGTTCTTCGGAGTCAAATTAACATGGTATATTTGTTGGTACCGCGTCGGTGAAATTCGGAAACGCGAAATTGGATCTAGTTTTTTTTTGTTGAATGAGAGAATGAAAGAAATACAGAGTAACGTAGAGAAAGGTTTTGTTTCCATATGTTGAATTTTTGACGCGTTTGAAACGGGCACTTAATGGTGGCTGAAACACGTAATTGAGCGTAATCCATTTTAAAGACCTGCAATCTAAATCCTCTCCAAACTAGCTGGCTGACAAGCAGCCACCGCGGAATGGATTACGGGTGCACGGACTATTTGACCAGTTGGTACAATTCGTTGGCACGAGTCAGACTTCACATCTAGAACCGATGAGAGGTCGGTTCCGATTTCGTTCGAGCGGACGTAAAAAAAAATTTTCCAGACCCATCTTGATATCTTTTGACCGTTTCTTTTTACTATTGCCTTTTTTACTTGAAGAATGTGCGCCATCGACAAGGAATGTTATAATTAACAATATGTCTAGTTCTTCATAGTTTCAATCTCAATAGCCCCCACTATATAACCAATCCTCTTGATGTGTGTAAGGATTTGTTCCCAAATGGAACTATCTGTCTGCGTATAAGCAAAGATTGTTTACTTAACATGGCCTTCATTCTTCTCCTTTTTACTTTTACGAGCCTAATTTGCAATATGTTGGTTTTCTTCCTATCGATTTTTTTCAGCCGCTGCTCCATCAATGTTTCCTGCTTCGAGCTTACGTTAATCGGGCCGAAGACGGGAATCTGTAGGGTGGAGAGTTTTGGGTGCTTCCATTCCAGGCTCAATTTTGTTCAACGACATTGCAAATAGGGTGAATTAATAGTACTGTAATAAAATATAGCAAAACATTTTTTTAAGCATCGAAGGTGAAAAGTTTATAGGTGATTATTAATAATCATTTTAAGAAATGATTCTTCGACATTTGTATTTTTGAACTGACTTACTTTCGTATTTGTTGATAAATAAGGAAACATTGTCATACGATATGCATTTCTTTGGATATATTTAGCTCAACTTACTTCTGCAGTATTTGGAGGGCGAGGTTCAGCCTCCCATAAAGTTAAAAAATGTGGGATATCAATTGAATAGGTTGAATCACATTTTGATATTTCACCTTCAGGTGGTTCTGGGATTTTTTCTGGCTATGGGAAATCGAAAACATATAAACTATTTAAATTTTTAACAATTATATGACATCTTGTATGGACAAACTTTTAAATGAGCTCATTTTCAAGCTGATCAATTTCGAAAATACTGTTCGAGGCGTATGAGCTGGTGAGTCGTTTGGACTTTTCACTCTTTCATTGCCTTTTCGGAATTCATGTGCGTTGTTATACCCCCAGATATTCCACGGGAGTCGCTACTGCCCCCAAAAGAAACAAGTTCGGTAGACAGACCTATGCTCATGTCAGAAGGGTTTTGTACTCAACTTACAAAATGCAGTAACCAGCAACGAATAAAATCAAGAAACATGTCAAAGACGATTTAATTGGAGAAAATGTGAAATTCGAGGATCATACTATTATTAACAAAGTTGAACAAATTTTGACTTCTGAGATATTTGTTATAGTTATACCCATAAATATCTCCTTTGATATTTTTTTCAGATTTTTTAGATCACGGGTGTCCATTCGCGAGGGAGGAAACACATTTTTCATGTATTTCCCCCCCTGTGCTCCCACTGAAGCAAAAACTGTCAGTTTAAGAACTGTTTTGAAAAGCTCTCATAGAGAACTTTCAGTTGATACTCATATCGGCTACCTTTCATGAAATTTTTTTGCAGGGGCCACTCTTCTGTACTGTAATCATCGATTCATGGCCTATTTTTTCGAATCCTAGAATGGTTACAAAGCCCTTTTGCTAGGAGCTCTCTCCTGCCTCTTCGACTTGTTTCAATTGTATGTACTCATCTTCATGATACATATCACTCCTGAAATTTGCATGCAAATTCTAGCAAAGCTGTAGTGTCTAAGTCGGTAAAAAGCGCATATGGCTCCATAGCAATATGTTTCCATAGTAATACAGGGCATATTGCTCCATAGTAATACACGAAAATTCAAATCGCTATAACTTCGGTAAATACTATTCGATCTTTATGAAACGTTCCGAAAAGATCAATCTTATAAATAGTCATCTTTTTGCTAAACTTTATTGAGTTTAAAGGTACCATTTGGATTTTATTCAAGAAAACACAAAATCGGTAAATCATACTATTACTAACAAAGTTGAGTGAATTTCGAATTCTCATGTATTTGTTGTTGTTGTACTCATAAAGGCCTACATTCATGATTTTTTTCAGATTTTTCGGATGAAAGGTGTCCAATCGCGAGGGGGGGTACGCGAAAAGTTCGTACATTTCCCCTTCCCCTGCCCCCCTCGGTACTTATAAGACAATTTTAAGACTTGTTTTGAAAAGATCTTATTGATACCCTATTCGACTACCAATGGTGAAAATTTTTTTTTGAGGGGTCACCCCCCTATATGGGGAGACCCCCCTTAAACGCCTTTGAAAAAAATTTCCACCCTTGAATTTTCAAGAGGTCACCACTTCTGACCTTTCTACAAAGTTTCATGGCTGTAGCCCCTATAGTTTCCGAGAAAAAGTGCTGTGACATACAGACGGACGGACGGACGGACACAGGTCGTGATTGCAATACGGTTTTGTATTTTAGTACAAAACCCTAATTAGGGTGCTCCGGCGGGGCTTGCGGACCTGGCTTAGCTCATCCGGAGACGTGCGTAGGGTGCCACTCGCTTGTCCCCCAAAGCCCAAATAAGCCGCCAAGCCAGAATACCCCTAGCCGGACCAACCAACGTCACTGTTCCACTTTCTTCCAACTCACTAACTACCGAGCAACAGCTAGTTGCCACACTAAGCACCTCGGAACACACTTGCCTCTAGACCTGCTAATTTTGCAGCAAACACTATTTTCCACCCTATCAGGCCCTCCTACGCTTCCCTCGAACACTAACACTAAACTTCCGAACTGATATCGATATTTACACTCCACCCCCGAACACTGTCACTAACTTCCGATTTTACTATTTTCACATTTACGACTTACCACTCAAGCTGCACCCGTCACAACCTGAAACATAAATCCAATTCAATACTTTAAATAAAATTTTCCTTTTTTGCTTTTCCTGGAATTGTAAGTTTAATAAGTCGGCTTAAATTTCAATGTACAAACTCATACATCAATGCAAATGCGCAAACTCTTTAACTACTTTAAAGTGTCTAGCTACATCACACCAAAGAAGAAGTTATTTTCTTTAGTAATGAAAACTTACTACTACGCGTACCAAAAGGGGCCCCTTCTCTGTTGCCCCCGATGGTGTTCATTCCTTTTCCGTCGCCACTTGTAGCTCACTATCCTGCCTCGTCGTTCTGTTCTGGTCACGTTCACTCACCACTCGATGAATCGTCTTCCAACTCGTCGCTTTTCCACTTCTTATCACCACCAACTCTCGTCGCTTCGCTAGTTCCTCTGCTCCGCCAAACTCAAGAAAAAAGAAAGCAGAGGCGCGTCATTCGTCACGCGCTTTTAGCATCTCCTACTAACGGCTAATGTCCCGCTCTCCGGCCGAGTTCCTTTGTCTCCGGTCAGCCACCTCTTCGGAGTGGTTCTTCGTATATTCAAGGATCAGTTTCACTCTGACGCCGCGTGATTTCTACTCCGCTCTGGTGGTGATCACTTCAAGTTCGGCTGAACTGGCTGAACTTGGTTTACTGACAGTTTGCGACGTCAGTGATGCTTGTGTACATTTAGTTTTCAGGTAAATCGTGCTGATGTTTTTATATTCATCATTATTTACAAATTTCCTCCGAACAGCATAGCACAGGACATTTCGTTAAACATCACGTATGTAAGTTTTATGGTCAATGCTGCTCTATTGATGACTTTTTTTTCCTTGCCTATTAATGGGATTTGCTGCTGATGCAAGAGCTCGATTAGTGACTGTTTGTGAGGTGGATCTTGGACTTTCCTAACTTGACTCAGGCTATATTCCTTATTATTTTCCTGAATTACAGCCAGTGACATTTTATTCATTTATTTTTTTTGAGGGCTAATATTGCTTTTAATTTATGTTTTATTCAACGCTTTTTTATTCGATACATTCGCATTTTCTTCCATTAATCTGCCCTTAATAATTTCTTTGCGTTGGGAGGTAGATGTTAATTGAAAAGTATCCCTACTTCTCTCATCCCGATATAACTACATGCGTATCATTTAACTGATAGTTACTTTTGCTTCAAATGCAATCATGTCGCTTTCTTTGCGAAGATTTTAGATATTTTTCACGGCTTCCTTGTGTCGTTTTTGCTCACGATTCAATTCTTCGCGAATTTTTCCGCTTGCTTGGCGAATCAATCAATTGATGCTTCCGTTCGAGCGATATCCTTGTTCACATTTATTCCGTCTAAACTGAGAGTCTTCTTTCCAGTTGTTGCTTACTCCTTTAGTTTTGCTCTGAAAAGCAGAATTTTTCCTTACTTTTTCATTCAGGAGAAAATCTTGCGTGTGGACTAAAACTGCATATGCTGAGTTGATTTTATTGTATCATGCCATTAGGACTGAATTATCAAAGGAAATGGGCTCTGTTTGTTGCTGTAGCTTCAATTCTAACTGCTTGTTAAGGTTCATTAATTTAGAACATTTTGTTACAAAACAATACGGATCTTCTTTGCTCTTCTGGTCTTTAAACGGCGTTGAACTTTCTCGTTCAGGATGTGAATGTTGTTGGCCAGTGGTTCTAGGCATTCCTTCCGGACTCGAACTGGCATATATGTTCGCCGCAACCGGCCTATCTCCCAGTATGGGTTGTATTTATTCATTTTTCTCATTATTTAACATGCAAAACTACAAGTATTCGTACTTAACTTACTGTTGTGAGTACAATTAGGAGTGTCAAACAAAACCCTAGTCAAGTGCAGCTTAGACTTGCTTCATTTACCGAGTCACGCGAATGCTATGATAGTGTTTGGGATGAGGTAATGTTGATACCCTTCTTCTTTATCCGTAACATTTCCCCCCTGATTTTAGTGGATTTCCCTGAAATCCACTCCTACAATACTAACCACCCAATGTCCCTCCCTATACACACACACTCTGGTAGCACTTTGCTGTACGATCAGCCTATCTGAATACTACTAATAATCCCAAACCCATCACCTCCTGGCCCACCAATCTAGCATAATACTAGCACTCATAAAATAAAAAAAAACTAATACTATGACCTCTTGGTCCACCAACCTAACAAAATCGAGTACTAATTAACAAACGAAAAAAAACGAATACCATGACTTCTGGGCCCACCAAGTACTAATTAAGAAAGAAAACTCGTACTATGAGTGATAAAACAATATGGACAACTAAAACTGAACTTGAAAGCCTCTACTTTCCTAACAACTACCAATAATTCAACATTATTCTTCTATAAACTGCATAAATCTATCCTGTTTATCGTCTAAACCTCAATGTCCCTTCCTATATATAATTCATATTTGCTTCGTCGAACTATTTAAGAACAAGACTCCTTTAACTGATGTCTCTTACTCCATTACCCTGTAACCATTCCCTCCTCGTAACTTGTTGATTCATTTCCCTGTTGGAGTCTATATTAATTCTTGTAATTTTAGATCTTCTAAGCATGTAGGAAATAGAGAACAGAAAGAAAAAATAAAGCAAGGAAAGATGAAGACTACCTAAGAGAAAAAAACCACTATGAAGTGAGAACTCGAGAAGAAAAAAGGAAAAATAAAACAGGGAAAAAACAAAAGAAAATCCCAAAAGAAAAGAAAAGAAACGAATGAGACAAGAAGAGGGAAACTTAACTCACTATAGGTAAGTATCTCATGATCGCGTCAGTTCCGTCCGTTCGTCCCGTAGTTTCTGATCTGCGGTTTTTCTACATACTGAAACTCACGTAGCTTGTTCCCAACACATTTCTTACACCCAAAAAGCTAACTCCTACAACGATTCGCCTTGTCTTAGAATGCATAACTCACTCGTTTCTATGTTACCGTAACCTACACCTTTTTCGATACGCTTCTACCTTTATGGGAAATACACTCCTATCAATGTGTTTGAGGTTGTAGGAGCTCGCTGATACTTGCTTCTCCACCACAAAAGGTCCTATATATCGTGGAGCCAGTTTTACGGAGAAATATTTTGCGGCGTCTGACTGCACGAAATTTGGTCTCCAAACCCTGTCACCCTTCTTAAAAAATGGTGGACATCTTCGGAGATTGTACCAGACAGTGACCTTTCCTGCCACCTGCTTCATCCGCTGGGCAATTTCTTCCCAAATAGTCTGCAGGGCCCTAGCCTTCTCTTGTATGCACGGAATTGGATTCTCCACTCCACCTACCTCGTACTGTCCCGGACCTATGATCATTTCCCTTCCAAATTGACGAAATATGGAGTTGCTTTCATAACTTCATGAGTGTACGTCCGTAAGGCACATCCAATTTTTGCCAGGTTAATATCCCACTTCTGGTGGTTCTCTGTACTGTACGCCCTCAGCATTTTTTAACTTCTTGATTCACTCGCTCGGCGGGACTAGCTTGAGGATAGTAGAATGTGGTATATTTCACTTGGACCCCGTATGCCCCTAGCATTTGCCGAAAAGTTCTCGATTGAAATTGCACGCCGTTATCACATATAAGGGAGCGCGGCACGCCGAATAGTATGAAAACTTGGTCCTCCAAGATACGTGTGACCTCATTGGCTGTAGCCGATCGTACTGGGTATAGCAACACGAACTTTCAGAAGTAATCGACAACTGTCAGAATGTGTGCGTTCCCCTTTGTCGAATGGGGAAGAGGTCCAATTAGATCAACACAAAGAGTTTCCCACGGTTGTTTAGCCTCGTTCACCCTACTAACCATGTGACCTGCAGACCCTTGACGATCCACTTTTATTGACTGGCAAACTTTGTATCTTCGCGCGTATGTATTAACGTCCGCGGCCATCTTCAGCCAGTCAATGTGCTGTGCAATACGATCGAGCGTTTTTGCCATTCCCATGCGCCCTGCTGTTGGGTCATCATGGAATTTTAGTAAGAGCTCTCTTCGTTCTGGTTTCGGAACTACCTTCCTCCAGGAGCCTTCCCCCCTGAACCCGGCAGTCGACACTGCATCCGCTTGTATAATTTTCCTGACCTCACTTGCCAGGCGGCACATTCCTCGGTCTCAGCTTCTACTTTCTGTTTCATCTTCCGATACCATGAGTCGTCCTCTACACTTGCTAATATTTCTACCGCTGGTACTGAGCGTGATAGATCGTCAGGAATAAGGTGCTCCTTTCCTTTTCGATGGATGATTTCGAAGTCAAATTGCTGCAGTCTGACCGCCCAACAAGCCAATCAACCGGTAGGATCCCGCAGGTTATTTAACCACATGAACGAGTGGTGGTCCGTTATCACCTGAAAACGGTAGCCTTCCACTTATGGCCGCAGCTTCTCCACCGCCCACAGAACTGCGAGGCATTCTTTCTCAGTCGTTGAATATTTCTTCTCCGCCTTACTGAGGGAGCGACCCAAGTAGCACACCACCTTTTCTCTTGAGGCATGCTTCTGGCTAAGAACTGCCCCCAATCCGACATCAGACGAATCCGTTTGTATGCAAAAAGGCAGGTCGAAATCTGGGCACCTCGAAATTGGTGCGGATGACAATTTTGCCTTACAGGCTTCAAATGCTTGTTGGCACTGATGAGTCCACACAAGTTTCTTATTCTTCCGTAGGTCAGTAAGGAGTGCAGTAATGGTGGCATGGTCTGGAATAAATCGCCGGTACCAAGATACCATTCCTAAAAATTGTCGAACCTTCTTCAGGGTGTTTGGAGGAGGAGTACGCAGCATCGATTCAACCTTATCTGGGTCCATGTTTAACCCCTGTTCATCGACGACGTAACCCAGATACTTTAACTGCAGCCAGCAGACCCAACACTTTTCCCTGATATCCGTAGTCCTGCTTCTCGTAGCCGTCGAAATACTTCCCTGAGTATTGCCACATGCTTTGCAAAGTTCTGAGTCACGACCACTATATCGTCTAGGTATGTAAATACGTAGGGTTCTAGTTCTGGTCCCAAAACGCGGTCAATCAATCGCTGCCAAGTCGCTGGTGAATTTTGCAGTTGAAATGACATCCTTTTGAACTGCAAAAGTCCCCTCCCAGGTACTGTAAACGCAGTGAAAGCTTTTGAGTTCGCTGTCATTGGAACTTGCCAATACGCTAATTTTATGTCTAATGACGAAAGATACCGAGCATCCCGTAATTTATCGAGGGTTGAGGAAACGTATGGGATTGGGTACGCATCCTTCTCAGATACTGCATTGAGTTTCCGATAGTCTACGCAAAATCTCCTCCTTCTTCTTCACTAGCAAGAGTGGGCATGACCAGGCACTGTTTGAAGGTTCCACTACCCCCATGGCTAGCATCTCATCCAGCTTGGTATAGACATGCTTCAATATGGCTGGAGACATCGGATAATTCCTTTGTTTTATAGGTGCTGCAGTTGTCTGATCACATGTTCTGCCACCAATGTTTCCCCCAACCCTTCACCCACAGCCTTAAATTCCTCCTCCAGCAGATTATTTAATTCCAACTCTTGCTTTGGAGAAAGACTACTCAGTGATCGTAAGTGGCTCGGTAGTTTTTCATCTAGTAATGAGGCGAGGTGCCAATGCTGACTGCTAAGATCCAAGACAATTCTAAATTTTTTTATAAAATCCACCCCCAGGATAAGTATTTGTGGGACCGAGCTAACCACCAATGCTTCCAAGTATTGTGTATGCCCTTTTAACCTAAAGAGCAAACATACGGAGCCTTCCACTTTACAGCTCTCGCCACTCGCTGTTCGTACTGCATGGGTCTCACAATTATCCAGGGTAACATCGATCTTCCTCCATTGCTCCCAACCTTCTGAACCAATGATTGTTCTACTTGCCCCCAATCCAATTGACCTGGCATTCTCCTTCCTGCAACTTCCACCAGAACATGTGGGCCTCTTCCAAGGCGAATTCTACTTTCGAAACACTGCGCTTCGACCTTTTATCCGTGTCACCGCGGTCGCCTCTGGGGCAAGTTGCTCGTTTCCCGATGGCCGATTAGTTGCTCCTCTTGCCCTCGTCGTGTCTTGCTGGTGACAATTTGGACAGTTTGCTCAAGTCCTGTCCCTCCTTCCGCACCCATAACAAGTTTTTGGTTGTCTACACTCTCTTGCCCAGTATCCAGCTTGCTGGCGATTCCAACATCGTTTCTCATTCCGCGTTGGCCCCTTACTTTCGCAGATGGTGTTGTCTCCACATAAGCCAGGTCCTGCTCCAAACGTCGTTTTCCTCGATGACTGACCGATGGTACAAATGCTTCAACCGCTTGTCGAGTCTGCTCTAACCTCCCACTTAACTCTACCAACTCTTTCAAATTCTCGATTGTCCTTAAACTCAACTGAGTTTGATAAAAAGGGGATATATTTTTACGAATGATCTTAAGCTTTTGCTTTTCCGTTTTCGGCTCCGACAATCACTTGAACATTCCTTCCATCACCGCTACATAAACTTCAATTGTCTCATCTGCGTCCTGAGTCCCCTCTTTGATCTCCTCTTCAAGATGATCATCATAGTCTGGTGGCAAGAATTCCGTTTTTAAGGCTTTGACCGAACCGTTCCAATCATCCACTAATTGTCGATTGGCCCAGAACCATATTAGAGCCTTCTTTTCAAAAAGCTCCACCACTGACCTAAATAGTTGTTCTTTGGTCACTCCCCGAGCCTCCCTTAATTCCTCTACCCTTTCCAAAAAGGCATTCAAATTCCCCGATGCTTCTTCTGCAAACGTAACACCCCACTTTGCGATGTTCTGATGTTTCAGATCACCATTGCCAAGTCTCGGTGTTGAACAGGACGTCGGCTCTCCAGGACTTAAAGGCGATCTGCGTTCGGATTCTCGCTCCTGTGCTTCTGTTTCGTTTTTCGTCTCCACTTCATTTTCTGACCGATCAATCACCATCCCCAGTGCCATGATAAGCTGTTGACGCAATCTGTCTATTTCCACTTGTAATGCCCCCGACAACTGAGCCATTTTGTGAACTCTTCGCAAACCAAACTCCACCTTTGCCCGAATTCTCAGGTATTCTTTAGACTTCTTGTCACTTGAGAAGCTCGCCACCAAATCTTTGACCTCCGCTATCTTTTCTTTTAGAGCTTCCAAGTCTTCCTCGTAAGTGAACGGGTAATTCTTTGCCACTAACGATTCATTCAGGGCATCATCTCCCCGTAACGCGGCTCGAAGCGATTTCCTCATTGCTTCTATTGTATCTTGCGGCAGATTCCGGATGGCCAACTCATAAATTAGCTCGTCCTTCGCTGGTCGATCCACCAAAAATTTGCCTGATTCCGACATCCTCGAATTTTAGAATTAAAACAACTTTTTCCCCTTTCCTTAAACTTGAAACAACTTATTTCCTAATTTGACGGGCTGAAAGGAAAAACACAATTCTTATGACTAAATTAAAAGTAGGAACTTCTTCTGAACTTTATTTCATTTACAATACAAACGGAATATACTATTGCCTTATCACTATACTGAAAAGCTCCACCACAATGCACTTCCACCGTGTCTCACTTTCACTCTTTTCCACACCCGCAATATTATACACTTCACTTCTCACTCACAATTCAGCGTAACTTTATTCAAACGCGACTTTAAATCGAATCGAATCCTTCCGAGGATTTCGATGGACTTTTGCCACACGTTGGGCGCCAATGTTACACCCCCAGATATTTCACGGGAGTCGCTATTGCACCCGAAAGAAATTAGGGTGCTCCGGCGGGGCTTACGAACCCGGTTTAGCTCGTCCGGAGACGGGCGTGGGGCACCACTCGCTTGCCCCCTCAAGGCCCCAATAAGCGGCCAAGCGAGAATACCCCTTGCCGGACCAACCAACGTCACTGTTCCACTTTCTTCCAACTCCCTAACTATCGAGCAACAGCTAGTTGCCACACTAAGCATCTCGTAACACACTTGCCTCTGGACCTGCTAAATTCGCAAAAAACACGTGCGGCACGCCAATTAGTATGAAAACTTGGTCCTCCAAGATACGTGTGACCTCATTGGCTGTAGCCGATCGTACTGGGTATAGCAACACGAACTTTCAGAAGTATTCGATAACTGTCAGAATGTGTGCGTTCCCCTTTGTCAAATGGGGAAGAGGTCCAATTAGATCAACACAAAGAGTTTCCCACGGTTGTTTAGCCTCGTTCACCCTACTAACCATATGACCTGCAGATCCCTGACGATCCACTTTTATTGACTGGCAAACTTTGCATCTTCGCACGTATGTATTAACGTCCGCGGCCATCTTCGGCCAGTCAATGTGCTGTGCAATACGATCGAGCGTTCTTGCCATTCCCATGTGCCCTGCTGTTGGGTCATCATGGAATTTTAGTAAGAGCTCTTTTCGTTCTGGTTTCGGAACTACCTTCCTCCATTAGTCTTTCCAGCCTGAATCCGGCGGTCGACACTGCATCCGCTTGTATAATTTTCCTGGCCCTCCTACGCTTCCCTCGAACACTAGCACTAAACTTCCGACCTGATATCGATATATACACTCCACCCCCGAGCACTGTCACTAACTTCCGATTTTACTATTTTCACATTTACGACTTGCCACTCAAGCTGCACCCGTCACAACCTGAAACATAAATCCAATTCAATACTTTAAATAAAATTTTCCTTTTTTGCTTTTCCTGGAATTGTAGGTTTAATAAGCCGGCTTAAATTTTAATGTACAAACTGATACATCAATGCAAATGCATTATTTTCTTTAATAATGAAAACTTTCTACTACGCATACCTAAAGGGGCCCCTTCTCTGCTGCCTCCGATGGTGTTCATTCCTTTTCCGTCGCCACTTGGGGCTCACTATCCTGCCTCGTCGTTCTGTTCTAGGCACTTTAACTCGCCACTCGATGAATCGTCTTCCAACTCGTCGCTTTTCCACTTCTTATCACCACCAACTCTCGTCGCTTCGCTAGTTCCTCTACTCCGCCAAACTCAAGAAGAAAGAAACAAGAGGCACGTTATTCGTCGCGCGCTTTTATCATCTCCTCCTAACGGCTAATGTCCCGGTCTCCGACCGAGTTCCTTTGTCTCCGGTCAGCCACCTCTTCGGAGTGGTTCTTCGTATATTCGAGGAGTAGTTTCACTCTGACGCCGCGTGATTTCCACTCCGCTCTGGTGGTGATCACTTCTAGTTCGGCTGAATTGGCTGAACTTGGTTCACTGACAGTTTGCAACGTCAGTGATGCTTGTGTACATTTAGTTTTCAGGTAAATCGTGCCGATGTTTTTATATTCATCATTACTTACAAGTTTCCTAGGAACAGCATAGCACAGAATATTTCGTAAAAAATCATGTATGTTAGTTTGATGGTCAATGCTGTGCTCTTGATGTCAATTAGTGTATTTTCTTGTTCACCATTAACTGTTTGACTTTTTGTTCCTTGCCTATTAATGGAATTTGCTGCAAATGCAAGAGCTAAATTAGTGACTGTTCATGAGGTGGGTCTTGGACTTTCCTAACTTGATTCCTTATTACTTTCCTGAATTACAGCCAGTGACATTTTTTTCATTTATTTTTTTCGAGGGCCAATATTGCTTTTAATTTATGTTTTATTCAACACTTTTTCATTCGATACATTCGCATTTTGTTCCATTAATCTGCCCTTAATAATTTCTTTGCGTTGGGAGGTAGATCTTAATTGAAAAGTATCCCTACTTCTCTCATCCCGATATAATTACATGCGTATCATTTAACTGATAGTTACTTTTGCTTCAAATTGATGCTTCCGTTCGAGCGATATCCTTGTTCACATTTATTCCGTCTAAACTGAGAGTCTTCTTTCCAGTTGTTGCTTACTCTTTTAGTTTTGCTCTGATAAGCAGAAATTTTCCTTGCTTTTTCATTCAGGAGAAAATCTTGCGTGTGGACTAAAACTGCATATGCTTCGTTGATTTTATTGTATCATGCCATTAGGACTGAATCATCAAAGGAAATGGGCTCTGTTTGTTGCTGTAGCTCCAATTCTAACTGCTTGTTAAGGTTCATTAATTTAGAACATTTTGTTACAAAACAATACGGATCACGGATCTTCTTTGCTCTTCTGGTCTTTAAACGGCGTTGAACTTTCTCGTTCAGGATGTGAATGTTGTTGGCCAGTGGTTCTAGGCATTCCTTCCGGGCTCGAAGTGGCATATATATTCACTGCAACCGGGCTATCTCCCAGTATGGGTTGTATTTATTCATTTTTCTCATTATTTAACACGCAAAACTACAAGTATTCGTACTTAACTTACTGTTGTGAGTACAATTAGGAGTGTCAAACAAAACCCTAGTCATGTGCAGCTTAGACTTGCTTCATTTACCGAGGCACGTGAATGCTATGATAGTGTTTGGGATGAGGTAATGTTGATGCCCTTCTTCTTTATCCGTAACATTTCCCTCCTGATTTTAGTGGATTTCCCTGAAATCCACTCCTATAATACTATCCACCCAATGTCCCTCCCTATACACACACACTCTGGTAGCACTTCGCTGTAGGATCAGCCTATCTGAATACTACTAATAATCCCAAACCCACCACCTCCTGGCCCACCAATCTAGCATAATACTAGCACTCATAAAATAAAAAAAAACTAATACTATGACCTCTTGGCCCACCAACCTAACAAAATACGCGTACTAATTAACAAACGGAAAAAAACGAATACCATGACTTCTGGGCCCACCAAGTACTAATTAAGAAAGAAAACTCGTACTATGAGTGATAAAACAATATGGACAACTAAAACTAAACTTGAAAGCCTCTACTTTCCTAACAACTACCAATAATTCAACATTATTCTTCTATAAACTGCGTAAATCTATCCTGTTTCTCGTCTAAACCTCAATGTCCCTTCCTATATATAATTCATTTTTGCTTCGTTGAACTATTTAAGAACAAGACTCCTTTAACTGATGTCTCTTACTCCATTACCCTGTAACCATTCCCTCCTCGTAACTTGTTAATTCATTTCCCTGTTGAAGTCTACATTAATTCTTGTAATTTTAGATCTTCTAAGCATGTAGGAAATAGAGAACAGAAAGAAAAAAAAGAAAGGAAAGATGAAGACTACCTAAGAGAAAAAAAACCACTATGAAGTGAGAACTCGAGAAGAGAAAAGGTAAAAAAGAGGGAAAAAAACAAAAGAAAACCCCAAAAGAAAAGAAAAGAAACGAATGAGACAAGAAGAGGGAAACTTAACTCACTATAGGTAAGTATCTCTATTCATACCGTTTTTACTCTACGTTGTTTCGTCACCTGTGTAGACTCTCTACGTTTATTATTAGCTCTAAGACAACCTTCCATTTTAGGTCCTGTGGGAACAACACCGTAAAGGACGTCCGATCTCCTCCAAGCAAGGAAAAGGAAAAAAAAACTCTTAAGAAGAAGGGCAAAAAAAAAGAAAAAGAAACACTGAAACCGCACCGAAAGCAACTCTCCCCCAACGACATTATTGTAGTATTCTATCAACGGTAATCATTTCATTTTGTCATTCATAAGTTTAACTAGTTATAAATGCTATATAATCATTTCGAATCCCGACTCATGATCGTGTTAATTCCGTCCGTTCGTCCCGTAGTTTCTGATCTGCGGTTTTTCTACATACTGAAACTCACGTAAGCTTGTTCCCAACTCATTTCTTACACCCAAAAAGCTAACTCCTACTACGATCCGCCTTGTCTTAGAATGCATAACTCAATCGTTTCTATATTACCGTAACCTACACCTTTTTCGATACGCTTCTACCTTTATGGGAAATACACTTTGAGGTCCTTCGCATGCCAGACGCCTGCAGCTCTCCCATCAATGTGTTTGAGGTTGTAGGAGCTCGCTGATACTTGCTTCTCCACCACAAAAGGTCCTATATATCGTGGAGCCAGTTTTACGGAGAAATATTTTGCGGCGTCTGACTGCACGAAATTTGGTCTCCAAACCCTGTCACCCTCCTTAAAAAATGGTGGACATCTTCGGAGCTTGTACCGGACAGTGACCTTTCCTGCCACCTGCTTCATCCGCTGGCCAATTTCTTCCCAAATACTCTGCAGAGCCCTAGCCTTCTCTTGTATGCGCGGAATTGGATTCACCACTCCACCTACCTCGTACTGTCCCGGACCTGTGATCAGTTCCCTTCCAAATTGACGAAATATGGAGTTGCTTTCATAACTTCATGAGTGTACGTCCGTAAGGCACATCCAATTTTTGCCAAGTTAATATCCCACTTCCGGTGGTTCTCTGTACTGTACGCCCTCAGCATTTTTTTAGCTTTTTGATTCACTCGCTCGGCGGGACTAGCTTGAGGATGGTAGAATGCGGTATATTTCACTTGGACCCTGTATGCCCCTAGCATTTGCCGAAAAGTTCTCGATTGAAATTGCACGCCGTTATCACATATAAGGGAGTGCGGCACGCCGTATAGTATGAAAACTTGGTCCTCCAAGATACGTGTGACCTCATTGGCTGTAGCCGATCGTACTGGGTATAGCAACACGAACTTTTAGAAGCAATCGACAACTGTCAGAATGTGTACGTTCCTCTTTGTCGAATGGGGAAGAGGTCCAATTAGATCAACACAAAGAGTTTCCCACGGTTATTTAGCCTCGTTCACCCTACTAACCATATGACCTGCAGATCCCTGACGATCCACTTTTATTGACTGGCAAACTTTGCATCTTCGCACGTATGTATTAACGTCCGCGGCCATCTTCGGCCAGTCAATGTGCTGTGCAATACGATCGAGCGTTCTTGCCATTCCCATGTGCCCTGCTGTTGGGTCATCATGGAATTTTAGTAAGAGCTCTCTTCGTTCTGGTTTCGGAACTATCTTCCTCCAGGAGTCTTTCCCCCCTGAACCCGGCGGTCGACACTGCATCCGCTTGTATAATTTTCCTGACCTCACTTGCCAGGCGGCACATTTCTCGGGCTCAGCTTCTACTTTCTGTTTCATCTTCCGATACCATGAGTCGTCCTCTACACTTGCTAATATTTCTACCGCTGGTACTGAGCGTAATAGATCGTCAGGAATAAGGTGCTCCTTTCCTTTTCGATGGATGATTTCGAAGTCAAATTGCTGCAGTCTGACCGCCCAACAAGTCAATCAACCGGTAGGATCCCGCAGATTATTTAACCACATGAACGATTGGTGGTCCGTTATCACCTGAAAACGGTAGCCTTCCACATATGGCCGCAGCTTCTCCACCGCCCACAGAACTGCGAGGCATTCTTTCTCAGTCGTTGAATATTTCTTCTCCACCTTACTGAGGGAGCGACTCAAGTAGCACACCACCTTTTCTCCTGAGACATGCTTCTGGCTAAGAACTGCCCCCAATCTGACATCAGACGCATCCGTTTGTTTGCAGAAAGGCAGGTCGAAATCTGGGCACCTCAAAATTGGTGCGGATGACAATTTTGCCTCACAGGCTTCAAATGCTTGTTGGCACTGATGAGTCCACACAAGTTTCTTATTCTTCCGTAGAAGGTCAGTAAGGAGTGCAGTAATGGTGGCATGGTCTGGGATAAATCGCCGGTACCAAGATACTATTCCTAAAAATTGTCGAACCTTCTTCACGGTGTTTGGAGGAGGAATACGCAGCATCGATTCAACCTTATCTGCGTCCATGTTTAACCCCTGTTTGTCGACGACGTAACTCAAGTACTTTAATTGCGGCAGGCAGAACCGACACTTTTCCCTCAATACCTGTAGTCCTGCTTCTCGTAGCCGTCGAAATACTTCCCTGAGTATTGCCACATGCTTTGCAAAGTTCTGAGTCATGACCACTATATCGTCTAGGTATGTAAATACGTAGGGTTCTAGTTCTGGTCCCAAAACGCGGTCAATCAATCGCTGCCAAGTCGCTGGTGAATTTTGCAGTTGAAATGACATCCTTGTGAACTGCAAAAGTCCCCTCCCAGGTACTGTAAACGCAGTGAAAGCTTTTGAGTTCGCTGTCATTGGAACTTGCCAATACGCTAATTTTATGTCTAATGATGATAGATACCGAGCATCCCGTAATTTATCGAGGGTTGAGGAAACGTATGGGATTGGGTACGCATCCTTCTCAGATACTGCATTGAGTTTCCGATAGTCTACGCAAAATCTCCTCCTTCTTCTTCACTAGCAAGAGTGGGCATGACCAGGCACTGTTTGAAGGTTCCACTACTCCCATGGCTAGCATCTCATCCAGCTTGGTATAGACATGCTTCAATATGGCTGGAGACATCGGATAATTCCTTTGTTTTATAGGTGCTGCAGTTGTCTGATCACATGTTCTGCCACCAATGTTTCCCCCAACCCTTCACCCACAGCCTTAAATTCCTCCCCCAGCAGATTATTTAATTCCAACTCTTGCTTTGGAGAAAGACTACTCAGTGATCGTAAGTGGCTCGGTAGTTTCTCATCTAGTAATGAGGCGAGGTGCCAATGCTGACTGCTAAGACCCAAGACAATTCTAAATTTTTTTATAAAATCCACCCCAGGATTAGTATTTGTGGGACCGAGCTAACCACCAATGCTTCGCAATCTTGTGTATGCCCTTTTAACCTGAAGGGCAAACATACGGAGCCTTTCACTTTACAGCTCTCGCCACTCGCTGTTCGTACTGCATGGGTCCCACAATTACGCAGGGTAACATCGACCTACCTTCATTGCTCCCAACCTTCGGAACCAATGATTGTTCTACTTGCCCCCGAATCCAATTGACCTGGCATTCTCCTTCCTGCAACTTCCACCAGAACATGTGGGCCCCTCCAAGGCGAATTCTACTTTCGAAACACTGCGCTTCGACCTTTTATCCGTGTCACCGCGGTCACCTATGGGGCAAGTTGCTCGTTTCCCGATGGCCGATTAGTTGCTCCTCTTGCCCTCGTCGTGCAATGCTGGCGACAATTTGGACAGTTTGCTCGAGTCGTGTCCCTCCTTCCGCACCCATAACGAGTTTTTGGTTGTCTACACTTCCTTGCCCAGTATCCAGCTTGCTGGCAATTCCAACATCGTTTCTCATTCCGCGTTGGCCCCTTACTTTCGCAGATGGTGTTGTCTCCACATAAGCCAGGTCCTGCTCCAAACGTCGTTTTCCTCGATGACTGACCGATGGTACAAATGCTTCAACCGCTTGTCGAGTCTGCTCTAACCTCCCACTTAACTCTACCAACTCTTTCAAATTCTCGATTGTCCTTAAACTCAACTGAGTTTAATAAAAAGGGGATATATTTTTACGAATGATCTTAAGCTTTTGCTTTTCCATTTTCGGCTCCGACAATCACTTGAACATTCCTTCCATCACCGCTACATAAACTCCAATTGTCTCATCTGCGCCCTGAGTCCCCTCTTTGATCTCCTCTTCAAGATGATCATCATAGTCTGGTGGCAAGAATTCCGTTTTTAAGGCTTTGACCGAACCGTTCCAATCATCCACTAATTGTCGCTTGATCCGGAACCATATTAGAGCCTTCTTTTCAAAAAGTTCCACCGCTGACCTAAATAGTTGTTCTTTGTTCATTCCCCGAGCCTCCCATAATTCCTGTACCCTTTCCAAAAAGGCATTCAAATTCCCCGATGCTTCTTCTGCAAACGTAACACCCCTCTTTGCGATGTTCTGATGTTTCAGATCACCATTGCCAAGTCTTGGTGTTGAACAGGACGTCGGCTCTCCAGGACTTAAAGGCGATCTGCGTTCGGATTCTCGCTCCTGTGCTTCTGTTTCGTTTTCCGTCTCCACTTCATTTTCTGACCGATCAATCACCATCCCCAGTGCCATGATTAGCTGTTGACGCAATCTGTCTATTTCCACCTGTGATGCCCCCGACAACTGAGCCATTTGGTGAACTCTTCGCAAACCAAACTCCACTTTTGCCCGGATTTTCAGATATCCTTTAGACTTCTTGTCACTTGAGAAGCTCGCCACCAAATCTTCGACCTCCGCTATCTTTTCTTTTAGAGCTTCCAAGTCTTCCTCATAAGTGAACGGGTAATTCTTTGCCACTAACGATTCATTCAGGGCATCATCTCCCCGTAACGCGGCTCAAAGCGATTTCCTCATTGCTTCCATGGTGTCTTGCTCGTGACGCTTGACGTCAGAAACGCCTTCAATTCCGCTAGATGGGCGGATATTCTGAAAGCACTGGAAAACTCTTTTCAAGTTCCAGAGTATCTGATGCGGATTTTGAAGAGCTACCTGACAGACCGGAGCCTTCTCTATGAGACGAAGGAGGATCGGCGGCGGATGGAAGTTACATCGGGTGTTGCACAAGGCTCCATCCTTAGCCCAGACCTGTGGAACATCACGTACGACGGGCTACTGAGAATCGAGCTGCCGGATGAGTCGCGCTTGGTCGGCTATGCAGATGATGTCGCGGCGCTAGTTGCGGGACGCACTGTTGAACAAGCGCAACTCAGACTGGGTATGCTAATGCGCCGAGTGAGGGACGCGGGTTCAGCCTAGCTTTGGAGAAAACCGAAGTAGTCATCTTGACAAAGAAGAGAATCCCTAGAGTAAGGATGATCAACATTGGGGAAGCACTCGTTGAGACTAAACTAGCAGTGAAGTACCTGGGCATTTTGATCGACTCGAAGATGCGTTTCTCCGAGCGAATCAGGGCAATAGCTCACAAGGCTGCAGCAAGTGTTCAGCTCTCAGCCGACTAATGGCCAACATAGGGGGTCCCACCTCATCAAGAAGGAGACTTCTGATGAGTGCAGTACAATCTGTGCTGTTGTACGGATCGGAAATATGGTGTGAGGCTCTCAACAAGGAGCTGTATCTAAAGCGCTTGGCACAGGTGCAGTGACGAGGAGCGCTGCGGATTGCATCTGCATATCGGACTGTCTCGGAGTCGGCAGTGCTGGTCATCGCAGGAGTGATACCCATTGCCCTCCTTGCCAAGGAGCGCCGCAGAATCTACCTGCGGAGGAACGAATGCGACAGAGAAGCTGTGGCCCACGAAGAACGAGAACGCTCACTCAGTGATTGGCAACAGTCCTAGGTGAGCGATACAAAAGGTAGGTGGACCGCACGCCTTATTGGTGACCTGAGGCCGTGGCTCAATCGAAGGCATGGTGAGACTGACTTCTATCTAACTCAGCTACTGAGTGGACATGGATACTTTCGGTCTTACCTGCACAAGATCGGTAAGTCACGGTCTCCTGACTGCATATTCTGTGCTGGAGAGGTCGATGATGCCTACCACACATTTTTTGTAGGCAAGAGGTGGGAAAGGCAGCGCGGTGACCTCATTGAAGAAATGGGAGATCTCTCTCAGGATGAACTCACTGGAGAGATGCTGACATCCGTTGACAAATGGAACTGTGTGGCACATTATGCTCGGGCAGTCCTTAAGATTAAAAGGAACATATTTGAGCGCCTGGAGGCGTCCAGGGTGGAGGGGTCTCTTTTCTAGAAATCCCTCTCCCTTCCCCTCCTTCCGCTGGAAAAGGGATCCCTGTAGCCCGGTGGCGCCTAAACGCGTAGAGAAATGAGGCTTAGCCCGAAGTAATGTGTCAAACGGTTCCAGGCTAGGTTCTCAGATTGATAGGGGAGGTGTTTAGTGGGTAGTCCAAGGGTATCCTCCATGGGAGTCCTACCCTGCCAGACTCGGCGAGCGAAAATGCCTTCACCTCTTCACCACAAAAAAAATGGTGTCTTGCGGCAGACTCTGGATTGCCAACTCATAAATTAGCTCGTCCTTCGCTAGTCGATCCACCAAAAATTTGCCCGATTCCGACATCCTCGAATTTTAGAATTAAAACAACTTTTTTCCCTTTCCTTAAACTTGAAACAACTTATTTCCTAATTTGACGGGCTGAAAGGAAAAACACAATTCTTATCACTAAATTAAAAGTCGGAACCTCTTCTGAACTTTATTTCATTTACAATACAAACGGAATATACTATTGCCTTATCACTATACTGAAAAGCTCCACCACAATGCACTTCCACCGTGTCTCACTTTCACTCTTCTCCACACCCGCAATATTATACACTTCACTTCTCACTCACAATTCAGCGTAACTTTACTCAAACGCGACTTTAAATCGAATCGATGGACTTTTGCCACACGTTGGGCGCCAATGTTACACCCCCAGATATTTCACAGGAGTCGCTATTGCACCCGAAAGAAATTAGGGTGCTCCAGCGGGGCCTACAAACCCGGTTTAGCTCGTCCGGAGACGGGCGTGGGGCACCGCTCGCTTGCCCCCTCAAGGCCCCAATAAGCGGCCAAGCGAGAATACCCCTTGCCGGACCAACCAACGTCACTGTTCCACTTTCTTCCAACTCCCTAACTATCGAGCAACAGCTAGTTGCCACACTAAGCATCTCGTAACGCACTTGCCTCTGGACCTGCTAAATTCGCAAAAAACACGTGCGGCACGCCGAATAGTATGAAAACTTGGTCCTCCAAGATACGTGTGACCTCATTGGCTGTAGCTGATCGTACTGGGTATAGCAACACGAACTTTCAGAAGTAATCGACAACTGTCAGAATGTGTGCGTTCCCCTTTGTCAAATGGGGAAGAGGTCCAATTAGATCAACACAAAGAGTTTCCCACGGTTGTTTAGCCTCGTTCACCCTACTAACCATATGACCTGCAGATCCCTGACGATCCACTTTTATTGACTGGCAAACTTTGCATCTTCGCACGTATGTATTAACGTCCGCGGCTATCTTCGGCCAGTCAATGTGCTGTGCAATACGATCGAGCGTTCTTGCCATTCCCATGTGCCCTGCTGTTGGGTAATCATGGAATTTTAGTAAGAGCTCTTTTCGTTCTGGTTTCGGAACTACCTTCCTCCAGGAGTCTTTCCCCCCTAAACCCGGTGGTCGACACTGCATCCGCTTGTATAATTTTCCTGACCTCACTTGCCAGGCGGCACATTTCTCGGGCTCAGCTTCTACTTTCTGTTTCATCTTCCGATACCATGAGTCGTCCTCTACACTTGCTAATATTTCTACCGCTGGTACTGAGCGTGATAGATCGTCAGGAATAAGGTGCTCCTTTCCTTTTCGATGGATGATTTCGAAGTCAAATTGCTGCAGTCTGACCGCCCAACAAGTCAATCAACCGGTAGGATCCCGCAGATTATTTAACCACATGAACGATTGGTGGTCCGTTATCACCTGAAAACGGTAGCCTTCCACATATGGCCGCAGCTTCTCCACCGCCCACAGAACTGCGAGGCATTCTTTCTCAGTCGTTGAATATTTCTTCTCCACCTTACTGAGGGAGCGACTCAAGTAGCACACCACCTTTTCTCCCGAGGCATGCTTCTGGCTAAGAACTGCCCCCAATCTGACATCAAACGCATCGTTTGTAGGCAAAAAGGCAGGTCGAAATCTGGGCACCTCAAAATTGGTGCGGATGACAATTTTGCCTTACAGGCTTCGAATGCTTGTTGGCACTGATGAGTCCACACAAGTTTCTTATTCTTCCGTAGAAGGTCAGTAAGGAGTGCAGTAATGGTGGCATGGTCTGGGATAAATCGCCGGTACCAAGATACTATTCCTAAAAATTGTCAAACCTTCTCCACGGTGTTTGGAGGAGGCAAACGCAGCATCGATTCAACCTTATCTGGGTCCATGTTTAACCCCTGTTTGTCGACAACGTAACTCAGGTACTTTAACTGCGGCAGGCAGAACCGACACTTTTCCCTCGATACCTGTAGTCCTGCTTCTCGTAGCCGTCGAAATACTTCCCTGAGTATTGCCACATGCTTTGCAAAGTTCTGAGTCACGACCACTATATCGTCTAGGTATGTAAATACGTAGGGTTCTAGTTCTGGTCCCAAAATGCGATCAATCAATCGCTGCCAAGTCGCTGGTGCATTTTGCAATTCAAATGACATCCTTTTGAACTGCAAAAGTCCCCTCCCAGGTACTATAAACGCAGTGAAAGCTTTTGAGTTCGCTGTCATTGGAACTTGCCAATATGTAATTTATCGAGGGTTGAGGAAACGTATGGGATTGGGTACGCATCCTTCTCAGATACTGCATTGAGTTTCCGATAGTCTACGCAAAATCCCCTCCTTCTTCTTCACTAGCAAGAGTGGGCATGACCAGGCGCTGTTTGAAGGTTCCACTACTCCCATGGCTAGCATCTCATCCAGCTTGGTATAGACATGCTTCAATATGGCTGGAGACATCGGATAATTCCTTTGTTTTATAGGTGCTGCAGTTGTCTGATCACATGTTCTGCCACCAATTTTTCCCCCAACCCTTCACCCACAGCCTTAAATTCCTCCTCCAGCAGATTATTTAATTCCAACTCTTGCTTTGGAGAAAGACTACTCAGTGATCGTAAGTGGCTCGGTAGTTTCTCATCTAGTAATGAGGCAAGGTGCCAATGCTGACTGCTAAGATCCAAGACAATTCTAAAGTTTTTTATAAAATCCACCCCCAGGATAAGTATTTGTGGGACCGAGCTAACCACCAATGCTTCCAAGTATTGTGTATGCCCTTTTAACCTAAAGAGCAAATATACGGAGCCTTCCATTTTACAGCTCTCGCCACTCGCTGTTCGTACTGCATGGCTCCCACAATTACGCAGGGTAACATCGATCTTCCTTCATTGCTCCCAACCTTCTGAACCAATGATTGTTCTACTTGCCCCCAATCCAATTGACCTGGCATTCTCCTTCCTGCAACTTCCACCAGAACATGTGGGCCTCTTCCAAGGCGAATTCTACTTTCGAAACACTGCGCTTCGACCTTTTATCCGTGTCACCGCGGTCGCCTCTGGGGCAAGTTGCTCGTTTCCCGATGGCCGATTAGTTGCTCCTCTTGCCCTCGTGGTGCAATGCTGGCGACAATTTGGACAGTTTGCTTGAGTCGTGTCCCTCCTTCCGCACCCATAACGAGTTTTTGGTTGTCTACACTCCCTTGCCCAGAATCCAGCTTGCTGGCAATTCCAACATCGTTTCTCATTCCGCGTTGGCCCCTTACTTTCGCAGATGGTGTTGTCTCCACATAAGCCAGGTCCTGCTCCAAACGTCATTTTCCTCGATGACTGACCGATGGTACAAATGCTTCAACTGCTTGTCGAGTCTGCTCTAACCTCCTTCCTAATTCTACCAACTGAAGTACCTGGGGCTACTGATCGACTCGAAGATGAGTTTCTCTGAGCAAATCAGGGCAACGGCTGAGAAGGCTGCTTCGGGAATATTGGCCCTGAGTCGACTTATGACCCAGCCCATCAAGAAGACGCCTCTTGATGAGTGCTGTAGGGTCGGTGCTACTGTACGGAGCAGAGGTATGGGGCGACGCTCTCAGCAAGGAGGTATACCGAAAACGATTGGCACAGGTACAGAGAAGAGGAGCACTGAGAATTGCATCTTCGTATCCAACAGTCTCCGACTCGGCGGTGAGAGTGATTGCAGGCGTGATACCTGTCGCCCTCCTTGCTAGAGAGCGCCGCGCTATTTACCTGCGCCGAAACGAGGATGCGAGGGAGATGGTTGTCCGCGAGGAGAGACAACGCTCGCTCAACGATTGGCAGCAGTCTTGGAGGAATTGCACGAAGGGAAGGTGGACTGCGCGCCTCATCCCGGATGTGAGACCGTGGCTAAATCGAAGGCATGGTGAGACTGACTTCTATCTGACCCAGCTTTTGAGTGGGCACGGGTGTTTTCAGTCTTACCTGCACAAGATCGGCAAGTCACGGTCTCCCGATTGTCGGTTTTGCCCAGGAGAGGAAGACAATGCCTGTCACACATTTTTTGCGTGTACCAAATGGGCCAGGCTGCGAAGGGAACTCTACAGGGAGACGGGAGAGCTCACCCCGGATAATATAGTTGCGGTGATGCTCGAATCGGTTGACAAATGGAAGAGGTGGCACATTATGCTCGGGCAATCCTAAAATGTAAAAGGGACTCACAGCAGCCGGAGGCACTGGGGCTGGGGATCGCCCTTCTGGCAATTCCTCTTCCCCCCTCCCCTCCCGCTAGGAAAGGGACTCCCCAGCTTGAAGGCGCCCCACGGCGTAACAAAATGAGACCTGGCCCGAAGTAATGTGTCAAACGGTTCCAGGCTAGGTTCTCAGATTGACAGGGGAGGTGTTTAGTGGATAGTCCAAAGGTATCCTCCATGGGAGTCCCACACTGCCAGACTCGGCAGGCATAAATGCCTTCACCTCCCTACCACAAAAAAAAAAAAAATTCTACCAACTCTTTCAAATTCTCGATTGCCCTTAAACTCAACTGAGTTTAATAAAAAGGGGATATATTTTTACGAATGATCTTAAGCTTTTGCTTTTCCATTTTCGGCTCCGACAATCACTTGAACATTCCTTCCATCACCGCTACATAAACTTCAATTGTCTCATCTGCGCCCTGAGTCCCCTCTTTTATCTCCTCTTCAAGATGATCATCATAGTCTGGTGGCAAGAATTCCGTTTTTAAGGCTTTGACCAAACCGTTCCAATCATCCACTAATTGTCGCTTGATCCGGAACCATATTAGAGCCTTCTTTTCAAAAAGTTCCACCGCTGACCTAAATAGTTGTTCTTTGTTCATTCCCCGAGCCTCCCATAATTCCTCTACCCTTTCCAAAAAGGCATTCAAATTCCCCGATGCTTCTTCTGCAAACGTAACACCCCTCTTTGCGATGTTCTGATGTTTCAGATCACCATTGCCAAGTCTTGGTGTTGAACAGGACGTCGGCTCTCCAGGACTTAAAGGCGATCTGCGTTCGGATTCTCGCTCCTGTGCTTCTGTTTCGTTTTCCGTCTCCACATCATTTTCTGACCGATCAATCACCATCCCCAGTGCCATGATAAGCTGTTGACGCAATCTGTCTATTTCCACCTGTGATGCCCCCGACAACTGAGCCATTTGGTGAACTCTTCGCAAACCAAACTCCACTTTTGCCCGGACTTTCAGGTATTCTTTAGACTTCTTGTCACTTGAGAAGCTCACCACCAAATCTTAGACCTCCGCTATCTTTTCTTTTAGAGCTTCCAAGTCTTCTTCGTAAGTGAACGGGTAATTCTTTGCCACTAACGATTCATTCAGGGCATCATCTCCCCGTAACGCGGCTCGAAGCGATTTCCTCATTGCTTCCATGGTGTCTTGCTCGTGACGCTTGACGTCAGAAATGCCTTCAATTCCGCTAGATGGGCGGATATTCTGAAAGCACTGGAAAACTCTTTTCAAGTTCCAGAATATCTGATGCGGATTTTGAAGAGCTACCTGACAGACCGGAGCCTTCTCTATGAGACGAAGGAGGGTTGGCGGCGGATGGAAGTTACATCGGGTGTTGCACAAGGCTCCATCCTTAGCCCAGACCTGTGGAACATCACGTATGACGGGCTACTGAGAATCGAGCTGCCGGATGAGTCGCGCTTGGTCGGCTATGCAGATGATGTCGCGGCGCTAGTTGCGGGACGCACTGTTGAACAAGCGCAACTCAGACTGGGTATGCTAATGCGCCGAGTGAGGGACGCGGGTTCAGCCTAGCTTTGGAGAAAACCGAAGTAGTCATCTTGACAAAGAAGAGAATCCCTAGAGTAAGGATGATCAACATTGGGGAAGCACTCGTTGAGACTAAACTAGCAGTGAAGTACCTGGGCATTTTGATCGAATCGAAGATGCGTGTCTCCGAGCGAATCAGGGCAATAGCTGACAAGGCTGCAGTGAGTGTTCGGCTCTCAGCCGACTAATGGCCAACATAGGGGGTCCCACCTCATCAAGAAGGAGACTTCTGATGAGTGCAGTACAATCTGTGCTGTTGTACGGATCGGAAATATGGTGTGAGGCTCTCAACAAGGAGCTGTATCTAAAGCGCTTGGCACAGGTGCAGTGACGAGGAGCGCTGCGGATTGCATCTGCATATCGGACTGTCTCGGAGTCGGCAGTGCTGGTCATCGCAGGAGTGATACCCATTGCCCTCCTTGCCGAGGAGCGCCGCAGAATCTACCTGCGGAGGAACGAATGCGACAGAGATGCTGTCGCCCACGAAGAACGAGAACGCTCACTCAGTGATTGGCAACAGTCCTGGGTGAGCGATATAAAAGATAGGTGGACCGCACGCCTTATTGGTGACCTGAGGCCGTGGCTCAATCGAAGGCATGGTGAGACTGACTTTTATCTAACTCAGCTACTGAGTGGACATGGATACTTTTGGTCTTACCTGTACAAGATTGGTAAGTCACGGTCTCCTGACTGCATATTCTGTGCTGGAGAGGTCGATGATGCCTACTACACATTTTTTGTATGCAAGAGGTGGGAAAGGCAGCGCGGTGACCTCATTGAAGAAATGGGAGATCTCTCTCAGGATGAACTCACTGGAGAGATGCTGACATCCGTTGACAAATGGAACTGTGTGGCACATTATGCTCGGGCAGTCCTTAAGATTAAAAGGAACATATTTGAGCGCCTGGAGGCGTCCAGGGTGGAGGGGTCTCTTTTCTAGAAATCCCTCTCCCTCCCCCTCCTTCCGCTGGAAAAGGGATTCCTGTAGCCTGGTGGCGCCTAAACGCGTAGAAAAATGAGGCTTAGCCCGAAGTAATGTGTCAAACGGTTCCAGGCTAGGTTCTCAGATTGATAGGGGAGGTGTTTAGTGGGTAGTCCAAGGGTATCCTCCATGGGAGTCCCACCCTGCCAGACTCGGCGAGCGAAAATGCCTTCACCTCCTTACCACAAAAAAATGGTGTCTTGCGGCAGACTCTGGATTGCCAACTCATAAATTAGCTCGTCCTTCGCTAGTCGATCCAACAAAAATTTGCCTGATTCCGACATCCTCGAATTTTAGAATTAAAACAACTTTTCTCCCTTTCCTTAAACTTGAACCAACTTATTTCCTAATTTGACGGGCTGAAAGGAAAAACACAATTCTTATCACTAAATTAAAAGTAGGAACCTCTTCTGAACTTTATTTCATTTACAATACAAACGGAATATACTATTGCCTTATCACTATACTTAAAAGCTCCACCGCAATGCACTTCCACCGTGTCTCACTTTCACTCTTCTCCACACCCGCAATATTATACACTTCACTTCTCACTCACAATTCAGCGTAACTTTACTCAAATGCGACTTTAAATCGAATCGATGGACTTTTGCCACACGTTGGGCGCCAATGTTACAACCCCAGATATTTCACGGGAGTCGCTATTGCACCCGAAAGAAATTAGGGTGCTCCGGCGGGGCCTACGAACCCGGTTTAGCTCGTCCGGAGACGGGCGTGGGGCACCACTCGCTTGCCCCTTCAAGGCCCCAATAAGCGGCCAAGCGAGAATACCCCTTGCCGGACCAACCAACGTCACTGTTCCACTTTCTTCCAACTCCCTAACTATCGAGCAACAGCTAGTTGCCACACTAAGCATCTCGTAACACACTTGCCTCTGGACCTGCTAAATTCGCAAAAAACACGTGCGGCACGCCAAATAGTATGAAAACTTGGTCCTCCAAGATACGTGTGACATCATTGGCTGTAGCCGATCGTACTGGGTATAGCAACACGAACTTTCAGAAGTAATCGATAACTGTCAGAATGTGTGCGTTCCCCTTTGTCAAATGGGGAAGAGGTCCAATCAGATCAACACAGAGAGTTTCCCACGGTTGTTTAGCCTCGTTCACCCTACTAACCATATGACCTGCAGATCCCTGACGATCCACTTTTATTGACTGGCAAACTTTGCATCTTCGCACGTATGTATTAACGTCCGCGGCTATCTTCGGCCAGTCAATGTGCTGTGCAATACGATCGAGCGTTCTTGCCATTCCCATGTGCCCTGCTGTTGGGTCATCATGGAATTTTAGTAAGAGCTCTCTTCGTTCTGGTTTCGGAACTACCTTCCTCCAGGAGTCTTTCCCCCCTGAACCCGGCGGTCGACACTGCATCCGCTTGTATAATTTTCCTGACCTCACTTGCCAGGCGGCACATTTCTCGGGCTCAGCTTCTACTTTCTGTTTCATCTTCCGATACCATGAGTCGTCCTCTACACTTGCTAATATTTCTACCGCTGGTACTGAGCGTGATAGATCGTCAGGAATAAGGTGCTCCTTTCCTTTTCGATGGATGATTTCGAAGTCAAATTGCTGCAGTCTGACCGCCCAACAAGCCAATCAACCGGTAGGATCCGGCAGATTATTTAACCACATGAACGATTGGTGGTCCGTTATCACCTGAAAACGGTAGCCTTCCACATATGGCCGCAGCTTCTCCACCACCCACAGAACTGTGAGGCATTCTTTCTCAGTCGTTGAATATTTCTTCTCCACCTTACTGAGGGAGCGACTCAAGTAGCACACCACCTTTTCTCCTGAGGCATGCTTCTGGCTAAGAACTGCCCCCAATCTGACATCAGACGCATCCGTTTGTATGCAAAAAGGCAGGTCGAAATCTGGGCACCTCAAAATTGGTGCGGATGACAATTTTGCCTTACAGGCTTCAAATGCTTGTTGGCACTGATGAGTCCACACAAGTTTCTTATTCTTCCGTAGAAGGTCAGTAAGGAGTGCAGTAATGGTGGCATGGTCTGGGATAAATCGCCGGTACCAAGATACTATTCCTAAAAATTGTCGAACCTTCTTCACGGTGTTTGGAGGAGGAGTACGCAGCATCGATTCAACCTTATCTGGGTCCATGTTTAACCCCTGTTCGTCGACGACGTAACTCAGGTACTTTAACTGCGGCAGGCAGAACCGACACTTTTCCCTCGATACCAGTAGTCCTGCTTCTCGTAGCCGTCGAAATACTTCCCTGAGTATTGCCACATGCTTTGCAAAGTTCTGAGTCACGACCACTATATCGTCTAGGTATGTAAATACGTAGGGTTCTAGTTCTGGTCCCAAAACGCGGTCAATCAATCGCTGCCAAGTCGCTGGTGAATTTTGCAGTTGAAATGACATCCTTGTGAACTGCAAAAGTCCCCTCCCAGGTACTGTAAACGCAGTGAAAGCTTTTGAGTTCGCTGTCATTGGAACTTGCCAATACGCTAATTTTATGTCTAATGATGATAGATACCGAGCATCCCGTAATTTATCGAGGGTTGAGGAAACGTATGGGATTGGGTACGCATCCTTCTCAGATACTGCATTGAGTTTCCGATAGTCTACGCAAAATCTCCTCCTTCTTCTTCACTAGCAAGAGTGGGCATGACCAGGCGCTGTTTGAAGGTTCCACTACTCCCATGGCTAGCATCTCATCCAGCTTGGTATAGACATGCTTCAATATGGCTGGAGACATCGGATAATTCCTTTGTTTTATAGGTGCTGCAGTTGTCTGATCACATGTTCTGCCACCAATTTTTCCCCCAACCCTTCACCCACAGCCTTAAATTCCTCCTCCAGCAGATTATTTAATTCCAACTCTTGCTTTGGAGAAAGACTACTCAGTGATCGTAAGTGGCTCGGTAGTTTCTCATCTAGTAATGAGGCGAGGTGCCAATGCTGACTGCTAAGACCCAAGACAATTCTAAATTTTTTTATAAAATCCACCCCAGGATTAGTATTTGTGGGACCGAGCTAACCACCAATGCTTCCAAATCTTGTGTATGCCCTTTTAACCTGAAGGGCAAACATACGGAGCCTTTCACTTTACAGCTCTCGCCACTCGCTGTTCGTACTGCATGGGTCCCACAATTACGCAGGGTAACATCGATCTACCTTCATTGCTCCCAACCTTCGGAACCAATGATTGTTCTACTTGCCCCCGAATCCAATTGACCTGGCATTCTCCTTCCTGCAACTTCCACCAGAACATGTGGGCCCCTCCAAGGCGAATTCTACTTTCGAAACACTGCGCTTCGACCTTTTATCCGTGTCACCGCGGTCACCTATGGGGCAAGTTGCTCGTTTCCCGATGGCCGATTAATTGCTCCTCTTGCCCTCGTCGTGCAATGCTGGCGACAATTTGGACAGTTTTCTCGAGTCGTGTCCCTCCTTCCGCACCCATAACGAGTTTTTGGTTGTCTACACTCCCTTGCCCAGTATCCAGCTTGCTGGCAATTCCAACATCGTTTCTCATTCCGCGTTGGCCCCTTACTTTCGCAGATGGTGTTGTCTCCACATAAGCCAGGTCCTGCTCCAAACGTCGTTTTCCTCGATGACTGACCGATGGTACAAATGCTTCAACCGCTTGCGGAGTCTGCTCTCACCTCCTTCCTAATTCTACCAACTCCTTCAAATTCTCGATTGTCCTTAAACTCAACTGAGTTTAATAAAAAGGGGATATATTTTTACGAATGATCTTAAGCTTTTGCTTTTCCGTTTTCGGCTCCGACAATCACTTGAACATTTCTTCCATCACCGCTACATAAACTCCAATTGTCTCATTTGCGCCCTGAGTCCCCTCTTTGATCTCCTCTTCAAGATGATCATCATAGTCTGGTGGCAAGAATTCAGTTTTTAAGGCTTTGACCAAACCGTTCCAATCTTCGACCTCCGCTATCTTTTCTTTTAGAGCTTCCAAGTCTTCTTCGTAAGTGAACGGGTAATTCTTTGCCACTAACGATTCATTCAGGGCATCATCTCCCCGTAACGCGGCTCGAAGCGATTTCCTCATTGCTTCCATGGTGTCTTGCTCGTGACGCTTGACGTCAGAAACGCCTTCAATTCCGCTAGATGGGCGGATATTCTGAAAGCACTGGAAAACTCTTTTCAAGTTCCAGAATATCTGATGCGGATTTTGAAGAGCTACCTGACAGACCGGAGCCTTCTCTATGAGACGAAGGAGGGTCGGCGGCGGATGGAAGTTACATCGGGTGTTGCACAAGGCTCCATCCTTAGCCCAGACCTGTGGAACATCACGTACGACGGGCTACTGAGAATCGAGCTGCCGGATGAGTCGCGCTTGGTCGGCTATGCAGATGATGTCGCGGCGCTAGTTGCGGGACGCACTGTTGAACAAGCGCAACTCAGACTGGGTATGCTAATGCGCCGAGTGAGGGACGCGGGTTCAGCCTAGCTTTGGAGAAAACCGAAGTAGTCATCTTGACAAAGAAGAGAATCCCTAGAGTAAGGATGATCAACATTGGGGAAGCACACGTTGAGACTAAACTAGCAGTGAAGTACCTGGGCATTTTGATCGAATCGAAGATGCGTTTCTCCGAGCGAATCAGGGCAATAGCTCACAAGGCTGCAGCAAGTGTTCGGCTCTCAGCCGACTAATGGCCAACATAGGGGGTCCCACCTCATCAAGAAGGAGACTTCTGATGAGTGCAGTACAATCTGTGCTGTTGTACGGATCGGAAATATGGTGTGAGGCTCTCAACAAGGAGCTGTATCTAAAGCACTTGGCACAGGTGCAGTGACGAGGAGCGCTGCGGATTGCATCTGCATATCGGACTGTCTCGGAGTCGGCAGTGCTGGTCATCGCAGGAGTGATACCCATTGCCCTCCTTGCCAAGGAGCGCCGCAGAATCTGCCTGCGGAGGAACGAATGCGACAGAGAAGCTGTGGCCCACGAAGAACGAGAACGCTCACTCAGTGATTGGCAACAGTCCTGGGTGAGCGATACAAAAGGTAGGTGGACTGCACGCCTTATTGGTGACCTGAGGCCGTGGCTCAATCGAAGGCATGGTGAGACTGACTTCTATCTAACTCAGCTACTGAGTGGACATGGATACTTTCGGTCTTACCTGCACAAGATCGGTAAGTCACGGTCTCCTGACTGCATATTCTGTGCTGGAGAGGTCGATGATGCCTACCACACATTTTTTGTATGCAAGAGGTGGGAAAGGCAGCGCGGTGACCTCATTGAAGAAATGGGAGATCTCTCTCAGGATGAACTCACTGGAGAGATGCTGACATCCGTTGACAAATGGAACTGTGTGGCACATTATGCTCGGGCAGTCCTTAAGATTAAAAGGAACATATTTGAGCGCCTGGAGGCGTCCAGGGCGGAGGGGTCTCTTTTCTAGAAATCCCTCTCCCTTCCCCTCCTTCCGCTGGAAAAGGGATCCCTGTAGCCCGGTGGCGCCTAAACGCGTAGAGAAATGAGGCTTAGCCCGAAGTAATGTGTCAAACGGTTCCAGGCTAGGTTCTCAGATTGATAGGGGAGGTGTTTAGTGGGTAGTCCAAGGGTACCCTCCATGGGAGTCCCACCCTGCCAGACTCGGCGAGCGAAAATGCCTTCACCTCCTTACCACAAAAAAAAATGGTGTCTTGCGGCAGACTCTGGATGGCCAACTCATAAATTAGCTCGTCCTTCGCTAGTCGATCCACCAAAAATTTGCCTGATTCCGACATCCTCGAATTTTAGAATTAAAACAACTTTTCTCCCTTTCCTTAAACTTGAAACAACTTATTTCCTAATTTGACGGGCTGAAAGGAAAAACACAATTCTTATCACTAAATTAAAAGTAGGAACCTCTTCTGAACTTTATTTCATTTACAATACAAACGGAATATGCTATTGCCTTATCACTATACTTAAAAGCTTCACCACAATGCACTTCCACCGTGTCTCACTTTCACTCTTCTCCACACCCGCAATATTATACACTTCACTTCTCACTCACAATTCAGCGTAACTTTACTCAAACGCGACTTTAAATCGAATCGATGGACTTTTGCCACACGTTGGGCGCCAATGTTACACCCCCAGATATTTCACGGGAGTCGCTATTGCACCCGAAAGAAATTAGGGTGCTCCGGCGGGGCCTACGAACCCGGTTTAGCTCGTCCGGAGACGGGCGTGGGGCACCACTCGCTTGCCCCCTCAAGGCCCCAATAAGCGGCCAAGCGAGAATACCCCTTGCCGGACCAACCAACGTCACTGTTCCACTTTCTTCCAACTCCCTAACTATCGAGCAACAGCTAGTTGAGTCCGACCTGATATCGATATTTACACTCCACCCCCCAACATTGGCACTAACTTCCGATTTTACTATATTCCCAATTACGACTTACCACTCAAGCTGCACCCGTCACAACCTGAAACATAATTCCAATTCAATACTTTAAATAAAATTTTCCTTTTTTGCTTTTCCTGGAATTGTAAGTTTAATAAATCAGCTTAAATGTTAATGTACAAACTCATGCATCAATTTGCATTGATGCATGAGTTTAACTACTCTTTAACTACTTTAAAGTGTCTAGCTACATCACACCAAAGAAGAAGTTATTTTCTTTAATAATGAAAACTTTCTACTACGCGTAACTAAAGGGGCCCCTTCTCTGCTGCCTCCAATGGTGTTCTTTCCTTTTCCGTCGCCACTTGGAGCTCACTATCCTGCCTCGTCGTTCTGTTCTAGGCACATTCACTCGCTACTTGATGAATCGTCTTCCAACTCATCGCTTTTCCACTTCTTATCACCACCAACGCTCGTCGCTTCGCTAGTTCCTCTACTCCGCCGAACTCAAGAAGAAAGAAAGAAGAGGCACCTTATTCGTCGCGCGCTTTTATCATCTCCTCCTAACGGCTAATGTCCCGGTCTCCGACCGAGTTCCTTTGTCTCCGGTCAGCCACCTCTTCGGAGTGGTTCTTCGTATATTCGAGGAGTAGTTTCACTCTGACGCCGCGTGATTTCCACTCCGCTCTGGTGGTGATCACTTCAAGTTCGGCTGAATTGGCTGAACTTGGTTCACTGACAGTTTGCAACGTCAGTGATGCTTGTACACATTTAGTTTTCAGGTAAATCGTGCCGATGTTTTTATATTCATCATTACTTACAAATTTCCTCCAAACAGCATAGCACAGGACATTTCGTAAAAAATCATGTATGTAAGTTTGATGGTCAATGCTGTTCTATTGGTGTCAATTAGTGTATTTTCTTGTTCACCATTAACTGTTTGACTTTTTGTTCCTTGCCTATTAATGGAATTTGCTGCAGATGCAAGAGCTCGATTAGTGACTGTTCGTGAGGTGGGTCTTGGACTTTCCTAACTTGACTGAGGCTATATTCCTTATTATTTTCCTGAATTACAGCCAGTGACATTTTATTCATTTATTTTTTTTGAGGGCCAATATTGCTTTTAATTTATGTTTTATACAACCCTTTTTTATTCGGTACATTTGCATTCGCATTTGTTCCATTAATCTACCCTTAATACTTTCTTTGCGTTGGGAGGTAGATGTTAATTGAAAAGTATCCCTACTTCTCTCATCCCGATATAACTACATGCGTATCATTTAACTGATAGTTACTTTTGCTTCAAATGCAATCATGTCGCTTTCTTTATGAATACTTGAGATATTTTTCACGGCTTCCATGTGTCGTCTCTGCTCACGATTCAATTTTCCGCTTGCTTGGCGAATCAATCAATTGATGCTTCCGTTCGCGCGATATCCTTGTTCACATTTATTCCATCTAAATTGAGAGTCTTCTTTTCTGTTGTTGCTTACTCCTTTAGTTTTGCTCTGAAAGCAGAATTTTTCCTTACTTTTTCATTCAGGAGAAAATCTTGCGTGTGGACTAAAACTGCATATGCTGAGTTGATTTTATTGTATCATGCCATTAGGACTGAATCATCAAAGGAAATGGGCTCTGTTTGTTGCTGTAGCTTCAATTCTAACTGCTTGTTAAGGGTCATTAATTTAGAACATTTTGTTACAAAACAATACGGATCTTCTTTGCTCTTCTGGTCTTTAAACGGCGTTGAACTTTCTCGTTCAGGGTGTGAATGTTGTTGGCCAGTGGTTCTAGGCATTCCTTCCGGCCTCGAACTGGCATATATGTTCACCGCAACCGGCCTATCTCCCAGTATGGGTTGTATTTATTCATTTTTCTCATTATTTAACACGCAAAACTACAAGTATTCGTACTTAACTTACTGTTGTGAGTACAATTAGGAGTGTCAAACAAAACCCTAGTCATGTGCAGCTTAGACTTGCTTCATTTACCGAGGCACGTGAATGCTATGATAGTGTTCGGGATGAGGTAATGTTGATGCCCTTCTTCTTTATCCGTAACATTTCCCCCCTGATTTTAGTGGATTTCCCTGAAATCCACTCCTATAATACTATCCACCCAATGTCCCTCCCTATACACACACACTCTGGTAGCACTTCGCTGTAGGATCAGCCTATCTGAATACTACTAATAATCCCAAACCCACCACCTCCTGGCCCACCAATCTAACATAATACTAGCATTCATAAAATAAAAAAAACTAATACTATGACCTCTTGGCCCACCAACCTAACAAAATACGAGTACTAATTAACAAACGGAAAAAAACGAATACCATGACTTCTGGGCCCACCAAGTACTAATTAAGAAAGAAAACTCGTACTATGAGTGATAAAACAATATGGACAACTAAAACTAAACTTGAAAGCCTCTACTTTCCTAACAACTACCGATAATTCAACATTATTCTTCTATAAACTGCATAAATCTATCCTGTTTCTCGTCTAAACTTCAATGTCCCTTCCTATATATAATTCATGTTTGCTTCGTCAAAGTCCTTTAACTGATGTCTCTTACTCCATTACCCTGTAACCATTCCCTCCTCGTAACTTGTTAATTCATTTCCCTGTTGGAGTCTATATTAACTCTTGTAATTTTAGATCTTCTTAGCATGTAGGAAATAGAGAACAGAAAGAAAAAATAAAGAAAGGAAAAATGAAGACTACCTAAGAGAAAAAAAACCAATATGAAGTGAGAACTCGAGAAGAGAAAAGGAAAAAAAGAGGGAAAAAAGCAAAAGAAAACCCCAAAAGAAAGGAAAAGAAACGAATGAGACAAGAAGAGGGAAACTTAACTCACTATAGGTAAGTATCTCTATTCATACTGTTTTTACTCTACGTTGTGTCGTCACCTGTGTAGACTCTCTACGTTTATTATTAGCTCTAAGACAACCTTCCATTTTAGGTCCTGTGGGAACAACACCGTAAGAACGTCCGACCTCCAACCAGAAAGTATGCCAAGCAAGGAAAAGGAAAAAAACTCTTAAGAAGAAGGGCAAAAAAAAAGAAAAAGAAACACTGAAACCGCACTGAAAGCAACCCTCCCTCAACGACATTATTGTAGTATTCTATCAACGGTAATCATTTCATTTTGTCATTCATAAGTTTAAATAGTTATGTATGCTGTACAATCATTTCGAATCCCGACTCATGATCGTGTCAATTCCGTCCGTTCATCCCTTAGTTTCTGATCTGCGGTTTTTCTACATACTGAAACTCAGTAGCTTGTTCCCAACTCATTTCTTACACCCAAAAAGCTAACTCCTACTATGATCCGCCTTGTCTTAGAATGCATAACTCAATCGTTTCTATGTTACCGTAACCTACACTTTTTTCGATACGCTTCTACCTTTATGGGAAATACACTTTGAGGTCCTTCGCATGCCAGACGCCTGCAGCTTTCCCGTCAATGTGTTTGAGGTTGTAGGAGCTCGCTGATACTTGTTTCTCCACCACAAAAGGTCCTATATATCGTGAAGCCAGTTTTACGGAGAAATATTTTGCGGCGTCTGACTGCACGAAATTTGGTCTCCAAACCCTGTCACCCTCCTTAAAAAATGGTGGACATCTTCGGAGATGGTACCGGACAGTGACCTTTCCTGCCACCTGCTTCATCCGCTGGGCAATTTCTTCCCAAATAGTCTGCAGGGCCCTAGCCTTCTCTTGTTTGCACGGAATTGGATTCACCACTCCACCTACCTCGTACTGTCCCGGACCTGTGATCATTTCCCTTCCAAATTGACGAAATATGGAGTTGCTTTCATAACTTCATGAGTGTACGTCCGTAAGGTACATCCAATTTTTGCCAAGTTAATATCCCACTTCCGGTGGTTCTCTGTACTGTACGCCCTCAGCATTTTTTTAACTTCTTGATTCACTCGCTCGGCGGGATTCGCTTGAGGATGGTAGAATGCGGTATATTTCACTTGAACCCCGTATGCCCCTAGCATTTGCCGAAAAGTTCTCGATGGAAATTGCACGCCATTATCACATATAAGGGAGCGCGGCACGCCGAATAGTATGAAAACTTGGTCCTCCAAGATACGTGTGACCTCATTGGCTGTAGCTGATCGTACTGGGTATAGCAACACAAACTTTGAGAAGTAATCGATAACTGTCAGAATGTGTGCGTTCCCCTTTGTCGAATGGGGAAGAGGTCCAATTAGATCAACACAAAGAGTTTCCCACGGTTGTTTAGTCTCGTTCACCCTACCAACCATATGACCTGCAGATCCCTGACGATCCACTTTTATTGACTGGCAAACTTTGCATCTTCGCACGTATGTATTAACGTCCGCGGCTATCTTCGGCCAGTCAATGTGCTGTGCAATACGATCGAGCGTTCTTGCCATTCCCATGTGCCCTGCTGTTGGGTCATCATGGAATTTCAGTAAGAGCTCTCTTCGTTCTGGTTTCGGAACAACCTTCCTCCAGGAGTCTTTCCCGCCTGAACCCGGCAGTCGACGTCGCATCCGCTTGTATAATTTTCCTGACCTCACTTGCCAGGCGGCACATTTCTCGGGCTCAGCTTCTACTTTCTGTTTCATCTTCCGATACCATGAGTCGTCCTCTACACTTGCTAATATTTCTACCGCTGGTACTGAGCGTGATAGATCGTCAGGAATAAGGTGCTCCTTTCCTTTTCGATGGATGATTTCGAAGTCAAATTGCTGCAGTCTGACCGCCCAACAAGCCAATCAACCGGTAGGATCCCGCAGATTATTTAACCACATGAACGAGTGGTGGTCCGTTATCACCTGAAAACGGTAGCCTTCCACTTATGGCCGCAGCTTCTCCACCGCCCACAGAACTGCGAGGCATTCTTTCTCAGTCGTTGAATATTTCTTCTCCGCCTTACTGAGGGAGCGACTGAAGTAGCACACCACCTTTTCTCCTGAGGCATGCTTCTGGCTAAGAACTGCCCCCAATCCGACATCAGACGCATCCGTTTGTATGCAAAAAGGCAGGTCGAAATCTGGGCATCTCAAAATTGGTGCGGATGACAATTTTGCCTTACAGGCTTCAAATGCTTGTTGGCACTGATGAGTCCACACAAGTTTCTTATTCTTCCGTAGAAGGTCAGTAAGGAGTGCAGTAATGGTGGCATGGTCTGGGATAAATCGCCGGTACCAAGATACCATTCCTAAAAATTGTCGAACCTTCTTCACGGTGTTTGGAGGAGGAATACGCAGCATCGATTCAACCTTATCTGCGTCCATGTTTAACCCCTGTTCGTCGGCGACGTAACTCAGGTACTTTAACTGCGGCAGGCAGAACCGACATTTTTCCTCGATACCAGTAGTCCTGCTTCTCGTAGCCGTCGAAATACTTCCCTGAGTATTGCCACATGTGTAGTGAATATAGATTGTTCAAAGGGTCCGTGAAGGACTGCAGCGATGTTCTGCTGCCTCGGCAGAGGAAGGTGTCGGTATCTGCCGAGAATGCCCTCGTCTGGAGACGCGTGAATGCGCTGGCAGGCTAGCATTGCGGTGTCGTGGGGCGGGTTCATTTCCCCAGCACGAGGACCCACTACAAAAAATTTCGCATTCACGAATTGGACTAAAGCTCAAAAGGCGACCGAAGTCGCAAAAATTGTAGATAACCTCACAGAGGGGAATGGATCTTGTTACTAGAACAAGTGAAACCTGAAAAGAAAGGCGAACTTGGGGTGACCTCGTCATTACCCAAATAAATTCATGGCCCACAAATGAAAGAGGGGCAACCGGGTGGTGGTGGAGTCCCTTCATACCCACCCAACCGGAATAGATCCATAGATATCTTTGTTGAAGTGGCCAGGTATTCCTCTTCTGAGTGGAAAACTCATACAACTTGAATTGTATGAACTTTCTCATCAGAAGGGGAGTACCCCGGTGACCAATTTATGCCATAGAATTATACAATTTGATTGCATAACTCTATGCCATAAAAAGGCACTCTGCTTGGGCCACTCAACCCAAAAAGTCACCTGAAACAAAAAAAAGGTTTTGGGGGGCAGCCTGCCACCGTACCGAGTCCTATACCCGGTCGGAGTCGAAAGAAAGGAAAGACCATAGGGTACGGTATTAATCCATTTTTTTTTATTTTATAATGAAAAATATAGTATAATAATAATCCATCAGACCTCTAAGTGAGTTTACTATACTGTGTATGTAATACGTATTAATGAAAATGTATGAGAGAACAAAAAATTTGTGGTGATAATTAAATTTTATAATAAAATGTTTTAACAGCGTATGTAATACGTATTAATGAAAATGAATGAGAGAAAAAAAAATTTGTGGTGATAATTAAATTTTATAAAAAAAAATTTTTTAACAGTGTATGTAATACGTATTAATGAAAATGTATGAGAGAACAAAAATTTGTGGTGATAATTAAATTTTATAAAAAAATGTTTTCATAATATATGTAAATTAAACGGTACTCACCTGCATGGTCCGTCGAGCGCTCGATGGGTGCAGGTATCCTCTAAATAGCTGTACGTTAGACACACAAAAAAGAATTATCACATTCATCAATCTTAAAAATCACCAACTATGATATACATAGATTACACTGAAAAGCTTAAACTCAGTCGCTAAAATCGCTTGCACAATTGTTGATTTTGTTCTCCGAAAAAAATGCGAAAATCAATAAGGCCGTTTAATAACGATCACGAATATAATGGGAATATTTACATAAAAGGCTCAACTTTTTAGGAAATTGCAGAACATTCATGCCTGGAACTAGTACCAGAGCAATTCTACCAAAGAGCACTGTAGTCATAACAAATTTTATTTCTTCCGGTACTTATAGCGTAGGTGGAAATGTTACGAATTGAATATGCATTGTAAACAAAACATAAATTCGGGAGAAATTCCACCAACACATCGAAAAACCGCAACACACTCTTCTTATTTTCTTGTCAAGAGAGGACTCTAACATGTATTTTAACTTTCATTTCACTCGTATGGAGCAATTTGCCACATTTTTCTTCCTTATAACCACCGTTCACCACGTTCCTCCCGAATATATCAAAACACCAGTTATCTTCACACTTTTCATTAAACCATCAGATGCGAGCCGTCTCAAATACTGTTTTTCCGTTATGACGATTCACTTTTCACCACCTTAAATTTGCGGTCCCGTCTTGCAAAATCTTTTCTCAGGCTTTTCTCTCGAAAGATTTCTCGCCACCAAATCTTATGATCTTTGCACGGAAATATTTGAGGAATTCCACTTCCTATTAATTATATTTTTCGAATTGCTTCTTGAGTTGTATGCGGCGCGCACGTTTTTGCCCTTTTCCAGATGATTTTTCCGACACCCAATTGAAAATTTGTATGCACTACATGGACACAGGATTCGGAACTTTTTCTTTCTTCTCTGCAACAATATTTCACACATATATTCGAACTTTCACTTAATCCACAAAATGTTTAATAATTCGAGCAGCGACAGGCCTTCCCGATATTATGTTCGCGACTCCTCAGCGAGATCTCGTGCGCGCGCAAATTCACTCCCCTATCTAACATGTTATCTTCACCGTTTCTTATCACTCGTTTCCGTTGTTTTTTTTTTTTTTTTTAATTTACGTCGTCGTTTCGTTCTAAGCATTTGTATACCGCGTTCACCGCAATTCGTTAAATTATATTCAAAAGATATTGTAATAAAATTACTACACATTAAAATTATTAAACAGTTTTAGACTTTTGTTTCCCGGGAGTTAAGTACAAAAGCAATCTTCTTGACTCATTTTTTCATGCGAAAAAAGCGCGAGTGATCCGATGGGGAAGGTGACTCAATCGTTACTCTTCAACATTTGAGCCAATTGTCGGACTTGTGTGCACAACCTCGTTCATAAGGAATTGATATAGTATTGTTGTTTTCCCTGCATTATCTAACCAACCATAACTAGTTTGTGTTCTTCATTTCCAAACATGCTCCACAGCTTAGCGAGCAACAAACCCATTTTGTCGCACTCGTTTTCACACTCGCGCTTACTTGAACAGATGGAAACTGACATTTCCCGTTGATAACAGTTTCTAGGTCTGTGTTAAAAATTGCAAACACTAGATGCTATCTTGATCTCAATTCATTGATTTCTTTGCAGGGACACGTATGAATTGAATGGAGAAATCGTAAGGTACCCATTCAATCCACTAACGTCCTCAATTTCTCCTTTCTCCTGGCTTGCACTTACTAAATATAACGTTAAGAAGCGGGATGAAATTGTGAAAGGAAGCAAGAAAGGGAAAAGATTCACAAATGCATTTCACTGCACTACTTTGCCGGCCTTCCTTTCGGACAAAAGAATCATTCCTATTCTGTATGTTATGTGACTCGCATATCACTTGGTGGGCCACGCGATGAATTCTTTACACCATTCATACAATTAATCACTTTCTATTTTGCTTGCTTATAAACTTGCAATTATTCTATTTTATTAGGAAATATTCAATTTTTCACCACTAAAAACCGTTCATTATTCCCGCGTGAGTAAGAAAACAGTTACGAAAGCAGAAATCATTATCCGCAGTCAATAGTCGCGCACAGCACTCTCGTTACGACTCCCACGTGATCGCTGTGGCGATTCCTCGTTTTTTTTCGATGCGACCCGCTCGACCTCTCAAACTCGACTCCCCCATGCTTTGCATGAATTGGTGTGCTAGTTTATTTGCTTCCATCGCTATAATTGTAGATGTGCTTAACGTAGAGCAAGAATCAAAAGACTTCGGTCCAGATGATATAAATTGATGGCTTATTGTACTTGTTGCTAATTGCGATTGAACCTCCCCACCGACTTGGAATCGAATTGCATTGGATGCGGTTTCATCGCTGGTTTTACCATTAGAGCTTCCATCAACATCATCGTTTACCAAAGTGTCTGTTTCTGTTTCTAAGGAATTCGGTTGAGAATTTCCAAGTGGAATACTTGTTTCAGAATCAATTTCATAGCAATCAAATCGTTGTTTTGATAAGAACGTTGTGTTCTCGTTAGTTGGAGTAGTTTCCAAAATCACATGATTATTGCTAATAAAGCAAGTGTCGCTCATTGTGGTCTCGTCTTCATTTAAAGACGCGATCATTGGAGCGGTTATACTAACATTGGGAAAAGACACATCATTTGGACAGGTGTCTTCATTCCATGTATTATTTGAATTACTTCCAGATTTCCTTTCATACATAGTATTATTACTGTCGAAATCGTTCGATTCCATTTCCGCAATCGATCGATTGGTGCGCAAATATTCTGCTGTTGAAACGAGTTCTTGGGTCAGTCTTTCTACTGACTTCAACATCAAGTCTGGGTCTTTGTGTTTATCGTGAATGGGCTGTACAGTGGAAGTCGATGGAGCATCGATGTCATCTTTATCAATAAGAAATTCATTCGACATTTCCATCTCAAACGAAGATTCATTGACCGAGTCTTCATTATAGTCGATATTGCTCATTTTTAGAGCAGGATATTCGTTTGATTGAAAAAGGGCGCAAAGACTGTCAGAGAGGTTTAAGCTGCCATGAGAATTTTCCAAATGATCACACCCAGTTGTGTTCAGTAAACTTTCGAGTCGAGTTTGATGATCGCTTTTCAGTATTTCCTTGGGATTTCTTAACTCGATGCTTGTGCCGCCTGGAGACTCTTTCATCTCTACGCCTGGAGCTGTGTTGGTTGTTTATTGAGCATACGCATCGCATCCTTAATGGCGGTGGGAACAGTTCTTGTGGTTGCTGCGCTGGCATTTTTGAGCCATAGCTCCTCGATTACTACAGGGCAGCTAATTTGCTCGCGATCCCAAGGCAATGCGGATTGCGAAAAAGGAGCTGAAGGATCTTTCTGTGTATCATGGGTTGGCTTCGGCGTCGGGACTAGAGATGACGGACAATAAAAGAAAAACACAATTGACAGACGGACAGACTGACTTATGTTTATGTTTGACCGGAAGTATCCAACCCTTGCGCGTTGTTTGAAAATATATGCGGACAGACAAACAGACGTGACTAATTATCTATCGCCGAAGGTCTTTCGCGTGGTATATCCCCACTTCTTTTCCCGATGGATCTGTTATCAGGTACCGGTTAGGTCCCATTACCTTCTTTATGCGGCTTTTCAAGAATCGCCTGTCCAGCTTGGCGTTGTAATGCCCCGCGGCGTCACTCTGGCGGAAATTTCGCCGGAAAACTTCCTCTCCTTCTTTGAAATTAGCAGATCGTGAACGGAGATTGTACTGCGCTTCATTTGCACTGCCTGCGGCCTTAATCTTCCGTCTGATTTGTTGGCGGAGGTCTCCTAAACGTTCGTGGGGCTCCAGCGCAACGACGGGGTCTCCCAAACACTTCAATTGCCGTAACAGCCGGTATGATTTACCGTGGCAACTCATGTGCTGTCCAAAGGCGGCAAAGTAAGGGGCGACACCGGTGACGGAATGATACGAGGATCGCAGGGCGTATATGATGGCAGACAATCGCCGATCCCAATCCTTTTGAGATGGGTGGACGTAGGAACGGATCGCGGCCAATAGGGTGCGGTTCAACCGTTCTGATGCGTTGGACTGAGGAGAGTATATGGGCGTCAGTTGGTGTTCAACGCCATACTGCTCAAGTAGGCCCTTAAACTGCCGAGACCGGAACTGTACTCCGTTGTCTGAGTACACGCTCTCTGGAACACCGAACACATAGAATACCCGGTTCTCTAAGAATTTCGCGATCGATGGAGTTGTGAATTTACGGATAGGTTCCACCATTGGGAACTTTGAAAGCTGGTCTAGAACGACTATAGCTCCGACGTGTCCCATGGAAGACTGAGGATATGGACCGAGTAGATCGATGTATAGACGTTGCAATACGCGTTCTGGGACGTTGAGTTGACCCATAGGAGGTCGAAGAGGCTGGTTCGGCGCTTTGGTGTCTTTACAGGTCTCACAGGCGCTCACGTAGTCTTTGACCTGCGATGCCATTTTAGGCCAAAAGAAGTATTTCTTGAGTCGCCGTAACGTCCGACCGTAACCTCCGTGGGCACTAAAAGGATGGTCATGTGCGCGGAAGATCAGATGTTGTGTCATTTCCTCCGGTACTCAGAGTTTTCAAGACTCTTCTTCCTGCCATGGATCACCAGTGGCGTATTCATTTCGTCTATACACGTAGCCGTCTATTACCTTCAAATCAGGCAGCTGTGGTTGTTGGGTCGCTATGGTTTGCCTCAACTCTTTGTAGCTGTCTGATTCGAAATGTGGGCTGTCCAAATCTATTTCGATGGGGTCCTCGTCATTTATTGTCAATTCGGCTCCCTCGGGGGAAAACATCCGTGAAAGAGTGTCGGGTACGATGTTCTGGGTCCCTTTCCGATGTTTGATGGAAAACTTGAACCCTTGCAGTTTAAGAGCCCATCTGGCTAGGCGTCCATTTAAATCTGCCTGGTTTATCAACCATTGTAGTGACGCGTGGTCCGTGATGATCTCGAATTAGTGGCCCTCGATATAAGCTCGGAATTTCTTCACAGCCATTACCGCTGCCAAACATTCTTGCTCGGACACAGTATAGTTTCTTTGGGCCGAATTCAGCTTATTGGACATGAAGGCGATGGGAGCTTCCTCTCCTTCGTTGGTCAATTGCACCAACACGGCTCCTACTCCATGTTGACTTGCGTCACAATGAATGGAGAAGGGCTTCGTGAAGTCGGGGCTGTGCAAGACAGGAGCTGATGTGAGGGCTTGTTTTAGCTCTTCAAATGCCTTTCGGCTGAGTTCGGTCCAAACGAACCTCCCTTTCCGCAACATGTCTGACAGGGGCGCTGAAACTGTTGCATAATTCCGAACAAACCTTCGGTACCAACCGCACACACCAAGGAAACGTCGTAGCTGCTTCACTGTTTTTGGTAAGGGGAACTCATCAATCGCACGAGTTTTGTCTGGATCCGTTTTGATAGTGCCATGTCCTATGACATGTCCTAGGTATCGGACTTCTTTCATGACAAACTTACTTTTCTGTACGTTGATGGTGAGTCCCGCCTTACTGATGTGCAGGGCTACTTCTTGTAGAAATAGGAGGTGTTGATCGAACGTTTCCGTGATGAGTAACAGATCATCAAGGTACACGAACACTTGGTGTTTCAGGTGAGGTGGGATGACCTTGTCCATTAACCGAGTCATCGTTTGCAGCGCGTTACACAGGCCAAAGGGCATTGTGACGAACTGATATAATGGTCGTCCAGGCACTGTGAAGGCGGTCTTGTCCCTCGAGCCCTCATCGAGTGGAATTTGCCAAAAGGCGTCTTTTAGGTCGAGACTGGTGATATAATTGGCTTTCGGCAGTCTCCCTAGCATAACCGCGTTTACCTTACGGGCGTCAAGACAGAGGCGGACTTTACCTGGCTGCACCACCAAGGTTACCGGTGATGACCAGGCACTTTGGGACTCTTCTATGACCCCCAACTCGAGCATCCTATCTAGCTCCGCATACACCAATTTCTCCATGGCCGGTGAGATGGCGTAGTGTCTCTGTTTAATCGGTTTACTATCGCCAACGTCGATGGCGTGTGAGACTAGGGTGGTGCGGCCAAGGCCTTGGGTAGCGTAAGATGGGAAAGCAGCGATGGATGCTTCCAGGCGTTGCCGTTGGTTAGGCGTCAGGTCATGTCTATTGGGAATAGAAGTGATTTCGTTGACATCTCTGGTTTTTAAAGACAAATCTGTGAATAAATCGGAGGCCAGTCCAAAGCGAAGGACGAAATCGACGCCAAGGTACATATTCTGAGTCAAAAACGGGATAATGTAGAACGTAATATCCTTCGTTTGACCCCTGAACGTCACGGGTGTGGTTAGTTTACCTCGTATAGGATGTTTGGTGCCATCAGCTGTACTGATTTCAGTGCGCCAGGATTTAATTAAGTTCGGATTGTCTTGGAGCACCTTCAAGCCAAAGCTCGAGGCAAGACAACTGATACTGGCACCCGTGTCGATCAATGCAAACACGGTCTCGCCCAACACTTTAATTGGATGGTAAGGTCTGATCTCATTCTCAGCAACCTCCGAGATGTTACAAGAGCTTAAGGTTTGACGGCAGGTGCGCACTCTCTTGCGGAAATTCCGCCAACGACGGGTTGACCAATTTGTCGTGCGCGGGCGGGAAGTGGCTACTTCGGAAGCAAATATTCACTCTCGAGCCACCCGATATTCCTGCAGTCGGACATGATAAGGTTTTAGAGTGCGTATTTGAGGCTGTCGGGGTTCTTCTGGCAGTGACTGCGATGGTCGCTTCAATATTGTCGTTGGCGAGGTCTCCGGAAGAGAGTGAACATCCGCAGTCGTAGTGGTCATGGCTGGTGGGTTAACGTCAGGTTTGTTGGGGTGAGCAGCTGGCTGAGGAGCTTCTGCGGGGGCTTCGAGTACCGCTGAGGTGGTCGGGTACTCTTTTGGCCATTTTTTCGCGCGGCACATTCATAACAGTCCGGGAAGTAAGTGTCCGGCTTGCCACAACCGTAGCAGAAAACCTTACGCTCTGCTTGGCATGAAATGAACCGGTGTCCGGTTTGATGGCAATTCCAGCAGGTCGTAAGACTCCCCACTGCTGCTACAGCAAGCTGGTCCTGGTCCCAATCTTCCTCCAGATCCATGGTGGTATAATCTGGGGCCAATTCCGCGATTCCTCGTCGAGGACCCGTCCTAGCTAGTAAGTATGGCCGGTCCCGGAGATCTTCCTCAAACCCTTCTAGGCGACGCACAGTTCTCAGCAGGGCCTCCATACTCTGTGGATCGGAGTTCACGATATGGCGACGAATCTCCGGCCTTAGATTGCGCTTTAGCAGGCGCAGTAATTGGGTAGAAGACAACGGCTCTGACAACTGGTCATTCAGCCGAAGGATATCGGCTCGATATTGATCGAAGGACTCGTCCGGACGCTGCCATCTAGCATTCATCTTGTCCAGTACTAATTCGTCCATGTCGACCGTAGGGTATTCCATGCGGAGTACCTCCTTCAACCGAGACCAGCGTATTGATGGTGGGGCCGAATGTATTCGCCAATATGACTCAAGTGCTGCTCCCCTAAGCAGCATTGGCAAGTATCCTGCGAGCGCCGTGTGGTCTCCTGCTAGCATTTGCTCAATCAGCGACTCCACCCGACTAATGAAGACTTCCACCGTTAAAGTATTGGGTTCCCCGCTGAAATGCAGATTCCATCCCTGGATGATGCTGGGGATCTGCCTCGGCTTCAGCCGATACGTAGCGTGTGGATGGATGCGTTGGTCCGGCGGAATCACTGGAGCCTGATTTGGTGGCAGTGCTTGGCTCAATCGGGGCCGGTACACTGGGGCCAACGGATTCATTGCCGCACCGGGCCGGACTCGTTCGTGATCGCGCCGCGAGTCTATCGGAAAATCCCACGGATTTGGGTCCGAATCCCACATAGGAGGCGTTCTTGGCCGAGGTGGTACTGGATTCTCCTTCTGGCTTTCCAGCGAAGCTACCCGGGTGGACAAGTTCTGCATGAGCGCCATTAAGTCTTGTAAAACTGTCGCCGCCACAGCCACAGTGGGTCTCGCTTCTTCCGCAGGCGGAACTGCTTCGGCTCGGTAGTCTTCCTCTCGTGCACTCATTGTCGTGGATGGAAGGGGTCCGCTTTTGGGCACCGTTCTACTTGCGCTGGAGAACTGAGGGCGTTCTGTTGCTGGCTGGGCGGTTTCTAGAGGCTGACGACAGAGCGGGCACGTGGATGAGGTTTGCCGCAGTTGAACCAAACACAGCTGGTGTAGCCTGTGTCCGCACTGCAACCTCTGACTGGTGAGTTCATCCATGTCCTCATGACATATGGAGCACAAGAGCGCTGGTCCGGCATCTGACCTCAACTTCCTCCTCTCTGGGGTTCTTTTGGTGGGCATTCCTGTTACAATGTTGATTAGCAAAAAAAAACAGAACTATAAATATATAAAGAAAAAAAATATATCTAAATAAATATATGTATATATTATATATATATAGATAAAAAAAATATGCAAACGAATGTAAAGTATGAAATTCTTGAAGTGGCCGTCAGTGGCGAACTATAAATGATCCTCACAAAAAAAAAAGGTATGAAAAAAGTTTAATTGGCGATCGAAATATCAAAAAAAAATAACCGGTCTTTCCTTTCCATCCTTCCTCCCAAGTATGGACCCCATGGCACAATCCTTCTCTCGCGTTTCAGGGACACTCTCTTGTGGCACCATGAAAATCAGGGTTCAGAAGTGATCCCGCATCCGCAAATTTCTCAAGTTACAACTTGTCAGCCCAGGGTTGGATTCTAATCCACAAGCAGCGCGTGTCTTGTCATGGATAGTCATGGATTAGCTAATCAGCCAATCACATGAAATCAAAATCCATGTAATTTAAGACACCTAGGCACCGCTGGTTTGGGGAGCGGATCAGAATCCTCCGCAAAACAGTTGTTGGGATAATAACTTCCGAACACAAAAAGGGACTCTAATATCATTTGGCCTTACTAGTTATACAATGGTGGTAAACCACCAAAGTATAAATCAAAAGCAGGACCAAACGATATTGATGTCCAAAGACAACACACGTTCGAAAGTTATTAGGCTTGCTGGGGCACGATCAGTGCAATTACCCTCGGGAGTTATCTACCCGTCAAAAATTCTAACACCTAGTGGGGACACCTAGAGACGATGGACTGTTTCGTGCTCACGACTGATGATACAGCCGAGCTTTTCGGGCCCCACGTTGGGCGCCATTTGTAGTGAATATAGATTGTTCAAAAGGTCCGTGAAGGACTGCAGCGATGTTCTGCTGCCTCGGCAGAGGAAGGTGTCGGTATCTGCCGAGAATGCCCTCGTCTGGAGACGCGTGAATGCGCTGGCAGGCTAGCATTGCAGTGTCGTGGGGCGGGTTCATTTCCCCAGCACGAGGACCCACTACAAAAAATTTCGCATTCACGAATTGGACTAAAGCTCAAAAGGTGACCGAAGTCGCAAAAATTGTAGATAACCTCACAGAGGGGAATGGATCTTGTTACTAGAACAAGTGAAACCTGAAAAGAAAGGCGAACTTGGGGTGACCTCGTCATTACCCAAATAAATTCATGGCCCACAAATGAAAGAGGGGCAACCGGGTGGTGGTGGAGCCCCTTCATACCCACCCAACCGGAATAAATCCATAGATATCTTTGTTGAAGTGGCCAGGTATTCCTCTTCTGAGTGGAAAACTCATACAACTTGAATTGTATGAACTTTCTCATCAGAAGGGGAGTACCCCGGTGACCAATTTATGCCATAGAATTATACAATTTGATTGCATAACTCTATGCCATAAAAAGGCACTCTGCTTGGGCCACTCAACCCAAAAAGTCACCTGAAACAAAAAAAAGGAATTAGTGAGTACCCGGCGGCTGGCTCATGGTTTTGGGGGGCAGCCTGCCACCGTACCGAGTCCTATACCCGGTCAGAGTCGAAAGAAAGGAAAGACCATAGGGTACGGTATTAATCCATTTTTTTTATTTTATAATGAAAAATATAGTATAATAATAATCCATCAGACCTCTAAGTGAGTTTACTATACTGTGTATGTAATACGTATTAATGAAAATGTATGAGAGAACAAAAAATTTGTGGTGATAATTAAATTTTATAATAAAATGTTTTAACAGCGTATGTAATACGTATTAATGAAAATGAATGAGGGAAAAAAAAATTTGTGGTGATAATTAAATTTTATAAAAAAAAATTTTTTAACAGTGTATGTAATACGTATTAATGAAAATGTATGAGAGAACAAAAATTTGTGGTGATAATTAAATTTTATAAAAAAATGTTTTCATAATATATGTAAATTAAACGGTACTCACCTGCATGGTCCGTCGAGCGCTCGATGGGTGCAGGTATCCTCTAAATAGCTGTACGTTAGACACACAAAAAAGAATTATCACATTCATCAATCTTAAAAATCACCAACTATGATATACATAGATTACACTGAAAAGCTTAAACTCAGTCGCTAAAATCGCTTGCACAATTGTTGATTTTGTTCTCCGAAAAAAATGCGAAAATCAATAAAGCCGTTTAATAACGATCACGAATATAATGGGAATATTTACATAAAAGGCTCAACTTTTTAGGAAATTGCAGAACATTCATGCCTGGAACTAGTACCAGAGCAATTCTACCAAAGAGCACTGTATTCATAACAAATTTTATTTCTTCCGGTACTTATAGCGTAGGTGGAAATGTTACGAATTGAATATGCATTGTAAACAAAACTTAAATTCGGGAGAAATTCCACCAACACATCGCAAAACCGCAACACACTCTTCTTATTTTCTTGTCAAGAGAGGACTCTAACATATATTTTAACTTTCATTTCACTCGTATGGAGCAATTTGCCACATTTTTCTTCCTTATAACCACCGTTCACCACGTTCCTCCCGAATATATCAAAACACCAGTTATCTTCACACTTTTCATTAAACCATCAGATGCGAGCCGTCTCAAATACTGTTTTTCCGTTATGACGATTCACTTTTCACCACCTTAAATTTGCGGTCCCGTCTTGCAAAATCTTTTCTCAGGCTTTTCTCTCGAAAGATTTCTCGCCACCAAATCTTATGATCTTTGCACGGAAATATTTGAGGAATTCCACTTCCTATTAATTATATTTTTCGAATTGCTTCTTGAGTTGTATGCGGCGCGCACGTTTTTGCCCTTTTCCAGATGATTTTTCCGACACCCAATTGAAAATTTGTATGCACTACATGGACACAGGATTCGGAACTTTTTCTTTCTTCTCTGCAACAATATTTCACACATATATTCGAACTTTCGCTTAATCCACAAAATGTTTAATAATTCGAGCAGCGACAGGCCTTCCCGATATTATGTTCGCGACTCCTCAGCGAGATCTCGTGCGCGCGCAAATTCACTCCCCTATCTAACATGTTATCTTCACCGTTTCTTATCACTTGTTTCCGTTGTTTTTTTTTTTTTTTTTAATTTACGTCGTCGTTTCGTTCTAAGCATTTGTATACCGCGTTCACCGCAATTCGTTAAATTATATTCAAAATATATTGTAATAAAATTACTACACATTAAAATTATTAAACAGTTTTAGACTTTTGTTTCCCGGGAGTTAAGTACAAAAGCAATTTTCTTGACTCAATTTTTCATGCGAAAAAGCGCGAGTGATCCGATGGGGAAGGTGACTCAATCGTTTCTCTTCAACATTTGAGCCAATTGTCGGACTTGTGTGCACAACCTCGTTCATAAGGAATTGATATAGTATTGTTGTTTTCCCTGCACTATCTAACCAACCATAACTAGTTTGTGTTCTTCATTTCCAAACATGCTCCACAGCTTAGCGAGCAACAAACCCATTTTGTCGCACTCGTTTTCACACTCGCGCTTACTTGAACAGATGGAAACTGACATTTCCCGTTGATAACAGTTTCTAGGTCTGTGTTAAAAATTGCAAACACTAGATGCTATCTTGATCTCAATTCATTGATTTCTTTGCAGGGACACGTATGAATTGAATGGAGAAATCGTAAGGTACCCATTCAATCCACTAACGTCCTCAATTTCTCCTTTCTCCTGGCTTGCACTTACTAAATATAACGTTAAGAAGCGGGATGAAATTGTGAAAGGAAGCAAGAAAGGGAAAAGATTCACAAATGCATTTCACTGCACTACTTTGCCGGCCTTCCTTTCGGACAAAAGAATCATTCCTATTCTGTATGTTATGTGACTCGCATATCACTTGGTGGGCCACGCGATGAATTCTTTACACCATTCATACAATTAATCACTTTCTATTTTGCTTGCTTATAAACTTGCAATTATTCTATTTTATTAGGAAATATTCAATTTTTCACCACTAAAAACCGTTCATTATTCCCGCGTGAGTAAGAAAACAGTTACGAAAGCAGAAATCATTATCCGCAGTCAATAGTCGCGCACAGCACTCTCGTTACGACTCCCCCGTGATCGCTGTGGCGATTCCTCGTTTTTTTTCGATGCGACCCGCTCGACCTCTCAAACTCGACTCCCCTATGCTTTGCATGAATTGGTGTGCTAGTTTATTTGCTTCCATCGCTATAATTGTAGATGTGCTTAACGTAGAGCAAGAATCAAAAGACTTCGGTCCAGATGATATAAATTGATGGCTTATTGTACTTGTTGCTAATTGCGATTGAACCTCCCCACCTACTTGGAATCGAATTGCATTGGATGCGGTTTCATCGCTGGTTTTACCATTAGAGCTTCCATCAACATCATCGTTTACCAAAGTGTCTGTTTCTGTTTCTAAGGAATTCGGTTGAGAATTTCCAAGTGGAATACTTGTTTCAGAATCAATTTCATAGCAATCAAATCGTTGTTTTGATAAGAATGTTGTGTTCTCGTTAGTTGGAGTAGTGTCCAAAATCACATGATTATTGCTAATAAAGCAAGTGTCGCTCATTGTGGTCTCGTCTTCATTTAAAGACGCGATCATTGGAGCGGTTATACTAACATTGGGAAAAGACACATCATTTGGACAGGTGTCTTCATTCCATGTATTGTTTGAATTACTTCCAGATTTCCTTTCATACATAGTATTATTACTGTCGAAATCGTTCGATTCCATTTCCGCAATCGATCGATTGGTGCGCAAATATTCTGCTGTTGAAACGAGTTCTTGGGTCAGTCTTTCTACTGACTTCAACATCAAGTCTGGGTCTTTGTGTTTATCGTGAATGGGCTGTGCAGTGGAAGTCGATGTCATCTTTATCAATAAGAAATTCATTCGACATTTCCATCTCAAACGAAGATTCATTGACCGAGTCTTCATTATAGTCGATATTGCTCATTTTTAGAGCAGGATGTTCGTTTGATTGCAAAAGGGCGCAATGACTGTCAGAGAGGTTTAAGCTGCCATGAGAATCTTCCAAATGATCACACCCAGTTGTGTTCAGTAAACTTTCGAGTCGAGTTTGATGATCGCTTTTCAGTATTTCCTTAGGATTTCTTAACTCGATGCTTGTGCCGCCTGGAGACTCTTTCATCTGTACGCCTGGAGCTGTGTTGGTTGTTTATTGAGCATACGCATCGCATCCTCAATGGCGGTGGGAACAGTTCTTGTGGTTGCTGCGCTGGCATTTTTGAGCCATAGCTCCTCGATTACTACACATGCTTTGCAAAGTTCTGAGTCACGACCACTATATCGTCTAGGTATGTAAATACGTAGGGTTCTAGTTCTGGTCCCAAAATGCGATCAACCAATCGCTGCCAAGTCGCTGGTGCATTTTGCAATTCAAATGACATCCTTTTGAACTGCAAAAGTCCCCTCCCAGGTACTGTAAACGCAGTGAAAGCTTTTGAGTTCGCTGTCATTGGAACTTGCCAATACGCTAATTTTATGTCTAATGATGATAGATACCGAGCATCCCGTAATTTATCGAGGGTTGAGGAAACGTATGGGATTGGGTACGCATCCTTCTCAGATACTGCATTGAGTTTCCGATAGTCTACGCAAAATCTCCTCCTTCTTCTTCACTAGCAAGAGTGGGCATGACCAGGCACTGTTTGAAGGTTCCACTACTCCCATGGCTAGCATCTCATCCAGCTTGGTATAGACATGCTTCAATATGACTGGAGACATCGGATAATTCCTTTGTTTTATAGGTGCTGCAGTTGTCTGATCACATGTCCTGCCACCAATGTTTCCCCCAACCCTTCACCCACAGCCTTAAATTCCTCCTCCAGCAGATTATTTAATTCCAACTCCTGCTTTGGAGAAAGACTACTCAGTGATCGTAAGTGGCTCGGCAGTTTCTCATCTAGTAATGAGGCGAGGTGCCAATGCTGACTGCTAAGATCCAAGACAATTCTAAATTTTTTTATAAAATCCACCCCAGGATTAGTATTTGTGGGACCGAGCTAACCACCAATTCTTCCAAGTCTTGTGTATGCCCTTTTAACCTAAAGGGCAAACATACGGAGCCTTCCACTTTACAGCTCTCGCCACTCACTGTTCGTACTGCATGGGTCCCACATTTATCCAGGGTAACATCGATCTTCCTTCATTGCTCCCAACCTTCTGAACCAATGATTGTTTTACTTGCCCCCGAATCCAATTGACCTGGCATTTTCCTTCCTGCAACTTCCACCAGAACATGTGGGCCTCCTCCAAGGCGAATTCTACTTTCGAAACACTGCGCTTCGACCTTTTATCCGTGTCACCGCGGTCACCTATGGGGCAAGTTGCTCGTTTCCCGATGGCCGATTAGTTGCTCCTCTTGCCCTCGTCGTGCAATGCTGGCGACAATTTGGACAGTTTGCTCGAGTCGTGTCCCTCCTTCCGCACCCATAACGAGTTTTTGGTTGTCTACACTTCCTTGCCCAGTATCCAGCTTGCTGGCAATTCCAACATCGTTTCTCATTCCGCGTTGGCCCCTTACTTTCGCAGATGGTGTTGTCTCCACATAAGCCAGGTCCTGCTCCAAACGTCGTTTTCCTCGATGACTGACCGATGGTACAAATGCTTCAACCGCTTGTCGAGTCTGCTCTAACCTCCCACTTAACTCTACCAACTCTTTCAAATTCTCGATTGTCCTTAAACTCAACTGAGTTTAATAAAAAGGGGATATATTTTTACGAATGATCTTAAGCTTTTGCTTTTCCATTTTTGGCTCCGACAATCACTTGAACATTCCTTCCATCACCGCTACATAAACTCCAATTGTCTCATCTGCGCCCTGAGTCCCCTCTTTGATCTCCTCTTCAAGATGATCATCATAGTCTGGTGGCAAGAATTCCGTTTTTAAGGCTTTGACCAAACCGTTCCAATCATCCACCAATTGTCGCTTGGCCCGGAACCATATTAGAGCCTTCTTTTCAAAAAGCTCCACCGCTGACCTAAATAGTTGTTCTTTGTTCATTCCCCGAGCCTCCCATAATTCCTGTACCCTTTCCAAAAAGGCATTCAAATTCCCCGATGCTTCTTCTGCAAACGTAACACCCCTCTTTGCGATGTTCTGATGTTTCAGATCACCATTGCCAAGTCTCGGTGTTGAACAGGACGTCGGCTCTCCAGGACTTAAAGGCGATCTGCGTTCGGATTCTCGCTCCTGTGCTTCTGTTTCGTTTTTCGTCTCCACTACATTTTCTGACCGATCAATCACCATCCCCAGTGCCATGATTAGCTGTTGACGCAATCTGTCTATTTCCACCTGTGATGCCCCCGACAACTGAGCCATTTTGTGAATTCTTCGCAAACCAAACTCCACCTTTGCCCGGATTTTCAGGTATTCTTTAGACTTCTTGTTACTTGAGAAGCTCGCCACCAAATCTTCGACCTCCGCTATCTTTTCTTTTAGAGCTTTCAAGTCTTCCTCGTAAGTGAACGGGCAATTCTTTGCCACTAACGATTCATTCAGGGCATCATCTCCCCATAACGCGGCTCGAAGCGATTTCCTCATTGCTTCCATAGCGTCTTGCGGCAGATTCTGGATGGCCAATTCATAAATTAGCCCGTCCTTCGCTAGCCGATGCACCAAAAAATTGCCTGATTCCGACATCCTCGAATTTTAGAATTAAAACAACTTTTTCCCCTTTTCTTAAACTTGAAACAACTTATTTCCTAATTTGACGGGCTGAAAGGAAAAACACGATTCTTATCACTAAATTAAAAGTAGGAACCTCTTCTGAACTTTATTTCGTTTACAATACAAACGGAATATACTATTGCCTTATCACTATACTGAAAAGCTCCACCACAATGCACTTCCACAGTGTCTCACTTTCACTCTTTTCCACACCCGCAATATTATACACTTCACTTCTCACTCACAACTCAGCGTAACTTTACTCAAACGCGACTTTGAATCGAATCGAATCCTTCCGAGGATTTCGATGGACTTTTGCCACACGTTGGGCGCCAATGTTACACCCCCAGATATTTCACGGGAGTCGTTATTGCACCCGAAAGAAATTAGGGTGCTCCGGCGGGGCTTACGGACCCGGTTTAGCTCGTCCAAAGACGGGCGTGGGGCACAACTCGCTTGTCCCCCAAGGCCCCAATAAGCCGCCAAGCGAGAATACCCCTTGCCGGACCAACCAACGTCACTGTTCCACTTTCTTCCAACTCTCTGACTATCGGGCAACAGCTAGTTGCCACACTAAGCATCTCGGAACACACTTGCCTCGGGACTTGCTAAATTTGCAACAAACACTATTTTCCACCCTATCAGGCTCTCCTTCGCTTCCCTCGAACACTAGCAGAAAAATTCTGACCTGATATCGATATATACACTCCACCCCCGAACACTGTCACTAACTTTCGATTTTGCTATTTTCACAATTACGACTTACCACTCAAGCTGCACCCGTCACAACCTGAAACATAATTCCAATTCAATATTTTATATAAAATTTTGCTTTTTTGCTTTTCCTGGAATTGTAAGTTTAATAAGCCGGCTTAAATTTTAATGTACAAACACATACATCAATGCAAATGCGCAAACTCTTTAACTACTTTAAAGTGTCTAGCTAGCTCACACCAAAGAAGAAGTTATTTTCTTTAATAATGAAAACTTTCTACTACGCGTACCTAAAGGGGCCCCTTCTCTGCTGCCTCCAATGGTGTTCTTTCCTTTTCCGTCGCCACTTGGAGCTCACTATCCTGCCTCGTCGTTCAGTTTCAGGCACGTTAACTCGCCACTCGATGAATCGTCTTCCAACTCGTCGTTCTTCCACTTCTTATCACCACCAACGCTCATCGCTTCGCTAGTTCCTCTACTCCGCCAAACTCAAGAAGAAAGTAAGAAGAGGCACGTTATTCGTCGCGCGCTTTTATCATCTCTTCCTAAAGGCTAATGTCCCGCTCTCCGACCAAGTTCCTTTGTCTCCGGTCAGCCACCTCTTCGGAGTGGTTCTTCGTATATTCGAGGAGTAGTTTCACTCTGACGCCGCGTGATTTCCACTCCGCTCTGGTGGTGATCACTTCAAGTTCGGCTGAATTGGCTGAACTTGGTTCACTGACAGTTTGCAACGTCAGTGATGCTTGTGTACATTTAGTTTTCAGGTAAATCGTGCTGATGTTTTTATATTCATCATTACTTACAAATTTCCTCCGAACAGCATAGCACAGGACATTTCGTAAAAAATCATGTATGTAAGTTTGATGGACAATGCTGTTCTATTGATGTCAATTAGTGTATTTTCTTGTTCACCATTAACTGTTTGACTTTTTGTTCCTTGCCTTTTAATGGAATTTGCTGCAGACGCAAGAGCTCGATTAGTGACTGTTCGTGAGGTGGGTCTTGGACTTTCCTAACTTGATTGAGGCTATATTCCTTATTATTTTCCTGAATTACCGCCAGTGACATTTTATTCATTTATTTTTTTTTGAGGGCCAATATTGCTTTTAATTTATGTTTTATTCAACGCTTTTTTATTCGATACATTCGCATTTTGTTCCATTAATCTACCCTTAATAATTTCTTTGCGTTGGGAGGTAGATGTTAATTGAAAAGTATCCCTACTTCTCTCATCCCGATATAACTACATGCGTATCATTTAACTGATAGTTACTTTTGCTTCAAATGCAATCATGTCGCTTTCTTTGCGAAGACTTGAGATATTTTTCACGGCTTCCTTGTGTCGTCTTTGCTCACGATTCAATTCTCCGCGACATTTTCCGCTTGCTTGACGAATCAATCAATTGATGCTTCCGTTCGCGCGATATTCTTGTTCACATTTATTCCGTCTAAACTGATAGTCTTCTTTTCAGTTGTTGCTTACTCCTTTAGTTTTGCTCTGAAAAGCAGAATTTTCCCTTACTTTTTCATTCAGGAGAAAATCTTGCGTGTGGACTAAAACTGCATATGCTGAGTTGATTTTATTGTATCATGCCATTAGGACTGAATCATCAAAGGAAATGGGCTCTGTTTGTTGCTGTAGCTTCAATTCTAACTGCTTGTTAAGGTTCATTAATTTAGAACATTTTGTTACAAAACAATACGGATCTTCTTTGCTCTTCTGGTCTTTAAACGGCGTTGAACTTTCTCGTTCAGGATGTGAATGTTGTTGGCCAGTGGTTCTAGGCATTCCTTCCGGACTCGAACTGGCATATATGTTCGCCGCAACCGGCCTATCTCCCAGTATGGGTTGTATTTATTCATTTTTCTCATTATTTAACATGCAAAACTACAAGTATTCGTACTTAACTTACTGTTGTGAGTACAATTAGGAGTGTCAAACAAAACTCTAGTCAAGTGCGGCTTAGACTTGCTTCATTTACGGAGTTACGCGAATGCTATGATAGTGTTCGGGATGAGGTAATGTTGATGCCCTTCTTCTTTATCCGTAACAGCGTTTTCTTTTAAATACACTTCATATGCATCAATATCGGCGCACTTGATGAACTCTGCCCATTTACCATAAAGCAAGTATAACTTTTTCTTGCTGCAACGAAAAATTAATTTGGATGAAAGTTTGTTTTGCTAGAACAAATATCTAACTTCTTATCCGTTATGAAGCCCTCTACGCGATGCAAAACTTTCGATGCCCAACCGGCTAGTTTGAACGTTAAAATTACCTTGTGACCGGTGGTATGATTCACAACCTCCATCGTACCGTATGACTCCACCTAAGGCTTATCCACTATCATAGAGGTATATACAGGAGACGGCGAGCTTTAAATTCCTATGGAAAGCATTGAAGTCGCTTAACACAATCACACCTTCCGTGTACGTACATATTCATTTTCGAAAGCTTCTGCAATTTTCAGCTATTTTAAGGGTTGCGTAAAATTTTCCAATTGTCGAAATTAATTTCGAAATGCAAATGCAAGTCATTTATTAGCACGTTCAAATGTCATTGTAAGTTATAACTTCTTATTTCATACACAAGATCTCGTTATCTATCCGCGAACCTCCACACTTTACGCCAAATGTCACCAAAATCATGCTTCGCGCCATATTTCCAAAAGTATTTGATCCATAAAAACTGCGTGAGCACCTCTGTTTTCGAAGTGAAAGTATCAGCTGGCGTGGAGCTGTCAGTTGCCATTTCCTTAGTAAAATACGAATTTTACATCGTAAAATTGAAAATTTTTTAATGTAAAACTAATTATACGAAAGTAAAGGCGAGTAAATTACAAAGTGAAGTGCGTAGTTTTTCATTATTTGCTGAAAAAAGGAACTGACGTGCAATATTTTCCTTTGCTCAGGTGAGTAAAGTTTAACCAAACTTAAATTAATGAGAAGCGCCTTCAATTTAAATGGATTTTTTACGTTAGTCCATAACCACGCGATATTTTATTACAGAAATGTGAAGCTTGACTATTTTTTGGACTTGTGCCGTGTAAAAAAAGTGATTTCACCGATAGGTTTGATATTTTACGCGAGTGAAATACGTTTCATGTCCGTTCCTTGAACATTGACATATGTCGAATAAATTGCTGAAAATATTTTGATTAAGGACTTAATTCGTGGATGTTTCAATCAAATTAACTTTAAATCGATTCATTTTATGGTTTCATGTTTCCGTTTTCTCCGGAGTGTATTTATTTTTGTAAACATTTTGAGTTGAAGCGTTTGCAGCTAGAGTCATCGCGGAAATTTTTAAGTATTACCGGTCGAGCAAAACGAAAATTTTAAAGAAAGTTTATGAATATTGAATATCGAGTTGTTTTGAAGTCGTGGAAAGAATCACGATAGCACGATAAAATTTCATTTAGAAAATCGGAAAATACTACAGTATGAAGTGTTTTATCTCAACACAGTGCAACGTGATCTGGGGGCCTCTAAAACTTATTTTTTCGAAACATGTCGGTTTAATTTGAAAATATTTGTTTATTTACCGGAAAACGAAGAAAGCCGACTTCAAAGTGCCCGACAAAGAATGAAATGAATATTATGGAAGTGGTACTAAATCACTATGTAATACCACTAATTTAGCCCCGCTCTCATAAAATTTAATTCATCCTTTTTACTTTGGAGTCGGTTTATTTTTTAATTTCAGGTAAATTTCTTAAGAGAAATTTACCTATTACGTAGAGTACTTTATATATATATATATATATATATATATATATATATATATATATATATATATATATATATATATATATATGTATATATATATATAAAGGGTGATTTATAACAAGTGTTCACATTTTTGTCGAAAAAAAACATAGTTTTTGTGAAGATTGAGCTGTAAAGTTTATTTATTATGAAAATTTGGTCCCTTACAATTAAATATGAAACATTACTTTGGGCATATGTGCACCTCGGGCTGCTCAAACGATGATTGTAATTTTCGATGACATTTTCGCACATTTCCGGCGTTATTAGACGTGTGTTGGCTCGAATATTGTTTTTAATGCTTCAGTAGTCTGGGGAGCATGTGTATGATGGCATGGTTAGAATTGTAAAAGACTAAACTGTCATAATCTATCAATATATGGACCTGAAATATATATATATATATATATGTATATATATATATATATATATATATATATATATATATATATATTTATATATATATATATATATATATATATATATATATATATATATATATATATATATATACATATAAAGGGTGATTCATACATGTGTACAATTGTTATGAATCGCCCTTTATATGTATATATATATACATATATATATATATATATATATATATATATATATATATATATATATATATATATATATATATACATATATATATATATATATATATATTTCAGGTCCATATATTGATAGATTATGACAGTTTAGTCTTTTATAATTCTAACCATGGCATCATACACATCAGCCGAATGTTTTATTATTGTTAAAACTTTTTACCTTATAAAATGAATCGCCAGTGCAAACATTTCGCGCTCTACGTGAATTTTTTGGTCTACCCATAAATTGGCCGGGGAGATCGTGTGATTTGACTCCCTGTGACTTCTTCCTTTGGAGATTTCTGAAGAATCGTGTTTACGCTGATGCTCCCCAGACTACTGAAGCATTAAAAAACAATATTCGAGCCAACATACGTCTCATAACTCCGGAAATGTGCGAAAATGTCATCGAAAATTACAATCATCGTTTGAGCAGCCCGAGGTGCACATATGCCCAAAGTAATGTTTCATATTTAATTGTAAGGGACCAAATTTTCATAATAAATAAACTTTACAGCCCAATCTTCACAAAAACTATGTTTTTTTTTCGACAAAAATGTGTACACTTGTTATAAATCACCCTTTATATATATATATATATATATATATATATATATATATATATATATATATATATATATATATATATATATATATATATATATATATATATATATATATATGTATGTATATACATATCTACATATTTATATATATATATATATATATATATATATATGTTTATATATATATATATATATATATATATATATATATATATAAATATAAATATATATATATATATATATATATATATATATATATATATATATATATATATATATATATATATATATATATATAAAGTACTCTACGTAATAGGTAAATTTCTCTTAAGAAATTTACCTGAAATTTAAAAAAAAACCGACTCCAAAGTAAAAAGGATGAATTAAATTTTATGAGAGCGGGGCTACGTTAGTGGTATTACATAGTGATTTAGTACCACTTCCATAATATTCATTTCATTCTTTGTCGGGCACTTTGAAGTCGGCTTTCTTCGTTTTCCGGTAAATAAACAAATATTTTCAAATTAAACCGACATGTTTCGAAAAAATAAGTTTTAGAGGCCCCCAGATCACGTTGCACTGTGTTGAGATAAAACACTTCATACTGTAGTATTTTCCGATTTTCTAAATGAAATTTTATCGTGCTATCGTGATTCTTTCCACGACTTCAAAACAACTCGATATTCAATATTCATAAACTTGCTTTAAAATTTTCGTTTTGCTCGACCGGTAATACTCAAAAATTTCCGCGATGACTCTAGCTGCAAACGCTTCAACTCAAAATGTTTACAAAAATAAATACACTCCGGAGAAAACGGAAACATGAAACCATAAAATGAATCGATTTAAAGTTAATTTGATTGAAACATCCACGAATTAAGTCCTTAATCAAAATATTTTCAGCAATTTATTCGACATATGTCAATGTTCAAGGAACGGACATGAAACGTATTTCACTCGCGTAAAATATCAAACCTATCGGTGAAATCACTTTTTTTACACGGCACAAGTCCAAAAAATAGTCAAGCTTCACATTTCTGTAATAAAATATCGCGTGGTTATGGACTAACGTAAAAAATCCATTTAAATTGAAGGCGCTTCTCATAAATTTAAGTCTGGTTAAGCTTTACTCATCTGAGCAAAGGAAAATACTGCATGTCAGTTCCTTTTTTCAGCAAATAATGAAAAACTACGCACTTCACTTTGTAATTTACTCGCCTTTACTTTCGTATAATTAGTTTTACATTAAAAAATTTTCAATTTTACGATGTAAAATTCGTATTTTACTAAGGATATGGCAACTAACAGCTCCACGCCAGCTGATACTTTCACTTCGAAAACAGGGGTACTCACGCAGTTTTTATGGATCCAATGCTTTTGGAAATATGGCGCGAAGCATGATTTTGGTGACATTTGACGAAAAGTGTGGAGGTTTGCGAATAGATAACGAGATCTTGTGTATGAAATAAGAAGTTATAACTTACAATGACATTTGAACGTGCTAATAAATGACTTGCATTTGCATTTCGAAATTAATTTCGACAATTGGAAAATTTTACGCAACCCTTAAAATAGCTGAAAATTGCAGAAGCTTTCGAAAATGAATATGTACGTACACGGAAGGTGTGATTGTGTTAAGCGACTTCAATGCTTTCCATAGGAATTTAAAGCTCGCCGTCTCCTGTATGTACCTCTATGATAGTGGATAAGCCTTAGATGGAGTCATACGGTACGATGGAGGTTGTGAATCATACCACCGGTCACAAGGTAATTTTAACGTTCAAACTAGCCGGTTGGGCATCGAAAGTTTTGCATCGCGTAGAGGGCTTCATAACGGATAAGAAGTTAGATATTTGTTCTAGCAAAACAAACTTTCATCCAAATTAATTTTTCGTTGCAGCAAGAAAAAGTTATACTTCCTTTATGGTAAATGGGCAGAGTTCATCATGTGCGCCGATATTGATGCATATGAAGTATATTTAAAAGAAAACGCTGTTACGGATGAAGAAGAAGGGCATCAACATTACCTCATCCCGAACACTATCATAGCATTCGCGTAACTCCGCAAATGAAGCAAGTCTAAGCCGCACTTGACTAGAGTTTTGTTTGACACTCCTAATTGTACTCACAACAGTAAGTTAAGTACGAATACTTGGTGTTTTGAATGTTAAATAATGAGAAAAACGAATAAATACAACCCATACTGGGAGATAGGCCGATTGCGGCGAACATTTATGCCACTTTGAGTCCGGAAGGAATGCCTAGAACCACTGGCCAACAACATTCAAATCCTGAACGAGAGGTTCAACGCCGTTTAAAGACCAGAAGAGCAAAGAAGATCCGTATTGTTTTGTAACAAAATGTTCTAAATTAATGAACCTTAACAAGCAGTTAGAATTGAAGCTACAGCAACAAACAGAGCCCATTTCCTTTGATGATTCAGTCCTAATGGCATGATACAATAAAATCAACTCAGCATATGCAGTTTTAGTCCACACGCAAGATTTTCTCCTGAATGAGAAAGTAAGGAAAAATTCTGCTTTCAGAGCAAAACTAAAGGAGTAAGCAACAACTGAAAAGAAGACTCTCAGTTTAGATGGAATAAATGTGAACAAGGATATCGCGCGAACGGAAGCATCAATTGATTGATTCGCCAAGCAAGCGGAAAATGTCGCGGAGAATTGAATCGTGAGCAAAGACGACACAAGGAAGCCGTGAAAAATATCTCAAGTCTTCGCAAAGAAAGCGACATGATTGCATTTGAAGCAAAAGTAACTATCAGTTAAATGATACGCATTTAGTTATATCGGGATGAGAGAAGTAGGGATACTTTTCAATTAACATCTACCTCCCAAGGCAAAGAAATTATTAAGGATAGATTAATGGAACGAAATGCGAATGTATCGAATAAAAAAGCGTTGAATAAAACATAAATTAAAAGCAATATTGGCCCTCAAAAAAAAATAAATGAATAAAATGTCACTGGCGGTAATTCAGGAAAATAATAAGGAATATAGCCTCAATCAAGTTAGGAAAGTCCAAGACCCACCTCACGAACAGTCACTAATCGAGCTCTTGCGTCTGCAGCAAATTCCATTAAAAGGCAAGGAACAAAAAGTCAAACAGTTAATGGTGAACAAGAAAATACACTAATTGACATCAATAGAACAGCATTGTCTATCAAACTTACATACATGATTTTTTACGAAATGTCCTGTTCTATGCTGTTCGGAGGAAATTTGTAAGTAACGATGAATATAAAAACATCAGCACGATTTACCTGAAAACTAAATGTACACAAGCATCACTGACGTTGCAAACTGTCAGTGAACCAAGTTCAGCCAATTCAGCCGAACTTGAAGTGATCACCACCAGAGCGGAGTGGAAATCACGCAGCGTCAGAGTGAAACTACTCCTCGAATATACGAAGAACCACTCCGAAGAGGTGGCTGACCGGAGACAAAGGAACTTGGTCGGAGAGCGGGACATTAGCCTTTAGGAAGAGATGATAAAAGCGCGCGACGAATAACGTGCCTCTTCTTACTTTCTTCTTGAGTTTGGCGGAGTAGAGGAACTAGCGAAGCGATGAGCGTTGGTGGTGATAAGAAGTGGAAGAACGACGAGTTGGAAGACGATTCATCGAGTGGCGAGTTAACGTGCCTAGAACAGAACGACGAGGCAGGATAGTGAGCTCCAAGTGGCGACGGAAAAGGAAAGAACACCATTGGAGGCAGCAGAGAAGGGGCCCCTTTAGGTACGCGTAGTAGAAAGTTTTCATTATTAAAGAAAATAACTTCTTCTTTGGTGTGAGCTAGCTAGACACTTTAAAGTAGTTAAAGAGTTTGCGCATTTGCATTGATGTATGAGTTTGTACATTGAAATTTAAGCCGACTTATTAAACTTACAATTCCAGGAAAAGCAAAAAAGCAAAATTTTATTTAAAATATTGAATTGGAATTATGTTTCAGGTTGTGACGGGTGCAGCTTGAGTGGTAAGTCATAATTGTGAAAATAGTAAAATCGGAAGTTAGTGACAGTGTTCGGGGGTGGAGTGTATATATCGATATCAGGTCGGAAGTTTACTGCTAGTGTTCGAGGGAAGCGTAGGAGAGCCTGATAGGGTGGAAAATAGTGTTTGTTGCAAATTTAGCAAGTCCCGAGGCAAGTGTGTTCCGAGATGCTTAGTGTGGCAACTAGCTGTTGCCCGATAGTCAGAGAGTTGGAAGAAAGTGGAACAGTGACGTTGGTTGGTCCGGCAAGGGGTATTCTCGCTTGGCGGCTTATTGGGGCCTTGGGGGACAAGCGAGTGGTGCACCACGCCCGTCTTTGGACGAGCTAAACCGGGTCCGTAAGCCCCGCCGGAGCACCCTAATTTCTTTCGGGTGCAATAGCGACTCCCGTGAAATATCTGGGGGTGTAACATTGGCGCCCAACGTGTGGCAAAAGTCCATCGAAACGCTCGGAAGGATTCAATTCGATTTAAAGTCGCGTTTGAGTAAAGTTACGCTGAGTTGTGAGTGAGAAGTGAAGTGTATAATATTGCGGGTGTGGAAAGGAGTGAAAGTGAGACACGGTGGAAGTGCATTGTGGTGGAGCTTTTCAGTATAGTGATAAGGCAATAGTATATTCCGTTTGTATTGTAAATGAAATAAAGTTCAGAAGAGGTTCCTACTTTTAATTTAGTGATAAGAATTGTATTTTTCCTTTCAGCCCGTCAAATTAGGAAATAATATATGGACCTGAAATATATATTTATATATATATATATATATATATATATATATATATATATATATATATATACATATATATATATATATATATATATATATATATATATATATATATATATATATATATATACATATAAAGGGTGATTCATACATGTGGACAATTGTTATGAATCACCTTTTATATGTATATATATATATATATATATATATATATATATATATATATAGATATATATATATATATATATATATATATATATATATATATATATATATATATATATCTTGGATATATATATATATATATATATATATATATATATATATATATATATATATATATATATATATATATATATTATAGGATATAACGAAAATCGTGATTATGCTAGAGATCACAATTTCACTCCAATTTCCATAAAATTTTAAGGAAAGGTGTATTGGGTGAATGTCTCAGTCAAGTTGTTTAACGAGCTAAATCGGTCGAGGAAAAACAAAAAAGCGGCCATTTTGGACGAAAAGTTTTGATTACTTTTTTGACGAAACCATAGCTCCTAATTTTATGAAATTTGGTACAGAGGTTTATTGAGATGTGCGATGAATTTCACAATAAAGAATTCAAAGCCGAACAGTTTGGAACAAAATGGCGGCCGGTCAACCGTCGAAAAATGTGTAAACATTGGATGTTGTAGTTGTGACCAAACTTTTCAACCGATGTTAATGAAATTCGGTAGTTTCGTTAAGACTATAAGTGTCTAAAGAACTGTATAAAAAACTAGAGATCAGGTCTCCAAAAACAAAATGGCTGCTAGTTGAAGCTTGAAATTTCAAAGTTATCTCAAAGACCCAATATTGTATATGAAATTTATATACAAGATAAAGAGCAATTAGATTTAAATGCTCTGCTATTTTAGTGCGCATAGATGCTTAAGTTTCAAAATGGTGGCGGGTCAAATATGCGATTTTTTCACATTTTTATAGCCCTCTAGTGGCTACATTTTCCAATGGATTTTGATGAAACTTAAAATTATTGTTAACTGTCCTAAGTTCTTGTACTAAACAAAAAACTATCAAAATCGGAGGAAAAATAGAGAAGTCGAAAATTTAAAACCTAATATTTTTAGTTGCCATTTTCGCTAAAAATTTTATACTTTTGCCCCGTCCAGAAGGAAACTACCATTTGAATGAGATTTGGCAGATTGACTGACAAGACTCTAAGATAGAAATATTTTTGAAAATCCAAAAAATGCATGCATTCAAAATAATGGCCCCCAAAAATCAAAAGGTAAGTTCAATTCGCTATTTTAGTAGCAATTCAAGTAACGAATATTTTTCATGGAAACGTTTTTAATTGCTTAACTTGCAAGTATTTATACAACAGACCGTTTTAGGGATCATTAAATATTTTTACAATACCCTATTAAAATCGCGATCTGTCTTTTCATCTTTCTGTCTGTCCGTCCGTGCGTCACAGCAAGTTTTCTCATAAACCACACAAGCTAGAGTGACGAAATTTTCTACGTAGGTCAAGAGTTGTGCCCTTTCAAACGTTTGCAAGAAAATTTCGCCAAAATGATAATATCAGCACATATGACAATTTTTTCTGTAGTAAACAGCTAATTTGCAAACGCTGCATTCTCATGAAGTTTATCGCCAAGAATATGATAAACCTCATCATATGATGAACAAAATTTTGACCCTGATTTCGAAATTAACTTCGAGCCTATGCGAGTTATCATGATAGCAGAGGCAAAAGCTCGTGGCTTCATGAATTTGATCTTTCGCCGTCTCCTGTATGCACCTCTTTGCCCACTATATTATGAACACAACAATTTACATTGGACCAGGTATATGCTTCACCCCACCTAAGTAAAAGTATTATTTTTTAAACAATCGTCTAGCAATTTAGGCAAAATTTCAGCCCAGGTTACTTACTTTGGAAGTTCTAGAGTAAGAATTCCTTTTGGTTGGATTTCAACACTTTTACCCCAAAACATAAGTTTCGGATGTATTGAGCCATGGAAGCTAAAACTAGGAGAATCAGCATGAGAAGAAATGTTATGATTAACAATATGAACACTGAATGGGCGTACTTTCTTAAGATTATTAACCTGAAATTGGTATCTACTGGCAATTGTAACACGTAACTAGAAGCGACACCACGAGGTCAACAATAAAACTTGTCATTTTTATCCGAAGATTGTGCGCCATCGACAAGGAATGTTATGATTAACAATATGAACACAAAATGGCCGTACTTTCTTAACATTAGTGGCCCGAATTTGGGTCTACCGGCAATTGTAACACGTATAGTAAATTGGAGTTCAACAATTAAATTTGTTAACTGCAATGACGTTTGGCAGATTGACAGTTGAATATAGAGCAAAATTTTGCTTCGTTAAATGTAATCAGCTCATTTTAACGAAATCGTTAAATTAAATTCGATTTCATATCTCTTTCACTCTTATGGGGTGAAATGCATACGGTATTCTTGTCCTTGTCTGACCTTGTTTCTCGCGGATTTTCTCGCCAATACGCACGTACACCAATACAAACTCACGGCGGTGGAACCAAAACCAACTACCGTTAGACGAGCACTTTGCTCGTAAAGCGTCAGCTTCTTTGTCTATAAGCTCTTGTTCTACATCTAGCACTCGTTGCGTATAGACGTGTTTTGAATCGCTCCACGAAAGTGAGTTGAAACTAAGTTTTTCAATTGAAGACCATCACCGTCGAATTATTCGAACATTTATCGAGTACCTGAAATTTCATTTCTGATGAAGTATCAAAAAGCGGAAATACATTCAAGGGAAGTCTCGGTTTATTAACTCTAATCTCGCTGCAAAAGCAACTAGATGCGGGAGCACGATGACTGGCGAAAAAAAAGCTAAAACGAAGATTCGATAGCCATGAAGACAAACCGAAAATTTTGTCAGTCATCGAGATCGAGCAATTTGTCAAAGCTTGCGAGAAAGCTGAGAAGGTTGAGAGAGAAAACGAAGAACTCCGACTTTGGATCCAATCCTGTGAAGAACTAGTTAGAAAATTAATGTTCAACAATGGAAAAGAAACCGTCAAGAAAGAAAAAGATGTAAAGTCAAAAGCAACCGAAGTCAAGAAATCTAGGAAACCGCAACAAAAACCTGATCCTCAGCGCTGGTGGAACAAACGTCAGCACGAACTATTATGAAGCGCCAGCCAGGCTAGACGATTCCATGAGCATTGAAGAGGATAATGGTAAAAAAAATTCTGAACATTGTATTACTAAACCTGATAATGGATTTATCGAATATTTAAAAATTAAAAATTGGGAGAAAAAACCAAAAGTTTCGTCTGCTGGTCCATCGGTCAGAGTTAGTCAAAAGAATGAAAAAGCCCACCAATCAATTTATGTGGATAAGGCAAAGATATGGTTCGGCTCAAGGGAGCCGAAGATAAATTAAATTATTTTGAGATCAGAGAGTGAATACCGATAAACTGAAATATTGAACAAAGTCTGGTTGATTTTCAGGCAGTAAAAAGTGGATTGAGTTCTAGAGATATTCCGCATTTTACATACACCCCCAAAAGCGAAGAAACCAGACCTTTTTATTGAAAGGTCTGGACTGCGGCGAGGATATCTCTCCTTCAAGTGCTTCAAGAAGTTGCACCAGAAATAGAATTTATTACGCTTAAAGACTGCAACAAGGAGGTCGATTGTCGAGCAAAAAACTTGCCTCATGACTTAGTCCAGATTTCCAGCAAAAGCAGTTCAAGTGTCATACAAAAAATAAGGTACTTTACCTTCCGTGTGGTGAGGTGGGAACAACTCTGGAAAAGATTCGGTCATTTGGCTGCTAATTGCGCCATGAAATATAGATGTGTAAAGTGCAAAGCTATCCATGCACCCGGCGAGTGCAAATTGCACAATCACTTATTTAACTATTTCACAATTTTAATTTTCATTATTAAAAGTCTAACTTCCACTTGTCCATAAATTTCTATCGCAATTGTCTTCTAAAATCACTTCACAATCAACGAAAATCACTTTCCTATTACTCGATCAATATCGCTTTTCTATTCGCTCCACACTTTCGCAGTTTTTACTATCGCGGTTCTAATGAATGATCCCCCCATTCATTCAGCTCACCTTTATATAAGGTCTCTACCCATTCAACCCATTTCTCGTACATTGGCGAATGTTCTGCCGAGAGGTACCTGGTATATTCGAGCAGCTTAATGAATGGAGTGACGTCACTTTCAGATGTTGAACATGCTAGGTGGGTTCTCGTGGTTTTGAGTAAATTCACTTTTTTGATCATGAGGCTCTTAATGTTTGTAAAAACAATTGCAACAGTAGCTCGCAGAATTATTCTTGCATGTAACACTGCCCCCACCTCAGTTCTTTTCGCCCCGAAAAGATGTGTCACCAGTTGTAGTCAATTCACCTTGGATGTAATATAGGGCAAGACGGTCCAGGTGCACGCTTTTCATTTTGGCTCTGGGCTTACGATGTTACTGTATGCGATATACGACGTCGTTGATTCGCTTTATAACTCGGTATGGTCCCTTCCAATTATGATGCGACTTTGGAGACCTTACCTTTCGCCGTTGTGGATTATATAGCTACACTAAGCCAGTAGAATTTGCCTTTAGATCATACCTGGCCTTCATGCAGTCAGTAGCCGATTCGAGGTGTTTTCGCACTGTCCGGAGTATCTGGTTCAACCGTTCTATTAGCTCACTTGCGTACTCCGAGATGGTTTGGGGTTTCTCAGGGGGTGTCCCGAACTTTATATCAGCTGGCAGATGAATAGCGCCATAAAAAATAGTGGAATATGTCGGTCCCAGTCCCTTTGGTTTTCGTCTACCATCTTGCCGAGGTGTTTATTGCGCGTACCGTTGAAACGTTCGACCATTCCATCGGATTGAGGATGCAGTGGTGTTGTCCTCGTTTTCTGTATTCCCAGTAGTTCACACATTTTGCGAAAAACTAGTGACTCAAAGTTTCGGCCTGGTTTTGAATGTAGTTCACAAGGTACGCCGTACCTACTGACCCAATTTAACACTAGCTGTTCGGCTACAGTAGTTGCTTCCTGGTTGGGAATGGGGTAGACCTCGGGCCACTTGCTGAAAAAATCGGCTACAACCAGTGTGTATCGATTTCCCCATTCAGATTCAGGAAAGTGTCCTGCGATGTCAACAGCAATCCTTCCAAATGGTACCCCCATGTTATAGGTTTGCATTTGTCCTCTCAGTCGTCGCTTTGGACCTTTGACGGAAGCGCAAATTGTGCATCTGTGACACCAGCCCTCTACGTCTTCTTGAGCTTGGAGCCAGTAGAACCTTTCCCGCAATTTCGCTAAGGTCTTGTTAACACTGAGGTGGCCTCCCGAGGATCCTTCATGCATTTCCTTAACCACATCGTGGATTCGGCTTTTGCGTAGTATAGTTTGCATCTTTATTACAATTTTTCTATCCCGGAGCACTCTGGGCCTCTGGTAGAGACCTTCGACTGGGGCCCTCGGACCCGGTTAGCCCAATGAAGAGGGGCCGTGCGCCACTCGCTTTTCGAATGGGCCCCACGGGAGTCGCCAAGCGAGAATCGCGACTCGTCAAAGACTCGTACCGGCACCGATGTTATTTCCGCGCTCGCGTACCGACTGTGTCGCCTATTCCTCCCTACACCAACTCGCACACCTAAACAGCGCGTGGAATCTAAGGGGAATTTATGTCCTGCCGGACCCTTGAGCCACACCACGTGTTGGCGGAGCACCCTCGAGCCTTCCACACCTGGGGTACTATTCGTGCTCGCCCACTACGCCACTTCCCGAGCCAAACCTTACACTTGGCACGTTCCACTTGTGGAAATAAATTCTACAAAAGCAAATGTTATTGGAACTAATTATTATTATCGTGAAATTCAGATTTAAAAAAATAAAGTATACAAAAAAGAAATACTACAACGAAAAATACTCTTACGCTCGTATGTCTATAGTAGCTAACTATCCGGGGGCCCCCTAGTCTGCGGCTTCCAACTGTAGCGTTCTCCTGGCTCCCTCCATCAATCGCCTTTTTCCGTGCAATTCGCCGAAATCTGCCGTCCCGCCAACTCCAAAATTGCACTTGCTTGAATATTCCGCCTCCAATCGCCTTTTCCCGTGCAGTTCACCAAAATCTGCCGTTCCGCCAGCCCCAAAATTGTATTTTCTTCAATATTCCGCCTAACCTCCAAACGCAAATTCCGCCAAAAACGCTCGCCTAGTCCAATTCCCAGAATCCAAAGAAGAGAGCTTTCCAAGCTCCATCCGGGGCCTTTTATCGTTTCTCGTTGCCACGCTTTCCTCGAAGCGAGCTTCCGAACGTGGCTCCACTTTTTCGTCCAGTGGAGGCGCGCGGCATTACGGACTTTGCTGCATTATCCGTAGGCGTTGTTGTAATCGTTCAGTTGAACGCACTGATCATATGGCAGCTCAAAAGCTCTCGGTGGGAACTGTCATTCCCAATGTTTGTTTATTTGCCGAGACCAACTTTTGTTTTTCTTATAACATTATCAATTGTTAGGATCTAATTTCATCTCATTTGAATGATTTTCATTCCGATTCTTTACATCAATTGTCTCCTAGCTTGCTTTGCGGGGTAGTCAAAGTGTAAGCTCATTTCGACTCCTTATGAAAGCAATACACGTAAGAATCAATATCCAATTTTTAAACATTACAATAAAATTAAACATCTCGTAATTTCGAAACAGTTTTGGGTACTGCATTGTCCAGATCTCTACTGCCTGAATGTAGAGTAAACAAAGAGAAGATGATAACAAAATCTAAAGTGAGAGTGGCGTTGATATTAAACTGTAGCAACTCTAAAAATTGTCTTTCGAGCTCGTTCATGTCTTCTACGGTAATATCCTTAAGAATTTGACAATAGTCGACGTTCCACACGGCTTGATCATCCCATACTTTGCTTGCTAGCAGGATGGCGCCTAACACCATTCGTTTCCAGTTGCCGGGTGCGATATCTAATTCAGCGTAAGTTAACAATCGTTCTAAATAGACTAGGGTAATAATAGCACATTCTGCTGTCAATTGAGCAGCGTTAAATAAAGTTCGTACAAATTTGTAGATTTGCCGATGTTCCGGGTTGTGGACATCGTATTCATCAGGGACTGGGTCCCGAGTGAGCGGGTGAAGTTTTTCGTCAAAAATATCTAGTCGCCGCTCGGATTGTCGGTTTTTAATGTGATAGTAAATAGCTAAAGATACGCACTTTACAGTATTCTTAAGATTTGGCTGCGATACAGTACTATCGTCCAGATAGATTGTCGAACATGACGAACTCTTTTTCAGTCCCGGCACACTGACACTTGTCGATCCATGAAGCTGGGCTATTTGATGCTGCGACTTCTTTCTTGTGATCACACCATTCTCGACCTTTGATCCCTCCAAGAATATCGTAGCTGCTGATGGATCAACTGAAGGATCTGCATCACCATCAGTCGTTTCACGTTCTGATATATGTTGTATGTTATTCGTAGATTGGTTTCCTTCGGGCAGATGGTCCTCATAGACAGGAACTTCCTTGACCTTTCGTTCGGGCGGCGGACTCGAGTAGGCGCAACAAGAGTTTTTATTACCCATAGTTTATGATACAACCTATCGAATATCTTTTTATGCTTTTTGAAATCTTCGCAGAGATTCTCTTTTATTTTATGGTTCTTGTGTTCCTAGTTTAGTACTCACTTTTACGGACTACGTCGAATTAGTTTTGCTGAGTTAAAGGTTAAAATGTCTCTATGAGTAAATCTTATTTTATAAAAATGTTAACATTTAGCATGGTTTCTTATCTGTCGGGTTAGTTAAAATTTACGATGTTGTGAGTAGTTTCGTTTTAAAAACGGATTAAATAACTAAAGTGTTTAGTGTTTTTTTTTTCTTATATGTAAAGCTTGACTTATCTACGCAAAACAGAAAACTAAGGTTTTATTGCTTTACACTAAATTTCGTGACTAGGTTAAGAGTTTCAACTAAAATTAAAAAAAAAGGATTAAATACATTTTAAATATCTACTTCCGCTTGGCTCGGGAAGTTATCCTCGTGGAGAACTTATATTTTTTTTTTCTTTTTTTGTTTTTATTATACTTTTAAATAAGACCGCGGGCACCCTTAAACTCGTGTGTGGAAGGCTCCCGTGACAATCCCCCCCTTACTTCAAGGGAATTTTCCTAAAATTCATTCATTGAAAAACTATTCCTCAGATCAATATCTTAAATTGGATTTCACCCTTAACTATTCTAAGTCGTGTGCCTATCTGTTAATTCTAACCTACGCCTAACAATAATCGGCTACTTCTAAACTATTTACCCTAACGCCTATCGACCAGAATTTCCTCGAAGCCTCTCTTCTATTTCCCATTTGTCACTCCCCTTAACTCGAACCACATTAAGTTAGTCCTAATGCCAACGGTCTATTCTTTTTTTTAGCTCAAGTTCGGATGAAGGAAGATAAAATAATCACCTTGTGCCGCGAACTAACGGTAAACGGAAAGGAAAAGGAGTCAATCAGGTCACTCCAGCTGACAACGTAGCTAAGATTAAGCAGAGACGGTACATATTTCATTTTCTTCATGTTGTGCCGTCTAGAATATTTCAAATTGTTCTATATTCCGAATTCTATATTTCTAAACTCCTAACGTATTTTAATTTATATATATATTTATTCTAAATTCTAATATGCTGTGAACTCGATTATAAACTATCTGGATTCTAAATTACACTATATGTACCGCCTACTTTAACATAAGCATCGCCTAATTTTCTCCATTTTATACGGCCTATATTCTAATATAAGTCACAGTTTATGACTTCGACATCCTAATCTAGTCTAAACTGCAATACCGCTACATTCTACAGCTTCCCCCTATCTCAGGCTCGTAACGCCTTGCATAGCAAACCTGTGCGACCTGCCAGTACGATTTCCGTCCGACGACTTCTTTTCCGAAAACTTCGCGTCTCCCGGAGAGTGAAACGTGATTTGGCATAAATAGGCCAGTTAGTTAATCCCGATAGGACGTAAGACGAGGACCACGGTGTCCTTAGACCGTAGCGCACGCGTCCCGATACGCGTTGCCATCGACGAGACTTACTTGCCGCATTACTAGCCGGTTGCGCATAATCCGCTTACTATTTAAACTAATACTATAACCCACCACCACCTTAAAGAAACTTAGCACTAGTACCCTCCACCATCTTACTGATTAAACTTATTAGCTAACTTATTCACTAATTCGCTGGTCGGCCTCCCTCGCACACTCGACATTGTTTGCGGTCTCAGGATACGTATGGCTTGAGGTCCTTTGCGTGCCAGGTCCCTGCACTCCTTCCATCCATATCCAGTAGTCTGAACAGAGCTGGCGACTCGCGTTTTTCAATTTTGAAGGGGCCAAGGTACTCCGGTGCCAGTTTAGCCGAGTAGTACTGGGCCGCATCAGACAACCCGAAATTCTTCCTCCACACCAAGTCATTGGGCAGGAAGGGGGGGTCCGCCTCCAAAGATTATACCGTTGGGTACTTTTCTTCGCGGCCTCCTTTAAACGCCTGAGCACGTCTTCCCTTACTTCCCTTAGTTTCACGGCCCTCTGTGTAGGATTTTTCAACGTGTTTTCATCCGTGGGTGAACTTGGCCCCTTCCGCGTAACCACCATCTCCCGACCGAAGTTAATGAAAAATGGGGTGCTTCCCATGGCCTCATGCGTATATGTACGCAACGCACATCCAATCTTCGGTAGCTGTACATCTCACTTCCGGTGATTGTCGCCCACATACGCTCTCAACATTTGCTTGATGGTCTGGTTGATCCGCTCTGCGGGATTGGCTTGTGGGTGGTAAAAGGGCGTGAACTGTATTCGGCCTCCATACCCGGTCACTAGCTTGTCCATCTCTTTGGACCTGAATTGGACACCATTGTCGCAGACAACCAAGGCGGGGACCCCAAACACCAGGAAGATTCGTTCCTCTAACAGCCTAACTACCTGGGCCGCTGTCGCTTGCCGGAGGGGAAAAATTAAGGGCATTTTGGAAAAATAGTCCACCACTGTCAGAATATGAGTATTCCCCTGAGTGGAACGCGGTAAAGGTCCCACCAAATCGACACAAATAACCTCCCAGGGTTCTTTGGTTTGCCCCGCTCTGGAGGCCATCGGCCCATAGGGAGATCTCCGCTCCACCTTGGTCGCTTGGCAGGTTCTGCACCGTGCCACATACCGACGAACGTCTGCCCTCATTTTTGGCCAGAAAAACCGCTGGGCAATCCGGTCATATGTCCGGCTAGCCCCCATATGCCCAGCCGTGGCATCGTCGTGGTATTGTAGGAGGGTGGCCTGCCGCTCGTGCTTGGGAACTACCTGTTTCCATGAATTTCCCGCCAACTCCGCATGTCGACCTGGTAGATGCCTCCATAGGGTCTCTCCTTCCACTCGCCAGTCGGGGAACTTGTCGGGCTCTTCCAATACCTTGGCCCGCATGCCGTCTACCTACTTGTCCCCTTGGTTTCCCGTCTCTATCATGCAGACCTCTGGGATTGCTCGCGACAGGGCGTCGGGTACCAAATGCTCCTTACCCTTCCGGTGAAGGACGTTAAAATCAAACTGCTGGAGCCTTACCGCCCAGCGCGCCAGTCGACCATTTGGGTCTCGCAGATTATTGAGCCACACCAGCGAGTGGTGGTCGGTAACCACCGTAAAGCGTGACCCTTCCAGGTAGGGCCTGAGTTTCTCCACGGCCCACAGCACCGCCAAACACTCCTTCTTGGTGGTGGAATAAATCTTTTCCGCCTTGGAAAGGCCACGACTAAGGTAGCATACCACCTTTTCACCCTCTGGGTGGCTCTGGCTCAACACCGCCTCGACGCCATGATCTGAAGCATCTGTTTGCACCTTAAACGGTAGGGAGAAGTCCGGGCAGGTGAGGATGGGTGCCGTTGACAGCATCGTCTTGCAGCGCAAGAAAGCCAGCTCACATTGCTTCGTCCACTCGAACCTCTTATTCTTTCGAAGAAGATTTGTGAGTGGTGCTGTCAACGTTGCATGGTCCGGGATGAATCGCCGGTACCAAGACACCATGCCCAGAAATTGCCGGACCTTCTTCACGTTGTTCGGCCGGGGGATATGCAGTATATATTCTACCTTTTCTGGGTCGACGTGTAGTCCACTTTCGTCTACTACATATCCCAAGTATTTGAGCTGCGGCCGACAAAACTCACACTTCTCCCGTGAAACCCGTAGTCCAGCTCCCCTGAGACGTGACAGTACCACTCGGAGGATCTCTAGGGGCTTGTAGAAATCCTCAGTGACTACTATCACGTCGTCTAGGTACACGAACACGTATGGTTCTAACCCCGGCCCCAAAACGTGATCTATAAAACGCTGCCACGTCGCTGGAGCATTGTGCAACCCAAAAGGCATGCGGTTAAAATGTAAGAGGCCTCGACCAGGCACAGTAAAAGCTGTGAGCGGCTTAGACGCCTCTGCCATTGGTATCTGCCAGTAAGCCGATTTGATGTCGAACGAGGAGAGGTAGCGTGCTGCACGCAACTTGTCTAATGTGGTGGCGATGTAGGGTAGTGGGTAGGCGTCCCGCTCGGACACGCTATTCAATTTTCGGAAGTCCACGCAAAACCGAAATTTTCCGTCCTTCTTCTTCACTAGAAGGATGGGTGATGACCATGGACTTCCGGAAGGTTCCACCACCCCCAGCCGCAGCATCTCGTCCAGCTCCTCGTTGATGTGTGCCTGCGCCGCCGGAGACACGGGGTAATACCGCTGCTTAATGGGCTCGGCCGACGTCTTGATGACATGTTCCACCCCTCGAGCACACCCTAGGCCGTCTCCCATCAACTGGAATTCCTCCGCTACTAGCGATTCTAGGCGTGTCTCTTCATGTGGTGTCAACCTGGTCCTCCTCTGCAACGTCTCACAGGAGGCCAGTGCCGCAAATTCCCACGATTCCCGGCCGAGATCCAGGACAATCCGGAATAAGCGCAGAAAGTCCACTCCTAGAATCAGCGCTTGTGGGACTGCGGGCACCACTAAAACCCTCATCCATCTGGTGACCCCTTTCACGGTTATTGGAACCCAAACGTCTCCTTCACTTGGAACACAACCACTGTCCGCTAGCCGTATAACCGAGTGTCCTGCCTCCCGAAGTTTTAGCCCTTGTGTTCGCAGCAAATCCCAACTGGATCCTCCCAAGATGGTATGCGTTGCCCCGGAATCCACGAGCCCCAGCCACTTATTCCCCAATACCTCCACCTCCAAGTGAGGCCTATTGTCTCCACCCAAATCTCTCAACAGAAAAGCTACCCCCGGTACCGCGGCTTCTTTCCCCCTTCTATACGTGCTCGGTTCGCCACCTACTGAGCACCGCGGAAGTTTTCCGACGCTGGTTGGGTTGGGGTTGCATGCGATGGCCTCTCTCCCCCCATTCTCTCACTGGCCCTTCTATTCCCTTCAGTAATCTCCCGCTGTCGCGGCCAATTTGACTTCGCGGCCTGTCGGCAGTTAGGACAATTGCTCTTCCTAACCCCTTCTCGGCCGCACCCAAAACATTTCAAAGGCGCAGCACACTCCCTTGAAGTGTGACCCAGGCCTTTAAAGTTCCAACACTGTATCCCCGAACTGTGCACCGCGGCTACCCTAGTCGATCCTCGTCTTCCCGCGTAGGCCAAGTCAGGCTCCAGCAAGTGTTGGGAGCTCGCGAGCGGTGGGGGTCGATAAGCTTCTACTGATGTCCGTGTTATCTCCAGGTTCCGGCCCAGTTTTACCAGCTCGGCCACTGTCTTCACCGACTCCAAGGACAACTGAGTCTGGTAGAAAGGCGTGAGATTTGCCCTGAGAATCTCGAGCTTGTCCTCCTCTGAGCATGTAATTGACCTGCGCCGAAACAACCCCTCTATTATCGCTACATACATCCCTACGGTTTCGTCGGGACCCTGGGTACGTTCCTTGATTTCCTCCAGCAACTTTTTATCGTAATTTGGAGGAAGAAACTCGGCTCGCAATTCTACCATCAATTCCGCCCATGAGCTCACCCTGGCACGGTTGGCGCGAAACCATACTAACGCTCGGCCATCAAACAGCTCTACGGCCGATTGGTAGAGCCGCGTAGTAGACACTCCTCGAGCTAGTCGTAGCTCCTCGACCCGCTCCAGGAACGCACTCAAAGAACCCGAGTCCCCGCTGAACTTCAAACCCCATTTGTGGATGTCGAACCCTTTGGGAGTCACGGAGTCCACTCGAATGACTGGCTGTGGCGGCTCGCTCCTCCCAATTTCATGTAACGCGTTATCCACCTCCTGTCTGCCATGGCTCCTCGATTGCCCCTCCGAAGTCCCTATGCCCCCTTGTGGCTCTTGCATTGCTTCGGCGTTTCCTTCCTCTTGCCCTGGCAGCGGCGTAGAACAGGAGCTCGGCTTATCTGGATCCGCTGTAGGCGCCTTTACTTCTACCTCGTGACTTGGGGTGTCCACCTCCTCCTCCACCTCTGGTGCTGAAGGTGATCCCAGGACTACTCTTCCTAGAGCCATCAACAGCCGTTGTCGCATCTTATCTATTACGGGGATCGAAGCCTCTGGGGAATTTGACATGTAGCGTAGTCTCCGTAGTCCAAACGCCACCTTTGCCCTAACCTTCTGGATGTCCCTCAGCTTCCGTTCTACCGCTGCCAGGCTCTCGACCTCTGCCACCTTGTCCGTCATTGCGGCCAGATCATCCGCATATGGTATCGGGTACTCCCTCGCTAGTAGAGACTCGTTGGCATCATCCTCCGACCGAAGTGCGTCCCGCAGAGTTGTCCGCATAATCTCGACCGTTCTCGTTGGCAAATCGCGTATGACCAGCTCGTACGCCAATTCATCTTTCGCGAGACGATCGACCAAGAAGCTTCCTGATTTCGACATCTTCTCTAAAAGATACGTACCCAAATTAATCACTATTATAATTTACAAGGCTTATATTATAATTTAAAACGCAAAAATCCTTAAGAACTAAGTAAATAGACGAAGTTTCTGCTGAATGGGAGTTCTCTTCTTTTTTTGTCAAACATGAATCCTTACATCGAATGGTTAAATTCACACTTCCGCAATGTAAAACACTATACACACGCTCGTTTCCCTCGCCGCTTGCATCAAGCACTTGACCCTGAATTGCACACCCCCGCAATGGATAGCACAACACTCACGTTCGTCCTTTTTGCCACTTTCACAGAGCACTTTTCACTATCTTGCACACTCCCGCAATACCACACAATCACTTTCACTACTCACTTTCTTCGCAACTACTATTACTTCACTTTACGGCCCCACGTTGGGCGCCATAATATTACAATTTTTCTATCCCGGAGCACTCTGGGCCTCTGGTAGAGACCTTCGACTGGGGCCCTCGGACCCGGTTAGCCCAATGAAGAGGGGCCGTGCGCCACTCGCTTTTCCAATGGGCCCCACGGGAGTCGCCAAGCGAGAATCGCGACTCGTCAAAGACTCGTACCGGCACCGATGTTATTTCCGCGCTCGCGTACCGACTGTGTCGCCTATTCCTCCCTACACCAACTCGCGCACCTAAACAGCGCGTGGAATCTAAGGGGAATTTATGTCCTGCCGGACCCTTGAGCCACACCACGTGTTGGCGGAGCACCCTCGAGCCTTCCACACCTGGGGTACTATTCGTGCTCGCCCACTACGCCACTTCCCGAGCCAAACCTTACACTTGGCACGTTCCACTTGTGGAAATAAATTCTACAAAAGCAAATGTTATTGGAACTAATTATTATTATCGTGAAATTCAGATTTAAAAAAATAAAGTATACAAAAAAAAAATACTACAACGAAAAATACTCTTACGCTCGTATGTCTATAGTAGCTAACTATCCGGGGGCCCCCTAGTCTGCGGCTTCCAACTGTGGCGTTCTCCTGGCTCCCTCCATCAATCGCCTTTTTCCATGCAATTCGCCGAAATCTGCCGTCCCGCCAACTCCAAAATTGCGCTTGCTTGAATATTCCGCCTCCAATCGCCTTTTCCCGTGCAGTTCACCGAAATCTGCCGTCCCGCCAACCCCAAAATTGTATTTTCTTCAATATTCCGCCTAACTTCCAAAAGCAAATTCCGCCAAAAACGCTCGCCTAGTCCAATTCCCAGAATCCAAAGAAGAGAGCTTTCCAAGCTCCATCCGGGGCCTTTTATCGTTTCTCGTTGCCACGCTTTCCTCCAAGCGAGCTTCCGAACGTGGCTCCACTTTCTCGTCCAGTGGAGGCGCGCGGCATTACGGACTTTGCTGCATTATCCGTAGGCGTTGTTGTAATCGTTCAGTTGAACGCACTGATCATATGGCAGCTCAAAAGCTCTCGGTGGGAACTGTCATTCCCAATGTTTGTTTATTTGCCGAGACCAACTTTTGTTTTTCTTATAACATTATCAATTGTTAGGATCTAATTTCATCTCATTTGACTGATTTTCATTCCGATTCTTTACATCAATTGTCTCCTAGCTTGCTTTGCGGGGTAGTCAAAGTGTAAGCTCATTTCGACTCCTTATGAAAGCAATACACGTAAGAATCAATATCCAATTTTTAAACATTACAATAAAATTAAACATCTCGTAATTTCGAAACAGTTTTGGGTACTGCATTGTCCAGATCTCTACTGCCTGAATGTAGAGTAAACAAAGAGAAGATGATACCAAAATCTAAAGTGAGAGTGGCGTTGATATTAAACTGTAGCAACTCTAAAAATTGTCTTTCGAGCTCGTTCATGTCTTCTACGGTAATATCCTTAAGAATTTGACAATAGTCGACGTTCCACACGGCTTGATCATCCCATACTTTGCTTGCTAGCAGGATGGCGCCTAACACCATTCGTTTCCAGTTGCCGGGTGCGATATCTGATTCAGCGTAAGTTAACAATCGTTCTAAATAGACTAGGGTAATAATAGCACATTCTGCTGTCAATTGAGCAGCGTTAAATAAAGTTCGTACAAATTTGTAGATTTGCCGATGTTCCGGGTTGTGGACATCGTATTCATCAGGGACTGGGTCCCGAGTGAGCGGGTGAAGTTTTTCGTCAAAAATATCTAGTCGCCGCTCGGATTGTCGGTTTTTAATGTGATAGTAAATAGCTAAAGATACGCACTTTACAGTATTCTTAAGATTTGGCTGCGATACAGTACTATCGTCCAGATAGATTGTCGAACATGACGAACTCTTTTTCAGTCCCGGCACACTGACACTTGTCGATCCATGGAGCTGGGCTATTTGATGCTGCGACTTCTTTCTTGTGATCACACCATTCTCGACCTTTGATCCCTCCAAGAATATCGTAGCTGCTGATGGATCAACTGAAGGATCTGCATCACCATCAGTCGTTTCACGTTCTGATATATGTTGTATGTTATTCGTAGATTGGTTTCCTTCGGGCAGATGGTCCTCATAGACAGGAACTTCCTTGACCTTTCGTTCGGGCGGCGGACTCGAGTAGGCGCAACAAGAGTTTTTATTACCCATAGTTTATGATACAACCTATCGAATATCTTTTTATGCTTTTTGAAATCTTCGCAGAGATTCTCTTTTATTTTATGGTTCTTGTGTTCCTAGTTTAGTACTCACTTTTACGGACTACGTCGAATTAGTTTTGCTGAGTTAAAGGTTAAAATGTCTCTATGAGTAAATCTTATTTTATAAAAATGTTAACATTTAGCATGGTTTCTTATCTGTCGGGTTAGTTAAAATTTACGACGTTGTGAGTAGTTTCGTTTTAAAAACGGATTAAATAACTAAAGTGTTTAGTGTTTTTTTTTTCTTATATGTAAAGCTTGACTTATCTACGCAAAACAGAAAACTAAGGTTTTATTGCTTTACACTAAATTTCGTGACTAGGTTAAGAGTTTCAACTAAAATTTAAAAAAAAGGATTAAATACATTTTAAATATCTACTTCCGCTCGGCTCGGGAAGTTATCCTCGCGGAGAACTTATATTTTTTTTTCTTTTTTTTTTATTATACTTTTAAATAAGACCGCGGGCACCCTTAAACTCGTGTGTGGAAGGCTCCCGTGACATCTTACAGGAGCTGCCATCCACCGTTTCCCATTTCCGCTTGAGTACGCCACCCTCCACCTGAAGAGAGTTCCATTGTGCCCAATAGCTTTTCAAGGTTACGCCATGCATTGAAACGTCTTTCCACTTAGGTCGCCCAGCCGTCTCCTTCCATACGATCAATGGTTCGATGTCTTCATCGGCTAACTGGGCATTTTGAATCTCCTCCGATGACCAACCTTCATCGAATTCGGCCGTTATAAGTCGCAGATCAACTGGCGGCTCCTTTTCCTCAATCCGTCGGCAATGCTTGCAGTTAGCTGGACATGGACGACGAGATAGGGCGACAGCATTTCCATGAAGTTCGCCCTCACGATGAACGATTTCGAAGTCGTAAGACTGCAATCTTTCGATCGGGGTTTTTGAAATTATGTAGCCATCTCAGCCATGCATGGTCCGTGCGAGGAACAAATTTCTGGCCATATAGGTACTTGTGGAACTGCTTGTTGGCCTCTATTATAGCCAACAGCTCCTTCATGGTCACGCAGTAGTTCCTCTCCCTTTTTGAGAGAACTCGACTGTAATACGAGAGGACTCTTTCTTCACCATCAATCTGCTGGGAGAGTACAGCTCCAATATCGCCGTTGCTCGCATCGGTGTCAACTACAAACATTTTGCCGGGTTTCGGATATGTCAGCATGGGTGATTCACACAGCTTCTCCTTCAAGGTCTCAAAGGCTACCTGGCATTGTTCATTTTAGATATACGGACGATTTTTCTCGGTTAGCTGATGGAGACACTTAGCTATTTTGGCAGAAAAGTTCGTAGTTGGCGCTTGTTGTTTGGTGTTGGCCAGCTTTTCACGGCTTCAATTTTCTCAGGGTCTGTTTTGACCCCTTCTGCTGATTAGATGTGTCCCAGGTATTTTACTTCAGCTGCGAAAAGGGTACACTTGTTGGGACTAAGGATCAAATTCGCCAGTCGCAATCGGGAGAAAACCTCTTCTAAGTTCCGCAAATGCTCTTCGAAAGTTTTCCCGATAACAATGGTGTCATCTAGGTACATGAAGCAGGTTTTCCAGGTTAGGCCACGTAGCACGTATTCCATCAGGCGTTCGAAAGTGGTTGGAGCATTGCAAAGCCCAAATGGCATTACCACAAATTGCCACAGTCCGGTCCCAACTGAAAATACGGTTTTTTCTCTGTCCTTCTTGTTGATTTCTACCTGCCAGTAGCTACTCTTGAGATCGAGTGTAGGCAACCATTTTGCGTCTGCTAAAGTATCCATGATGTCATCGATGCGTGGGAGCGGGTAACTATCTTGCTTAGTGATGTCGTTGAGCTGCCTATAGTCGATACAAAAACGAGTGCTACCATCCTTTTTCTTTACTTGAACTACTGGCGCGGCCCATGGACTGACAGAAGTTTCGATAACGCCTTGTTTTTCCATGTCCGAGATCAGTGCGCTCACTTTTCCTTGTTTGGCTATAGGAAGACGTCTCGGTGCTTGTTGAATCTGCTTGGCTCCCTGTGTATCTATGACGTGAGTTACCATACTTGTTCGGCCTTGGTCATCCGGGCTTGTTGAGAAGATGTCACTGTACTTGGTGGCCAGATCAGAGGCTCGCTTGAATAGCTGCACTGGCAATTAGACCTGCTTCAATATTGCAGACGTGGACTCCCGGGCTTTGTCTGCGGGTTTCCTCCTTTTCTAATGATGGTCCTGAGTGGCTTCCAAGGAGGTGATGGTGGAAACAGGCTGGCAGCTGCCGATGACTTCTCCCGCTTTGATGCTCGTGGTTGAGTCTGCGGTGTTAAGGACTCTAACTGGCACGTATCCGTTCCTTATAGATCTTACAAGGCTTCGTCCTACAATCAAACTGCGCAATGCGGACGTCTTTGTTGGCGCTATCAGATACGACCGGCGGTCTCCAGAATCACCATCAATCTTGGCCCATACAATGCTTTCAGAAGAATTTGGTACATCAGTGTCGGCACATACTACTACATTCATCTTGGGAATTTGAACGTTGGGATCCTCCATCAAAACTTGGACATTCTGCCATTTCAATACCTGTAAGGTAACAACATCAATATCGTACAACACCATCACGTACACATCAACACCATCATAAACACAAGCATCACCACGATCAATAACCTAAACAGTCAACAACCGGCCCAAATCCGCTCCAATCACCAGAAACATAGTTCCGATCAACGAACTACAGCAGTCATCGAATTCAACCATAAATATGCAACAGCCAAAGCTGAAAATGACGAAACAGCAATTCCAGGTGGAACAATGCCCTGCAAGTACAGCAATTCTATGTGGAACGACACATCAAAGTTTATTGCAACATCAAAATGCTGACAGAGTCACAAATGTAAAATTAACGAAAACCATTGTAAAATTATTGTATAAATACTGTAAATAGCGAAAATAAAATTATTCTGTATCAATAACTCATTCAAGGTTGTTTTATTTGAACTTTTCATTCCAGAACATTGGTTCGTCGAGCCGCATAAGGATACCGGGCCTCAAAGGGGTTTCGCCCGCAGCAATTTTACAGTTCTTCGCAATAAAGACTGATGTTACAGGACATTTGACAAGCAAGGAGGTTTCACCCGCAGCAATTTTACATTTCTTCGCAGTAAGGACTGAGGTTAGAGGACATCTGACAAGCAAGGAAGTTTCACCCGCAGCAACTTTACAGTTCTTCGCAATAAGGACTGAGGTTACAGGACATCTGACAAGCAAAGAGGTTTCACCCGCAGCAAATTTACAGGTTACAGGACATCTGACAAGCAAAGAGGTTTCGCCCGCAGGAACTTTACAGTTCTTCGCAGAAAGGACTGAGTTTACAGGACATCTGACAAGCAAGGAGATTTCGCCCGCAGCAACTTTACAGTTCTTCGCAGTAAGGACTGAAGTTGCAGGACATCTGACAAGCAAAAAAGTTTCGCCCGTAGCATTTTACAGTTCTTCGCAGTAAGGACTGAGGTTACAGGACATCTGACAAGCAAAGAGGTTTCGCCTGCAGCAACTATACAGTTCTTCGCAATGAGGACTGAGGTTACAGGACATCTGAGAAGCAAGGAGGATTCACCCGCAGCAACTTTACAATTCTTCGCAATAAGGACTGAGTTTACAGGACATCTGACAAGCAAGGAGGTCTCGCCCGCAGCAACTTTACAGTTCTTCGCTATAAGAACAGAGGTTACAGGATAACCACTGGACAGCTTGGTACCAAGAAGGTTTAACCCAACGGAAGTTTACGATCGTTATTGGCTGCAAGGACATAAGAATTTCAAAGTCTTCAGTGCCACCAAGACAAGGGTATAAAGGAAAACCATAACATTTAGAAAAAGGTCCTCCCGCATTACCCGTACAAAAGGAAGAGAGTCCTAAGGACATAGCCAACCTAATCACGGATCAAATGCTCAATTTTGACAGCATCAATAAGATCACGAACGCACAGTCTTTCGTCAAGAGCATACTTCACGAATGCCCCACCTGCTTCAAATCGACTGCAGGAAACCAGGTAATGGGACAACTGCCACCACCTAGGTTTCAAATGGAAAAACCATTCGCACAGACAGGTCTAGATTACGCCGGTCCGATAACGATCGAATGGAGTCGTGGACGTGGAGCCGAAATGACTAAAGCATATATAGCCGTGTTCGTTTGTTTCACAACCAAAGCCTTCCACCTAGAAGCAGTCAGTGATCTTTCAACACCAGCATGTGTTGCAGCAATTCGAAGGTTCATTGCTCGCAGAGGAAAATACCAAACTATTTACAACGACTCTGGAACTAACTTTCTAGGCAGGGAAAAACAGTTGAACGAAGCATTTAAAGAAGCTACCAAACACTGTGTAGAGTTCCTGGCGAATGAAGAAATCCAGTGGAAATTCATTTCTCCTGGTAGTTCACACTTTGGTGGACTCTGAAAAGCTGGAGTGAAGTCTATGAAACGACACTTAATCCGGACAATCGGTGAACAATTGCTTACAATCGAAGAATTATATACTCTCCTAGCTCAGATAGAGGAATGTCTCGATTCTCGTCCTCTTTGCGAAGTAAGCAACGACCCCGCAGATTGTACAGCCATTACCCCAGGGCACTTTCTAACTGGATGCAATTTATTTGAAATCCCATCCATTTCATCAAATATGCACATTGACCGTAAATGGGAAACCAGCAAATTCGAAAACATGTTTGGAATAGGTGGAAGCTCGAGTATCTAAGCTGACTTCAAGAAAGGCCAAAATGGGTGAACATTCGACCCAACCTTCGAGTCGTAGACCTCGTTCTTGGAAGGCTGATAGTTTTCGGTCAACTCACTGGCCACACGCAAGAGTGATGGATGTACATCCTGGACCTGATGGTATGGTACGTGTTGTCTCCGTCAAGGTTCACGGTAGAATAACTAGACGTCCTATTACGAAAATCTGCCGACTGCCGTTGACTAACTCAAGTCCTGATGCTCCACCGGAACAACATAAGCAATTACCTCTTGCAAGCACACTGTTAGCAACTACACAGACCAACAAAAGAAAGAGGAGCAAGTTTGCACCAATTGGAGATACATGGTCCGAATATCTAACTAACTACGCAAAGAAAACAAAACCAGAAACAGAAAAAGGCGTCCCGAAGCAGCCACAAACCTCATGTTTAGCTTCAAAACTGCCATTTTCCTTGCTGGTAATGTGCTGTGCACTTCCACGAATAAAGTGTAACGTTAGTTGTACTAAACTTTCAACCGGATTCTACATTGAATATATTGGGACAGCACAAATCCATAGAGGAGCACTTAAAATGAAGCTTCAAGTACCTTGGAACAACCTAAGGTACGATGAAACTAATGTAGAGGCCGCGGTAATCAAAGTTCGTGGACTGTGTCAAGTCAGTTCTCTTGTTTCGACCGAAATCGGATGCTCAGAATTTGCAAAACACTTGGAAGAATTCAAGAATGAGATCACTCATAAATTGACCACCTTGAGGTTACTACACAGTAGAAAGCGGCGAGGTGCACTAGGAACTCTTCTGACAGCAGTATTTGGGGTAAGTGATGAAATCTACCAAGACATCAAAAGTCTTTCTGACAACTAAAAACCAATCATCCGATCTATGGTCAGCCAAACTAAATTAATGCTCAAAGCAACGAAGACACTAAACAGTACTTCAGGAAGGATAAACACGCAATTGAGACGGTTCCAAGTGCAACTCCAAAGAGGTCTTGACCATATCAATGAATTCAGCCGTTGGTACAAGACAACTGATCACAACAAAATCAACATCCACATTTTGGCTCGTTATCAGCGAGCAGAAAATTACTTGCATGAAGTCTACGATAAATATTCCAGTTTACTGTCCAGCTTTTCGTCACGATCAAGCGTTCAAGACATCAGCCACACTCAAACAATACCTCCCGACCACGTACAGATTCCATACCAGGCAATGGAGCCCACTCAAATTAGTTTCGATGACAATAACTTGAATTTACTCGCATTTCTTCCAATCATAGACACACGCCTTTACGACCTGATCAAGCCCACACCGGTTCCAAAAACCATTGGGAACAATACGTTTCAAACTTTTGACATACCGCCAACGATCTTGGGCGTAAATTACAACCTGCAGCAGTATTTCGAAGCACCTGCCGACGACCTTTCAAAAACTATAGCCGATCAGTACCTCGTGGACATCAGCATACTGTACGACGTCAATTTAAAACCTAATTGCATAATCAACGAAATACATAAGGTGTTTGGTAGGAATTGATGTGCAGTGCATATCTTCAAATCACGCAATATTGTGTGGAAACAACTATACGATGCAAATTCTTGGATGTATACTACACCAGCCATGACCCCTGGACAGACAGTATGCCAAGGTAATCGCCAAAATATCATCCTTAACGGTACAGGAATAGTGGAGCTGTCGCAAGATTGCAGCCTCAGAGTTGAGAACTCTCTGTTTACTGCTACATGGATGGCCTCTACGAGAAATCTCTCCTTCTACATCCTTCCACACCAACCTAACGTCAACCAGACCATAAGTCTACAAACCACTCCCAACCTTTCGGCTCCAACTATAATCAAAGCAGAGGAATCATTCGGAGCTTATATCGAACAACAACAAATTATTGTTGAAGACTACCAAACAACTTCTTGGTCAACCATTTGACAGCACGGAACAAGCATCAGTCTTTCCGTCATAACTACTTTGATGATAATAGCCATCTGTTTGTTCTTTATTCGACGTTATCGCAAAAAAATCAACTTTACACCTAATCATCAACCAACAACATGGTACGACCTGTCTGGAACATCTACTGATTAAAAACCTCGCAAGGTTCATGGCGGGCGGTAATGTAAGGTAACAACATCAATATCGTACAACACCATCACGTACACATCAACACCATCATAAACACAAGCATCACCACGATCAATAACCTAAACAGTCAACAACCGGCCCAAATCCGCTCCAATCACCAGAAACATAGTTCCGATCAACGAACTACAGCAGTCATCGAATTCAACCATAAATATGCAACAGCCAAAGCTGAAAATGACGAAACAGCAATTCCAGGTGGAACAATGCCCTGCAAGTACAGCAATTCTATGTGGAACGACACATCAAAGTTCATTGCAACATCAAAATGCTGACAGAGTCACAAATGCAAAATAACGAAAACCATTGTAAAATTATTGTATTAATACTGTAAATAGCGAAAATAAAATTATTCTGCATCAATAACTCATTCAAGGTTGTTTCATTTGAACCTTTCATTTCAGAACAATACCCGTTTGCCCAAATCCAACGTGATTCCATGTGGTCACAGAAAATCCATTCCGAGAATGTAGTCATGCATAATGTTCGCGACCAGAAAATTATGTCGGAATGCAAGGTCTCCCAACAGTATCTGGAGGTTGACCTCTCCATGGACAGGTGCAGTTTCTCTCGTAGCTGTCCGTAGTGAGAAAATTCTGCCCTTGTGAAGTAGTTGTTGTCTCACATGATCTGGTCGGATAATCGATCGGGTTGCACTGGTGTCGTTTGTAATGGTGCAATGTTCTCCGTCAACTTGACCCGGAAGGCATACGTCCGCTTCTCCACGATGTAGTCTTGACACGGTGATGGTGGTGCTGGGGATGTCGATCCTCCTAGCCGACGTCCATTGGATGAAGTTGGCCCTTTCAGTTTGATGGGCTTCTATTCTAGCCTCCTGACACGGTCTGGATCTCCACCATTCTCGACGATGGCTCCGTTTTCTTCACTTCTTGCAGTTTCTTTGCAGGTGCCCCTTCTCCCCGCAATCCCAGCGTCTAGGCGAGCCATTTACTTGCAGCTCTCAATCGTTTTCAACGCGCTCATACCTGCGCTCGTCTGCCACTACCTTGCGAACCCGGGCAGTGGTACGAGTCACATTTTTCACTGCCTCAAAGTTCAGACTATAAGCCAATGCATCCTTAACTGTTTGCTTTTGAGCTAAACGCATAGCTTGTTGCAACTCCGGTTTCCCTATTGCGCTAATGAACGCTTCGGTTGCTGCGTCATCTCGATGTTCTGGGTCGTAAGTTGGGTAAGCCAAAAGTGCCAGTCGCTCGATGGCTTGGGCTAGCTACTGTAAGGTTTCGCCAGACTTCTGCATCCGATGCCGTAGCTGTGCCCGATAAATCTGCTTCAGATGATCGCCTCCATAACGCATCTGGAGCATATTCAGTATAGCAGCCGGGTTAGAGTGTAACTGAACGGGGATAGTTTGCAAAAGCTCGGCAGCTGGGCCTCTTAGAGCAAGAATTAGTGCAGTTGCTCGTTCCTGCTCATACCAGTGATTTGCCCTTGTGGCAGCTTCAAACTGTGTTTTGTAAACACTCCAGGCCATTTGTCCATCGAATATTGGTGCTTTCACATTTCTAAATGTGCTATGCACTGCGGTTATAAGTGGGGTTGGTGAGTTGGTTACTGCTGCCTTCGCTGCTTCCAATTCCTTTTTCATTTTTTCCATCTCATGGTTCATTCTCTCTTCGGCCTGGCTAATCTCATAATTGATTCTCTCCTCGACCTGGCTGACCTTCTCCTCGACCTGGTAAATTTTTTCCTCGACGCATTTAATTTGTTGGTAGTTCAGATGACCGAGCTCCGCTTTTATCTCGATTGACCGTTTTTGCACTACCTTGATTACGTTCGCTTGTTGGTCCAGATTCGCTGATTGTTTATCTAAACTGGATGACTGTTCACTTAGCTTCGCAGTTAAATTGGATGACTGTTCGTTGAGCTTTGCAGTTAAATTGGATGACTGTTGATTGAGCTTCGCAGTTAAACTGGATGACTGTTCATTGAGCTTCGCAGTTAAATTGGATGACTGTTGCCACTGCTCTTGCTGCATCAGCATTTGTATCACCGCATTTTCTGGTTCCTTTGATTTTGGTGTTTCTGCTTCTCCACCTTCTGCGCCTTTTTCCGCCTCTGAGGGCTCACCCACCATGGTAAATTCATTGATGTTAGCTTCGCGGCATTTTTATTATTTCGGCTTTTATTTTTTTTCCCCATCAGTTTCCACTTTACATTTCACTATTGTGCACTTTAAAAATGTTTAAAAGTTTTCAGTTTCAAAGTTTTCTTTCGCACTTCTCGACACCACTGTCGCGTGTTATGGCTCGCGGCCAATAATTTTAATGTTCCACGAAAGTGAAAACGCAATGTCTTTTAAATTAAATTAAAAGGGTTTATTTAATTATTTAAAAATGCACAATCACTTATTTAACTATTTCACAATTTTAATTTTCACTATTAAAAGTCAAACTTTCACTTGTGCATAAATTTCTATCGCAATTGTCTTCTAAAATCACTTCACAATCAACGAAAATCACTTTCCTATTACTCGATCAATATCGCTTTTCTATTCGCTCCACACTTTCGCAGTTTTTACTATCGCGGTTCGAATGAATGATCCCCTCATTCATTCAGCTCACCTTTATATAAGGTCTCTACCTATTCAACCCATTTCTCGTACATTGGCGAATGTTCTGCCGAGAGGTACCTGGTATATTCGAGCAGCTTAATGAATGGAGTGACGTCACTTTCAGATGTTGATCATGCTTGGTGGGTTCTCGTGGTTTCGAGTAAATTCACTTTGTTGACCATGAGGTTCTTAATGGTTGTGAAAACAGTTGCAACAGTAGCTCGCAGAATCATTCGTGCATGTAACAATATTGTTTGAACAGCGGTATCTTTGGTCATCCGGAATCATATCGAAGATGCCCCGGTATCAAGATGCAAAGGTAAAATTTACTCCAAAACAAAGCCAAGTACACCACAGTATGATACCTACCAACTTCGTCAAGCCCGGGATGTCATTTGCATTTGCTGCTCGAGGACCAGCAGACAATGTAAATAAAATAAATAATGAAGTGGCAATAATGAGCTGCTTCTTAAAATTTATCAGCAATCAAATTGTTTATCGGAGAGAATCGATAGACAGGATTCTAAAATTAACTTTGTCTTTCAGCATTAAGGTCTTCCAAATGCCTCAAAATAAGTTGTCATCCAGTCACATTCCCATGGATAGGATTCGTATCATCTCGATCAACGTCAACTCCATTCTGAGTCTACATCGACGTGATTGTCTCTTGGAATTCCCCGTCAAGCAAATGCCTGACATCATGCTTCTTACTGAAACCATTGCACTATATGACATTCAAGGATTTTGAATTCGTAAGAAACGATAGGGTTATAGGTGATGGGAGAGGTGGCACCGAGATATTGGAGAGAAAACCCTGTTGCATCCAAAATATTGATAAAGTCCAATTCAAAAATTTTGAGTTTCTTGAAGTGCCCGTTATCAAAATCTCACTGACAGGTGGGGATAACTTCTTCGTTATCTCTGCTTATGCAACTGGCCGAAATGTTCTCAAGTTCAAGGAGGAGCTCAATTCCTAGTTTGGAATACTCGAATTGAACAAGTTGCATACTTATTAAATTCTTGCTAGTAACCTGGACGCAAAGCATGCATCATGGCTGAATGCCACCAATAATCCCAGAGGTGTATTCTTGAAATCGTGGATAACAGAGAACCAAATTGAATACATGTGCAATCTATATGGGCCGGATATTTGGACTTCTGCATTGCTGACGCAAGACTTGAATTCAGCTTTAATAGTCCCCAACGGAAACTGCAGGTGCTTCGTTACGATAGCGACCATAATGCCAGTTGAACGTTAAAATTATCGGTTAAATTTAAAAAAAAACAGACTGGGGAAAGTTTCAAAAGATGTCTAATCGAGAGTACCAGAAGCGATGTCCTCCTTCTGATGATGGCAACTCTTGCTCAATGGTTCCTAATGCCAGGAATCTAACTAATGATGAAATATTTCTCTATTGGCGAAGTTAAAGAAGTTGACGTTAGAAACGATGGAAAAAGTAGTTCCCAAGATTAAACATCGAAACAATGTGGAACGGTATGAAACACCAACCATCACAAGGTAGAAAATATCAAAAAGCCTTCTCCTCACACGCGTCGGCAATTTTTGGACTACAATCATCCCTAATTGGCTTTGTTGAAATGACCCCTGAAGAATGTCCGGAATTAATCCGTTCATACTTAAGGAGTGAGGTCAGCAATCAATGGGCGGAAAAATTGAGGGGTATTAGCCCACAAGACCCAGATGGCGTTTTCACGAAAGTGAATAGCATATTTCGTAAGAAGTCTCGAGTGAAGGTATCGAATCTAGAAGTTACTAGTGGTGAGATAAATCTTCTCGATAGGGCTGGTGTCGAAACTGATAGTACGACACCGGATACAAACGGAAACAGGATTATATTGTTGCGCTTTTGGAGGTGCGCATTCCTTTTTCCCACGTCCTTGCGAAAGAAACACTCAACGTTTTATCTTAAATTAAAACTTTATTCGCGAGATTAAATTAAACTATTTCTAAGTATAACTTATCAAACACTTTTACACTATGTACTTATATCACGCACTTGAATTCAATCTCAATATTCAGTTAACGAGCTTGCACTTTGCCGCGAATGATCACTTTTTTACTTTCGCTTAACGGATTCTGCATCAACGAACGGTCAATGAAATGAATTGTCACTACACCCGTTTCGCGCTTATCGCTTATGAATCACTCAATGACCCTCTTCGCTGCCGCTCTAGCGCTTATTTAGTAAAGTCTTTACTTATGGAAAAATCTCGTTCAGCCTGGACCATTCATTACGATGTCTAGTAGAAGCTTCGCTTTGTTGTTTGTGTCGGCGACCCTTTACTCGACCGTCATTAGACCGTCATGTGGCTTTGTATTGTTTACGACATAATCTTTTGCAGTGACGTCTAGAAAGATAATGACCTTTAGGTTTGCACTATGATGATGCTTGCAACAATTGTTGTCGTTGTTTCCTTTGCCGGTGCTTCATTCGTTGATGCATGTTCTGTGGTCCGATATGCCATCAAGAACAGCGGGATGTGTCGATCCCAGTCCGTCTGGTTTTCGTCCACCATTTTTGCCAAATGTTTGTTGAGCGTGTCATTGAATCGTTCAACCATTACATCAGATTGGGGGTGAAGTGATGTTGTCCTTATTTTTCGTATTCCGTACAACTCGCACATTTCGCTGAAAACTTAGGACTCAAGGCTCTGTCCTTTGTCTGAATGAAGCTCGTGAGGTACGCCGTATCTATCAACCCACTGTAACACGATATGTTCGGCCACAGTAGTTGCTTCCTGATTGGGAATTGGGTAGACCTCGGGTCATTTGCTGAGGTAATCAACCACGACCAGTGCGATTCTCACAAAAGGCACGCCTACGTTATACGCTAGCATTTGCCCTCCAAGCCTTCATTTTGGGCCTTTGACGGAGGCACATCTCATGCATTTACGGCACCAGTCTTCCACATCTTCTCGAGCGTCAAGCCAACAGAATCTTTCTCGCGATTTCGCTAGGGTTTTATTTACGCCAAGGTGGCCACCTGATGCTCCTTCGGGCATTTCTTGTACGAATTCTTGGACGTGGCTTCTAGGAAGGACTATTTGCATTATATAGGAGCTGCCGTGTGCGGTTTCCCATTTTCGCTTGAGCACGCTACCTTCTTCCCGAAGGGAATTTCGCTGAGCCCAATAGCTTTTCAAAACAGCTCCTCGTGCTGAAACATCCTTCCATTCTGGCCTTCCGGTTGTCTCTTTCCATAGCAGTAGATCCCGAGTATCTTCATCAGCCAGCTGAGCATCCCGAATCCTATTTGGTGACCATCCTTCGTCAGGTTCAGTCCTTATGGCCCTTGTTTCCACACTTGATTCTTTGCCTTTAGCTCGCTGACAATGCTTACAATTCGTTGCGCAAGGGCGGCGAAATAAGGCATCACCATTTCCATGGATACCTCCTTTCCGATGAATTATCTCGTAGTCGTAGGACTGCAGCCGTTTGATCCACCTAGCGACTTGTCCTTCGGAGTTCTCGAAGTTCAGCAGCCATCTCAGCGACATGTGGTCCATTCGCAGGCCAAATTTCTGTCCATACAGATATTTGTGGAACTGTTTGGTAGCTTCAACTATGGCCAGCAGTTCATTCCTGGTCACGCAATAGTTCCTTTCGCTTTTCGAAAGAACCTGGCTGTAGGGTGAAAGGACCTTTTTTTCGCCACCAACCTGCTGTGAAAGTATGGCTCCAACCCCACTATTGCTCGCGTCGGTATCAACGACGAAGGTTTCCCCAGGTTTTGGATACGCCAGCATGGTGATTTACACAGCTTCTCCTTCAGCAGTTCAAAGGCTGCCTGACATTGTTCAGTCCACACGTACGGACAATTCTTCTCAGTTAACTGATGGAGGCATTTGGCAATCCTTGACGAATCTTTGATAATAAGTCGCCAAACCCAGAAAACTTCGTAATTGTCGTTCTTTGCTTGGAGTTTGCCAGCTTTTAACAGCACCTATTTTCTCAGGGTCCATTTTCACGCCTTTCGCTGATATTTAACTTCAGCTGCAAACAGGTTGCATTTATCGGGGCTGGGTTTCAGGTTTGCTTGCCGCAGTTTCGAGAAAACCTCTTCCGAATTCCTCATATGCTCCTCGAATGTTTTCCCAATGCCAATGATGTCGTCCAAGTATACCAGGCAAGTCTTCCAGCTTAACTCTCGCAGAACATACTCCATCAGGCGTTCAAACGTAGCAGGAGCCTTGCAGAGTCCAAACGGCATGACTGTGAATTGCCATTATCGTGGTTTCAACCGAGAATGGGGTTTTCTCTCGGTTCCGTTTGTCGATTTCCACCTGCCAATATCTGCTTTTAAGGTCGAAGGTGGAAAACCATTTCGCGTCGGCCAAAGTGTCCATAATGTCGTCGATTCGTGGAAGCGGGTAGCTATCTTTCTTCGTGACATCATTTAGTTGCCTATGATAGACGCAAAAGCGGGTGCTTCCATCCTTTTTCTTCACTGGGATGAAAGGTGAAGCCCACGGGCTAACAAAAGGCTCAATGACGCCTTGTTTCTCCATGTCCGGAATCAATTGGCTAACTTCTCCTTGTTTTGCTAAAGGGAGTCATCTTGGTACTTGTCGAATCGGCTTGGCTCCCTGCGTATCTATCCTGTGAGTCACCGTGCTCGTTCACCCTTGATCATCGGGGCCCGTGAAGAAAATGTCGCAGTACCTTGTGACTAGCTGAGAGGCTTTGTTGTAGAGTTCCGGCGATAGCTGGTTTGGCTTGATGATTGCTGAAACGAACTGGCGAGCTTTGCTGGCTGATAGTCTTTGATTTTGGCTGTGCTTTGGTTCATTCTCCAATGATGTTATGGTGGAGACAGGCTGGCAACTCCCAAATACATCCCCAATTTTGATGCTTGAGATGGAATCCGCGGTATTTAGGACTCTAACCGGCACGTATCCATTTTTGTCAGGTGTTGCGAGGCTCCGCCCGACTATCAAATTGCGAAGCGCCGTTGTCTTCATTGGCTCAATCAGGTAGGATTGGTCGTCTCCAGAATCACCATCAATACGATACTCTCGGATGACTGTGGCACCTTTGTGGCAGCGCTTGCTACCACATTCACCTTGAATGTTTTCACTGCTGGGTTTTCCATCAAGACTTCAACATTTCGCCATTTCATCACACGTTTGCCCAAATCCAATGTAAAACCATGCGATCGCAAGAAATCTATCCCTAATATGCAGTGTCCGTGATATGTGCGACAAAAAATCGAAGTCGAAAGGAAAGATCTCCTATTTTGATGTTAAGACTGACTTCTCCATGAATTGGTACTGTTTCGCCAGTAGCTGTTCGCAGCGAAGTAGTCCTGCTCTTACAGATTGAGTGTCGCTTTACCGAATCTGGCCAAAGAATGGATCTGGTTGCACCAGTGTCTATGGTTAGAGTGCAGGTTTCACCGTCAATTTGTCCTGGAACGCATAAGTCCGCTCTGGCACCATGTAGTCTTGGCACGGTAATGGTGGTGCTGGGGACGTCGACCCTTCCAGCCAACTTCCGTCCCACAAAGTTGGCTCTTCGTTTCCTGTCTCCTCGGGTTGAGGAGGCTTTGCACTAGTCTCCGGACTCCTCCTAGTTCTTCTTCGGGCAGCGCACGTGGAGCAGTAACTTATCCTCCTGCGTTTCCGACAATTCCGTTACAGGCGCCCTTTCTCGCTGCGATTCCAACATTTAGACGCACCGTTATTCTGGGGCTCTCGGTCGATGTCCGCACGCTCATATCGATAGTCGTCTACTATCATCTCTCAGACTTCGGCTGTGTTGCGGGTGATCTTTTTGGCCGTCTCAAAGTTCAGAGCATAAGCTAGGGCACCCTTCACAATTCGTTTTTCGGTTAATTGGACAGCATGTTGCAGCTCTCGGTCATACAGCGCGCTAATAAAGGATTCTGCCGTGGCACCATCGCGGTGTTCTGGGGCGTACGCTGGATAAGCCAACAGCGCTAAACGTTCTACATCCTGAGCTAGCTGTTGTAGAGATTCGGTTGATTTCTGCATGCGGTGTCGTAATTGTGACCTGTAGGTTTGTTTCAGATGGTCATCTCCATATCGCATTTCCGGCGCGTTCATTATTGCTGCGAAGTTTGAATGTGACTCCACAGGTATAATTTGAAGGATCTCTGCCACCGGGCCTCTTAAAGCAAGAATTAATGCTGTTGCCCGTTCTTACTCACTCCGTCCGTCGAATATTGGCGCTTTTACACATCTAGATGATTTCTGGCCTGAGGTTGTTTGTACCTGATTTATGGGTTATCCTGGTGTGCTCTGTGTCTTTCTTTTACTTTTCAACCTCCTGATTTATCTTGTCTTCGAGCTGACTGACTTTTTCTTCAATACTTGCCTCGACTTGGTCAACCCTGTTCTCAACGCACCTAGTCTGATCATCAAACTTCTGTTGAAGAGTAACTAGGTCTGCCTTCAACTCCGCTTTCAATTCAGCTGACTTTTGGTCCAACTTTGCTGATTGCTCATCCAGTTTCCTGTCGAGTTTTGCTGACTCTTCGTTCAAACTTTCCTCTAGCTTTGCTGATTGTTCATCTAACTTAGTTGATTGCTCGTTCAACTTCTCGCTTAATTCATCCTTTATTCTGCTCACCTGTTGTGCCATTTTCTCTGATGACAGCTGCATGAACGTGAACATTTGCTGGAGCATTTTACTTGTCACCGCAGTTTCTGCTTCTTCAGCTCCTGCTTCGCTTTCCTCCCCGGGAAACTCAACCGACTCAGGGTCCTTTCCTTCCACTTGCAGAGCTTCACTTAAACAGCTGATCAATTGTGGCCGGCTGCCTTTGGTCGGCAAATTACGCTTATCCAATTTCTGTTTTGGCTGAGGTACAGTCAGGTCGACGATCTTACGTAGCATTTTAACAAGTCTTTTCGAGGAACGGATTTTATGAATTTTTTAGTGCGAATGGCCAAACTGAATTTATTTATTTATTTATTCTTTTCTTTTTTTTTATCTTAAATTGTCCGCAAAATTGTAAGTTCTAGATTTAGATTAACTTTTTATTTCACGTTAAAATTCTTTTCGCAAGATTAATCCCACTTCTGACACCAGTGTTGCGCTTTTGCAGGTGCGCAGTCCTTTTTCCCACGCTCTTGCGAAAGAAACACTCAACGTTTTATCTTAAATTAAAACTTTATTCACGAGATTAAATTAAACTAGGACATCCAGTTTATAATATTAGTACCGCAATTTTAAAATAAAACTTTTATAACCGTCGAATTATATTTAATATCATGCAATTACTATTCAACAAAACATAAGCAAATTACAATAACGAGAAAATGGTGGTGTGAGTGACGACCAAAGAAGAAAAAAAAATCCCCGTTGGCAGCACCAGCCAGAAAGGTAAATTTCTCGTATGTAGCGTAAAGTTTCGAAAAAGGATTTGGCTTGCCTACTACTAAACTTCTTTCTGCAATTTTCGTAGTACCACATGGGTATTTATTAACATAAAAAAAATCTGGTCACGTTCGTTTTTAGAGACCTTTTATCGAGGCGCAAATATTTTGCTAATTAAATTGAGTTGCACGCGTATGGATTACATATTGAAAATCGGCGGATCATAAATTGTTGTAAACATATAAATACCGGTTTCGCCCTTCTCGCATTTGCTGTTTACACAGTTCACAGTGGTAACCACACAAAGGTTTAAATAGCTCGAATAGTTAATTTCAAAAGATTTCCATACAAGTTTAATCAGCACTTGCGTTGCACTTAATATATACATTTTCAATTTTTTTCTGAACTGTGAGGGCCGTCATTTCGATTTTTATTGAAATCGGCTGCTAAAAATATTAAGCTGTAAATTTTCGACTGTTTTATTTGTCATTCGATTTGCATAATTAAATTAAATTAACTTGCCTTAATAATTTATAATTTCAAGTTTCAACGGAATCTGTTGAGAATCTTGGCTGCTAGAGGGCTATAGAAATAAAAAAAATTGTATGCCACCCCCTTGTATGGGGAGACCCGCCTGTATGGGGAGACCCCCCTTAAATCCCTAAAAATATTTTCTTGCACTGCAAATTTCAAGAGGCACCACTTTTGACCTACGTAGAAAATTTCCTCATTCTGGCTCATGCGGTTTGCGAGAAAACTTGTTATGACGCACGAACAAACGGGCGGACGGACGGACAGACAGACAAGTCACGATTTTATAATTTTTTAGGGTATTGTTAAAAATATTTTACAATATCTTAAAAATGATCTGGCTTATAAGTTTTTTCAAGTAAAGTCATTTAAAGCGTTTCCATGAAAAATATTCATTATTTCAGTTAGTACTAAAATAGCGAATTGCGCTTGCCCTCAGACCTTTGGGGGCCGCCATTTTGAATGCATGCATTTGATTTTGGATTATTTTAAATCTTTGTATGCTAGGACCTCATCAATCAATGTACTATCTCGTTCAAATAGGAGTTTCACTCTAGACAGGGCAAAATAATTTAATTTTGAAAGAAAATGGCAGCTAAAATTATTAGGCTTTAAATTTTCGACTTTTTATTTTTCATTCAATTCTGGTTAAAACCTGTAAGGACCTTCTATTTTCTTGATGGAACTGTCAGCCAGATGGGTTTCTCTTATCGGCCTGGACTCTCAAGAAAATAGAAGGTTACCTTGCCTTCATATCTCGGAAGGATTCTACCCCTCTTTTTATGCGTGATAGATGAGTGGTTTTGGTTCGACTATCAGTGGGGTATGCTGGAGCTGCGAAGCCCGGAATGCTTCCACGTGTGGGGATTTTCGGCCGCGTACAAAGTTTGTTACGGTAACGCTACCACTTGTCTCGTCGAGTCAATTAACGTAGCTTAGAGACGGCTTTGTAATGCAGTTGGGTCTGGGGATAAGTGTTTTAAATCGGCCAAAAGCACCCTTTTTTCGGTAGACTACCATTCCCTCTCATTTCCCTATGGAGAAGTCAGCCCTGCTGGTAAGGAAAGCGTTTACCAAATACATTTTTTTATAGATACGTTGGCCCGCCACTTTCAGCCACTTGAATACACTAACTGAGTTTTTCTTATATTTAGAAATTAGTCATAGACTTATACTTTTATGTAAAAATCGACAAAACCAAGACAAACCAACCATGTCGACGAAGCGAACTCCGGATAAAAGGTGGACCTGCTCTAAAACGTTGCAACCAACTAACTGCGGGATCTGCTTGGAGGAAGTGGTAGAGGGCGTAGCCAGTGTGCGATTGGAGTGCGGACAGTTGTTCCATCGCGCCTATGTCCAGCAGCTCCAACTAACGTCCGATCTCTGTTCATTATGCAGACGCCCGATCGAGAGAACTGCCATGGACGCTCCCCTCAGAGCGCACCCTCTTATACGTGGAGCAGTAGCAAAAGACCCCCGGAGTGCTGAACCGCCTCAATTGCTGTTGGACATGCAAGGAGCCGTGGGCGGATAAGCTCCAGTAGCAGGAGAAACGGTCGATGCCCAGACAGTGCAATCAAACAACACCGCCAACAACACGATTTTGTCTTTATTGCAAGGGTCGTCCGAGAGGATCGGACACATGGAGAGGCTCAATACCACGCCCCGACTGGAGTTCCTACTGTGCAGATTTTCGCAACCACTTTGACGACGGCCTCACTGAAACTTAGTTAGAGGAACAGCTGAGGAAACACAAGCAAGCCGCCAGCAAACCCTTCGATCAGTATTATACCAGTATACTACGCCTAAGCACTCGTTTACGAGCACCCATGCCCGAGGATGGACTGGTGGAAATCATCAGGGAGAATATGCGTTGGGAGCTACAGAGCAGTCTAATTCATGTACCAATTTACACCGTACAGGGATTACACCTCCATGCCCGTAGGCAAGAATGGCTAGATGAACGGCGAGGAACCTTTCGTCAACAACCGCGCAGATTGCTAGCTACGAAAAAACTTGCCAGTGAGTGCCGCAACTACCCGTCGGCACTACTAGAGCCTGAACAAACCAATACCGAGCCCATTGCTAGGCGCAACCAGGCCCCAGATACAACCCCAACTTTGCTGACTTGCACCGCCAAACACTCTACTCTTGAAGTTCCACAGCTGACTTCACGCGTTCTTGAGGTGGACGTGCAGGGGAAGGATAACAAGACGAAGGTCCCTTGGCATGGCAAGCCTTCTACGTCAGACTGCGGGACTATCTAGCTACTCGCCAGCGCATCTTCAATGAGGAAATGGTTGCAACTACTCCTCCGCGAAGGAAGCGAACCACGCGTCGGATGAGGAGCTTCTGGAGAAGGGTCAGGCAGTCGAGGAGGTCGTTGCGGGCAATACACTTAGACGAATTATTGAAGGATGACGTTTGGCCATACGTGTCAGTTCACCTCCTACAAAAGCGACTGGTAGGCTTGGTCGATACTGGAGCCAGTGTGAATTGCATATCAGCCGGGTTTGCAGGAAAGGCTTTGGTGACTCACGTGGACCTAATCCAGCATTTTACCACCTGGTTAAGCACGGCGAATGGAACTCGTAACTCCGTAGTGGGGAAAATCACGACGGATGTCACATTTAAAAGGTTGTCTTAATCTCTGGAATCCTACTTTATACCCCAATTAACACAGAATCTTCACCTAGGGGTGGACTTCATTCGAAAATTTAATTTGGCCCCGGCACTATTTTCCGGCACGATATTGGATTCCGTCACCACTGTCCATGACGCGATCCCAACTTCCCACTCACTACGACATGCACTGGATGTGAATCAACAACTGCGACTTGACTCGGCCATATCGGCTTTTCCATAGCATGAGAAGGAAGGTCTCGCAGGACGGCCCTGGAGCTTCACACAATTGAAGTGAGGGATGCCAAACCCATAAAGCAGATACATTTTGTCATATCTCCGGCAAAGGAAAAGTCATAATATGCCGAAGTTGATTGAATGCTTGCACTAGGCGTGATCGAAGAATCGCAGAGGTTGCGCAAGACGACGAGGAGAGGCCTATAGCCTTTATGTCTCACAAGTTGAACCCGGCCTAGCGGAATTACACGGTCTCGGAGCAGAAATGCATGGCAGCGGTGATGGCGGTGAAACGCTTTCGAGTGTATGTGGAGAGACATCCCTTTGAAATCGTTACGGATCACGCGTCTTTGATTGAAAAGACCATGGTCATTATCCAAATAGCTAATGGGCCAAACTGACCTCCACGGCGATTTGGCCAGATGGACCTTGAAATTACAGGCGTTTGACTTCACGATTTGACACCGGAAAGGAAATCAACACGTGGTTCCGGACACTTTATCAAGGATGTTCGCCCCCTGAAGGAGCCGAGTCGGCCCAGAAGGACGACAGCCCCCTATTCATCGACCTGGACTATCCCGCCTCCAAGTCAATAGGCTACACCCAGCTGATGCATACTATTCAGAGCCAGTTGCCACAGCTGCCAGAACTGCGGGTGACGGAGGGATTTATATGCAAGCGGATGGGACACCATACGCATCCGGAGACCGCATACAAGAAGAGGAACAGTGGAAATTATGGGTGCCCGAAGAATTGACCATCGATCTTGTTAAACGGGCTCATGACCACCCATTGAATGCACACGGCGAATACGTTCGTACGCTTCGGTGGCTGAAAATCGACATGTTTTGGCCTAATAGGGCGCAGCAAATAAATGCGTACGTAGCCGCCTGTGAGCTGTGTAAGTGCAATAAAGCACCTAATTCTGTTCTTCGGCCTGCGATGGGTAAATTTGAGCTACCTGAGCGTGTGTTACAGCGCTTGTATATAGATCTTATCGGTCCGTATCCTTGTTTGACTGTCGTGGCTGTGGACTAACTGTCCGAATTCCCAATTATTGAGCCAATTCAGAACATGCACACCAGCCCGATAGTCAGCTTCCTGGAGAATCGCGTTTTCCATATATTTGGAGTACCGGAAATAACGGAGTCCAGTTCGCCTTGGGTAGATTTCAGGACCTGATGGACAAGTACGGTATTACTCACCAGCGGATCGCAGTCTACTTCCATCAAGCCAATGCGTCCGAGCATCTGAACCGTACCCTCATAGCCGCCATTCGTGCCTATGTCCATCCGGATCAGAAGGATTAGGACCGCAGGATTTCCGCCATCACCTGGGCCCTGCGCTTGTCATACCACACCACCACAGGTATCTCCCCGTACTTTGCCGTACTCGTACCGGCTATTTCGTCAGTTAAAATATTTGGAAGGCCCAATATTGGTTCTGGAGCCGCACGAGAAACTCCAATTTCTACGAAAACAACTTCGGGAGAAGATTGAAGATAGTAGATGGGCGGGAGAGGAGGGTTTCAACCTGCGATCCCAGCCCTCTGGCTTCAAGGCAGCGGACGAAATCTACCGACGGAATTTCAAGCAGAGTGAAGTGATCCGGCACTACAATGCTAAACTGGACAAGAAGTTCGTGTAGTATTGGGTCCTACAAGTTTAAAGCCCCACACGATATCTCATTGCGGACATGTCCGGGAAAGAACTGGGAGTCTACCATGCCAAGGACCTACGACGGTGAAGTGCGTCATCAAGGAAGTCCTCGTTTTTTTCTTCCCTTCTTTCCGTTGTCCCCCGGTATTTCCTGATTAGCATTGCTCACTTCCACCTGAGCTCAAAATCTCGCAGTGACCTTTTCTTGCTAGAATCATCCACACGACATCTTCTTCCGCCATACAAGTAAAACCGGCTTATGGCTAAACATCGAGTCCTTCAGTCTCCCCAGGCCTGGTTGGTGTCGTGGACACTGCCCTGTAATGAATTGGACCTACGCCACTGCAGACTGTTATTCAGTCGTTGACGTTGAATGAAAAGACAGATGGCAGCAGACGTCACTACCATCCACATGATCATTAGTAGGCGACCAATACATACGCAATAGCCAACGTATGACTTCCCATCCTACGTCAGTTTTGTCGAGAGTATCACGTCATTCTTTTTGCGATGGAGCACAGTTCACGCTTTCACGCAATCTGTGGAAATTTCACTATTGGAAACGCGTTGAGTGTAATAGGTGGTGTTACAATTTCGCGAATAAATTGTGAAATCACTTCCCCATAGATAGTCATAAAAAGAAAAAACGGAACGGGCGTGAAAATTAAACACGTGGTGGTTTCTGTGGGAAAGTGCGGAGAACGCAGCAAGTGCTACGGGTGCTTGGCGTTGAGCCTGGAAATCCACCGTCATGTTCTGGAGACGCGATTGGGGCTCACGTGAGGCGGTTAAGAAAAAGGAATTTGCTCATGGTGTTGCCAAGAAAGAATATCGAGGTAGGGAAGTTGTTCTTGAGTTTCCCATCTTTAATTTAATTTAACTTAATTAAAGTGCCTCTGCCCTGGTTTTGAGTGTGCCACCGCCTTCCTTCCCATGGGGTGAAAGTTTACCAGCGGCAGTTTCGGTTCCGGCTTTCCAATAAATTGGGTCGGGGAGTTTACTGTAGGCCGGTTTCTTGTGGCTAAGACGTGTGTGTGTGCCTCATAGTTTTTCCCGGTTTAGGCGTGTGTACAGTTAATGCAACCCTATTTGATAATATTTTTAAATAACTGTACTTCCGAACAGGCGATTGCTGGGATCGAGACCGAGGAAGGTAGGACACATTCTTCGCTTTTGCGTTGTGGTGCTACTTCTTGCGCAAGGCGGACCCATGGGCAGTTAGACGAAGGCAGCTACACGAAAATCATGACAGGCGCCATCGCTATCATAGTGGAGTTCTGTTCGAACCGTTCAAAAAATTATCGCGAATTTATCGTAAGGGCATTGAAAGATAATGTCAATTTACTGTCCATTGTCAGGTGGTGGCAGGTGGGTTATAATGCAAGAAAATTGACAATAAGGATATGGTTAGAAAATTATATAATTGTCTGAATGTGAACGGGCTTATGAAGGAAACTTGCCACTAATGTAAATAACGATAACATGTCGGAAGTCCCGCGGAAGAGCTTCTTTAGTTGATATTGGGAAAACATGAATTTATTGTTGCGTTCTCAATGGAATTTGAGCATTTCCACAAGATGCATTTCATTTATCTGTGTCAAATTATATTTAATGTCATGCAATTACTATTCAACAAAACATAAGCAAATTACAATAACGAGAAAATGGTGGTGCGAGTGACGACCAAAGACGAAAAAAAAAAAACAAGGTATCATGTATTAAGAGGAGTAGTGATTTACTTAAATTCCCGGTCAAACTATATTCAGCAAGGACTATTCCATTTTTTTTATTTTATATGTATAGAATATTGGATGATCTTGCCTACTTACTTTTAAGATCTAAATTAGCATGATAATTTTTCCCAAATGCAATATTATTTATACTTACGATATAAGAAAAAAAAGTCCTTGAATTTATAAATTGTTTCCATTAAGAGTCTAAAATGAATATAAATAAATTCTAAGGTATTGCTAGGGAAATTAATTTAATTTGAATCAATTTTGAAGCTTTTCGAGATTGAACATGATGCGTATAAATTAATATTACCTTTCTTGATTAATATATCAAGGAAGAAAAAAAAAAAAGAATGAAGAGAAAGACAAAACACACCAATAACATAAATATATAAAGCTGTGATTGATTTACACGATGGAAACACTGGCATTAATATATAATCATCCATTGATATGTGAATTAATAACTGGTAGATTTTGAGAAATTTTAATGAAATTAAGAATTTGTGACTGTCGTACTTATAATGTTGAAGGTAAATAATAAATAACTCATAACACAAACCATAATACAAAATAATTTGAACACTATAATATCTAACAAATAATACAAAATAATTTGAACACTATAATAACAACTATAATAATAATTTTTGGGCCGCCACTTTGGTGCAAGAAAGTTAACACTTGCTAACTTTGATTCTTCCAGCTTTTTCTATTTGAAGACTTCCAGTCAATGGCCCATTAAAATTTTCAAATTAGGTCCCTTTTGCATAAATTTCCAAAGGAAAATGTCCTTACGTGAAAGTTACCTTCAAAGTAATTTTTAAATCGCCCCACGGCGTAAAAAAACGAGACCTGGCCCGAAGTAATGTGTCAAACGGTTCCAGGCTAGGTTCTCAGATTGACAGGGGAGGTGTTTAGTGGGTAGTCCAAGGGTATCCTCCATGGGAGTCCCACACTGCCAGACTCGGCGGGCGTAAATGCCTTCACCTCCCTACCACAAAAAAAAAGGAATTTTTAAAAGAGAAACTGAAGGTTTATAACGGAGGTATAGGAGCTTAAATGAAATGATTTCCTACATTTCTTGCAGTGAACGAGGTGGTTCCCAGAATTTCGTTGCTAAATATTATAATCGTTATAAGAATTAACAAAAAATTTTATATTTTATACCTAATGCATTGATAATTATACCCTATTATTGTTTATATAAGGTTGTAAATAAATTTTGTTAGAAACCAGTAAGGAATTTGTTCGATTAACTATAAATTGAACAGGTCACAAATTTAATATTGAGATGCAAGAAATAAATACGAAAATGAATTGCTAAATAATAACGGTAAGTATGCCGTTAAAAGGGTAGGGTTCTAGAAATTCGCGGATGATGGTTTCGTGTCACGCTCAGTACGCGGTACCATAATTTGTTTTGCGTTTTTTTATTAGAGAAGGGTTTTTCGGGTTCGGATTAACGTAGTATATTTTTCGGTACCACGTCGGGGATATTCGGCAACCCGAAATAAAGCCTAGTTTTTGTTGTTGTCTGAAGGATTGGAAGGAATACGGAATACAGTAGGGATAGGTTTCATTTCCGTATGGTTGTGCTTTTGACGCGTTTAAAACGGGCATGTGAACCGGTGGCTGAGTTTTTGTTTTCGGACTTAGTCTGCTTGCGTAAGACCTGCAACCGAACTCCTCTCTGAACTAGCTAGCTAGCCAGCAGCCACCTCGTAGTAGACTAAGTGTGTCCGGACTTGTTGACCTGTAAGGTACAGTCCGTTGTCACGTCCAAAGACTTCACATCTAGAACCGATGAGATGTTGATTCCGATTTCGTTCGAGCGTTTGAATAGAAAATCATTACAAATGGCGCCCAAAGTGGGGTCAAAAACATCCTAAGAGGGTAAAAGTTTCGGGTCTTCTGATGAGTTGTTCCTTTACGGAGAATGTAAGGTACCTTAGTACTCGAGCCCCACAGACAGGAGTAGTGGAGTTGTGTTACACACACCTGCAGTCCCTTCACGTGAGTTGTAGCTTCCGCTCTGCTTTGTTTTATATTTTTGCTTTGCTAGTATGCAATTGGAGTGCAGACACTTGTTCCATCGCGCCTATGTCCAGCGGCTCTTACTGACATTCGATCTCTGTCTATTATGCAGACGCTTGATCGAGAGAACTGACATAGACGCCCCCTCGGAGTGCACGGCCTATGCGCGGAGCAGTAACAAAAGACCCTCGGAGTGCTGAACCACCTCAACCGCTGTTGGACATGCAAGGAGCCGTGGGCGGATAAGCTCCAGTAGCAGTAATACCGGTCGATTCCCCAACAGTGCAATCAAACAACACCGTCAACGAAACGATTTTTTTTTATTCCAAGGGCTGTCCGAGAGGACTGGACACTTGGAGAGTGGCTTCCAGGACATCTGGATCAGCCAACTCCCCAGCCGCGTAAGAACTCCATCTGGCTGGGAGCCAAATCCCAGCGCGGCTATGCCCAACCCTGGACCAGCTGATGATTGGGACCTCCCTCAAAAGAGCTCGCAGAGCCCCAGAAAATTGACCTCGTTACAGCACAGCACCTCCACTGATACCTACAATGCACGAATCGGTTCCTTATAGCAGGCCCACCAATGATGCGAATCACCCCGCGAATGTGCTAACACCAATCCGAGACCCTATGCCCCGCATCATGGAGAGTTGGCGACTCAGCTTCACCGGCTTTAACTCGACGACACCGGTGGACCGGTTCCTGTTTCGAATTCAGGCTTTAGTCACCAGTACGCTAGGAGGCAACTTCTCGGCTTTCCTTAGACATGCACACATCTTGTCCAGTGGAGATGCTGCCGTGTGGTACTGGAACTTCAAAGAATCAATACCACGCCCCAACTGGAATTCCTTCTGTGCAGCTTTTCGCAACCACTTTGACGATGGCCTCACTGAAAGACGCATGCCCGAGGATGGACTGGAGGAAATCATTAAGGACAATATGCGTTAGGAGCTTCAGAACAGTCTTATTCATATGCCAATTTACACCGTACAGGCACGATACTGGATTTTGTTGCCACTGTTCATGACGCGATCCCAACTTCCCACTCACTACGACATGCACTGGATGTGAATCAACAACTACGACTTGACTCGGCTATATCGGCTTTCCCATCGCATGAGAAGGAAGGTCTCAGCAAGACGGGCCTGGTGTTTCACACAATTGAAGTGAGGGATGCCGAACCCATAAAGCAGAGACATTTTGCCATATCTCCGGCGAAGGAAAAGTCGTAATATGCTGAAGTTAATCGAATACTAGCACTAGGCGTGATTGTAGAGTCGCAGAGTGCATGGGTGTCCCCCGTCACCTTAGTTGTCAAGCCGAACAAGGTCTGGCTATGCTTAGATGCTCGACGTTCGAATGCCGTCACTGTCAACGACGCGTACCCTCTACCGTTGATTGAGGGCATCTTGAGTCGATTGCCTAAAGCCCATTACATTACGAGCTTGGACCTCAAAGACGCTTTCTGGCAAATCTCATTAGACCCTCGCACAAAGGAGAAAACAGCCTTCATGGTCCCAGGTCGCCCACTGTATCAATTTGTGACCATGCCATTCGGACTGTGTAATGCCCCTCAAACAATGACGCGCCTTATGGATAAGGTGATTCGACCTGCTTCAGGAAGTGGCTTTGCACATCCGGAGGGCAGGGCTAACCATCAAAATACAGAAGAGGCAGTTCGTAGTGACATCAAGACTGACCCGGACAATACACGAGCGATTGACGCTTTTCCACTACCCAAGACCGCCAATCAGTTACGCCGATTCCTAGGGTTATGTGGATGGTACCAACGATTCGCGCGCGACTACGCAACCATCACCACACCTATGATCAACCTGCTGCGAAGGGGCCCAGCTTGCGAGCATTTGAAGAGCTAAAGAAGAGTCTGACAACAGCACCCGTACTGCATAGACCGGACTTTGGTAAACCGTTCTCACTCCAATGCGACGCTAGTCAACAGGGGGTGGGAGCAGTCTTAGCCCAGGTTGCCCAAGACGGAGAGGCCTATAGCTTTTATGACTCACAAGTTGAACCCAGCCCAGCGGAATTACACGGTCTCGGAGCAGGAATGCCTGGCGGTGGTGTTGGTGGTGAAACGCTTTCGAGCATATGTGGAGGGACATCCCTTTGAAATCGTTACGGATCACGCGTCTTTGGTTTCAAAGACCATGGCCCGTTTGGCTCATTAGCCATTTGGCTAATGAGCCAAACTGATCTCCACGGCCATTTGGCCAGATGATCCTTGGAATTACAGGCGTTTGACTTCTAGATTTGACACCAAAAAGGAAGCCAACACGTGGTACCGGACACTTTATCAATGATGTCCGCCCCCCGAAGGAGCCGAGTTAGCCCAGGAGGACGACAGCCTCCTATTGGTCGACCTGGACTATCCCGCCTCCAAGTCAATTGGCTACACCCAGCTGATACATACTATTCAGAGTCAGTTACCACAGCTGCCAGAACTTCAGGTGACGGAGGGATTTATATACCAGCGGATGGGACATGACACGCATCCGGAGACCCCATGCAGGAAGAGGAACAGTGGAAGTTATGGGTGCCCGAAGAATTGATCATCAATCTTGTCAAACGGGCTCATGACCACCCATTGAGTGCGCACGGCGGATACGGTCATACGCTTCGGTGGCTGAAAATTGACATGTTTTGGCCTAATAGGGCACAGCAAATAAAAGCGTACGTAGCCACTTGTGAGCTGTGCAAGTGCACTAAAGCGCTCAATTCTGTTCTTCGGCCTGCGATGGGTAAATTTGAGCTACCTGAGCGTGTGTTCCAGCGCTTGTATATAGATCTTATCGGTCCGTATCCTCGTTCAACTTTCAGTTACACGGGAGCTGTCGTGGTCCGGGACCAACTGTCCAAATTCTCAATTATTGAACCAATTCGGGACATGCACACCGGCGCGATAGTCAGCTTCCTGGAAATTCACGTTTTCCATGTATTTGGAGTAGCGGAAAATGTTGTCTCCGACAACGAAGCCCAGTTCACCTCGGGAAGATTTCAGGACCTGATGGACAAGCATGGTATTACTTGCCAGCAGATCGCAGTCTACTTTCCTCAAGCCAATGCGTCCGAGTATCTGAACCGTACCCTCATAGCCACTATTCGTGCCTATGTCCATCCGGATGAGAAGGATTGGGACCGCAGGATTTCCACCATCACCTGGGCCCTTCACTTGTCATACCACACCACCACAGGTTTCTCCCCGTACTTTGCCGTGTTCGGCCAGTGCATAATCTGCCACGGTAACTCGTACTGGCTATAGTGGCAGTTAAAATGTTTGGAAGACCCAATAGTGGTGTTTGCGTCAGAACTGTTTTGTTCTGGCCTCGTGCTGTCACTTATTTTTCCCAAGGATTAAAATCATTTATCTTTTGCACTTTTATAAGTATATTTCCAGAAGAATACCAGTAAACTACACACTCTTTGGAACACTAAATCCTTAAATGACGACAATCCTTATTCAAATATATCTTAATATGAATCTTTGGACTTGTGGAATTCACTTTTAGCTTTGCAACTCTCGACGACGGTTAGTTAATGTTTTCGTTCTCGCTGTTGCAACGATCTGTTGACGACTGACTTGAAAAAACTCGCCAGACACCATACTCATGCTCATTCACGAGCGTCGGCCCATTTGCACTTCCAAACGGATATGAAAATCATCTCACATGCATGTGATACGCAAATCTGCTGACGCTCGCGAATGCAATAAGCAAATATGCGCTGGCACATGGACTATGTTGTTTGCTCATCGCATCCACAAGCGTCAGCGAATCCGCGCAGACTAATGAATCTTACAGTGGTCTCTAAAAGTGTGAGGCCATCAAAAAAGATAAAATTTTCAAATTAAAAATTTTGCATTGAATGAAAAAATTGATTAAACTAATATAAGTATTATTCGGCATCAACATTCACCCCCCTGTTGAATGGTCCATTCAACCTCTTCCAGTGTGTGTGGTAGGCTGTGACGTCTTTGCAACGGGATGGGCCCTGGGTGTTGTGATTGTGACCAGCCTCCTCCATTCTAGGCCCTGCACCACAGGAAAATAGCAAGGGCGATGATTGCGATGACACTTGTGTATCCTAGGGCGTACTGATGAACCCACAGAGGGTTCATCAGTACGCCCAGGAGTGATCCTGGGCCTTGAGTTGGTTTTGCAAGGTCTCGATCTCGGTAGAATACGTTTGAAACCGGGCCGGGTGGCCGCCGACCGATTGAGAAACGGGCTGCACATCCTCCACTGGATAATAAGCTTTAGCGTGTTGCACCTCTGTTGAACCCACTGGCCTTGAATTGTGACTGCGTCAGATTTGAGAGTGCATTCCGGTGCCAAGTGTAGTACTCCGGAGTTGTGAAGTATCACCGTGGTGGTGTTGCCGCTGCATACCACGTGAGCCATGGTCTCACTTGTAAAGGCTAAGATCCAATCATTGGAGGACGGGATGTTTGTCCAGGAAAATAAGCCAGGCAATCCGATCAGGTAGCAGTCAGGAGGCGACGGCAATCTTTTTAGCAGGTTCACTTCGCATGTGCTTACGTTGGCCTCCCTGTGGTACAGTGGATGAGACTGTCTGCAGATGTGTGAATTTTTGGCTCCATCCAGCTGCAAGAAGCGTACTTGACCTTGCTCAACGGAAAATACACGTCCCGATGGGGGCTAATGATAAGGTACGGTGAGATGAGCAGTATTGAGATGAGGCGACTCTGTTTCTCTGATGGCATCGGTATCACTCTGTATATTTCGTAAGTTGAGGCACTGACCAGAGGAACCCTGAGCTCAAATAAGATGAACTCATTATTTACCTTAGTCTTGATGAACATTATTGGAAAAGTTTCAAGAAGTTCTCCTGGGTCACCGGTAGACGTTGATCTTCTGGCAAATAGTACCTGACATGAGCCATTGTGGTATTTAGCTACTCCTATGATAGCAGCAGCAGGTTGAGCTTCCCGTGCTGAGTATCCGTGATGACACTCAGAATGGCGGTTTGCATTCGTTGCAGCTTGAGAATCGTTAACGTCATATGAACCGACAGCGTCGTGATCAGGCCTGCGATTCGTCCCTCACTTCCCGCTGGCTGAGGAACTTTGATCTCATTGTGGAGTTTGGCCAGCTATTGCTCTATGGCTGCGAATCTTTTCTGGGATGCCTGTTCGGCTTTTCCGAGGATGTTGAGTGTAGAGTCAATGATGGAGGTTTGATATCTCAGCAGGGATTGTAGCTTGTTCCGATTCATATGTACGGCCTTGATCGTTTGGGACATCTGGTCGGCATAGTCATCATCGAGAATGCCAAACAAGGATCTAGCCAAACCACCCACCTCATTTATGGCTCCTCGCTTAGCGTGCCTTCCCAACATCTGGCTTACAAGCGAAAATTGATCACTCCACTGCTGGAAATGCTGGGTCAAGGTTGAGCACTCTGACTGCCTTGGCGCGCAGTCGCGCAGCCACTTCAGTGAGTCCGTACCATTTCGGAGCACATCCAACTCCCCCCAATACGATGCCAGATCGTAGTATACTAGAATCCTCCACTCGCTTGAAGATAAGAGGGCACGGTCCAGTGACTGGAAATACAGGCCAGGTTGTTCGCCAGTCGGTGTCACCTTGATGGAGTTGTTCATCACCATAGGACTCAGCAGGCAAAGCAACAGCAGTATCACAGCTAAAGTCTTCCTTCTTGCCGGATGACGCTTGAGCCGCTGGTGGCTGGATTCGTCTGCTCAACTGGCTGTGTCAGCAGACAGTCCGCTTCTTCAGCGGAAGAGCTCTGCAATATCGGTAGCGGGGCGAGACGATGGATGGGTCGCCTCACCATACCCGACGAGGTCTTGACGTCAGCCACTCTGAAGTATCCGTCCGCTCCTACATGTGTTTGAACGATGCGTCCCATAGCCCACTTCATGGGCGGCGTGTTATCTTCCTTGATGATGACGATTGTCTCCGGAACCGCATTCGGTTGAATCCGTCGCCACTTTATTCGATCTTGCAGTTGGGAGAGGTACTCGCTCGACCATCGCTGCCAGAACTCGCTCCTGAGTTTGTTGACCAGTTTTCATCTAGCTTGAAGCCCACAGGTAAGCGACTCAGCCAGAGTACTCACCATGGTCGTAATTGGTTCTCCGATGAGAAAGTGTCCGGGAGTGAGCGCTGTCAGATCGTTTGGATCTTCGGACATCAGCACCAAAGGTCTTGAATTGAGAATGGCCTCCACTCCAACCATCAACGTATGCAACTCCTCGTAGGTGAGTGTTGCCGATGAACCACCTCGTCGTAATATATTTTTGGCCGACTTGACTGCTGCCTCCCATAAACCGCCAAAGTGAGGTGCGCGAAAATCCATTCCTCGATCACTGCAGGAGTCGATCACCTTCTTCTGAGCCTCCACCGAGTAGAGCGATGCGGATAGGTCACGCAATTGGTTGTGCGCGCCCACGAAGTTGGTTGCGTTGTCGCAGTATAAGTCCTTGCATCGATCTCGTCTTCCGATGAAACGCCATAATGCGTCCAGAAAGGCGTCGGTACTGAGGTTGCTTACCGATTCGAGGTGGACGGCCTTGGTAGCGAAACAGCAAAAAATAGCGATGTACCCCTTTTGCAGCCGCACGCCTCTGCCACGATAATGTATCAGCATAGGCCCGCACAAATCGACTCCTGATGTGATAAAGGGGCATGCCGGTTGTACTCGTGGACCAGAAAGATTTCCCATTATTTACTCACAGAGCCGTGGCTTGGCTCGAACACAGCGCACGCAATGGCGCACAATCGACCTGGCCAACTGCTTCCTCCTAATGGGCCAAAAATGCTGCCTCGTCATCGTGAGCAATGCCTGCGCAACAAGATAGCAGTTGTCGCGATGGATGTCTGTCATCAGCAACCTTGTAGTCAGATTTGTCGCCGGTAGCACCAGGGGATGTTTAGCCTCGAAAGATAACTGCGAAGCCTCCAGTCTTTCACCTACGCGTCGGATTCCATCCAGATCCTGGAAAGGAGACAGTCCCGAGAGGGGGCTGCCTTTATTGACCTGCTGATGGCGTCGAACTTCGCGCAAGTCCTCATAAAGGTCATCTTACTGGATGCACTTGATGATGACGGCAGTAGTTCGGGTGAGCTCTTGACTTGTGACTGCTTGGCTGCATGTTGGAGGGGGCTGAGAGCTTGGCAGGCCACCGATCCACAAAACGCCGCATCTAGGTGATGATTTGTTGTAGTCTTTGGAATGAATTGCCATGTTGAACCTCGTGCACGAAATAACTGCGTGCACTGGCGGTTGTTATGATCACCACCTTGCTGCATTTCCACTCAACTCCACAGAGTTCGGTCCCCCTGTACGGGGACTCTCACTCGTCGCCACTGAGCTGGTCTCGACAGCAATTGAATGGTTGAAACACGGTTTGCCACGAATGTGCTGTAAGATGACGTGGTTGAATTGATCCACGCCAATATGACCTTGGGATCGGACCAAAGAACGTAAAGAACGTCCGGCAGACTGAGCGCCCTATTGACTAGACTTGTTAATTCCACTTCCAGCTTGGCGGCACAGAGCTCCAAACGCGGCCCTGTCAACACCTTGATGGGTTCCACCCTGGACTTGGCACAGAGCAGCCGAACGTTGACTTGTCCGCTCGATGATGTTGAGCGGACGTAGACGACAGCACCATACGCCTTCTCCAAGGCGTCATGAAAGGTATGTAATTGCAGTTGGACCAACCTCACGCAGCCGATGACATGTCGAGGAAAGCGCACCGTCTGCAAGGATAAGAGCTCGCTGCGAAACTGGGCCCATCGTGAGTGTATTTCAAATGGCAATGCTGCATCCCAGTCAAACTCCAAGCGCCACAATGCCTGCAGGAAAAGTTTGATGGTTACGGGAGCTGGGGCAAGAATGCCTAATAGATCGAACATTTGGGCGACGTTTGATGCGATCGTCTGTTTTGTGAATTTGTCCTCAGCGAGGTCCAAGTTGATGCTTACCTGAAAGTGGTCTGCCTTCGGGAGCCAGATCTCCCCCAACATCTTGATGTAATCTTTGGACGGACTATTGAAATCCAATTGGACCTCTTGGTCCTCGATGTTGATTTGCTGCAGAAGTTGCGGATGATTGGCACACCGCTTGCGTAAATGCATTCCTGCACTGGCAAGAATCCGGCGCAACTCTTCCTGTGTTTGAACGGCCTCCATCAAGCTGTCTGCCCCTGTCATGACGCTTTAATGTGCTGCTGCACAAAGGCGCTCGTTCTTGTTCAGCCTGTGCCAACACCTGGAGGCATTTGGTTGCCATATACGGGGCACACGTTGTGCCATACGTCACGGTCTTGAGTTGGTAATATCGCAAAGGCTGGACTGGACTCGTTCTCCAAATCACCAACTGAAATTTTCAGTCGTCATGCTGAAGCAGTATTTGCCGATATATCTTGGCGATATCGGCAGTGAATACAAAGCGTGGTAGGCAAAAACGGGTCAAGATTGAAAACAGCTCGTTTTGAATCGTGGGTCCTGTATGTAGGATGTCGTTTTAGGAAACGTTGGTTGGTGTCTTGCTGGACGCATCGAAAACAACTCTCAATTGGGTGGTGCTACTATCTGGCTTCAGGACGCAGTGGTGCGGCAGGAAATAATGAACTTCTTTACTCGCTGACCATGTGCTCTGCTCCATGTATCCTAGTCGCTCGTACTCGTCCATGAACTCGACATACTGCTGTCTTAAAACAGGATTCTTCTCCAGTTTTCCCTCCATCGCCAGGAATCTTCTTATTGCAAAATTCTGTGAGTTGCCCAGCCTTTCCGGGTCCTCTTTGAAGGGAAGCTGCACTAAGAAACAGCCATCGGACTCACGTTGAGTCGTCTGAATGAAATGTAATTCGCATGATCTTTCAGTTGCGGTGAATTTGTGTTGTGGATCCGGTACCTCCTCAACTTTCCAGAATTGCTTGATAGCCTGGGCCAGCTGAGTCTCTTCTGTGAGAACTCCACATGTTACTGGAAGCGGTTGAGGTGTAACTACTCGTCCGGCGACAATCCGACCAAGGAGCGTGCTCTGGAGCACGGGGAGTTCAGTACCCAATTTGATTTGCCCAATGGCAAGGATCTTGTAGAACCGCTCCGCACTCAGTAGCATATCGATGCGCTCCATATGATGGGATTCAGGGTCCGCTAACCTTATGTTTCCAAGGATATGCCATTCCAACATGTCGAGACTCTGAGAGGGTTGAGGAGATATAATTTTCTCCAAGACGAAGGGCTCCAACTGCGTGCTATGGACTGATAATCTGGACCTGAGGCCCAGGTTCACCCTGTGATATGCCTTCTCGGAGCCACCGCCCACCCTTTCGATGATTGTCAGGTGGAGGCAGACTTTAAACCAAGCCTCCTGACAATTCGCTCAGTCACCAAGTTGATCTGTGAGCCCGGATCCAGCACCACTCGACAATCCATGCTCTTACCGGCGGGGAGTGAATGACCTGACGACTGCTGTGCCCACTAGTACGCATCCCCTTTGTCGGGGCTCGGTCAAAGTTGCTGAAGCCAAGGATGCCAATTTCGCCCACTGTTTAGGGTCATGTTTCGAATTTGCTGTGCTCCCGGGGGTCGTCTTGACCTGCTTGGGCTTGTTGCCCTCATTCAGATGGAGCAGGGTGTTGTGGTTCTTCGAGCATTCTCTACCACTCCTGGATGGACAGCTGGATGATTGATGTTTTTCTCGAAGGCAATTGACGCACAGTTTTTTCGAGCGAGCGAAGTTCAGCCTCCCTGACGCGTCAAGCTTTAGGGAATCCGTGCAATAATACAGCGGGTGACTCTGAGCGCACATTAGTTACTGTGAAGCAGTTGCGGTGGATGAAGTAGACTTAACGGGATTCCGGCGACTGCTGTCCGGCTTTTTAGTCCCTTAGCCGAGAACTTCGAGAGCCTGAAAGCGTATTCCAGGAACTGCAAGAAATCCCTTGACAACGGAAGTTGACGTGGATTGAATAGTGACTGCTCATAAAGTGCGTGAGTAGCTTGGTCTGATTTTCGGACGAGTATGTAGAGTAACAGCTGTCCCAGGTCTTAATGGACACCTCCAGGTTCTCCAGGCCTTTGAGACATCCTCGAGTGGTGTCATGCAGGACCTTAAGCGTTTGCCTGGCGTGGCTGATTCATCAATTTATGTATGAGTGTGGATACCAGCAGCTGGTGGTTATTGAACTGTTGGTTTAACGTTGTCTAAGCTCCGCTGCTCCCCGGAGACTAGACTTTAAGTACCACAGCTTCCAGCAATTTGCATGGGCTGATTGTGTACCATGCTCAAAAATAAGTCACGGAATTGCTACCATTTCAAGTTGTCCCCATTGAAGGTAGGCAGCTGGATTTTGGGCAGCGATAAGCTGAGCGAAGCCGTGAACGGAGCTGGCGAGCAAAATGTAGTGTCGAATTTATGCAACCGTGCCTCCAACTAATCACTCAATCCTGTACAAGTTCCTCCAGACGGATATGCTGTGGAGTATCGAATCCCTGTGTATCAGGGTCTTCATGAAGCTCGCAGATAGATTGGTAGCCCCGCTCAAGCTGCTACTATCCCTGTTGTAGAGTCCTCAGCCTGCTCAGGTTCCATGCTCGCGTCATATCTTGATGATCCAAGCGAGCAATCGTCCACTTCAGTGAATCGGCCATGGTGTTGTAGCATCGTAGTAGTCGGATAAGCCCCTCACCTTGCATCGCTGAGGCTCCGGCAACTCGGACCTTCTGAGACTGATCCCAATGGGCTTTGGATGTCTCCTACACCGTGTCCACCGGCTCCTTCTCGCTTAGCTGCTCGCAGAAGTGTCGGCCAAAACGCTCGTAGCTTTGCTTGGTAGTTTCGTACACCTCCTTTGCAAAATACGCGTGGGACGGGTCGACGTCCGGCAGGGATCTGGCTGGGCTGTCTGCACCTTCAAACGCTTCCCAAGCCGATTCTAAGCGCCGCAATCGCTTCTCATAGTACCCGGCCTCCTGCTTCCTGCTGGGCGAATCCTTTTTGTAGTTAGAAATCACTTGCTCTAACTCCCGCGCTAATCGGTGGAGATCCTCCATAAGACGCTCTGTGGTAGATTCTCCGGAGGCACGGGTAACAAAACGGGAAACTCACGACTCAACTCGACATTGACACAATCCACACCTCACTACCCTGTTTGCACACGCGAGTTGAATCCCGCCGGGGCCTCCAAATGCTTGCGTCAGAACTGTTTTGTTCTGGCCTCGTCCTGTCACTTATTTTGCCCAAGGATTAAAACCTTTTATCTTTTTGCACTTTTGTAAGTATATTTCCAGATGAATACCCGTAAAATACACACTCTTTCCAACACTAAATCCTTAAATGACAACAATCCTTATTAAAATATATCTAAATATGTATCTTTGGACTTGTGGAATTCACTTTCAGCTTTGTAACTCTCGACGACAGTTAGTTAATGTTTTTGTTCTCGCTGTCACGACGATCTGTTGACAACTGACTTGAAAGAACTCGCCAGACACCATACTCATGCTCATTCACGAGCGTCAGCACATTTGCGCAAACGGATATGAAAACCATCTCACATGCATGTGATACGCAAATCTGCTGACGCCTGCGAATTTGATAAGCAAATATGCGCTGGCACATGGACTATGTTGTTTGCTCATCGCATCTGCAAGCATCAGCAAATCCGCGCAGGCTAATGAATCTTACAGTGGTCTCTAAAAGTGAGAGGCCATCAAAAAAGATAAAATTTACAAATTAAAATATTTAAAAATTTTGCATCGAATGAAAAAATTGATTTAACTAATATAACTATTGTTCGGCATTAACAAGTGGTTCTGGAGCCGCACAAGAAACTCTAATTTCTACGAGAATAACTTCGGGAGAATATTGAAGATAGTAGATCGGCGGGGGAGGAGCGTTACAACCTGCGGTCCCACCCCTCTGGCTTCAAGGTAGGCGATGAAATCTACCGATGGAATTTCAGCCAAAGTGACGCGATCCGGCACTAAACTGGACAAGAAGTTCGTGAAGTATTGAGTCCTACAAGTTTTAAGCCCCACGAGATATCTAATTGCGGACATGTACGGGAAAGAAACGGGTGAAGAGCGTCATCAAGGAAGTCCTCGTTTTTTCTTCCCCTCTTTGCGTTGACCCCCGGTGTTATTTCCTGAGTAGTATCGCTCACTTCCACCTGGGCTCTAAATTTCACAGCGACTTTTTCTTGCTAGAACGTGCCTCGGGAAGGTTAGCCATCCACCCGTCACGCGACATCTTCTTCTGCCATACAAGTAAAACCGGCTTATGGCTAAACATCACGTCCTTCAGTCTCCCCATGTCTGATTGGCATTGTGGACACTGCCCTGTAATGAATCGGCCCTATGCCACTGCCGACTATTATTCAGTCGTTGACGTTGAATGAAAAGACAGATGGCAGCAGACATCACTACCATCCACATGACCATTAGTAGGCGACCAATACATACGCAATGGCCAACGTATAACTTCCCATCCTACGTCAGTTTTGTCGAAGAGTGGCACGTCATTCTTTTTGCGATGGAGCACAGTTCGCGCTTTCACGCAATCTGTTGAAATTTCACTATTGGAAACGCGTTGAGTGTATTAGGCGGTGTTACAGTTCCGCGAATAAATTGTGAAATCACTTCCCCATAGATAGTCGTAAAATAAAAAAAAAACGGAACGGGCGAGAAAATTAAACACGTGGTGGTTTCTGTCGGAAAGTGTGGAGAACGCAACAAGTGCTACGGGTGCTTGGCGTTGAGCCTGGAAATCCACCGTCATGTTCTGGAGTCGCGATTAGGGCTCACGTGGGGTGGTTAAGAAAAAGGAATTTGCTCATGGTGTTGCCAAGAAAGAATAAAGAGGTAGGAAAGTTATTCTTGAGTTTCCCATCTTTAATTTAATTTAACTTTATTAAAGTGCCTCTACCCTGGGTTTGAGTGCACCACCGCCTTCCTTCCCATGGAGCAAAAGTTTACCAGCGGCAGTTTTGGCTCTGGCTTTCCGATGAATTGGGTCCGGGAGTTTACTGTAGGCCAGTTTCTTGTGGCTAAGACGTGTGTGTGCCTCATAGTTTTTCCCGATTTAGGCGCGTGTACAGTAAGTGCAACCCTATTTGATAATATTTTTCCCGATCGAGAGAACTGGCATAGACGCCCCCTTCGGAGCGCACGCCCCCCTTCTCCGTGAAGGAAGCGAGCCACGCGTCAGATGAGGAGCTTCAGGAGAAGGGTCAGGCAGTCGAGGAAGGCGCTGCGGGTAATACACTTAGACGAATTATTGAAGGATGACGTTTGGCCATACGTGTCAGTTCACCTCCTAGAGAGATTTTTACGACTCACGTGGACCTAATCCAGCATTTTACCACCTGGGTAAGCACGGCGGATGGAACTCGTCACTCCGTAGTGGGGAAAATTACAACGGATGTCACATTTAGAGGGGTTTCTAAATCTCTGGAATTCTACATTATACCCCAATCAACACAGACTTCATTCGAAAATTTAATTTGGCCCCGGCACTATTTTTCGGCACGATACTGGATTCCGTCGCCACTGTCCATGACGTGATTCCAACTTCTCTCTCACTACGACATGCACTGGATGTGAATCAACAACTGCGACTTGACTCGGCTATATCGGTTTTTCCATCCCAGTTAGGCACACAATTGAAGTGGAGGATGCCGAACCCATAAAGCAGAGATATTTTGCCATATCTTCGGCGAAGAAAAAGTCGTTTTATGCTGAAGTTGATCGTATACCAGCACTAGGTGTGATCGTAGAGTCACAGAGCGCATGGGCGTCCCCAGTCACCTAACCTGTCAAGCCGAAAAAGGTATGGCTATGCTTAGACGTTTAAACGCCGTCACTGTCAAGAGTGCGTATCCTCTAGCGATGATTGAGGGCATCTTGAGTCGATTGCCTAAAGCCCACTCCATTACGAACTTGGACCTCAAAGACGCTTTCTGGCAAATCCCGTTAGACCCTGGCTCAAAGGAAAAAACAGCCTTCACGGCCCCAGGTCGCCCACTGTATCAATTTGTGACCATGCCATTCGGACTGTGTAATGCCCTTCAAACATTGACGTGCCTTATAGATAAGGAAATACCGCCGCATTTACGGCACCAACTTTTCGTATATTTGGACGACCTACTGCTTATAGCCGAGACCTTTACCAAACAGCTTGACCTGCTTCAGGAAGTGGCTTTGCACATCCTGAGGGCAGGGCTTACCATTAACATGCAGAGGAGTCAGTTCGTAATGACAGAGGTGAAGTATTTGGGTCACATCATTGGTCATGGCAACATCAAGACCGACCCAGACAAGACCACTACCATAGAGCACCAATCAGTTACACAAATTCCTAGGGTTATTTGGATGGTACCAACGATTCGCGCACCATCACCACACCTTTGACCGACATGCTGCGAAAGGGACCTAAGTTCGTCTGGGAAGGGCCCAGCTTGTGAGCTTTTGAAGAGCTAAAGAAGAGTCTGACAACAGCCCCCTTACTGCATAGACCGGACTTTGGTAAACCGTTCTCAATCCAATGGGACGCTAGTCAACAGGGGGTGGGAGCAGTCTTAGTCCAGGCTGCACAAGATGGCGAGGAGAGGCTTATAGCTTTTATGTCTCACAATTTGAACCCGGCCCAGCGGAATTACAAGGTCTCGGAGCAGGAATGCCTGGTGGTGTTGGCGGTGAAACGCTTTCGAGCATATGTGGAGGGGAATCCCTTTGAAATCACTACGGATCACGCGTCTTTGATTTCAAAGACCATGCTCCATTCGGCTCATTAGCCAAATGGTTCTGTTGAAATTTCACTATTGGAGACGCGTTGAGTGTATTAGATGGTGCTACAGTTCCGCGAATAAATTGTGAAATCGCTTCCCCATAGATAGTCATAAAAAGAAAAAACGGAACGGGCGTGAAAATTAAACACGTGGTGGTTTCTGTGGGAAAGTGCGGAGAACGCAACAAGTGCTACGGGTGCTTGGCGTTGAGCCTGGAAATCTACCGTTATGTTCTGGAGACGCGATTGGGGCTCACGTGAGGTGGATAAGAAAAAGGAATTTGCTCATGGTGTTGCCAAGAAAGAATATCGAGGTAGGGAAGTTGTTCTTGAGTTTCCCATCTTTAATTTAATTTAACTTAATTAAAGTGCCTCTGCCCTGGTTTTGAGCGTGCCACCGCCTTCCTTCCCATGGGGCGAAAGTTTACCAGCGGCAGTCTCGGCTCCGGCTTTCCGATAAATTGGGTCGGGGAGTTTACTGTAGGCCGGTTTCTTGTGGCTAAGACGTGTGTGTGTGCCTCATAGTTTTTCCCGGTTTAGGCGCATGTACAGTTAGTGCCACCCTATTTGATAATATTTTTAAATAACTGTACTTCCGAACAGGCGATTGCTGGGATCGAGACCGAGGAAGGAAGGACACATTATTCGCTTTTGCGTTGTGGTGCTACTTCTTGCGCAAGGTGGACCCATGGGCAGTTGGACGAAGGCAGCTACACGAAAATCATGACAGGCGCCATCGCTATCATAGTGGAGCTCTGTTCGGACCGTTCCAAAAATTATCGTAAATTTATTGCAAGGGTATTGAAAGGTAATGTCAATTTACTGTCCATTGTCAGGTGGTGGCAGGTGGGTTCTAATGTAAGGAAATTGACAATAAGGATATGGTTAGAAAATTATATAATTGTCTGAATGTGAACGGACTTATGAAGGAAACTTGCCACTAATGTAAATAACGATAGCATGTCGGAAGTCCCGCGGAAGAGTTTCTTTTGTTGATATCGAGAAATCATGAATTTATTGTTGCGTTCTCAATGGAATTTGAGTATTTCCATAATCTTAGGCAGATACATTTCATGTATAAAAATATGGTCAAAACATAGACTGTGCAAATGAAACTTCTTGATCGAAAGAAAAATAATTTTTAGGATTATATCCATAGTGTGTGTAGAAGTGATATATTCCATAGAACGTACAAACGGGGTAAAGCAACAATGAGAACAGTTTCAATTTAGTAATCAAGGACATCCAGTTTATAATATTAGTACCGCAATTTTTAAATAAAACTTTTAAAACCATCAAATTATATTTAATGTCATGCAATTACTATTCAACAAAACATAAGCAAATTACAATAACGAGAAAAATGGTGGTGCAAGTGATGACCAAAGAAGAAAAAAATAAAGGTATCATGTATTCAGAGGAGTAGTGATTTACTTAAATTCCCGATCAAACTATATTCAGTAAGGACTATTCCATTTTTTTATTTTATAAGTATGAAATATTGGATGATCTTGCCTACTTGCTTTTAAGATCTTAATTAGCGCAATAATTTTTCCCAAATGCAATATTATTTATACTTACGATAAAAGAAATGAAAAATCCTTGCATTTATAAATTTTTTCAATGAAGAGTCTAAAATGAATATAATTAAATTCTAAGATATTGCTAGGGAAATCAATTTAAAACTTTTTCTATTAATATATCAAAGAAAAACAGGAATGAAGAGAAAGATAAATCACACCAATAACATAAATACATAAAGCTGTAATAGATTTACACTATTGAAACACTGGCATTAATATATAATCATCCATTGATATGTGAATTAATAGGTGGTAAATTTTGAGAAATTTTAATGAAATTAAGAATTTGTGACTGTCGTACTTATAATGTTGAAGGTAAATAATAAATAACTCATAACACAAACAATAATACAAAATAATTTGAACACTATAATATCAAACAAATAATACAAAATAATTTGAACACTATAATATCTAACAAATAATACAAATAATACTGAGAAATAATACGAACAATCATAATAAATAACCAATAATAATAAGACCTAATACTAAGCACGTTGATTAATACCAAATAATACAAACAATAATAAGGCATAATAGATATCATAATAATAAATGGCAACCAATGGTACAAATAACAATAATTGAGATATTGATGAAAGTCAAATTCAGTATTTTTGCGAGTCTTATTTCTTCTCTACATACTACAAAATAAAGTGGTGTGTGAACAAACTAACGACAAAAATTTGTAACCTTCAGCATTGAGAAATTAAGCAAAACTATTGAAAATAATTTTTGGGCCGCCACTTTGGTGCAAGATAGTTAACATTTGCTAACTTTGATTCTTTCAGCTTTTTCTATTAAAAGACTTCCAGTCAATGGCCCATTAAAATTTCCAAACTAGGTCCCCTTTGTATAAATTTCAGAAGAAAACTGTCCTTACGTGAAAGTTACCTTCAAAGTAATTTTGAAAAGAGAAATGATTTCCTACATTTCTTGCAGTGAACGAGGTGGTTCCCAGAACTTAGATGCTAAATATTATAATCCTTCTAAGAATTAACAAAAAATTTTATATTATATCCCTAATGCATTGATAATTATACACTATTATTGTTTATATAAGGTTGTAAATAAATTTTGTTAGAAACCAGTAAGGAATTTGTTCGATTAACTATAAATTGAACAGGTCACAAGTTTAATATTGAGATGCAAGAAATAAATACGAAAATGAATTGCTAAATAACAACGACTTTCTTTTCAGCATGCCCTTTTCTTCCAGCAGGAATGGTAGCGAACGGTAAGTATGCCGTTAAAAGGGTAGGGTTCTAGAAATCCGCGGATGGTGGTTTCGTGTCGCACTCGGTACGCGGTACCATAATTTGTTTTGCGTTTTTTATTAGAGAAGGGTTTTTCGGGTTTGGATTAAGGTAGTATATATTTTGCTACGGCGTCGTGGATATTCGGGAACGCGAACTTAAATCTAGTTTTTGTGGTTGTGTGAAGGATTGGAAAAAATACGGAATAAAGTAGAGATAGGTTTCATTTCCCTATGGTTGTGTTTTTGACGCGTTTAAAACGGGCATGTGAACCGGTGGCTGAGTTTTTGTATTTTGGACTTAGCCTGCTTGCACAAAACCTGCGATCGAACTCCTCTCCGAACTAGCTAACTAGCCAGCAGCCACCTCGGAGTAGACTAAGTGTGTCCGGACTTGTTGACCTGTAAGGTACAGTCCGTTGTCACGTCCAAAGACTTCACGTCTCGAACCGATGAGAGGTTGGTTCCGATTTCGTTCGAGCGTTTGAATAGAAAATAATTACAACGCTTTGGAGCTAATATGTTCAATATGACTTCTGAAGGTTAGTTTTTTGTCAAATATAAGTTGGAGATAATTTAGATACTCACTCCAGCGAAAAGTTTGCCCAAAAAATTTATTGGTCGCTTGGGTAGGTGAGCAGGCGGACGCTTCCTGGTGAAGTATATTGACTTCGTTTTTGCATCATTAATTTTAATTTTCCATCTATGGTAGTATTGATAAGTAAGTTCTAACGCCGTTTCAAGGCTGGCAATAATGGAATTTGGATCTGCACCTATGCTGTATATGCAAATGTAGTTTCCAAAAGCTGGAACTTGCCAGTTTGGTAAGGAAGGGAGGTCAGAGTATAGATGTTGTATAGTGATGGGCTCAGGCAAGAGTTTTGTCGAACACCAGCAGTAATACTTTTCACTGGGGAAATGCTCTCGCCTACTTTCAACTGGAACTTCCTGTTAGTTAAAAGTGCTTGTAAAAGGTTCAACAAGTATGTGGGTGTGTTATATTTCTGAAGTTTATAGACCAGCTCAACGTCACCAAACCTACAGACAATTTATTGTACATCGCTGCTTTGACGCCCTTCGTAACACGGAAAAGCTGATGCTCTGTTGAATATTTGTTTCTGAAGCCAAATTGGAAATCAGGTAGGATATTATTGTTAGCCATTAAATCATTTAAATTTTTAGGACTACTCTTTCAAAGAGCTTCCCTAAACCTGGTAGTAAGCTCATGGGCCTGTAGTTGTCGAGAGAGTGCGGATCTCTTCCAGACTTCAGGATAGATTTAACTAAAGATTGTTCCAGATGGAAAGAAGGAGAGCCTAAGGCAAGCGTTGAATAGGAGGCATATGAAGACTTATTCTTTTTTGGGTAAATTTTTAGTGATATATTCGGAAAGCCTTCGATGCCTGGAGCTTTGCCATTTTTAACTTTTGTAAGTAAACCTACTAACTCTGGTTTTTATCAATGCACCACAAAGTAAAGATGTTTGGTTGGGTTGTTTTCCAAAGCTGTAGCCACCATAGTTTCTGCTAGATTGTTGCAGAACCTATTGGAGATATTATGGAACTGATTAAATTTATCTGCAAGTATATCTGCTTTGCCTTGATTGGAGTAAATATGCTCTTCGTTGTTATTTATTATAGAATATGGTAACGCATGATACTTTCGTTTGAAAATTCTATTTAAAAACCAGACTTTCCGCGAGTTGTAGTCTAGATTTGACAGCATGTTGTTCCATCGGAGACTCCGGAGCTCCTTAATTTTGTTCTTAATTGCTAAAGTTAGGGTATCACCACAAATTTTGAGTGACCTTATGCGGTTTTTTTTTTCATTTACGTCGCGAATAATTTCGTTTTCTTATTAGATTGTAGGTTTCTTCATCAAATTCTAAATAATAAGAAGCTTTTGATCGTTTTGGGACATTACACTCGATAGCTTGCCAGATAGGGTTTGCGAATTCTTCAATTTGCTCCTCACATACTGAGGGAGTATTGAGCGATTCTATCGTTCTTGATGTTAAGGTCACTCTTTCATTAATAATACTCCGGAATTCAGACCATTTTGCTTTTTTATAACAGTAGTATGTTTTTGGAAAGGAAAATATTACAGGTAGATGAGAAGATGAGAGGGCTTGAAGACACTCAGCTCGGAGGGAGTAATATTTTGGTAACTAAGAACCAGATCCACAGTGGAATCAACTCCACGGGAAAAGTAGAGCGTGGGTTCTTTAGGGAAATGCACGTAGATATTTGCCTCTCTGGTGAGATTAAATAAAATGTGCCCCATTTTGTTGTTTCATGTGCAATTCCAGTGCAAATGTCTAGCGTTCAGGTCTCCGCAAAGTAGAAACCTTGGCTAGCCTTGCTAAACCATTTCAGATCTCTTCTGAAAAGTTCGACTTTTTCCTTACTTAATTTCGTCCCAAGAAAATAAACACCGTATCATTTTATATTTGGTCCTTCGATAATAATGCCAATATTTTCAATTACCGATGTTGGACATTTAGGCAATATAGAATGTTTAATTTTTCTATTAACAGCTTTGGCTACCCCTCCGCCAGTTTTATCAACACGATCATATCTGCATATATGAAAGTAGGGATGCTTAAGACTATCATTTGGCCTTAACCAAGTCTCCGTTATGACAAATATGTCTATATTATTTCGAACAGCGAAATTGAGCGCTTCAGTATGTTTATTTTTAATGCTTTGTGCATTCAAAACTATTACATTTAATTGTTTATTCATATGAAAATTTTATGGATAGCTCTACAATGATATTAATCTGTTCTTGCTTTGTTCTATGTTTACTTAAATTAGTAATTAGTTCATGAAAAATGGTCAAAAGAGATTGTCGCATAAACTATTTGTAGATTGTGGGTTGTGCTTGATAGCCATACTGTAGGACATAGGTGGAGTGGTTGTCGACTTAGCTAAATCTACCGACTTTTTTCCCATTAATGTTGCATTGCTGCTGTCTCAGCTTAGGGTTGGCGTATGTGTTGGAGCTTTTGTCAGCGAAGGCAAATTTGTCCTTGTAATATCGAAGCTGCTTGAAGTTCTCTGAGCAGTGATTGGGGAACTTTTCGAATTTTTTCCCCAACTATTCAGCTTTTGTTGCAGCTGTATCTAGTCCATTCTTGCCTTGCAATCAAGAGAATTGGCGAAGTGTGCTTCTTTGCAATTGCTACAACGAATTTCATTACGTTACTCTTCTTTTAGCATGCATTTGCTATAATCATGCTCACCAGTACATATAATGCATCTTGTGGGAAGGTGGCAGTAAGATGTCCCATGCCCAAAGCGCATGCAATTCCTTCATTGTGTAGGGCCTTTTCGGCTGCTTGTGCAGAAGCTCCATCGCACAATACTGTGCATGATCGTCTTGATTTTGTTTAACTCGGTCATTTTCATACCCTTTTGTAGATATAAGAGATAGTAAGTGGTTTCGCGATCTCTTACTTTGGGATTGAATAATTTAATACCAATAGTATTAATATTATGTTCTGTTTTGAGAAGCCTTTTTAAGTGCTTCTGGAGAAATGTTATGCAACCCGCTTTAAGCGACTTTTGGCGGTCGTAAATCTGCCCGTTAGAATGTGAAATAATTCACTTTCTTAGCTTGTAAATGTATTTCCATGGTCTCGTAATCTTCCAGATTGGTAAGGAAAAAGCCTCATACCAATGAACATTATTTTAATTGAAAAATTCGTTATATTCTATTCCTTAAGAATAGCGTCTATCGTGACGCGAGGCAAATCCGTAAATATTATTAAATATTATTGGAGGGACTCTCACCTTAGTTTTTACTTCAGCGTTGGGTTGTTGATCACTTTCATTGCTATCCAGAAGGTCAGCTAATGGCAAGAATCTGTTGGAGTTCGATGAGCTGGATGCGGGAATTCGCGCATCTTAAAATTGTCACGGAGAAAATTAGCCGCCAGGGAAGATTCCCGGCTACTTTTTCTGCTTTAAGCAGGATAGTAGAGTTCAGATGCACAAGAACTCAATATGGAAATTGAACTAACACCAAAAGAACGTATCCAATAAAGGAAAAGTTACTGTGAAGAGTTACTGTGAAACTTGGAATAATAAAGACTACGTAGTCATTATGTAAATCAAACGTCTGCTTAGCTCAAAGGTCGATGGAAAACTCTGAAAATGATAGAGAATGTTGGAGCGTGTCTCATTGATATGGAGAAAGCCTTCGATATGGTATGGTTAGATGGACTAGTTTTTAAACTCCTTCAGGACAGGTTCCCCAGACATCTTGTCGCCATGATGTGCAATATGAAATACGGGAAATCTTTGTTGTAACTGATTGAAATCTGACAACAATACGCAAATTCAAAGTCTGGAATGGTCTACAGCAGGGAACAGTTACTGCGCCTCTGCTCTTCTCAATCTTCATTCGCAAGCTATTGAATGGCTTTGATTTTAACGTCCCAACAACGCGATCATTGGTCGCGTTTGCTGATGATCTGGTCATCTATACGGCAGACCGAAAAGCTACAATAGTTCAGAGCAATCTCCAAAAAATGTTCAATGATGTGCAGCTGTACACTGGCAATTGGCGAATGAAAATCAATGCGCAGTAGTGTGTAACAATTTTGTTTTGGAGAACACTGCAGGGGGTCAGTCAAGACCTGAAACCTTATTGGAAAGATTTCCACATAATGGCTAGCGAGAGTAGTTCAGAACGGGTTTCACATAAATTCTGTGTTCGATACCTCGGTGTACACTTCGATCAGTATCTGTACTATTCTGAACATGTTAAAATCATACTCAGTAAGGCACAAAAAGTAGTCATGGCCCTACGAAGACTCTTTCATTCCAGATATGTAAATTGATCAAAAGGTCAAAATTATCTGTTACATGACCCTGATTAGACCAGTTTCGACATATGGATGTCAGATCTGGTACAACCAGAGTGCTAGTATAATGGAAAAATTAAGAGCTTTTGAAAGGGAATGTCTTCGTGCATATACTGGTTTGTACAGAAAGCCTGAGATGGATTGGAAGCATTATATATCGAATAGAAGAAGAAGAAAAACTGCTAAAGTCGCGAGAGTCGATATCTTCATATTGAAACATCTTCGGAATCATATCGCAAGATCTGTAATTGTGAGCGAAAACCCTTGGATTTCACAGCCATTCTACCCGACAGACGGGTGTATTGAGACGTGCCTCGCTACTGGCTTCATTCCTCCAGAAGCATTCGTGGACATGAATCGATATGTTTTTGATTCTGACGGTTTCCCAATCATACATCACATATATAGACGGGCCACCGATAAGAAGATGAAATATACTCCAAATTTGAGTTCACGAGACCAACAATTCCAATGGAGATACTCATTTGCTAGATTCGTTGAAGCTGGTCGAGCAGAGATGGAGCAATCTAGGTATTGGTGGCTGAATGACAATGTCTAAATTACTAGTGTATATTTTCAGTTTTTGCGTTTTTCGTTAGTTAGAATTTGGGTTTCAGCTCATTATTGCTACATTTAGTGTTGTTGTTTATTTTTGTCAAAAATTAGGGATATGTTAGGTACATGTTATGTTTATCATATTAGGTTTAGAGATAAGGTTAAACGTTTAGGTTAGGAATATTGTGATAACATTTTTGAGTATAAGATAAAGCTTTGATTGAATTCGATTAGAATTAGGTTATAACATATTAGGTGTACGATTAAAGCTCACTGTTGTGTTAAAATTATAAACAATTTTTGAATAGTTTAGGTTTCTTTTTTCTCCTTTTTGCAATCGGATCATAAAGTATGTAATAATCTTACTTAATTTGAATTTGCTGGTTTTTTTTTTAAATGTGTTTATCTAACAACAAATAAATTTGGAGAGCCCTTTGGTCCATTCAATTTTTGCATTGTTATTGTTTGGAATTTGCTTTATATCCTGTTAAAATTTATAACGATTCTTCTTCTTCTTTTTTGTAGTACTACAACCCCTCTCGGGCCTTCGCCTAGAGATAGTTAGAGTATCTTATTTTCATCACCGTATTGATTTTTTTGGAAGTTGGTTTGGTCAGTACCATGCTCCCATGTGCCTGCTCAGCTATGATATGATCTAATTAAATCAGTACATATCACCACTGAGTGAACACTCATAGTCTGTTCGAAAAATCCCCTGAACTAAATCACGTTGCTCCCAACGAGATTTGAACCTGGGCCCTTCTGCTTATGCGTTCATGCTCTGACCACTAGACCACACAGACTATATTATAACGATTAATATTTAATAAACCGTTCTTGACTTTGACGTGTTTTTAATCGCTCCTGTCAAAAGTTTTCAAAAATCAAGTTGACTTTTTAGGACGTCGGTCTAAAGTTAATTTTTATTGGAAACTACGTATATCATCGACCTAAGGGCTTCATATCGAATATTATTTTACTTTGATGCATTAAGAGAAGCAAACAATCCAAAGGTAACATCCGGGCTGCTAGTATGGAGGAGCACGACGGCTTCCTATCGTCGGGGGTAGCCGGGGAGACATCAAAAACGAAATTTACGGCAATCGTTAACAAAAAAAGCAAAGTCAAGAAAACTTTGCAGATGGCGGATGTAAAATGAAAATAATCTAAGACAAAAAAGAAGTGACCAGACTTTGAAAAGAAGGTCATGAGCTGAGACTACAGCCACAGACCCTGGAAGATTTATTCAAGAAAGGGATGTAGATCCGCAACCGCAATAGCAAATAAAGAAATACAGGTAAAGAAAACTCCAAAATGAATGATCCCAGAAGAAATTCTAAGTGCAGGGGGCACTAACGATAGCTATGTTAAGCGCTGGACGGATAACAAAAGGAAATGGTAGTTGAAGAAAGTATCGAAGGTAATTCAAATAAAGATAACGATATAAATTTTATTCAGTATTTAAAAAATCAAAATAAGGAGAAAAAACTACCTCCCAGTTCTGGTGGTACCTCGGAAAAAGTCAGCAACAAAACAGAAAAAGTTTCACCAATCAATGTATTCGGGCAAAGCGGAAGAGATATGCTTCGGCTATTGGCAGCCGATAATAAACTAAGTAACTAACTAACTAACTATGTAACTAACGAACTTTTAAAAAGGAAATCACACGCTGAGTTTTGGGGAGGTGACACACCACCTATACCTCAAAAAGTGTTAAAATCAGAATTTTTTATTGAAGAGTCTGGAAAGCGGAGAGGTTACGGTTGATCTTCTTCAGTTGGTCAAGGAAGCTGCACCAGAAATTGAATTAACTTCTGCCAAAATCTTTGCAATAAGATCAACCCTAGTGAACAAGAAATTATCAGTTTAACTGGTAAAAATTTCAAACAAAAGCAGTCTAAGTGCCCTTCAACAGATAAGGTGCTTGAATTTTAGAGTAGTGAGGTGAGAACGCCTCCAGAAAAGAGAAGTCAACCAGTGTTACCGGTGTCAAGTATTTTGTCGTTTGGTTGCCAACTGCACCATGCACTATCGGTGCGCAAAATGCAAAGATGATCATGCCCCCGGTGAGTGGAAATTGGGTAAGACGGAGCCCAAACAAAAATTATACTGCGTTCTTCTTCTTCCTAGCACTATAACACCTCTCGGGCCTTCACTTCCTGCCAATAGCGCCTCCAACTGTCTCGGTTCATTGACCGCGCCCTCCAATTTTGAAATCCGAGTAGCGATGAGCTGTCTTCGTCGACAAAGTCAGACCAGCGTTTCCTCGGTTTCACCACTGGTCTCCAACCTTCAGTTCTTCCAAAGTATACCTTTTTGGGTATCCGTTGTTCGTCCATACTGTGGTGAAATCAGGTGTATATAAAATGTCTGAAAGGACTGCAGCGATAGTCTGCTGGATCGGCGAGAGGGGATGGTGGGTTTCGCCGAGATTGGCCTTGTCTGAGGACGCGTAAATGCGCTGGCAAGCTAGCATTGCGGTGTCGTGGATGCGGGTTCTTTTCTCCAGCACAACGATCCACTGCAACAGAAATTTCGCATTCACTAATTTCAAGGTACAAATAAATATCCACTGAAGTTGAGCCTGAGGTAACCTTCTAAGGGTTAAATATTGCTAACGCAAATGACAAGCCGAGACGGGAGAAAACAGACGGACTTGCGAGGACTTCGTTGTACTGATGATACTTATGGGGCATCCAGGTGAAAGCGGTGCCCCTCGCACCCCCAGCTGGATCAAGATCCAATGTAGACCTGGCCATATATTTTCCATTCAAGTGAGAAACGTATACAAACATAATTTTCATGAATTTTTCCCTGAAATGAAAAATATGAACGTGGCAAATTTATGTTGTAGTACTATGTGATAAAATCACATAACCCTATACCATAAATAGGCACGCGAGCGGAAGGCAACTCTACGTTGTGAGAGCACCTGTAAACGTCTTAAGAAAGGGTGAGTCCACCCGATGGCTAGCTCATTAAAGTGGAGAGGCCAGCTAACGTGGCGGGTCCTATACCCGGTCAGTTTCAAAACGAAAGGGAAGACCGAGGCTACTGTTTAATTCATCATTATTTTATTTTTACTTCTTGCGTTATTTTATTTCCTTTTTTTATAAATAGGATCTTAAATATGTTTTTCTTCAATCTGTGAATGCAAACGCTAAATCATCAAAGAAATTTGAAAATTTCAAAAAAAATGTTCAACACTGAAAGACAAGCAGATGAATTAATTGTTCATTTTAAATATGTATGAAATTGTGTTTCTTTTTCAATATTGTGCATCTAATTTTTTTTTATTTAAAACCGAAAACAAGGCAATTAGAGAGTCTGTGTTCTGGAGTAAGTTGATAAATTCTCTATTTGTTTATTCAAGTACAATATGTCAACCATTCCGCTCATTGGGCTAATTTCCGAACAGATAATTACATATTTCGGTTTTACATTGAGATTAGAAGATACTAAGCTGTTAATAAGTTTTTGCCTTATGCAATACACTGGTAATACTTGATATTACTTAATTGATACTTAGTTCAGTAAATGAAAGTAAGAACAGTCAATAATATTTGATTAATAGATATCAAAATTGAAACTAACAATCAGCAAACGATCCATTACGTCCTGGTTCAACAATCCATGGTTACGAAACAGTGTGAGAACGTCAACCCAATAGAGACAAAAATATCAGTTCTAACTTAAAATAAAAACCGATCATAAGAAAAACTATTGTTATGGAAGCGATTGGGCTCAGTGAGTTGATACTTTCTACTTAGCAGAACCATTTTGATATTTAACAGAAAAAAATTCCATCATTAATAAATAAAATCTAAAAACAAGTATGTTTGAGAACGAAACTGGTTATAAAATGGAGAATGTGCGAAAATGTTTCGACAATACATAATTTGATTTAAGCTTAAACACTCATATTTTTTCGTCATATATAATCAATGTTATATATAATAATTTATATGTATAATTGGAAATTTTTATAAAAAGTCTATATCGAAAACGTTTCGATTTTCTTTTTTTTACATTCAAAGAATATGTATTATCGAAATAATTCATTGAAATTTAATAAATTTACTAAATAAATTAGAAAACAAGGGTACTCACTCAACACCCTCGCCAGGCGCCCGTAGATGGTGTGGGTAATGCCTGAAAACTTGTGCTTGATCAAAATCATTACTTTTTACAATTAGTTGAGATGGTGAGGAGACTCCCAAATCACACATCTGCACCGTATATGAATCAACTTCCTTAATCATATATGGTATCGAGACGAGCTGCTCTGGGTCAGTTACATCAACAAGTGATTCAGTTATGGCTACTTTTCGAATGCAACTCTTATCAAATCGATAAACATCGCTTAATCTTTTTTTCATCTTTATATTGACGATCTTCAATTGCAGTTTGAGCAAAGTTCCACTATCTGGAAACGTCATCCCATTTCCTTTCAAACACTTATCTCTTACAAACAACCTCGTATCCAACATTGATTCGAAAAATAAGCAGCACCCTATTCATTCAGATATTATAGCATCAACGTTCTCAATCCCATCTGGCACTCCCATGGCCTCGACTCTTCTTTTAATAGCAGTTATCACGTCTGTGAATTGATTGTCAATAACAATTTGCACCTGCTCTCTATGAGCTAATTTCACCAGTGGATGAGCATACTTGAACGTTTTTGTACCATCTTCGTTTGTCGTAGAGAATTCGGTCATGGACGCGCGGATGGACTTCTGATTTTACGAGTAATCATGTTTAATGGTTCGTTTAAATGCACTTTAAACTCACGAACTTGATTTCTTCTCAAATGGAATTGGTTTTTATTTTCTCTTCAACAATATTCCATACAGAGAGTACTCGAATCCAGCAACTTCTTTTGACATTTTCCCTGGTGTGGTGTGCAATTGATTCTCGACCTCGAGCTTATCGAGACTTCCTTTGTACATGTCCCAACGATAAACTTCAATTTCAAGCAGGATTGAATATTCCCACACAAAACGCAATTGTACTATGGAACTATGGGATCACGGTCGCTGGTTACTTGAGGCAAGCATACTCTCAACTTATTTAATCAACTTTTCGCACAAAAACTACTTCCGGAAAGTTATGGAATGAAGAAAAAGAACGAAAATCGATTACATAATTAGCAATTCGAATTATATTAAAACTGGCCACCAGCAACGTGAATCTGCTTCTTGTCTCTTCATGAAGAAAGAACCGACTCCCCGAAGTGATCGCAGTGGCGATCAAAAGCATTCTCCCCACTTGTGTGTCGCAACGGTGGTTTCTTGCCCAAGTCCACTCATTTGTCAACTCCGTACCTCCCATCGCGTGGTGCCGCAATATATTTTCGTAAATTACGTTGCAAAGAGGTTGCCGTGATCGAATTTTAATTGTAAATTTAAATATTTATTTTTTTAAATTTACAATTAAAATTGGATCAAGCATTATATTGTTTTTCGAGCAGTTTGCCTAGGCGACTGCTCGATTACTACGATATGATTCATGTAGCCAGCCCATTGCAGCTTCCGCAGTCTTACAATCGTTGAGACCTCCAGTTCGTCAAAAATTTCATACAGCCCATGGTTGTATCGAATTCGCTATTGGTCCCCGCCTAGCTTTGCCCCAATTATTCGCCTTAGGACCCGTCACTCAAAGGCGTTCTATATATTTGCGGATCCTTAGATTAGGGTCCATGTCTTACACTCAAAGCATAACACAGGTTTTTTCATAGATTTACTACTATGTCCAAAAAATAAGGTGACACTTGAATTTAAACTGCGCGCGTCGAAGAATTTGGGGAATTATTTTTTTTTAGGTTGGTAGTACTGTCAGTGACATCTATGTTAAATTTGCATGTCGTTTACGTAACGCTATCCGCCTAAAAAGGCCGGAATTGTGGAGAGACAATTCTTGGTTTTGACACCACGATAGCGCACCATCCAATACTGCACTCATAATTCGTGATCATTTCGCCAAAAACTCAACCCATATCGTTCCGCAACCACCGTATTCACCTGATCTGGCGCCGTGCAACTTCTGGCTGTTCAGCAAGCTCAAAAGACCGCTCCGGGGACACCGTTTTGATACGATGGAGGAGATTCAAGCCGCAGCAAAGACGGGACTGAAGGCCATCCCGGAAAGTAACTATAATCAGTGTTTTTAAGATTGGAAAATCCGTTGCCATAAGTGAATTGCATCGAGAGGGGATTACTTTGAAGGTGATGAAATCGATTTGGAAGAATAAATAAAGCTTTGGTTTCCTGTATATGCAGCTGGTCTTCAAGATTGTCAAAACTGAATAAAATATTTTATTTGCGAACTGTATTCTTTGGCGTATTTCACCTTTATTGTCGGCTCTCGTTATTTTAGTGGCTAAATATACAAACTTGCCCATATTTTCGATGTTGTATTCGCCAAATGTGATATTTTGTGTATTTGAGGTATTTTCCTTCGACTGCATCATGAACTTTGTTTTATTTTTATTGATTTGTAGCCTTACTAGTTTTGCTTCGCCGTCGAGTTTCAGGAAGCGTTCTTTGGCAGTTGTTAATGACCGTGCCAAAATGTTGATGTTATCCACATAGGCTATTACTTGGCTCGACTTGTATAGTAATGTACCTCGTGTATCGACAGGCAGCTTCCTTATGGCGTACTCTGGAGCTTAATTGAATAGCAATGGGGCCAGCCTATCCCTCTGCTTTATTCTAATGTTTGTATCAAAGGCATCGGTGAGTTGTTTATTGATGTGGACTTGGGAGGTCGTCGACGTCATTGTCATTTTGGTAAGATAGCCTAATTTAGCTGGGATACCAAAGTAAAGCATTATTTGGTACGGTCAATACTGTCGTATGCTTGCTTAAAGTCAACGAAAATTTAGTGCAGGTCTATGTTGAACTTCCAGCATTTTTTAAGTACTTGCTTGACTGTGAAAAATTGCTCTATCATCGATCTACTTGCCCTCAAACCACCTTGATACTCCTAAATAATGCTGTTGGCGTATGATCCGATTTAATTTTCTTAGACCTTTGAAAATATTTTGTACGCCGTACAAATTTGTGATATACCTCTATAATTTTCGCACTGTAGCTTGTCACCTTTTTTGTGGATAGGGAATATAATTGATTGTCTCCACTCTGTTGGCATATGTTTTTGGTGCCAAATATGCTGCGTAACTGTGAATAGCTTTATGAACACTGCTGCCACCATATTTGACGAGCTCCCTTGGAATCTCATCGATGCTCGGCGCTTTATTATTCTTTTGGGTTTTGATGATGGAACAAACTTCATCCAAAGTTGGTGGTTCAAATGGAAGCTCTCCGCAGACATCTATATGCTTCGATGTTCTGGAGCTGTGTGGAGTATTAAGAAGGTTATTGAAATATGAGGCCCATCTTTCCTTAATCTTGCTTTCATTAGCGCTGCTATTGCCGATGTCATCACGACAGAGCGTGGTTTTGGGCTGATAACCACGTTTCAGGCTTTTCACTACTTTGTATGCTTGACTTGTATTGTTGCTCACTAAACTACATCTATACTTCTCAATTGGTCGTCATAGTAGTTTATTTTCTTAATTCTAATTATTTTATTCGCTTCTCTTCTGAGATTTTCATAATCTTCTCTCTTCGTCCTGGTTTTCCTACCTAGGTTTTTCACGTTTTCTTTGTACGCCTGACTTTTTGTCTAACGCGTTGGTGCACTCATCATCGAACACACTGCGTTAAATATGGTGTATTTGGTCATCCAGCAGCAAATCGGCGATGCTTCCGATATCACGATGCAAAAGTTAAACTTATTCCAAAACAAGCACAAGTAAACTGCTTTGTAATACTTTCCAACTTTGTCAAGCCCGAGACATCATTTACATTCACCGCTAGAGGACTAGCAAATAATGCTGTAAATAATGTAACTAGCAATAATGAGCTACTTCTTAAAACTTACCAGCATTCTAATTCTTTATCGGAGGAAATCCATGAACAAGATTCAAAAATTAACTTTGTTTTTCAGCGTTTGGGTCTTTCAAATTCCTCAAAATAACTTGCCATCTCGTCACATTCCCATCGATAGCCTTCGTCAACTACATTGTTACTCTACATCGACGGGACTATCTCCTTGAATTCATTGTAAAGCAAAAGGCTGACATGCTTCTCTCTGGAATCCACCTCAATTTATGGCACTCCATGAAACTCAAAGATTTCTGATTCGTAAGAAACGAAAGGGTAAACGTGATGGGGGAGGTGCAACGGAGGATTTGTTAGAAGACTCCATTGTTACCGGAATATTGATAAAGTCGAATTCAAAAACTTTGAGTTTGTTGAAGTGTCCGTTAACAAAATCTCACTGCCAGGCGGGGATAACCTCTTCGTTATCTCTGCCTATGCAACTGGCTGAAAAGTTCTGAAGTTCAAGGAGGAGCTCAATTCCTTTTTTGAAATACTCGAATTGAACCGGCGGTAACCCGAATACCCAGCTGAATTGTGGCTGAACGCCAACAATAATCCAAGAGATGTATTCCTGAAATCGTGGATAACAGAGAACCAATTCGAATACAGGTGCAATCTGTATGGGTCGGAGTTCCCAAGATACCCTAGGACAAATTCATATTTGGGCTTCTCGATTGCTCACGCGAAACTTGAATTCAGCCTTAGTAGTCCTCAACGGAAACTGCAGGTGCTTCCTACGATAGCTTCCATAACGCGATCGTAATGGAAATCAGTCATCAAAGAGATAATGTCTTCCTGGTTCCAGTTCAACATGAAAATAATTGGTTGAATTTCAAAAAACTGATTGGGTAAAATTTCAAAAGAAGCTTGATCGGGATTACAAGAAGCAATGTCCTCCTTCTGATGATGGCAACTCTTGCTCAATGGATCCTAAGGATAGGAATCTAACTTACGACGAAATCGATCTCTGTTTGTTGAAATTAGAGAAGCTGAAATTGGAAACGATTGAGAAAGTAGTTCCCAAGATTAAACATCGAAACAATATGGAAGGATATGAAATACCAACCATCACAAGGTTAAAAAGATTGAAAAGCCTTCTTCTCACACGCGTCAACAGTATGTATCAGCAATTTTTGGAAATTACACCTGCGGAATATCCGGAGCTTAATCTGTTCATACTTTAGGGAGTGACGTCAGCAATCAATGGGCGGAGAAACTGAGGGGTATTAGCCCACAGGATCCAGATGGCGTTTTCACGAAAGTGAATTGCTCAGTCCGTAAGAAGTCTCGAGTGAAGGTATCGAATCTTGGAGTCGCTAGTGGTGAGATAAATCATTTCGATAGGGCTGGTATCGAAATTGGTAGTACGACTCCGGATAGAAATGGAAATAGGATTATATGTGATGGTTTGCTGAAACTTGCCGTGATTGGAACACATGTTGAATTGATTCATCTACAAAACACTGAGAGAGGGAATCAAACATTTGCAGAGGTCGTTGATTTCAATGAAACATTAATATCTGACCTCATACCGAGCTGGAATCTTATTGGTTATTTCATCAGCTATGAAGACTTTGTGTTTCATAGTTGGCAAGATAAACAACAAGAAATCATGTGGTATTGACAGAGTTAGATATAAGTTATAATCCATAAAATTAATATAAAATTCCTTGAAAATAAATAAATGTAACACTGCCTTAAAAATAATAAAAACACTTCAGTTTGCAATATTGCAAGTTTAATGACCGCAACTGAAATTTCAATAATCCGCACATGTACAATTCTTGCCATTTCAACATTTTTCTGCTAACAGAAAATCAATTCAAAGTTCAGTTCAAGAATTATGAGCTTGATTGAACTGGCGAAAACTACTTATGAGCAATTTTGTATGCCAGCCAAATCTTATAACAAATGTGTAAAGATCTGGAAAAAAAAACATTGCTATCCAAGTAATCATTCATTTAGTTTCATTTTCTTTCACGCAGGAACATTTGGTCCATCGAGCCCGATTCACTAGGAATTGGATCATTCATAGAAACTTGCCTGGAGATACAGTAGAGGAGTCTTAGATACCAAAGTTTAAGCTCACGTAGCTATTGGGACAATTTATTTTGGAGGATTAATCAGCAAGAAGACCAGCCTTAGTGAGATTCAGGCGAACCCAGCAGCGTAGAATTGTAAAGATCAGTCTCAGGAGGATTTTTTTAAAACAAATTGGTGTTTGAATTTTTTTTGTGGACAACGTTGCACCTATTTCCAAGAGGTTTCAGCGCAAGAGAGGGAGCATTTTCGTTTATCAACGACAAATCAGGCAACATCTAAATGAGTGGTCAGGAAAGCACGTTCAAAAAGATTCAAAGGGTGATCACTAATTTTAAGAAAGACAGTGAGTCCCGTTATAGCCTTGCATATAACCAAACAAGGACCGAAAAACTAAAAGCTATGTGGACGAAGTGTGAAGACCAGCACAAAGCAGCCTGTGATCGGTTGAAAGGCTCTGAATTGGAAGAATACACTAAAAAGTACGAGAGTCTTGAGGATATAGTAATGGACTATATTGCCCTGCTTCAATCCAAACTTAACGAGCATTCAGTGGAACGATTAAGTTTAATTTCATCAGACGCAATCAAATTAGAGAGAGTGCGAATACCGTCTTTTACCGGTAGCTATGCAGATTGGTTTGCGTTCTGGGACCTGTTTCAGACTCTGGTTCACAATAACGCATAGCTAACAAACGTGCAAAAATTGCAGTATCTGAGAAACTCTCTCCGATGTGAACCAGAGCAATTGGTAAACCATTTAAGCATAACGGATGAGATCTATGAATCGGCCTGGAGGTTGCTTGTCAAAAGATATGACAATCATCGTGCTATTGCACAGGAGATGATGCAGTGCTTATCCAACATTGAGAACTGCACACGGAACGATCCAATAAGACTTCGAAGAATGCTATACACGATGAATGAACTTCTAGTGAGTATGAACACGTTGAAAGCTGATTCATTCTCACTCACCACAATCGACATGCTGAACCAAAAACTTGACAAAGGTTCAAGAAAAGAGTGGCAGAGGTATATTTCAAACTCGAGTCGAGTAGAATCAATTTTTAGAGTTTCTAAAGCAACAGTTTTCAATGTTAGAGGCTCTTTCTCCTGGGAAACCTAAGCCAAGGCCGATCAAAGCAAATACATCGCAAGTAAAAGCGAATACCTCCTGTGTAATGTGTAAAGCAGCACACGAGGGTTTTTGAATGCAGCATGGTCAAACAAGCTTCTATTTAAGCCCCCCGTGATGTGGTGAAGAAGGGTAATCTTTGCTTCAACTGTTTCGAACAACATCGAGCCAACAAATGCTCGTTCACTCATGGTTACAAAGTATGTGGGAAGAAGCATAACGCATTGCTTCACTTATTGCCCATGAAAACTCCACATCAGACAGCAACATGTTCAAGGACATAGTGCATACACCGACCAAAACTACGTGCTACTCGCAACTGCGCAAATGACAATCTGTCGTCCAGATGGAGAATATTTGACGTTTCGTGCTCTGCTAGATTCTGGAGCGCAGAGATCTCTCGTTGGCAATGCAGCTGTCAGTCTACTGCGGGCAAAGCGTGGCCCCTCCAAGTTCAAGATCAGCCGCATGGGGGCTGTAGAGAATGTGACGTCGAGAGGAGAGACGAAGCTGCGTGCCTTGGTCCAATTTGCGGACGGTCAGCCAGAAGAACTAAGATTCACCCCACTCATTCTCGCTACAATAACTGCTCCACTTTCATGCACTCAGATTTCACTGATCATTCCCAACGAGCTGACGATCCGTGACTTAGCAGATCCAAGGTTCAGTGAGCCAATTGACATTTTGATTGGAGCTGATCTCTACGACAGGCTTTTGTCACCAGGACTTCTCCCCGGTCAACCATGCGCACAAAGAACAAAACTTGGATGGGTTTTGTCTGGATAAGTGCCATATAAACAAGCAATATCACTTTGTGCATTTGTGTGTTGTCAAGGCTTAGAGGAAGCCTTACAGCAATTTTGGGAGACTAAAGAAATTCCTCTTGAAATTCGGTTGATACAAAAACAGAGAGAGAGCTGTTTCTCCTGGGAAACCTAAGCCAAGGCCGATCAAAGCAAATACATCTCAAGTAAAAGCGAATACCTCCTGTGTAATGTGTAAAGAAGCACACGAGGGTTTTTGAATGCAGCATGGTCAAACAAGCTTCTATTTAAGCCCCCCGTGATGTGGTGAAGAAGGGTAATCTTTGCTTTAACTGTTTCGAACAACATCGAGCCAACAAATGCTCGTTCACTCATGGTTGCAAAGTATGTGGGAAGAAGCATAACGCATTGCTTCACTTATTGCCCATGAAAACTCCACATCAGACAGCAACATGTTCAAGGACATAGTGCATACACCGACCAAAACTACGTGCTACTCGCAACCGCGCAAATGACAATCTGTCGTCCAGATGGAGAATGTTTGACGTTTCATGCTCTGCTAGATTCTGGAGCGCAGAGATCTCTCGTTGGCAATGCAGCTGTCAGTCTACTGCGGGCAAAGCGTGGCCACTCCAAGTTCAAGATCAGTCGCATGGGGGCTGTAGAGAATGTGACGTCGAGAGGAGAGACGAAGCTGCGTGCCTTGGTCCAATTTGCGGACGGTCAGCCAGAAGAACTAAGATTCACCCCACTCATTCTCGCTACAATAACTGCTCCACTTTCATGCACTCAGATTTCACTGATCATTCCCAACGAGCTGATGATCCGTGACTTAGCAGATCCAAGGTTCAGTGAGCCAATTGACATTTTGATTGGAGCTGATCTCTACGACAGGCTTTTGTCACCAGGACTTCTCCCCGGTCAACCATGCGCACAAAGAACAAAACTTGGATGGGTTTTGTCTGGATAAGTGCCATATAAACAAGCAATATCACCTTGCGCATTTGTGTGTTGTCAAGGCTTAGAGGAAGCCTTACAGCAATTTTGGGAGACTAAAGAAATTCCTCTTGAAATTCGGTTGATACAAAAACAGAGAGAGAACGAGAATTATTATGTGCAAAACGTGGTTTGGCAAAGCACGGGAAGATAGTCTGTTCGCTTGCTACTCAAGGGCAATGCAGATCCAACAGCGGAGATTAGTGAAGCAGTAACAGACGCATACAAACAATTTAGACGTCTGGAACACCAGTTTATTTATTTATTTATTTACAATTCCATTTAACAGATTAAAATAAATCCAATTACAAAATGGAAAAACGACAAGCAGAAACAAGTAAGAAAGAAAACTTAAATTAAGCAAAGAAAAATTAGGAAGATTAAATAATATTAATATTGAAAGATTAGGCATTATGGTCTATTGAACTATGAAAAGGTTAATATGAAATTAACAGGCTTAAAAAATGAAGTTAAAGCGCAAAAAAAGAAAAGAAAAAAACAACAAGTAGAACTATTCAAAATGAGTTGCAAGGACGAGGTTTCTTAGTCTTATTTTGAATACAAAATAGGAATCAGAAAAAGGACCAAGCTCAAGTTTATTATGTTTCCTTAACATTCGCACAACGGGAGAATGAAAGTATAAATTCGTACGGGCAAAGGGCACCTCGAACAAAGTGTTTGATCGAGAAGGACGCGTTGATTGACGGAAGTGTAAGTCAGCATATAATATTGGAGAGATTTGATTGTAACATAGTTGATACAGAAAACACTGATCCAAGTAGATGCGACGGGACAACAAAGTCGGAAGACATAAAAAGGATAAGCGGCATTCATAGGATTGATATGGGAGTTTGAGTTTGTAGAACAAAACTCGACTAAATTTACGCTGTACATTCTCTAACGAGTTCGTGAGGTAGGAGTATCGGGGGGACCAAACTACAGAACAATATTCTAGGATAGGACGGACAAGACAAGTAAACAAGCAGATAGGAGTGGATATGTTGGTGAACTTGTATGTGTGCCTAAAAATAAGCCCCACTATTTTTGATGCCCTGGCAGTCACATTTAAGATGTGAGCATCAAAATTGAGGCAAGGATCAAAAATAACACCAAGGTCTTTAGCAGAGCACACAGCAGCCAGTGGGATATCATTTAACGTATAGGTAAAGAAAATGGGAGATAGCTTTAGATTAAACGTCATTTTATGGCATTTAGCAACATTTAAACAAAGGTAGTTGGTCGAACACCAATTATTAAGAGCAATCAGATCCATCTGAAGATATTGAATATCTTGTATCGATCTGATAGCTCGAAAGACTTTGAAATCGTCTGCATACAATAGACAATTAGAAGCAATGACTGATGGAAGGTCATTTATAAATAATAGGAAGAGGAGAGGGCCTAGAATGGAACCTTGGGGAACGCCGGACGTTGGATGAAATGGTATAGAGGTTGCTCCACAGTAACTAACACAACAAGTGCGAGAAGACAGATATGAATCCATCCATGATAAAAGAGGGCCAGCCACTCCAAAGGCTTTAAGTTTGTGACAGAGTAGTTGATGGTTGACAGTGTCAAAAGCCTTAGAGAAGTCAGTGAAGATCACATCAACCTGCAAACGATTGTCCAGGGCCTTCGCGATGTAGTCAGTAAATTCAATTAGGTTGGAGGTCGTAGAGCGACACTTAAGAAAGCCATGTTGTTCCTTTGACAAGATAGGTGCCAATAAAACTGAAAGCCGGTTATGTACAAGACGCTCAAGTAATTTCGGAAAACAGGAGATTAGGGATATAGGACGATAATTGGACACAGAAGTAGGATCACCACTTTTAAGAATAGGAACAACATTTGCTCTTTTCCAGCAAGCCGGGAACGCACCAGTACGCAAACTAATGTTAAAGAGGAAAGCCAGGGGAATGCAAAGCGATGACGCTAATGACTTAACAAATATATTCGGCAAGCCATCCGGACCTGGGGATATATTAGGATTAAGGGAATTCATGAGGGTTTCAACTTCAATATAATCCGTGCAGAGTAAAGAAATGTCAATGGAATGGGACGTAAATGTATTTACTGGGTAGGAAACGTATGAAGGAGGAGTAAAAGTAGACGAAAAGAATTTAGAGAACAAGTTTGAAATGTCTTGAGGAGAAGAGCTTCTAATATTGTTCCAGTGGACAGAGGGAGGAAAAGAAGAAGAGGACTTGAACGACCTAATGTAAGACCAGAAAGGCTTAGTGTTATTTGACATAAGCGAACACTCCAAACTGCTGAAGTAATTTTTCATAGCATTCTTGATAACTTGTTTCGCTGCAGCACGTAAGACACAAAAACGGTCCCTGGATTCAGTAGAACCACAAAGTTTAAAGCAACGGTGAGCTTTAGTTTTGGCTTTCAAGGCACAAAGTACTTGCTTAGTGACCCAAGGTTTCTGCTTTGCTTTACGTGGAGTTTGTAATGGTGTAAAATGCTTGATCAAATCAAACAGATAATTATAGAATTTTCTTAGAGCTGCCTCACACGGCAAATTTCCGAAAAATACCTGCCAATCAACGGATATTAGTGAGCAGGTAATAGATTCGTAATTCGCTCTGAAGAAGTTGAATTTAGGAGCAGGTGTAAATGAACGATGTTTCAAAAGCACAACCGAGAGGTCAATCGATAATGGCGGGTGGTGGCTATCGATGCGGACAAGGGGTTCTAATGCTAGGGAAACAGACAGACAGTGAATTGGAATATTAGACAGCACAAGATCGAGTAGCCGGCCGTTAGTATTAGGGATATTATTAAATTGCGAGAAAGAACAGAGTGAGAGAAACGAAAATGCATCAGTCGATGATACATAGTAAGGAGGGCACTCCGTCCATTGAACTGCTCCCAAATTAAAGTCACCGCAGACTAATATTAAAGATTGTGGGTGACGTAAAAAAACATATTTGGAAAACTCGTCAAAAAATGTCTCATAAACATATAAAGGAGAGTTACTAGGTATATAAACAGAGGAAACTAATAAAGATGTATTATTAGGAAGGAAGATCTTGACAATGACACAATCCACTATACGCGAAAAACAGAAGTCAGTACAGGGAGAGCTGCGTATGGTATTATTAACAGCTACTAGGACACCACCACCATCTTGTTTATTTGTAGAAGTCAAATCACGGTCACAACGATAAATATCAAAATCAAGTGAGATTTCCGAATTTAGTATGTTATCATTCAACCAGGTTTCTGTAAGACAAATAAACGAGTCCTCACAAAGTTGAAGCGATAAAAAGAGCTTATCCAGCTTGGTCCTTAATCCTCTAACATTTTGGTAGTAAATTGATACGTTAGAAATTAAGTTAGGGTCAAAAAAGTTTACACTAGTTCGCAGACTGCAGTTTACCCGGTGCATGAAAGGACTTCCTTCTTCGTGAGCTGAATGGTTTTACAAGTACTCCAGGTGGCCAAGCTTCAGGATTCAAAATAGTGTCACAAGTTGCAGGTACTGTAAGTTTGAAAGAAGCTACCACTCTATCCTCCAGATTGTCCTTTGTGAGTTTATGGCAGCTGATGACTTTAACAGACGGACCAAATTTTTTGTGAACATAGTTTTTTAAGTAGTCGGCAGATGTCTGGTAACTTAGACGCGAAATGAAAATCTCCTTTGGAGGAGCTACAACGTCAAGAGCAGGGATTTCATCATGCGAATTCAGGGAAGCTTTAGTTTTTGGGATCGCCCCGCGGCTAGGTCCCGGAGAGCTTGGAAATATCAAAGGTGACTCATTACCATCAATATGTAGAGGTGCTGCTGAAGCCACAGGAGATATTGGACGCGTTGGACTCGAACTTGATCCAGATGCACGATACGGTGTTTTAAAAGATGATAACTTCGCCAAAGCTTTACTCCTAGTAACGATGAAAGGCCTTTTTACAGGAGTATTTATACCGCTATTACGTTCGGGCTGTATGGTCGGCGATAAAAGTTGCGCTTGATTATTAAGATCGGTCATAGTCACTGATGCCAAAGTTTTAGGTGACGCATGCTCAGTAAATTTCAAAAGGGTCTCAATCTCCAAACATGCACTTGAACATTTAAATTGGAGACGATTCAATTCATCCACTAGAGATTTGATAGTCTTCCCAGCTAATTGAAGACTTGAGACATACACAGACAAAGAATATCTCCTACAGGAATCACAAAACCAGTGAATTCCATTACCCGTTTTATTTATTAAGTCGGCTGCAGGGCCTTTAAGGTTGACGCAAGCCGAATGGTAGGAGAGTTCGCAAAACCCAAAGCAGAAGACCATTGGGGTTTTATTGTTTAAGTCAATGCACTTCACTGCACTGCACGACATAGTGAAAAATTAAAAATTAGAGTTTATATCAAAAACTAATTTAATCAAGGAGTAAAGTAATTATTAATTTAAATAATTTTTATTTTTTTTTATTTTTTTATTTTTTTAGTTCACTAATTCAGACTATGTATCTTGTAGGGTTAAAATTTCAAATGTTACACACTTGCCTACCTTTAGGCGGGTTGAAAAAATTTAGATGGAAAACAAGTAGATTTTCAAGATTGCCTATAGCAAAGCGCACAATCAAAGAACGAACAACTGAATCAATGTAAACACTGTTCAAACGCACAACAAAGGAAATAAAGGCGAAATATAAGAATAGGAAAAATAGCTTGAATTACTTAAAGACGCACTATGCTGGGCAAAGAACTCGCGCACTGAATCGCAAGCAAAAGCACAACCGAAAATTATAGTTATTAAAAGTGCTTTCGACAATGTTATCAAATAAATGAAGAAATGAGGGAGCCGCGCACAAGAAGAAACATCTGCTTAGCTCAAAGGTTTACATGACAGTTAAAACGTGATCCAAAAATTTAAGAGCAATATCGAGTCTTCATGAAAGAATATATTGACTTGGGTTATATGAAAAGAGTTCCAGCAAATCGAGTGAAGATGACAACAGCATACTAGTTACCACATAATTCCGTGATCAAGGAAAACAGGAGTACTACTAAGCTAAGAGTAGTATTCAATGCGTCTCATCAACGACCGAGAGGGAAATTCTTAAACGATTTGATACACACTGGTCACTCAATTCAAGGAAATCTTTTACATCTTCTCATGCGATGGAGGCAGCATAGATACGTAGTTGCAGCCAATATCGAGAAGATGTACCGACAGATTGCAATACATGAACGAGACCAGCACTATCACACACAGCTTCCTTTGAATATAGCGACTACGGGAAATATCAATACGTTAGCTATTCAGTGGTACCCAGCAAAAGACGAGTTTTCGTTTACTATTACAAGACCAATCGAGCACAAAGCGTCTTCAAAGCTGTCTATAATAGCTGAAATCGCCCGGCTATTTGACTTTATTGGCTGGTTTCAGCCATATAGTATCATTGGTAAGGTGACGAAAAGGAAACTTTGGCTAGACAACAAGGGTTGGGATGAAGATTTGGATGAGGTGACAACAAAACTTTGGACAAAAGTAAGACAAAAGCTTCCTGTCCTCAAGACACTAAAGATAAAACGGTGGATTGACTTTAGTCCATCTCATAAAATTGAAACTCACGGTTAATGTATATACCTCCGAGTCATAACTCCATCAGCAACAAAGGTGACATTCATCGCTGCAAAATCAGAGGTTATTCCAGTCAATCTTCGGAATGTGTCAAGATTTGAGCTGAATGGAGCAGTACTATTAGCTGAACTTATGACTGAAGTAACAAAAGCATATAATTGGACAAAGGTACCTAGATTTTACTGGTGCAAATTGATCACCGTTCTCCATTGGATAAATCAAATGGAAAGTTTACGTCGCAAATCGTGTCAGTATTCTCCAAGAACACAGCTCAATTAAAAACTGGCATTACGTGGCTAGCAATGATAACCCAGCTGATATTGCATCACAAGGATTACTTCCAAATGAACTTCTAAACTCAACCCTATGGTGGAAAAGACCAACCTGGCTCAGTGCACGTCTTATTCGAATGCCACCTCCACTACAGCCAATAACGCAAGGGGAAGAAGAAAGAAGGATAACATCCTTAATTGCCAATAAAGAAGAAGAAGCATCAATTCTTACGAGACTTTCGTCGTTCAACAAACTTAACAGAGTTACAGCACTGTGCCAACGGTTCGCGTTCAATAGGAAAATCCTAATCTGAAACGCTTGGGAAGGTTATCATCAAGTGAAATTCAAAAAGCAGCTAATCTGTGTATAAAAATCCCTCAAGCCCACGCATTCAAGACTGAAATTCAAGAGTTAGCAAGAGCTGAGGACGTACATAGAAGCAGCCCTATAAAAAGATTAGCCCCTTGGATGGACAGTGCAGGTAGCCTCATGGTTGGCGGTCGCATTCATTTTGCACGCACTACAGAAACGGCGAAACATCCTGCTATTATATCCAAGGGCTATTTATCAAAGTACATGGAGGCTGTTATTTGACTCAGAATACATTAAGGTTAAAATACTGGATTCAATCAGGACAAACACAGGTCAAGAAAGTGCTTTAAGAATGCATGACATGCTGTGTAATCTGCCAGCTGCAAGATTTCAACTGACTAAACCCTTTTTTCAACCGGAATCGATTATGCAGGTCCAATAACCATTAGATGAAGTGGAGGAAGAGGTTCCAAAACTACAAAAGCATACATTGCCATTTTTGTCGGTATGGCGACAAAAACCATTCACTTAGAGCTGGTGTCTGATTTGACAACAAATGCATGCATTGCACCAATCAAACGATTTGTGGCAAGGCCAGGAATTTGTCACACAATATGTGGCGATTATGGCGCAAACTTTCTGGGAGCTAACAAAAAATTACAAGCTATCTACAAAGCATCACTGCAAACTTGTTCATCAGAAGTTGCCAATCATGGAATACAGTGGAAGTTCATCCCTCCCAGCAGCCCCCATTTCGGTGGGCTGTGGGAAGCAGGCGTGAAGTCAATGAAATCTCACCTCTATAAGACGATTGGAAGTCAGATACTAACATCGAAGAAATGAATACACTGTTAGCCCAGATTGAAGCTTGCATGAATTCAGTGACAATCCAAGTGATGACGCCGCATTGTCTTTAGGTCATTTCCTTACTGGAGACAACTTATTTGAAATAAAAGATGACCCTTGTGAAGCAAATTGCACTTTATTGAGAAGATGGCAAGTAGTGCAACAAATGGAACAATCTTTTTGGAAAAGATGGTCAGAAGGGCACTTGCAACGTTTGCAGCACAGGTCCAAATGGTTGGAGAAGCAAGAGAACCCGAAAGTCAGTGAACTTGTACTAGTCAAAACTGATAACATTCAATGCAATGGCCACTGGGAAAGATCGTAGCCACACACACAAGAGAAGGCCGGTTAGTCCGAATAGTATCAGTGAAAATGAACGAAAGTGTTAAAAAACGCCCTATTGTCAAAACTTGCAAACTACCGTTCAATGATATGGAACCACAAACAGCACAAGTATTAGCTATAAACGTTCAGATGAATACAAAGCCTGTTACATGGCCAAAACCAGGAGAAATTGACATAAAAGAACGCTACTCGTACTTGGAGTCTTACCTACTCCTACTGTAGCAGAGGCCACCATAAGATGTTTGGATGGTGGTCTTTATATAGAAGAAATAGGAAAAAGTAATATCTTTCGTGGAGCGTTACAGCTGAATTTCGAGTTTCCATTCTCTGACTAGGCCACTGACGAAAACAACCTACACAATTTGAATACAAGCCTACACTCTTTGTGTTGTCAAAGCAGTCAAGCTGGAAGCATACACTGTTCGGACCTAGTTCATAATATTTCAGAACTGATCGATGCTACACAAAACAAAATCGCAGTCCTGCGGTTTGCGTATGGCCGAGTAAAACGAGGAATATTCGGGCAAGAGCTTACTGCTATCTTTGGAGTGAACGACGAAATTATCGCAGACGTACAAACACTGTCATCAAACCAGGAAACGTTCAAGAACCTGATCAACCATCAAGGCAAAATCATACTACAGGCCACGGTAGCGCTAAACACAACCTCCAAGAAAATCAACAGACAACTGCAAAGATTCTCCAATCGACTGAGAAAGGGACTAGAACAGATCAACGATTCCAAAAAATGGTTTTCGAAAGTGGATGCAAATCAAATAAGCATTCAATTCTTAGCCACATACCAGCGCGCGGTCAACTAAATTGAAGAAGTCTCTGCCAAATACAGCAACATTTTGAAGGCCGTAAATACCAAGGAAGGAATACTGGAACGTATTCAGTTGGCCAATCTTCAATCTACCATTCATCTTACGATATTACACTCTGCAGCCTCTAAATTGGTGACTGACTCGAATACAACCTGCGTCAAGACCCACGGCTACTTGCCAATCATCAATAACCGCAGATTTGAGCTAGTTGAGGCTACAGTGATTCCTCTTCAATAAAACCGCACCCTATTTGCAACATTTAACATATCCAACTCTATCATCGGAATCAATTACAACGATCAAGTCTACTTTGAAACAAGCAGTAGTGATCTTGCACGAGGACCAGAACTGACCATGTGAGTTTATCTATTATCGTGCACAATTCTAGTAGACCTAAAAGCCAAACCAAATTGTGTGATAAGAGAGCTCTACTATTCACACAACCAACCCACGTGTCCACAAACTTTTTTCAGTACAAATTCACTGATCTTTCATCAACTCACGTCAATCAACACATGGTTATTCGTCACCCTGCAACCTATTCATGCTCAAACCCTTTGCTGTGGACAACGAACTGACATCCTCATTAACGGAACAAGATTGATAAAGCTAACCCAAGATTGCCAACTACAAGCCAAATGTTTTATCCTCGTAGCTGACCAGAGCCAGATAAGACGCTCCTTCATCTCGCCAACCGTGCCAGAAATACATATCATCACGCCCAGTACTGACATTAGATTGTTGAATGTATCAACCATTATTGGGAAAGAAGAGTCATTTTCGAGCATCAAAACTGCGCAGGAAACCCTAGTAACTGGACTTGAAAACACGCAATGGGGAACACTTAGACACCACCAAACATTATCGACAATTTCTATCAGTTTGTCAGGATTAATTCTTACTGCAGTGATAGTTACCATCATTTATCAATACATACGAAGAAGCACCCGAAGAGTCTCTAATACATCACAACCTTCTACCTCGTCTACCTGGTACGATGAGCACAGTCTTTAAGATCCTGGCGGTTCATGTAGGGCGATATGATTATTTTTTTGTCTTTGTTTTTTTTTGCTTTTGTGGTAGGGAGATGAATGCCATTTATGCACACAGTGTGGGACTCGCATGCGCGACTGGACTACCCACTAAACACTTCCCCTGTCAACCTAAGAACCCAGCCTGGAACCGTTTGACAGGTATCACGCCCACAATAACTCTCACCGCCGAGTCAGAGAATATTGTATACGAAGATGCAATTCTCAGTGCTCCTCTTCTCTGTACCTGTGTCAAACGTTTTCGGTATACCTCCTTCCTGAGAGCGCCGCCCCATACCTCTGCTCCGTACAGTTGCACTGACCCTACAGCACTCATCTAGAGGCGTCTTTTTGATGGGCTAGGTCCCCCTACGTTAGCCATAAGTCGACTCAGAGCCGATACTCCTAAAGCAGCCTTCACAGCCGTTGCCCTGATTTGCTCAGAGAAACTCATCTTTGAGTCGATCGATAGCCCCAGGTACTTCACCGCTGGCTTCGATTCGATTTGTAAGTCTCCAATACTGATCGTCCTTACTCTAGGGATTCTCTTTTTTGTCAAGATGACCACTTCGGTTTTCTCCAGTGCTAAACTGAGCATGCGAGCAGTCATTCAGTCCCTCACTTGGCACATTAGCGTACCTAGCCTAAGTTGCGCTTGTTCAACGTTGCGTTCAGCGACCAGAGCCGCAACATTATCCGCACAGCCGACCAAGCGCGACTCATCTGGCATCTCAAGTCTCAGAAGCCCGTCGTAAGACACGTTCCAGAGGTCTGGACCAATGATAGATCCCTGGGTAACACCCGATGTAATTTCCATCCTTCGTTGGCCCTGTGTCGTGTCGTAGAGCAGGCTTCGGTCCTTTAAGTAGTTCCTCAAAAGCCGCATTAGGTATTCTGGAACGTGAAAAGAGTTTTCCAGCGTATCCAGAATCTCCACCCATCTAGCGGAGTTAAAGGCGTTCCTGACACCGAGTGTCACCAGCAGGACGATCCGTCCCTTGGTGCGACTTTATGTCTCTGCCTTTTGGACCGCATTCACCACCTCTGCAATCGCATCAATGGTAGAACGTCCTGCCCGAAAGCCGTACTGCCGAGGAGATAGGTCCCCAGCAGCACGAATCGCGTCAGTGAGTCTTCCCTTGATGAGTTTCTCTAGCACTTTCCCAGCCATGTCTAGCATGCATAACGGGCGGTATGCAGACGGTGATTCGGGATTTTCCTTCCCCTTGCTGATCAGCACGAGCCTCGCCACCTTCCATCGTACCGGGGAAACCCCGTCCCATAGGCAAGCGTTGAATGTGCTGAGCAACAAGTCAGGACAATGGTGATAGACGAGACGCAACACCTCAACTGGAACACAATCTGGACCTGGATCCTTCCTCGCTTTCAATGAGAGGACTGCCTCCTCCAGTTCCAGCTGTGTGAAGAGTGGGCACTCGACTGCTGTTTTACCATGGACAGCGTCAACACGGACGGGATGGGCGGGGAAGAGTCCCCGCACGATCGTGTCCATCTTTTCCGCGTCATGTATACAAGGCTTCCGTAGGGCACCAAGCTTCCGAATGACCAGCTTGTGGCGAAGGCCCCACGGATCCTTGCTCACATTGTCCACTTGATCTTGTTAGCAGCGAGCCTTGCTTCTGTTGGTCAGTTTGTTAAGGCATTTTATGGCCAGTTTATATGCTGCCACCCAGTTGCATGCCTCGTCACCATTTCGTGCCCGTTGAGCCTCACGTCGAAGCTTGTGACACTCCCTTCGCTTTTCAGCGATTTCAGTTGACCACCAGTGCACTGAGGGCTTGCCGTGCCAGGGTATCCGACGGGGCATAGAAGCACAGCAAACAGTCGTAATGATCCCTATAGTAGAGTTCACCACGTCTTGAGCTGCCAGTTCTTCCGTCCCCTCCAAAGTTTCCTGCAGTGGCTCACCTACTATGAGCACCTCGACGAACCTCTTGACGTCCGTCCTTCCGATGTTCCATCCAGTTGTAGAAAGCCGAGAGCATGGACGTCAGGAGACAGCATCACTTATCTCAAGCAGAATGCACTGATGATCACTGGCTGAGTAGTCCTCTCATACTTTCCAGTTGTGTATCCTCCGTACTAAGGACTCCGAGGCGAATGTCACGTCCGGTATGGTTCCCTCACAGCCAATACGGTGGAAAGTCTGCGTATTTCCGGAGTTTAGTACGACGAGTGCTATCCTGGCCGGCATTTACGGGATTCGTTTTCCCCACGGATTCATCTGAGGCATGCTCCATTCGGTTGCTTTAGCGTTGAAGTCGTCCCCAACGAGCACTTTGCCCTCTGTGTTCGAGACAGCGCCCTCCAAAGCCTGAAGCTTGGCTCGGAAAGATGATATCGATTCATTTGGCTTTAGGTACACACTAAAGAAGGTGGTTCCTGAGCACTGAACCCACATGAAACCATCCCCCCGTCCACAAATCTCCGCTTGAAAGTCACTGTTCCGAACCCAAATGGCGGCAGTACCAGTTTCATTAGAATACCATAATGCAGGACTTTTGTTATGGTGTTGCTTACTCAGCAGTAAGAAGTCGGCTTTCATGTCCCTCGCAAACTGCTCAAGCAGATTTTGGGCGGTTGAACTGCAGTGTAGGTTTAGCTGCAGGATGCGGGTCATCGGAGTTCTGATTTTGCCTTGGCTAGGGCTTCCTGGAGCGTCCGGCATTTTTCTGATTCCAAGATGTGTCCAAAATCAGGTTTTGGATCAGCATCCTTGCAAAGAATACAGTGTGCCTCCTTCGTGCACTCTTTTCTTTTGTGTCCCATTTTACCGCATGTGTAACATAGGTAACTCCTATCGGGTCCTTTGCATACTTGTGTGGTGTGACCATAACCAAGGCATTTGAAACATTGAAGAGGCGTTGCTCTTCGCCGTATCCTACAGGCAACCCACCCTATTCGTACTTTGCCCTTGTTGAGGAATTGTTCGCTGTCCTTTTCGGTCAAGTCAACTATGGCCATGCGTTGTCCCCTGTTGTTTTCTGTTGTCAGTCTCGCTTTGTTTTACTTCCCACGCTAGGTAACTCCCTTTTGATGGCCTCTTCTACCTCAGCCAGATCCGTGACGCAGTCAATGTCTCGTATTTCGATCGTTGCCATCGGTTCGAGCGGGAGGGCGATATGTTAGATATAAGTTATAATCCATAAAATTAATATAAAATCCCTTAAAATAAATAAATGTAACACTGCATTGAAAATAAAATAAAACACTTCAGTTTGCAATATTGCAAGTTTAATGACCGCAACTGAAATTCCAATAATCCGCACATGTACAATTCTTGCCATTTCAACATTTTTCTGCTAACAGAAAATCAATTCAAAGTTCAGTTCAAGAATGATGAACTTGATTGAACTGGCGAAAACTACTTATGAGCAATTTCGTATGCCAGCAAGATCTTACAACAAATGTGTAAAGATCTGGGAAAAATAAACATTGTTATCCAAGCAATCATTCATTTTGTTTCATTTTCTTTCACGCAGGAACAGACGGTATTCCAAATATAGTTCTCCGACGTTTGCCTCAGGTGGCTACTAGGAATTATTCCACATTGTTCAACAACATATTGAGCAATTCATATTTTCCAAATGAGTGGAAAAGTTAAGGTATTTCCGATTTTGAAACATATGCTGATGACGTCAATATTATGGCACGTTCAGTCTTAGATGCCAAAGGAGCATCTATGAGTCTAGAACCTGATGCAAACAGAGTTGGTTTATGAAACTTAAACTAAATTCCTGACTCAAACGAGGAGGAAAACTCCAGTTTGAAAAAAACCTGACCGTAGACGACTGCAAACTTGAAAGTGTGGAAAATTTTGTGTATCTTGGAGCCAACTTGAATAGAAGAGGCGCCGAAAAAGACGAGATTGGACGCCGCATAAGCGCCACAAATAAGGCCTATTACTCCGTATTTCTTATTCTAAGATCCAAAGTTGTGTACAGGCAAAATAAACTCTACTTTTACAAAACACTTGTCAAACCTGTGCTGATATATGGAAGTGAAACATAAAACCCGACGAGTGAATCCAAAAAGGCAGAGGACATATTTGAACGCAAAGTGATCCGGACAATCTACGGCCCAATGAAACAAGGAACAATGTAGAGACTTCAATACAACGATCAGTTGTGTGAATTATTGACGATCCACCTATTCTAGTGAAAGTAGGTATATAAAATGTCCGTTCAGGACTGCAGCGAAAGTCTGCTGCCTCAGCAGAAGAGGATGTTGAGATCTGTCCAGATTGGCCTTGTCTGTGTCGTGGGGCGGGTTCTTTTCCCCTAGCACAAGGACCCACTACAAAAACAATTTCGCATTCACAAATTTAGCATGGTCAAATGCCGATCGAGTGGTGTCAAGGCCAAGGTAACCTACTAAGGGTTGAAACGCTTGTTCGAAGAACGAATTGGGGCGGGCAAAAACGGATGGACTTGCAAAGACTTCGTCGTTACCGACGATACTTATGGCCCACAAATAAGAATGGGGCATCCAGATGGAAGCGGTGCCCCCTCGCACCCTTCCAACCGGATCAAAATCCAAACGTAGACGTGATTTTTAGCAGTTAGCCGATATTTCGACTTGCACGGAAACTGATCCAAATGCGATAAAACTTATCGAATTAACAAAGGGTAAACTTCCCACCAAGTATTAACTGAGACGCGATGTTAATAAATTCACACGGCACCGATCCGAATGGCGACAAAACTTCTCGAATTACCCAAAGAGTATCCTCGAACAAAATTTCGCCAATTTGCCCGTGATTCTTCACGATCTCTCGTGGACTGCCCTCCGTCCAAAACTTTTCTTTCTCTTTTTCCATGTCCCAACGGTACCACGAATCAGCTGCTCCCTCGGCCGAGTTCGATTGCATTCGGTAATGCGATATACATTTGAGATGCTCTAAGTCAGTGGTCCCATGTCCGAAATTTTAATTGGCAGATTTAAAATTTTTCAAGAAAAATTAACGGAAGTAAAAAAAAATGAAAAAGGATTTTAGAAAGTAATAAAAGTTAAATCTCATGAAGAATATTAGTAAAGGGAAACGTTTGAATTCAATATAAAGGAAAATTGATATAAAATCACATTTGACAATAATAATAGAAAGAAAACTATTTTATAATTTACGATTATGAATGGAAGTGATTAAATATTTTTTTTTCTAAATCTGTCAATATAATTTCGGATTGGAGTTGGGAAAGTTTTCGAGCAGTTTGCTTGTGTGACTGCTCGATTACTACATTATTCCCTCTTGCGTTAAATTACGTAAATTGCAATGGATGGGCCATGTAGAAAGAATGGAAGAAACCTGGCTACTCAAAAGAACATTGAAGGGTAGAGCACAAGGTAGACGTCCAGCGGGAAGACCAAGGACCTGATGGGAAGACACATTAGTAGCTGACAGTAGATCCTTGTTGGGAGTAACAATTGGCGGACAAGGTCGAGGCACCGTGATGATTGGAGGAAATTAATCTTGGAGGCCAAGGCACGGCTTGGGCTGTCGCGCCATGAATGATAATTTCCAATCTTAAAGAAAGGAAAAGAATCTCCATGCCCTAAAAGCTATCGTTAAATCAGCTTGCTGCTTAACATCAGCGAAGTGCTCGAGGTGATTCTAAACAAAGTATTTATTGCCCACATTGAGAAATATGAGTTCATGCCGAACTGCTAATTTGTTTTTCGTATCAGGCGTTTGACCATACATGTGATAACGAAAGTAATCTCAGACATCTGTTGGAAACTAAATCATAGAGAATGTGTTGGAACGTGTCTTATTGATACGGAGAAAGTCTTCGATACGGTGTGGTTAAATGGACTAATTTTTAAACTCCTTCAGGAGAAGTTCGTCAGATATCTTGTCGCCATGATGTGTAATATGTTGAATGAAAAATCATTTCTTATAGCTGATGGAAATCTGATGACGCACAATTTTATGATCTTGTATGGCCTAACGCAGGGAACAGTTGCTGTGCCTCTGCTTTTCTCTATATTCATTCGCAAGCTGTTGAATCTATACGGTGGACCAAAAAGCTACAATAATTCAGAGCAATCTTCAAAAAATGTTTATTAATATGCAGCTCTACGCCAACAATTGGTGAATGGAAATCAATGCGCAGAAATGCAAAACAATTTTGTTTCGGACAACGCTGCAGGGGGCCAGTCAAGATTTGAAACGAAATTGGAAGGATTTTCACATTACGGTGAGAATAGTTCAGAGTGGGTTTCACAAAATCTTGCGCTCGATACCTCGGTGCTCATCGCGATCAGTATCTGTACTATATTAAACATGTCAAAATCATGCTCAACAAAACACAAAAGTAGTCATGGCCCTTGGACAACTCTTTCATTCCAGAAACACTGATCAAAAAGTTTGTCACAAGACCCTGCTTAGACCAGATTTGGCATCTGGATGTCAGATCTGAACAACCAGAAAACTATGGAAAACTATCAAAAAGAAATGCATTCGTGCATGTGCTGGTTGTATACCAGGTTGGAAGCACAATATATTGATTAGCAAAAATTTACCAAACTGCTAAAGTGACGAAAGTCGATATCTTCATATTGAGACTTCTTCGGAATTATGTCGCAAGATCTATAACTTTGAGCAAAAACTCCTGGATTTCACAGTCTTTCCACCCTACAGACTGGTATATTGAGACTCGTCTCGCTATTGGCTTCATTCCTCCACATGCGTTCGTGTATTTAGACATGAATCGATAAGTTTTTGATCCTGATGGTGCCCCAATTATATATCACATATATAGACGATCCACAGATAGGAAGATAAAACATCCTCCGCATTTGAGTTCACGAGACCAACAGTTCCAATGAAGATACTCATTTGAGGTCGGTAGCGCTGGGACGAAGCAATCTAGGTATTGGTAGCTGAATGACAATGTCTAAATTATTCGTTGTAATTTTATTTTTGGTTTTGTGTTTTTCGTTACTTAGTTTTTGAGATTCAGCTCATTTTCACTGCATTTAGTGTTGTTGTTTATTTGTGTTAAAAATAAGAGAAATGTTTCACTACTTAGGATAGGTATATGTTTATTATATTAAGTTCAGAGATAAGGTGTGAAGTTTAAGTTACGAATATTTTGATAACATTGTATTAGCATGAGATGAAATTTTTGAATGAATTTGATTAGAATTAGGTTACAACATATTAGCGGTAGGGTAAAAGTTCAATTGCTGGTGGAACCAAGATTAAGGAAAGATGGGCATCATATTTCAAGAACCTCCTTAATCCTCCGCACAGCTCCAGAATATCGGAGCATATAGATGTCTGCAAAGAGCTTCCAATGGCCCCACCAACACTGAATGAGGTTTTTACCATCATCAAAGCCCAAAAGAATAATAAAGCACCGGGCATCGATGAGATTCCAGTGGAGCTTATCAAATATGGTGGCAGTAATGTTCATCAAGCTATTCACAAAGTCATCTAGTACGTTCGGCAACAAGAACATATGCCGAAAAAGTGGAACAAATCAATTACATTCCCCATCCACAAAAAAGGTGACAAGCTACAGTGCGAAAATTATAGAGGTATACCACTACTTTGTACGGCGTACAAAATATTTTCAAAGATCTTGAAAATAAAATCGGATCATACGCCAACAGTCTTATTGGGGAGTATCAAGGTGGTTTTAGAGCAGGCAAATCTTCAACAGACCAGTTGTTCACAGTCAAGCAGGTACTTGAAAAATGCTGGGAGTTCAACATAGACGTACACCAAATTTTCGTTGACTTGGCGGATACAGTATCAAGAATGTTAGCAAATTTGTGTATTAAGGTGCCAAATTAACGAAAACAGGCAATGAAAGAGACGAAATACGCCGAAGAATACAGCTCACAAATAAAATATTTGATTCAGTATTGACCATCTTGAAGACCAACTGCATATACAGGAGAAGAAAGCTCCAAGTATGCAAATCTGTGATAAGACCTGTGTTATGCTATGGGTGTGAAACATGGACCCTAACCCAAGCATCCGCAAATATGTTGTACGCCTTTGAGCGACGAGCTCTGAGGCGAATAATCGGAGCGAAGGTTGACGGGCGCCAATGGCGAATTCGATACAACCATGAGCTGTATGAAATTTTTGACGAACCAGAGGTCTCAAGGATTGTAGGACTGCGGAAGCTGCAATGGGCTGGACACATGAATCGTATGGATGAACAACGGATACCCAAAAAGGCATTCGTTGGGAGAACTGAAGGCCAGAGGCCAGTGGGGAAACCGAGGAAACGCTGGTCTGACTCGGTCAACGAAGACAGTTCATCGCTGCTTGGATTTTGGAATTGGAAGACGCGGTCAACGGACCGACACAGTTGGAGGTGCTGTTTGCAGGAAGCGAAGGCCCGAGAGGGGCGGTAATTCTAAGAAGAAGAAGAAGAAGAAAAGTTTATTTTTTGTATAGTGGTGGTTGGTTTATGTCGCCTTTTTCCAATTGATACAAAAAATATGTGATAAATTAAATTAAATTGTTTTTTTTTTTATTAAAAGTCTTTTCATTGATAATTTTAAAAATTTCGAAGGGCGTTTGGGCCATTAAGTTTTTACTATTTTTATTGTTTGGAATTCGCTTCATATTCTTTGAAAATTTATAATTTTGATTTGAGGTTGGAGACACTCATTCCCATTTTCGGCAGTCGATTGCCTGTATTTTGCTCTTTATCGCAAACATTTACACTTTCAGTTATTCAGGGGAAAATATTAATTTTCCCTATATATGCTTATACGAAAGGTAGTTTCAAAAGTACCCGACCTGATTTATGAATACAGGTAGTTTAAAAAAAACCATTAATTCGATTGACGATACCACTTTTCAACAACTTGACGTAAAAAGTTCATAACGGTTGGTTGATTATTATTTTTTTAAAGACATCCAAAGCGAGCGCTTTCAGTGAATTTGTAAATATGGCAAAGATCGGGCACCGTTATGTGATACAATACTTTCATTTGAAAGGTCTAAGCCCAACCGATATCAAAGCCAAGTTTGATTCTACTGTGCGGAAGTCTGCTCCTTCGTTTACAACTGTCAAATAGTGAGAAGCTGAGTTTAAGCGAGGTCGTACGAGCTGCCAAATGAACACCGCAGTGGTCGAGCAAGTGAGGGCACTACGTCAGAAAATGTGACGAAAATCCACAAAATGGTATTGGATGATGGTCGACTGAAAGCGCGCGAGATAGCAGACATGGCAGGAATTTAAAAAAATGCTGTGCATCGCATTTTAACCGAAAATTTCGACATGGGAAAGCTGTGTGCAAGATGGGTGCCGCATTTGTGTCAGGATGTTTCCATCGAGTGTTTGACAATTTTCGCAGCAATAAAGCCGAGTTGCGTCAATTCATAACTATGGACAAAACATGGGTCCATCATTTTACACCTGAGATCAAGGAACAGACAAAGCAGTGGACTGAAAAGGGAAAACCGGCTCCAAAGAAAGCAAAGACACTTCAGTCAGCTGGCAAGGTCATGGCATCCGTTTTCTGGAATGCGCGTGGAATAATATTTATTGATTATCCCAAAAAAGGAAAAACAACCAACGGCACATATTATGCAGCCTTATTGCAGCGTTTGAGTGATGAAATCAAGAAAAAATGGCCCCATCTGACGAAAAAGAAAGTATTGTTTCATAACGACAGCGCACCAGTCCCCACGTGCGTCATTGCGATGGCTAAAATCAATGAGCTGAGGCTCCAATTGCTTCCTCATGCACCCTTCTTGCCAGATCTGGCTCCTTCGGAAGCTATTGAACATCGCTGGAAAAAGTGTATCGAGCTGAAAGGAGAATATGTTGAAAATAAAAAAATTTCCGCAATTTTTTTACTGTTTTGGCTGTCGGGTCGGGTACTTTTGGGATCGCCCTCGTATATATATATATATATATATATATATATATATATATATATATATATATATATATATTATCTTTATATGTATATATATACACACACACACCCACACACATATATATATATATATATATATATATATATATATACATATATATATATATATATATATATATATATATATATATATATATATATACATATATATATATATATATATATATATATATATATATATGCGAGATATATATATATATATATATATATATATATATATATATATGCGATATATATATATACAATATATATATATATATATATATATATATATATATATATATATATATATATATATAGATATATATATATATATATATATATAAATATGCGATGTATATATATATATAAATATGCGATATATATATATATATATATATATATATATATATATATATATATATATATATATATATGCGATATATATATATATATATATATATATATATATATTTATATATATATATATATATATATATATATATATATATATATATTTATATATATATATACATATATATATATATATATATATATATATATATATATATATATATATATATATATATATATATATATATATATACATACATACAGATACAGGGTGCGTACGGTATTTGAGGAAATGCATAAATGTGACTATAACTTCACGAATTTTATTTTTATATTGTTTTCCTTTTCAAATAAGAAATGGCGGACTAACACATCACTCAAGATATGAAGAGACATGCTGTCAGCGTCGCTATATGTGCAAACCATACAGATTTAGAGATCTCTTATTTTCTTAATTGCGCCCGTTCATTCGTGCATAACGTTCGCCGTGAATTGGAAGCACCAGGAGGCGATACAGAATCGGTTGCAAGAAGCAAAAAGCACGAACAATGTTCTGACACTATCCGATCTGCAGAATTTTTAGAGCAAGTGCAAGCGATCATAGACGACGACCCTTCAAAATCAATTAGGGTCCTTGCGAGTGAGCTTCATGTTTCTGAGCGCCTTATTCGTAGAGTTGTCCACGAAGATCTTCGGTATAAGTCTTACGTGATGCCCAGAGGACAGATCAAAACGTCTTTTAAACAAAATCAAACACACTGAAGCGCCCAATATGTTAGGGGTTTTTTCCGACGAAAAAATGTTGACCAAGATCAAAAGACCAATCGCAGAAATGACAGATGGCTATGTTCAAATCCTACGGAGATGTCTGTTCTTATCCTCACAAAATTTCCAGCCACTGTTATGCTTTTAGGTGTTGTCAGCAATGAAGGACATGTTATGCCACCACACTTTTTACTCAAGGACTTCGAGTGAACTCTGCTGCATACATCGAAGTTTTGGAGACGGTGGTGAAACCCTGGATAGACAATGTAAGCGGAGGCAGACCATACATTTTTCAACAAGACTCTGCACCTTCACATAAAGCGATGGTGACACAAGATTGGAGGGCCGAAAATTTTCATGACCACATAACACCGAACCTATGGCCACCTAGCTCCCCAGACCTTAATCCTTTGGATTATTACGTATGAGGCGTAGTTGAGCGTGAGACCAATAAGCGTCCTCATAATACCACTACTTCGCAGAAGACTGCTATTAATGCCGTTATGGTCAATATGAACACGGAGCATTTGATTCAGGCGATTTTATTGAATAACTTTATAGCCATTATATTAATTTAACGTTATATAAAAAATTCCTGAAACTTCATTAAATTTTGTTAAAAATACAAGCTAATTAATTTTACTCTCAAGTTGTCCTCAAATACCGTACCCACCCTGTATATATATAGATATATATATATATATATATATATATATATATATATATATATATATATATATATATATACATATATATATATATATATATATATATATATATATATATATATATATATATATATATATATACATCTATGCATATATATATATATATATATATATATATATATATATACATATATATCTATGCATATATATATATATATATATATATATATATATATATATATATATATATATATATACATATATATATCTATGCATATATATATATATATATATATATATATATATATATATATATATGTATATATATGTATATATATATATATATGTATATATATATATATATATATATATATATATATATATATATATATATATATATATATCTATGCATATATATATATATATATATATATATATATATATATATATATATATATATATATATATATATATATATATCTATCTATGCATATAAATATATATATATATATATATATATATATATATATATATATATATATATATATATATATATATATATATATATATATATATACTCGTATATATACTCGTATAGGGACTCTTTGTATCTTGTCGTTAGTTTTCGTGTTGTCCTTCCTATATATACCATATCGCAGTCCTTGCATGTCAGTTTGTATATGCCGCTGCCTTCGTATATCGATGTGTCATTCAGTTTTGGCTTCAGTTTGTTTCCAATGTTGTTGTTCGTTTTGAATGCAGTTTGCAATTTGTATTTCCTAAGGAAGTTTGATAGTTTGTATGTCTCTTTGCCTACGTATGTTAACGATACCCACTGTTGGTCGTTCTTATGAGTTTCAGTCGGTTGGCGTTCCTGTTTTTGTTTGTACTGTGTGACAAGTTTGTCAATGTCGCATTGTTTGTATCCGTTATTATTAGCTATTCTGTAAATGTTGCTTAGTTCGTTGGAGTAGTTAGTAGGAGTCATGGGGATGGAGTGAAGCCTCTGCACCATTGATCTGTACGCTGCTAGCTTATGTTGTGCGGGGTGGTTAGATGTTTCATGTATGGTATGATCAGTTGTGGTTGGTTTTCTGTATATTTTGTAGTCCAATCGTGTTTGTTCACGTGTCACAGTTAGGTCCATATAGTTGAGTTGTCCGTTTGTTTCTTTTTCCATAGTGAACTTTATATTCGGGTGAATTTCATTCATATAGGTAAGTAGTTCGTCTTGTTTATTTTCTTGTGAGTCAATAACAATGAAACAGTCATCCACATATCGTCTGTAAAATATTACATTGAATCTTTTGACAACTTTGGGTATAAAGACTTCTTCCAAAGATTGTAAGAATATTTCTGACATTATTGAGGACATTGAATGTCCCATACCCAGACCGTCTTTGGCAATGTATGTGTTGCTATTGAACTTAAAATAGTTCTGTTTGATTGTGGTCTTTATGAGATTGAGTATTTGATCTGTGAATCGTCGGCTGTTGCTGAATGAAAGTTTTTCTTTTACTATGGCCAGTGTTTCATCGACAGGGATAGACGTATAGAGGTTGGTGATGTCTAATGATAAAAGTCGACAATTTTCAGTCAATTTTAAAGAAGTGGTAGAATTTGCTAGCTCGCGGCTGTTCTTTAATGCGTATTTGTCGTCAAGGTGCACGACATCAGCCATTATCGTTGCCAAGTACCGTGCTAATTGGTATGCAGGAGCTGGGCGGTAGTTGACGACAGGAAGGATAGGAATATTGGGTTTGTGGAGCTTGGGTTATATATATATATATATATATATATATATATATATATATATATATATATATATATATATATGTTATCTATACATGTATGCATAGATTTATTTATATAAATATATTTATATATATATATATATATATATATATATATATATATATATATATATCTATATATATATATATATATATATAGATATATATATATATAGATATATATATATATATATATATATATATATATATATATATAGATATATATATATATATATATATATATATATATATATATATATATATATATATATATATATATATATATATAGTGTGATTCATAACAAGTCTACACATTTTTGTCGAAAAAAAACATAGTTTTTGTAAAGATTGAGCTGTAACGTTTATTTATTATGAAAAGTTGGTCCCTTACAATTAAATATAAAACATTACATTGGGCATATGTGCACCTCGTGCTGCTTCACAGACTATTGACTTATTGAAGACCAAGTTTGGAAATCGAATAATTTCACGAAATGGACTCATAAATTGGCCGGCGAGATCGTGTGATTTGACTCTATGTGACTTTTTCCTTTGGGGATTTCTGAAGGATCGTGTTTACGCTGATGCTCCCCAGACTACTGAAGCATTAAAAAACAATATTCGAGCCAACATACGCCTTGTAACGCCGGAAATGTGCGAAAATGTCATCGAAAATTACAATCATCGTTTTAGTCTATAAAGCAGCACAAGGTGCACATATGCCATAAGTAATGTTTTTAATAATAAGTAAAAATTACAGCTCAATGTTCACAAAAACTATATTTTTTTTCAACAAAAATTTGTACACTTGTTATGAATCACCCTATATATTGTTACATGCACGAATAATTTTGCGAGCTACTGTCGCAATTGTTTTTACAATCATTACGAACATAATGATCAACAAGCGAATTTACTCGAAAACCCACCAAGCATGATCAACATCTGAAAGTGAATCACTGCTCCATTCATTAAGCTGCTCGAATATTCCACGTAATTCACCAATGTACAAATGAATGACTAAAGACCCTATATAAAGCCGAGCTGAATGAATGGGAGGACTCATTCTAACCGGGACAGTAAAAACTATGATAGTGTGGAGTACGAATTGAAAAGCGATATATATCGATCAATCGTAAAGTGATTTTCGTTGATTGTTAAGTAAAGACAGTTGTTAGAGAAATTTATGGACAAAGTGAAAATTAAAATTAGTGAAAGTGTTAAATTCATGATTGTTAATTTCTTAGTAAATAAACCCTTTTAACTTAATTTAAAAGACATGGCGTTTGCACTTTTCCGGAACATCAAAATTATTGGCCCCGAAACATAACACGCGACAGTGGTATCTAGAAATGAGAAAGAAAATTTCGAAAAGTGAAAACATTTAAATATTTTTAAAGTGCGCAGTAGTGAAATTTAACGTGAAAACTGTTAAAAAAATAAAACGAAAAGCAAAACAATAAAAATTCCACGAAACTTGCATCTAAGAATTAATGAATTGACCATGTCGGAGCTTAAACAAGTTGGGTTAACAGACCTACGCTCATATCAGAAGGGTTTTGTATTCAATTTACAAAATACAGTCACCAGATCGAATAAAATCAAGAAACATGTCAAAGACAATTTTATTGGAGAAAATATGAAATTCGAAGATCATACTATTATTAACAAAGTTGAACGAATCTCGACTTCTGGGGTTTTTGTTATGGTTATACTCATAAATATCTCCCTTGATAATTATTTCAGATGTCCATTCGCGAAGGAGGAAACACATTTTTCATGTATTTCCCCCCTGTGCCCCCACTGAAGCAAAAACTGACAGTTTGAGAACTGTTTTGGAAAGCTCCCATGAAAAATTTCATTTCATACTCATATTGGCTACCTTTGATGAATTTTTTTTTCAGGGGCCACTCTCCTGTACTGTTATCATCGATTAGTGGCCAATCTTTTCGAATCCTAGAATGGTTACAAAGCTCTTTTGCCAGGAGCTCTCTCCCGCCTTTTTGACTTTTTTCACTTATGTTTATTAATTGTGGGTACTCATCTTCAGTCATTCATTAAATTGAATCAAGTGTTCAAAGCATGCAAGTTGGGAAAAACTAACTCAAAATTATTCAACCTTCGCATTTAAAACAGCCACCATTTTGTTTTACGATTACTGATACCACCTGAAATTTTCATGCAAATCCTAGCAAAACTGTAGTGTCTGAGTCGGTAAAAAGCGCGTGTTGTTCCATAGCCATATGTTGCCATAGTAATAAACGTAGCGCATATTGTTCCATAGTAATACAGGAAAATTCAAACCACTATAACTTCGTTAATTATGATTCAATCTTTATGAAACTGTCAGGATAGATCCATCTTATAAATTGTTATCTGTGTATTGAATTTGATTGAATTTAAGGGTACCGTTAAGGTTTTATTCAAGAAAACATAAAATCCGTAAATCATACTATTACTAACAAAGTTGAGTGAATTGCGACTTCTCACGTATTTGTTGTTGTTGTACTCATCAAGGCCTACTATCATGATTTTTTTCAGATTTTTCGGATCACAGGTGTCCAATCGCGAGGGGGGGGGACACAAATTTTTCGTGTATTTCCCCTCCCTGTGCGCCCCTCGAAGCAAACTTTGCCAAACTAAGACTTGTTTTGAAAAGTTCTCATCAAGACCTTTCATTTGATATTTGAATTAAATTTTTTTTTCGGGGGGTCACTCCCCTATATGGGGTGATTCCCCTTAAATACCTTAAAATTTTTTTTTGTAGTTGAACTTTGAAGAAAACACCACTTTACACCCACATACAAAATTTGATTTTTCTAGCTTAAGTAGTTCCCGAGAAAAAGCGGTATGACACACGGACGGACGGATGGACGGACGGACGGACGGATGGACAGACAGACAGACGGACAGACAGGACGCGATTTTAGAAGGGTTTTGTAAAATAATTTTACAAAACCCTAAAAAGAGGTGGAACAGCGAAATCTGGCTACGCATGGTACAAAGGCCACACTGATTGCACGCTTGCGTGACGCGATTGAATCGGAGGGCGTCAAGCTGGAATCGGGTGAGCCCTCAGATGCAGAAAATGGTGCAGAAGGTAGAAAAGCAGAAACACCAAAACCAAAGGAACCAGAAAATGCGCTGATGCAAATTTTGATGCTGATGCAGCAAGAGCAGCGACAACAAATATCCAGTTTAGCTGTGAAGCTAAATGAACAAGCAGCGAAGCTAAATGAACAATCAGCGAAGCTGGATCAACAAGCAATCGAAATCAAGGCAGATTTTCTAAAGCAGTCCACCAGTTTGAAAGCAGATTTGCAAAAACAGTCAACCGAAATAAAAGTGGAGCTCAGTAGCCTGAACAAACAAATTAAATGCGTCGAAGAAAAGGTTTACCAGGTCGAGGAGAGAATTAACCATGAGATCAACTAGGTCGAGGAGAGAATAAACCATGATATCAGCCAGGTCGAGGAGAGAATGAACCATGAGATGGGAAACTTGAAAAAGAAATTGGAAGCACCAAAGGCAATAGTAACCACCTCACTAGCTCCGCTTATAACCACAGTACAAAGCACATCCAGAAATGTGCAAGCACGTATATTCGATGGGCAAACAGTCTGGACTATTTACAAAAGCCAGTTTGAAGCAGCCACTCGCATAAATCACTGTAATGAGCAGGAACGAGCAACTGCATTGATTCTTGCTCTAAGAGGCCCGGCTGCCAAGCTGTTGCAGACCATCCCCGTTGAGTTGCATTCAAACCTGGCTGCTATAATGAATGCGCTCGACATGCGTTATGGAGACGATCTTCTGAAGCAGATTTATCGGTCAAAGCTCCGGCATCGGATGCAGAAGTCTGGCGAAACCTTACAGCAGTTAGCACAAGACATTGAGCGACAGGCACTTTTGGCTTATCTGGCGTGCGACCCAGAACCTCGAGATGACGCAGCAACAGAAGCATTCATCAGTGCATTAAAAGACCAAGAATTGCAACAAGCCATGCGTTTAGCTAAAAAGCAAACAGTTAAGGACGCATTGGCTTATAGTCTGAACTTTGAGGCAGCGAAAACTGTGAGTCGTACCACTGCCCGGGTTTGTGAGGTAGTGACCGACGAGTGCAGGTGTGAGCGCGTGGAAATTGAGTGAGACCCGTTTGTAAATGGTGCGCCTAGACGCTGGAATTGCGGAGAGAAGGGGCACCTGCATTGAGACTGCAAGAAGCGACGAAAACCGAGCTTTTGTCCAGGGTGTGCAGTTAGGAGGAGATCCAGACCGTAAGGAGCCCAGAATGGAAGCCCTTCAAACAGAGAGGTTGGAAAACAGGTAAAAGCCAACTTCGCGGGGCAGAGGTTGGCTAGGAGGAGCGACGTCCCCAGCACCACCATCATCGTGTCAAGACTACATCGTGGAGAAGCAGACGTATGCCTTCCAGGTCAAGTTGATGGAGAACATTGCATCATAACAATCGACACTGATGCAATCCGATCGATTACCCGACCAGACCATGTGAGGCCACAGCTACTTTACAAGGGCAGAATTTTCTCACTAGGGACAGCTACGGGCAAAACTGCACCTGTCCATGGAGAGATCAACCTCCAGATACAGTTGGGAGACCTTGCGTTCCGACATAATTTTCTGGTCGCGCACATTCTGGATGACTGCATTCTCGGAATGGATTTTCTGTGACCACATGGAATTACGTTGGATTTGGGCAAACGGGCATTGAAATGGCAGAATGTCGAAGCATTGATGGAAGATCCCAGCGCCCAAATTCCCAAGATGAATGTTGTAGTATGTGCCGACCTTGATGTACTGAATTCTTCCGAGAGCATTGTATGGGCCAAGCTTGATGGTGATTCTGGAGACCACCGATCTTATCTGATAGAGCAAACGAAGACGTCCGCATTGCGCAGTTTGATTGTAGGACGAAGCCTTGTAAGATCTATAAGGAACGGATACATGCCAGCTAGAGTCCTTAACACCGCAGGCTCAAGCACGAGCACATAAGCGGGAGAAGTCATCGGAAGCTGCCAGCCTGTTTCCACCATCACCTCTTTGGAAACTACTCACGACCATCATAGATACACAGGGAGCCAAGCCAATTCGACAATCAAGACGTCTTCCTATGGCCGTCGACTATAGGCAGCTTAACGACGTCACTAAGAAAGATAGCTACCCGCTTCCACGCATCGATGACATCATGGACACTTTAGCCGACGCAAAATGGTTTTCTGCATTCGATCTCAAGAGTGGCTACTGGCAGATAGAAGTCGACAAGAAGGAACGAGAGAAGACAGCGTTGTCAGTTGAGACCGGACTGTGGCAATTTGTGGTGATGCCGTTTGGGCTTTGCAATGCTCCAGCCACTTTCGAACGCCTGATGGAATACGTTCTACGAGGCCTGATCTGAAAGACCTGCCTGGTGTACCTAGATGACATCATTGTTATCGGGAGAACGTTCGAAGAGCATGTGCGGAACTTAGAAGAAGTTTTCTCCCAATTGCGACTCGCGAATCTGAAACTTAGCCCCGACGAGTGTACCTTTCCTGGAGCTGAAGTAAAATACCAGACACACGTTGTATCAGCAGAAGGGGTCAAAATAGACCCTGAGAAAATTGAAGCCGTGAAAAGCTGGCCAACACCAAACAACAAGCGCCAACTACGAATTTTTCTGGGTCTGGCGACCTGCTATCAAAGATTCGTCAAAGACTTTGCCAAAAAAGCTAAGTGTCTCCATCAGCTAACAGAGAAAAATCGTCCGTTTGTCTGGAATGAACAATGCCAGACAGCTTTTGAGACCCTGAAGGAGAAGCTGTGTGAATCACCTGTGCTAGCATATCCGAAACCCGGAAAAATGTTTGTAGTTGACAACGATGCGACCCACGGCGGTATTGGAGCTGCACTCTCCCAGCAGATCAATGGCGAAGAAAGAGCCCTTTCATATTTACAGTCGAGTTCTCTCAAAAAGTGAGAGGAACTACAGCGTGACCAGGAAGGAGCTATTGGCTATAATAGAGGCCACCAAGCAGTTCAACAAGTACCTATATGGCCAGAAATTTGTTCTTCGAACGGACCATGCATCACTGGGATGGCTACTTAACTTCAAAAGCCCCGAGGGACAAGTTGCGAGATGGATCGAAGATTGCAGTCATACGACTACGAAATTGTTCATCGAAAGGGCGGAGTTCATGAAAATGCTGACGCCCTATCTCGTTGTCCATGTTCACCTAATTGCAAGCATTGCCGACGGATTGAAGAAAAGGAGCCGCTCGTTAATCTGCGATTGATAAGGGCTGACTTCAATGGAGGTTGGTCACCGGAGGAGATTCGAAATGCCCAGTTAGCTGATGAAGACATCAGACCATTGATCGTATGGTAGGAGACAACTGGGCGACCTGAGTGGAAAGACGTTTCATTACATGGCGTAACCCTGAAAAGCTATTGAGCAAAATGGAACTTCCATCCGGTAATGGGTGGCATACTCAAGCGAAAATGAGAAATGGCAGATGGCAGTTCCTATAGGATGCAAACTATAGTCCCCAAAAGCCGAATCCATGATGTGGTTAAGGAAATGTATGAAGGATCCTCGGGAGGCCACATTGGTGTTAACAAAAAGTTAGCGAAATTGTGGGAAAGGTTCCACTGGCTCCACGCTCGAGAAGACGTAGAGGTCTTGTGCCGTAGATGCACGATTTGCGCTTCCATCAAAGGTCCAAAGCGACGACCGAGAGGACAAATGCAAACCTAAAACGTGGGTGTGCCATTTGAAAGGATTGCTGTTGACATCGCAGTACCCTTTCCTGAATCCGAATGGGGAAATCGATACACGCTGGTGTATCTGTGTGGCTCGAGGCCTACCACAATCCCAACCAGGAAGCGACTACTGTAGCCGAACAGCTAGTGTTAAATTGGATCAGTAGGTACGGCATACCTTCCGAACTACATTCGGATCAAAGCCGAAACTTTGAGTCACTGGTTTTTGGCGAAATTTGCAAGCTGCTTGGAATACGGAAAACGAGGACGACACCACTGCATCCCCAATCCAATGGAATAGTCGAACGTCTCAATGGCACGCTCAATAAACATCTGGTCAAGAAGGTTGACGAGAACCAAAGGGACTGGGACCGACACATTCCACTATTTTTGATGGTGAACAGAGCTGCCGGACATGCATCGACGGGCCAAGCTCCAGCCAAAGTCATTTTTGGAAAGACTATTCGTCTGCCAGCTGATATAAAGTTCGGACCACCCCCCGAAAAACCCCGAACGATCTCGGAGTACGCAAGTGAGCTCAGGCAACGGTTGGATTGGCTACTGACCACATGAAGGCCAGGTATGATCTAAAGGCAAATTCTACTGGCATAGTGTGGCTATGTAATCCACAACGGCGAAAGGTAAGGTCTCCAAAGTCGCATATTAATTGGGAGGGACCATACCGAGTTACAAAGCGAATCAACGACGTCGTATACCGCATACAGGAACACCATAAGCCAAGAGCCAAAATAAGAATCGTGCACCTGGACCGTCTTGCTTCATATTACATCTAGGGAGAATTGACTACAACTGGCGACACATCTTTTCGGGGCGAAAAGAACTGAAGTGGGGGCAGTGTTACATGCACAAATAATTTTGTGAGCTACTGTCGCAATTGTTTTCACAATCATTACGAACATAATGATCAACAACCAAATGTACTCGTAAACCCACCAAGCATGATCAACATCTGAAAGTGAGTCACTGCTCCATTCATTAAGCTGCTCGAATATTCCACGTAATTCACCAATGTACGATAAATGAATTGAATGACTAAAGACCCTATATAAAGCCGAGCTGAATGAATGGGAGGACTCATTCTAACCGGGACAGTAAAAACTATGATAGTGTGGAGTGCGAATTGAAAAGCGATATATATCGATTATTCGTAAAGTGATTTTCGTTGATTGTTAAGTAAAGACAGTTGTTAGAGAAATTTATGGACAAAGTGAAAATTAAAATTAGTGAAAGTGTTAAATTCATGATTGTTAATTTCTTAGTAAATAAACCCTTTTAACTTAATTTATAAGACATGGCGTTTGCACTTTTCCGGAACATTAAAATTATTGGCCGCGAACCATAACACGCGACAATATATGTATATATATAGATATATATATATATATATATATATATATATATATATATATATATATATATATATATATATATATATATATATATATATATATATATATATATATATATATATATAGATATATATATATATATATATAGATATATATATATATATATATATATATATATATATATATATATATATATATATATATATATATAGTTACAACCGCGGAAATAACCGCAATTGCAGATATTAAGTTTTAGCAGAGGGGTGTGTAGCCCGGGATGGCATACTGAGGGCGGCTAGCGCTCAGTCGTGTCGTGGGACTTCCGGGACACCCTATGCTTGTGCCGAGCCACGTTACATAAAAACACTAACACGGAGGGATAAGGATGGCAAAGGAGGAGGTCATTTTAAGAAATGAAAGATTATGGTCTTAACGCGACAGGGGCGTTTTATTTAATTCTCAGATTATAGTCCCAATCAAATTATATGCAGAATAACAATATAAAAAAATACTCAAAACCACTCTTGAAATTTAAAACAACATAAAAGAAATAAGCTAAAATACACCAACATAACCCAATTCAATTTGATAAAGAATATAATAAAAACAACTACTGGAAAATATTATAGTTTATAAAATATTAAAAAAAGAAAAAAAACTAAATTGGTTTTCACCTCTTTCTTTGCAAAACTCTGAGCGCCCGATAAAATAGAACAAAAGAAGCGTGGGGTTGCTGAAAATTAGATTGTAGAGTTAAAATCACAAAACAAAAATACGCAGCGGCCACTTTCATCAGCACTATCCATTTCTTCTTGCTTTCCGAATTCCCAATTCACTCGTCAGCTATCCTGATACTTTAAATATTGTGACTTCTGCATCACACTTGATTTTTCTTCCACCACAATATGGGCGGTTAGCTTTCAAAAGTTTATTTAAATTTAAGTCACTAGTTCTTAATGTCTTTCTCACTTCATTCCTTTCACTTCTGATTTTTATTCACTGAATATTAATCCCATTTCAGTTTTTTTTCTTTTTTTATCACTCCCAAACTTCCGACACTAAAAATCTAATTCCAAACGTACGCCCACTCCGATCCCATTTTCGTCTCTCAACCCAAATCAAGACTATTTTGTTCCTGCACTCCAAATTGACGAAATCTTTTTCCAAATCAAGACTTTTTTTTTACCGCACTCCAAATTGACAAAATCTTTCTCCGACACCGTACAAAATCAATCCCTCTTATACTCAAAGTCCACTACTGACCAAGAACCCAATCCAGTATTTCACATCCAGTAAATCCGATCCCGCAATCATCTCATTTTCAATTACCACTGCTGTGTAACGTAATCGAACAATCTCCATTTGCATCTATGGTAATTTGCTTAGCCATAGAAGCGTTTAATTAGATGCAAATTATCATATATATGTACGGAAACAATTGTTTTTGCCGATACTCCTAAAAGAGTGCTTCCCTGCACTCGGGGAACTTGAACCTAGGGTCCCAGCGGACCCCCAGTTGTGAATCCATGACGCTACCAACGGAGCCACCCTCTGTTCACTTCCCATTCATTGTATTAGCAACTTCAACAATTAGGGAAACGTGAATAAATTTTTGTTAGTATTAAAAATAAAATTTGTTAGTGGGAACTAATGAATAAAATTAGTTAGTATAAAGGAGGGAATGAGGTTTTGTTAGGGAAAAGGTATCGAATGAAATTTTGTTAATGGGAATTAATGAATGGAATGTTGTTAGTGGGAAAATTAAAATGATTATTTTATTACTTTTTTTTGATAATTGAAAAAAGGGAAAAGAGTAGGATCGGGGAGGATGGTGGGAAATTGTTAAATGATAGTAAAAAAAAAATTACTGATGGAAAGGGTATATGTGCCCAAAGGAAGGGGGAAGTGTTACGGTGGCAATTTGAAGTTGCGAATGGGAGAAAGTCAGTACGCCGGAATTCGCAACAATCGTGGGGGTGACCCAGACCTTGAGCTACTCATTCAGCCGGGCAACCAAGGGGTGTCGGCAGGGGTAACTGGAAAAAACAAAAAAAGGGACATTCACTGGACTTCACACCATGGGAATATTCTTTCTTGTTTCTGATTAGGTGGTGGGCGAGCTTCAGTGGTCGTCACTTACCTCGCTCCTCCCGGCAGACAATGCTCCATCCGAATTATTGTGCACCTCATTCAGCAGTACGATTTCGCCACTGTAATGAGTATCGGCTGTGTAATGAGCAGTACCCGAATAATGAAGTTAAAAAATCAGGTTGCTTTTGCTCAACTTCACCTCATCGATGGAAGATAGGTGGTGGTCAACAACTTTGGATGGGTCATCAGCCACAAGAGAAGAATGGCTCAAGGGAGCTGGAGTGGACATAAAAGATTCTGCAGACAGCGGCAATAAAACTGGTGCGATGTTAAAAGGGTCCCAAAAATTAATCCCGAAATAAATAGAATACGTTTATGCCGGAACAATCAAAAACCGAATCAAACGAGTGTGATTGTTGAATTGAACCAACGCAGTAACGTATCCTAACACGTTAGCCTTATGACCTAAAGTCGTCTTGACATTGGCGTGCATCGAATGAAGATACAAACTAAAGTCACGGACTAAGTCAAAGGCTCCCGCTCCCAGGATGCTAACGATTGCATCATTGTCCAGCAGACCTTTCAATTTGCGTCCTTCAATGCTGATTTCCACATAAGGCCGCTTGTCTTCGTGCGATGCCACGATTGACTCAACGCACGCGCGCTTTAGAAACCGTCACATAACAAAATATTTCCATGATCTGTGGAATCGCGACTTTGATCCTCACCGCTTGCGGTTAGGCTTGCGGTCAAAACCAAAGTCCCAAGCCATGTCTAGATAATTGAAGTTGGACCTCAGGCAGCAACGTCTGTGTGTAGCAGGAGGTAGTACAGACTGAATCCCCACCTCTGCTTTGGCAAGGAGGGCACCGGACAGGCGACATGAATCATAACCAGCCGAAAATTCATCATGCAGTTGCACGGAATTGACTCCACATGTCTGAACTGGATAGCGAAGTTTATCCATTTCCGGCCGTTGCCATGTAGCTTCAATTCGGTGACACCTTCTGATTAGATCTCGGGTGGTTGAGAAATCATGCCCAGTGAGATGCTCCTGCAGTCGGCCATTCATGTTCTTAAAAACTAGGTCTCGCAGATCCGTGTCCTTCATCGGAGTCCTGAGTTGGAGAGCCATCGCTTCAATGGATTCAAAGAACTCGATGAACGGCTCGTGGGACCTTTGCTTGCGAGCGAACGTGTTTTCCCAAATATGTGCGTCATCAAGCCGAGATCCGAATCGCTCAATAAGTGCACATTTCAGCTGACTCCAACTCAAGTCTCCATGCGGTTCACGCATCTGCCAGTACAACTTTTCGGCAGATCCCTGCCGGGGACGATGTAGGGCCGACACCAATTTACGCTCCGAAATACCGTAGAGCTTTGAGCCAGGGTGTTAACACGGAAAACTTGAAGCCCCATTTATGCATGGGAATAAAAGTTTCATCTGGTCATGTGTCTGGCCATTATTCCGGTACGGAAGATGTGACTGAGGACCTGGCAAATCCTGAGGAGAACGCGGTGAAGGGTTAGTGAAGTTATCATATGGCGTGCGCAAAAACATGATGAAAATTAAAAATGATAAAAAACCACAGATCATCTAAATAATTTAGAAATATAAAAATCAAGGAACAGACGGATGGCACAGACAATTTGAATGTAATAAATAATTTAATAAATGACAGACCGACAAATAATTTAAATTTTGGACAGCAGATAGACAAACCGACAAGTCAATAAAAATATAAAATGTTAACACCTAACTTAAAATGAATAAATAAGAAACTTTAATATTTTCAGTAAAACGCCAATATTTATTAAAACTCGGGCAGACACGTGTTTCTGAAACAAGCCATTTCCTTCTTCAGTGCCGTGTTACTGAAACATAATCCGAAAATTCTTGTATTTATACATCGTTACTAAATTACAAACTAATTTGCACAAGGTATTTTAATGAACTAATAAAAACATTAAAATTACTGCTTGGAAAGGTAGTGAAAACATTAATCCACTCAATTATCCTTCATGGTGTCATAAACTAGATGAGTCATTCAAGCCTTTAACATATTGATCCGATCAAACTGGTGTATGCGTTCCCTAGATCCGTATTAAGCCTTAAACCTTCCGGTATCCTTGAAATCCACAAACTTTCCGCTGCATCCAACCTTCTCCAATCGTTGATTTCTTCGAAGATCTCCACGTTGTCCCATTCTATTTGATGCGTGCTCTCCATAATGTGTCTTGCAACCGTTGATCTCGCCTCATTTCGTCCTTTTTTAGCTGCTACTTCCGCTTCCCTTATATGCTCGTGGAATCGAATTTTCACCAGTCGTTTTGTTTGGCCCACGTACATTTTTCCACACTCTGGGCATGTTATCCTGTATATGCCGCTACGTTCATCCTTTTGTTTACTGTCCTTCGTAGTCCCTAGTTTTTGTTCCAATTTGTAGATTCGTGACGAGTGTGCTGTTTCGATATCCACTGTCTTCAGTATTTGTTGTAGCTTCCGTGAATGTGTAGAATAAGTCAGCTTCATTCTCCGCGTATTTTGAACCGGTGTTTTGAAGAATGTCGTAAAAGATGCGCATCTAGCTTGCTTATTCTGGTTTTGATTAATCGCGCTGTATACCCATTCTTCTGTGCTGTTTCAATTATGAATTGCTCTTCTCGGGCGCGTCGTTTGGTTGTAAACGGAATTGATAACATTCTATTAATCGTCGTGTTGTATGCCGCCATTTTTTGGTTGTAGGAATGATTGGAGTTGCTAGGTACTATTGTCCTCTGTGTGTGGATCGTCTTTTGATATACATCAAACTCTAGGTAACCGCTATTTCTTATAATTTTCATATCAAGAAACGGTAGCTCTCCATTGTTTTCCCTTTTCATTGTAAACTTGATATTTTTGTGGATGTTGTTTAATTGTTCCAGTAAAATTTACGCTTGGTGAGCATCAATGATTGCAAAAATATCATCTACGTAACGATACCATACTCTAGGTGCTAAACATTTTTCCTCGATGATGTTTTCGGTGTGTCCCATGAAAAGATCGCTCAAAAGTGGTGACAATGGCTTCCCCATGGCAACCCCTTTGGTTGTCTTGAAAAAATTTCCTCGAAATGAGAAAAAGCTCTCATTCATGCACAGAGTTGCCAACTTCGAATACATTTTCGATCTCTTTTTCCATTCCAAGGATGAGTCTTTTTGAAAAGCCAGTGTTCAAACAAGGCTAGGGTCTGTTTCCCGGGGACACTTGGAAAAGGTGATTTCACATCAAAGGAGACCATGATCTCCTCTTCCTTCTCAGCATCAATCTCCTGAAGCTTTTCAATCAGATCCTCCCTGTTTTTAACAGATTTCTCACTTGTCTAAAATGGTAACTTTTTGCATTCTTCTGTTAACCACCTGGCAATTTTTGAATTTGGTGCGTTTGTGGCAGCAAAGAAAAAATAAAGCAAAGAAAAAATAAAGCAAAG